>OY720644.1:40659891-41866715 GCA_963169105.1 Ceriagrion tenellum | reverse complement strand
GTGTTTTCTTAATGTCTCTCTGGTCCTAACTTTATGGATTTACGTGGGCTCACGGCGTGAGTGGACATCATGCTTGTGACCAAGAGCCATTTTTTTATATGTTACACTGGAATCAGAAAGTCTTCATTCTTTGTTCTGTTAAGAATCGATTCTATTATTGTCATAATGTACTGATAAAGCCACAGCCGTTTGAAAGAATAAATCAACGGAGTAAATGCGACAGAGAAGAAGGGAAGAGCAGATGATAATGCTCGCTTTGCATGGGCTAATCTACAATGAGATTCTGCATGAAGATCAACGTAAAGAATGCCAAAAATATAGTTTATGACAGCAATAAGGTCGATATGTTCACGTCAATACTCCCTACAGCTAATTCCCATTCGTGTAATGTCGGTTTAAAGTCAATTTTGTGGGTACAGTCCCACAATTTTTTTTTAAAAAACGTCTTTGATTGTAAAAATTTCTTCTTATATTTTACCTCCATTATTACCTTTCCACAAATTTATGCCTGAAACTGTAACTTGCGGAAAATATTTATCAAGTGAGTGACGACGATAAAAATAAACAATGGCTTTAAAATATGTATAACAAGCCTGAACGGCTCAATGACACATTTTCATAAATTTTAATTTTTTCGGTAAAATTGTTATAAACACTCCTCGATATGCTTCGTCAGGTTGAAAGTTATGCATGGAAATACTTTTATAAAATATTATTCCAGTTATTTTTTTCAATCGCAAAGTGATTTATTGGTCACTTGTCCCCAGGATAATTTTCGATTTTCGGGTATCATTTTCACTATCACCTGACGCTCCATCTTTCTGTGGTAATTTTTTAGCGAACACTTAAAAATGACTCTGTGAGGGAACTATATTTCGACGCTTATTCAAGAAAACCCGTGGGAAATATTCGACCTCAGGTTAAGGTAGTGCAAGCTAGATAGATCCCTAATCATAATGGAGATCATATTCGATATATACGTTTTAATTCGCCAACTGTGAGACCCACGAATTAAATATTGAATTATTAATGCTGCAATAATAATGTTTTACATGACAGAAATTGTAAGTAATCGAATGAAAATGTTTAAACAAGTCTTTAACTTGACTCATTTTTTTCACGTGCTACGTTTGAAACTCCATCAAAAGGGAAGGTTTTTTTGTGATCCCGAAGAATTTTTTGCGGCGACAATATGATTAGTTTTTAATAATAGTTAGGAAAACACACAAACACTGTTGATTTTTTGAAGAGATCTAACTGTAGGAAAGGCCTCATTTTTAATATTAGGTCTCTCTAGAGTGCATACACGTAACATTTCCCGTATAAAAGGCCTGGTATTTCTTGGCAAATATCTCGGAAAGTAATGTGTTAAGAGGTTGAATTTTTTATGTCAATGGAAGGGTGATATATTTTTCTTTAAAATGAGACCAAATTCATTGATTTCTATGGTAAAATGATATTTCGTTCAAACTACCTTAATTTCGGTTTTCGACAGCAAAATTTCACTTTCACCTGAAGCCCCATCTAGCAACGGTCATTAAAAAATACACTTACTTGGTTAGAAAATTTCCCAATTCTGTAGTTGAGTTCCTGAACTTCCTACGGAACTGTGTAAACGTATCCCTTAATACTTTTGAACAACACCTTGGCTATAACCTGTTTGCCGGGGCTTTCAGCTGCTAGCCGACGTCCGTCGCCCTTACCTTACATAGCTTATGGTTGGATCGTGCCGGTCGCTTGGTGTGCGTGGATCGCAAGAGATATATGTGACCGTCCCGTCCCCCTCCTATCCAATCTTCAGCGCTCCCCCCCCTCCCCGCCCCCACACCCGTCAGTTCGAGCACAACTTAGCACTACTCCTCGTCCGCCCCCTTAAGGCTCTCTCTCTCTCCGCTGATTACAACCTTAAGACGCGGGGAAATGGGGAGGAAGCGGCCGATTTAACCGCCTTAATCCTGGATTGGAGGACGTCGTGAGTGAGGGACCCTTTACTCCTCTCCGTCCTGTCCTTTGCTCTGGAGTCGGTCGCACGTCTCTATATGTCTTGTGGAGTCCGCCCATGGTCTCCTCTTGAAGTATCTTATTTTATGATTAATATGGTAGCGTTACAAAATTTTTGAGGGCATTAGGGTGGGAACTTCCATCCGATCGAAGGGAGAAATATAGGTTAAATCTCTTACAAAAGTTTGGTGTAGGCTTTTATTTGACAGACGTTCAAAATATTTTGCTAGGGCCAAAATATTATGGTAGGAACGATCAGAGGAATAAGATTAAGGAAATAGATTGCAGAACCAACAGATTTAAGATGTCATTTTTTCCACAATAATTGTGATAATTGTAATAATAAGGGACCACATTAATTGTGATTGATCATTTCTAGGGTACCGACTAGGTTAAAGAGGTTTTTTCATTAGTGCTCAGTATCTTAACATGAATTGTAGATACTAACTTCGCATGCAATATCCGGCATGATATACTCCTGCATGTCTTATTACCTTGTAGTGCTATTTATTTGTCGCATTAATAATACTAAAGAGTGTTTATATCTTGAGTAGTGTGCTGCATTGTAGCATGTTCTTCTACGTATCACTCTCCTGGTTTGTGGTCTGACTGCGTACCGTTACCCCGACTGATTTTGGCCTGCGCCTGGCATTCGGTGGAACGTGCGCGGTTCTGCTTTGAACTGGGATGAGTGCTGCATGCCTGGTGTGGAATCACCCCGTGCCACACGCCCGAGTGGTGGCTTGCACGCACGGTATTTCGTAGATGTAGATTTATCTCAGCCCATGATCCGCAAAGCATAACCCTCTATGGGCGGAATTATGAAACATCAGCATGAAAAAAAATTCTGCTACCGTATTAGTTTTTTAATAGTGCTATTTAAGATTTTTTTAAATCGCAATCAATTTGATAATAACATTTTTTTGGAATGTGGCGTATTTGTATTGTATATATTTAATATTAAATTTGAAAAGGACAACTGTTGCGCTCAAAGAATATGGGACTACAAACCGGGAAACAGTATGTGACAACATACATGGGGAGCGTAGCACTCTATGGATCGGAAGCAGTGGACCATTGGAAAAGCTGACCAGAACAGACTAGAAACGTTGAAACCTGGTGCTGGAGGAGGATGCTGAAGATAAAATGGACGGAAAAAATAAGTAATGATGAAGTGTACAGTGTAGATTGATACAAATAAATTGCAAAGAGTAGAAGAGGAAAGGACAATATGGAACACTATACAGAAAAGAATAGCAAGATGGATGGAACACATTCTGAGGAACCATGGGTTTGTGAGGAACATAATTGAAGTCAAAATGGAGAGAATGGTCCCCAGAAGAAGGCGCAGGATTAAGTTCATGGACCAACTAAAGAAGAGAAAGAAGAAAGCCATCGGAAGTGATACCAGGAGGTAAGGGAATTAGCATTAGTTAGGGATGGGTGAAGGGCTGCCGTCAACCAATGAAGGGTGAAGAGCTGCAGTCAACCAATCTTTGAAGTGAACGACCAAAGGTGATGAAATTTCATTTAAAATAATACTTAACATATTAATATTTACACAAGGTATACTTAAACATTACCTTAACAACGTACTTCTTTTAAACTTTCCCAATTTTTTCTTCATATGACAGCTGAAACTATTTATGACAGAGCTCCACCAAGCACGCCATCGTCAGTGAATAGCGTCACACATTCATCTATTCAAAATTCTATGACAAACCCCCTAAAGAGACGCAACTTTCCGCACTCACTTAATTCGTAGCGTTACAATTCTGTCTAGCGCAGCTGTTAAATGGAAAAGCATCTTAGAAAGCAGACATTTCAATGATTTAAAGACGTGACAAATCTGTCCCCCCCTTTCCATAGAGGTTTAAGGTGGTTTGAGTGATTTTCGTGAACGTAAAGATTTGAGTGAAACATTTCATACGTCTTCTCATGAAAAATATGTAAAAATGAATGTTTGTTTGTTCATACGTTCAATGGTATCAGGCTCAACTATGTGGAAGTTGATATTTACAAATGAAAAAACGACTTCGACGACTCTCTCCGGGGTTTCCCCCCCCCCTCAGAACACCCACTTCTTCCACCCCTCTCCAACCTCCCCCAAGTCCCTTCCAGGTATTTATATTTGCTTGAAATTCAAAAATTTTTGTACTTGAAAATGACCTCTGTGTGTCGAAACATGTCGTACCGAAAAAATAAATCAGTGGAAGAACACGGAGTCGTTTTTTCATTTGTTTGTTTGTTCGTCTTCTATGCGTTCCGATACCATTAATCAGATTACCATGAAACTTTGGTGACTTGTCGTGCAATCGCCCGCGAATGTTTGTGAATTATTTAATCCATTGTACACAAAAGGTGGAGTGCGAGTTGTTTCAATAAATGAGTGCTGGCACGCGGGCTTCTCAAACATGCGAGGAACGACAAGCACAGTAGACGAAGCAGATTGTTCACGAGATGCTCAATCACGTGCATCAGAAACCACATCAGTGAGACGTAATATCTCGCGCATCAGAATCATATCAGAGAGACGTAATTTGCGTTAAGAGGTACGAAATTCATTTGTACGTAGAATAAGATTAGGTGCAATCGTCATTTTTGTTTGCTTTTTTTTGTGAATGCTTGCATCCGATTTCCGTACACGCTTTGCTTTTTCCTAAAACTGGATTTTTTAGCTCGAAAATCTTAAATGTTTGCACTACTTCAATAATAGAATATTATATTTACTTTCAATCCGCAGCATAGGCATGGAATGGAGACTCGTGCCATCATTTATGCGTTACAAATTCCTGTGTAGGTGCGAGGAATTCATTGGACAAGGTCTCATTTACCTTTAGGGACTGCGTTTGAACCCAGAAAAGAGTTAAATCATTAAGTTTAGCGTATCAGGCGATATTGTGTTGAAATGCGGTGCAGATGCCATGATCTCACGATGAAAGGTTTTGTTCACTTTCTACAGAATGTTATTTAACCAACCAGGGTTTCGACATGACCTATGTCCATGAAACCTTGAAAAAGACACCGTTAACGCCGAAACCTTGGTCGGTTAAATGAAATTCTGTGGAAAGTGAACAAAAATATTATTGTGAGATCATGACATTTAAATTATTGTCTTTCATTTCTTTTTTGCATGTCAATGTTTCTTCTTTGTAAATGTGTGCCTACTTCGAAAGAAAAAGAGGCATTGTAACGCACGCCGGGCACAGCTAGTTAGTTATATTTATAATAAAAGAGCATTTTTACATTAGTTATTCTACAGCTACATAATACCCTGCGAGCCACCGCATGGGCGTGTGGCAGGGGGTGTTAGGTCACCGGCCGTGTAAAGATGTAAGTTTTCATGAGCTGAAATGCTGACATGTATTATAGGAGTGTATTTAGTGGAGCTCAGTTTGTATTGTGATTGATTATTGTGCGCGGAAAGAACGAGTTCTTGTGCCTATCTATTTGGCAGTGTATCTTATTTTATCTCTCTTATTTTATCGCTTCTGTTAGACCTAGAAATGTAGTGAGGAGTCATGATTATATTCTCTGTGTCGCTCTGAAAAATACCAGTTCTGAAATTTTCAAGCAACCTAAGCATAGCGTGTAGCCTCCAAGTCTCTAAGGGCTCGCAACTTAATCCCTCTAAATGTTGTAAGACACTCGTGGCAGTTTTTAACGAAGCGCGCTGCTTTCCTTTGTATTTCATAAATCATTTTGGTTAAATCTTTATGATCAGGGTCCCGAATACTCGCGGCGTATTCGAGGTGTGGCCTAACCAGAGCGAAGTAGCATCTCTCTTTGAAATTTTCATCCGAGTACCTTCCTATTATACGCTTAACAAAACCTAGTTTTTTAATGCTATTATTAGTTAATAAGTGAATAATGCTATTATTTATTACAGTAATTGACTTCGAGCTAAAGTAAAAATATTGTAGTAAGCCAAAATTTGATTTAATTCGATTTCTTAGAAGTCTAGTGAAGTCTAGGTATTCACGAAAATGCAATTAATATCATAAATGTGTAATATTTACCCCCATTAATGCCCATTTTTATATTTAACCGTGTAATATTTTAAATTCAATTCGAAAAAAAACGTAATAAAGGTGTTTTTTTGTTTGTATCGGTGAGATGCCACGTTTTTCTGTAGGCAGCCAGCAAAAAATGGTTAAATGATTATTAAATCATTTTGCGGCTGAACTATTCTGAAAACATGATGATATTTACCTAAATATTTCTCCTTCCCTTATATATAAAGCGTCACCTGTGTTCCTTTCGGAAGCGAGAGAAAATCTATCATGGCGTCGTCCCTGCTGCCCTTAATTAGGGTCGGGTGTTGTCCGTCGAAAGGAGATTAGGGCTAGCGGGTTGGGAGGGGGTTTCATTCCTCCAGGATGTAAGCCCGGTGAGACCCTAGAGGTTGAGATTACGCGGATCGTACAAGAGAGAGATCGCGTCAGGGTATTCATGGTTAGGGTGACGAAGGACCGCCAGGGAGGAAGGCACTGAGAGATTTTGGGAGTCTCTTCGTCTTGAAGGAAAGTTCAAGGTACCGTGTCCTCAGCATGCATATTTTTAGCAATTTTTATCGACAATATTCTTCCGTGACATTTAAACGAAAAGAAAGTGCATGAACTCCTACCCATGTCTAAAATGATCGACGAGAATGAATTCTGATGTAGATTACATACATACATACCAATCACGCCGCTCCCTTCCGGGGTAGGCAGTCACCAAGTTTCACTCATACATACTTATTTGTACCTAAGTCTGGTATAATAATTTCCTCCATACTGACCTATTCCTCGTGTGAGGCAAACCTCTTGTGCCTCATTTAACTCTGCTTACACCCATACACTGCTTCATACGCGCCCACCTGTTTTTATGACTCCTAATATTCCTCCTCCTAAGAATATCCTCAACCTCATTAAACCACTGCTTTCTCGGCCTACTTCTCGCACCATTCATTTCTCTCTTATATATCTGTTTCGTTATTCGACGCTCATCCATTCTCTCAACATGGCCAAACCAAACCCTATTAATTCCTATGAAGTCCCATACTTGGACGTAAATATTTAGTTTGCTGAAGAAATGTGACATTTTTTCTTGCTATACATCAATGATATGTCGTACCTTCCTCTATGATCATGTTTTGTCATGCGTAAAAGTGAGGCTAATATGATAAAATTTATGCAAAACTGGGCAGCTAAAATTGAATGAAGATTGAGGTTCAACTATTTCATTGGTTATAGTGGTTAGAGTCGCAAAGTATTAATTTTATGTGAATCACTTTTTAGACCCTTGAAACCAACTATGAAATAATTGCGTTTTGTTCCCACATCCTGACGGACTTTCCTTCAGTCATTAATTTATTCAACGATGAAGGTAAAAAATAAGAAGAAAAAGTATGTTATAGATTAGAGTTAAAAGATCGAAGTACGTTATTTTGACTGGTAAACGATGCTTAAATCAATTTTTTTCCTGTGAGATATTAGTCATCATACTAGCGATCAACGTTTTATAGTTGAAATTTCTTCAACAGCAAGTACTATCTTGATACAGGTGTTTTTATCTAAATTTATCAGTGATTTATGTGACAGATAAAAGCAATTATCCCAACAATATGAGATCTAGGCGACAATGGCCTTAATGTTTATTTAAGATCAGGGGAATCAAAGTGTTAAACAGTCTACCATGCTGATTTTTTTTGCCATATCCGATGAAGACTATCTTCAACTAGAACTCTATATGAAATTATAATCATATGTCAATATTACCGTAATATATCTGAGTTTTAGAGATTGCTTCGTATTGAAGGAAAGTTTGAGATGAATCTTACCTCACTACGCAAATTTTGCTGGAACTTACGTCGACTGTGAAATTTTTCACCCGTTACTGTGAAACTGAAAGAAACTGAATAGATTCCCTCCCGTTTCTATAATTACCGACGGGGATCAATCCTGATGAAGAATATAAGTATTTGTAGCGGGCGTGACTTCGTGGAAATCCTTCATCAGTGGGAGCGTCTGAAGAAATTACAACTTGGCTGTTTCCACATGAAGTTTTATTGTTACCGACCATGGTTTCGTTACAGAGTAGCATTATCAAGATAAAACATTTTCAAAAATGATCCGCATATTTAGGAAAGTCAAGTGGTGGGGGAGGGGACCTCCCCTTAACCTCCCCCTCAGCACCTGAACTCTCCCAGTCCTCAACACCCTCCCACCACCTCCCCCACCACTTGACTTTCCTATATATACGGCTCATTTTTGAAAATGTTTTACCTTGATAATGTTACTCTGTAACGAAACCATGGTCGGTAACAATAAAACCTCATGTGGAAACAGCCGAATTGTAATTTCTTCAGACGACTTTCTACTGATGAAGAATGTATAAACTAAGTTGCATGAATAAAAATGATTATCCTGACAAAGTTAGATGAAGGTGAAGAAGGCCTAAGTTTTTTTTTTCAATTTTAGAACAGCGGGATCTGAGAGTGAAATAGTCAACCAGAGAAGTCCTTTTTCAGGCCTTTCTGAGAAGATTACAATCAATGAGACATGTATGTGATAACTGATAGTGATAAAGTTTTATGGCCTTCTAGTTAAGTTTAGTACCTGCCCTTTAGTCGTTTTAGTACGGATTATTAATTTTGAAGTAATATCTAATAATGATGTTGTAACTATAGAAACATGCATACGTGTTTTTTGTGTTTTTTTTCGTAAAATTCAGCGTTTTTTTGTAATGTTATGTAGATAATCCTTTTAAAATTAGCTTCATTTTTTTTACGTCATACGCTTTGCTTTGGTAGAAAAAAATATATTTTTGCTCCTTTTAAATGTTAATTCATAACTCTTTGATTGAGAAGCAAAGATGCGATTTTCTGCCGTGGTGTGAACTTTTTGAGCGCCACATTCGGCAAAAATTCGCATCCCACTCGAATGAGTGTTCAAACACACATATGAAGGATAATTTTTTACAGTAGTGAAGCCTGGACGGTGAGCGCCTCAGACTAAAGAATTAGAAATCAATGTAGACTTAAATAAAGAAGAATAAAGAAGATTGAATGGACGTGGAGAACCACAAACGAATAAGTCCTATCGATATCAACGTGAATAATTTTCTTGGAGTGAAGTGTATAGTAAAGAAAAGCGAGGATTTGAGAGCAGTAGTAAACCAATCTTTGATTGATGATTCGCCGCGTAGTATTAAACCAATCTGTGATGTTACGCTCTTTGATTGAAAAGCGTTGGATTTCCGCGTCCTATGAACGGTTATACCATTTAAATGCCAATGAATTTTAAAGTAATTTCGTATTCTCCTGATCTATTCTACTTATGGCAACGCATTACACCCCCTCGACTGGTTCAATTTGTCACTATTTCCAACCCCAGATTGTTTTAAAGACTTATATCATCATCTTTAAATTTTCAGAACATAATTAGTAGACTTTTGTCAAGGGAGCCCTGTTTCTCAAATACAGCAATCTTACCTATGAGTATTAACAAACCACCGAAAAATCGGCAAGATATGGGGTGTATCTTTGCTAAATATTGATATCTCTATTAAAATATTGCAAACATAGGGAGATGTATCAATATTTCTTCTATCAGAATGCTAAGGAAAAGCTACCATGGCTGTAAGATAAAACCTGTAATTAGTTCTTTTCAACCAGCTACCTCTAAAGGTTTTCGGCGATGGTAAGCTCGGATAAGTCAGCCGCAAATAGTTCAGCCTTTCCTCAAAGACCTTTGGTCAGCTTGTACATGCGCTACGGTTGCAGTGAAAGTAATTCTGCAATTAGAGGCATCTTACGTCAAAACGCCTCGGATCGGATGAGAGTGCCGCCATATTGTGGATTTTTTGTGCAACTATTTCTTACCGAAGGGTAAGATGTATCCTCTTAATCCTTTCCACCCTAGCCTACACGATCGTGTGGGTTCAGTTTTTTTCCTGGTGAAGCCAGTTCAGATTTCTGCAGCAATACCGTCTGCAGCCATCATGCAAATCTTGCAAGTCACGCCTTTCCTTTAAACTAGATCCCGAAATATTTTAGAAGACTATTGTAATATTTTAAAAATAATAGAAAAATATCTCAGGGTGGAGAGGATTAATTGAAATAAACACCTCTTTTATAAGATGAGACACACAAAAAAGACCCAGCAACTTTTTTTAAATTTTGGTATTTGGAATCTGAACTGGCTCAGCATAATGACAGCTGATTATTTTTGACATCTCAAGAGTAACTTTGTGAGTGTTAGGGAGGAAAGACCTGATACAGGAACTGAGCCAGAGTCGTATGAAGCTTTTATAATGTAGGCAAGGGATCACAAAGTAATAAATGGAGTTTGCTGAAACCCTGAGTGAAGAACTGGAATTACCTTTGTAGTGTTTTAATCCATATTGAAAACAATCCCTGTACTTCCTTATTTATTGACAGTTAAACGTACTACGCGTTTCGCAGCTTGCTGAATCTTCAGGTACAAATGTTTATATTTTATTTATTGAGTGTTACGATAGTAACCACCGCTAAGAAGCGGGGGAGGGCGGTTTGGAGAACAAACTAATTTTTGGGAAGGAAGGCAGGGGAACAGATATTAGGGGCTTGTGAGAAGGGAAATTTTGTTTCGGAAAGGAGTGGGGAGGGGTGCGGAAAAGTAACTCTATTACTTCCATCTGCTCCAATGCGTCTTTAAAACCTTTTGCTAGGACATGCAAAGTTTCGTGCGGTGGTTACTATCGTAACACTCAATAAGTAAAATATAAACAATTTTATCTGAAGATTCGAAAGGCTACGAAACGCGTAGTGAGTTTAACTGTTAATAAATAACTGTGGAAAAGTACAAGCACAGTTTTCAATATTGATTCGAATACAAAATACTTTCACAAAGTGACGTCTGAAGGTGAAGTTTATCTTTGAAGTGAGTACTGCAGCTGTCGCCGAAATGTGCATATTACCTTACGCCCCGAGTGATCGTAGCACGCGGAGATTTTTGTGACCTCCTCTATTATGCTATCGGAAATTACTGTCGCACACCTTTTGCATTTTCCACAAGCCATTTTTTTAATCCCGATTTAATTGAGTGCTAATTAAATTCTGTGCACTTTAGCCATTCGATAATTAAATTAGCCGAATTCCACCCTCCATTATCCATTATGATTAGTCGCACCGGCAAATTACGGAGTCGATTTGATACGGGGTGGAAACTAGCTGAAATTTGTGCCAGTTTTAGTTAAAAGCGAAAGTTCAATTTGCATTATTCAAGCCCATTTTGGCAGTAATCAACTCCACAATATAACCCGGCACGCGTTTAAAACTCTGATTAGAAGGGTGAATAATTAATGGACGCAGTCTATGAGTTGCATTGCTATACCAATTGCAGATTCCTCATTGTGTCGTAGAGTATTATCGTGGTATGTCGAGAAATTGTGTTGCGCCGAGCAAGAATGTAGGACAGTGGCGATCCAAGTTTTTCCCTTTTATTGGGGGTAATTTTCGCATTAAGATTCCTGATTTCACATTACTAAGAGTGTAAGTCGGTTTTATTAGAGTAATCATTAGGTATGGCGTCATAAAGGGGCAGCCGACATGATATAGCAATAGGGGTAAGTTACATGCATATGGAGTAATTTAAAAGTAAGTTATGAATACAAAAGCATTGATCATTGATTTGCCGTTGCTATTATGGTATAATGGCATCATATTATACTTTTTAACCATCTTTACCTCTGCATAGCGTGTTATTTTGATGGAGAATTTAGTTGTCATACCGGAATTATTTGTAAATTATGATTTTGCGCTGTAGTGATGCATCTGTCGGTAATATACGCTGCTTATTAAAAATGTCTTTATTTGTTGTTTAGCAAAATAGGTTGGAATGGGTGTGTTCAAAAGCAGCCAAAATCACCTTACGAACCCTTGCGATGTAGGACTATTTTCAGCTAGTGAACGAACACAGCAGAGTGCAACTAGATATGTTGAAAGATGTCACGATACATTTAGCATTGTTACTAAATTGTTAAAGGAATAAGGCCGAGAACCGCAGACCAATCAAAGGACAAAATACAGGTTATCTTTTTTGACCGCTTGAAGCAGACTTTTCAGACTTTCACGTGAGCACTCTCCATGAGAGATAATATTTAAATATCCACTTTCAAGTCTGAAAATTACTGTAAAAGTAACCTGAAAGACCTACCTAGGTTTACTTTCATTTCAGTTCACGCAGAGCATATTGTAAGATACTATGATGAAATCTTTTTCAAAAATCGGGAAGTAGCGGCCCTGAGGCCTTAGCTGCCTTAAAAAGGCCGCAGATACGTTTTTTTTCACGTGAACTCTCAGAAAAATGTGTCCTAAATCCGCATTCCTGTTACAGAACGATATAGGTATCCCAATGAGTTATTCCAAACTTTTGTGTTACGGGCAAGATTTTTCTCTCTCATATTCGAATTTTTCTTCAAAATTTCAGCTTCCATAAGAAGCATTAAGGAAATACTGTGATAGTAATGGCGAAAAAATATGTTTTGAGTGAATAAATTATCCGCAGTTGTCCAAATATGCATGCCATCTGACTGGACCCGTTATTTCTCGCCGTACGATGAAAATGAATTAACTTCCGAAGGGTTTTTTTTTTTGGTGTCTCTGTAGCAATACTCGTCAGAGTCACTTTGAGGTGAGCAAAAAAAAATATATTAAATTGAACTGCTTGAATTTAATTAAGGAAAATTGGCAATGTTTCGTAATATATGCTTTAATTCTACCGGTTTCGATGTAGATAGTTGTCACGTTACGATGCACGTAACATAACATAACGGTGTACATCGTTTACGATGTGCGATGAATTATACTCGTTACCAGATGATGATGCAGTACATCGATACCGGTCGCTTTAAAGTTTACATTGTCGAAAATTGCCAATTTTCTTAAATTCAATGATGACATTCCACCAGATCACGCCTGAAACGACTCTTTTTATTAAGAACTGCTTTCTGTACTTGGGCTGCTCAAGTGATTCGTCGGGGCAATCACGTAATCACACAATCCTTCACCTGTTGATTGATTCCGCCGAACACACACATACTCACTCACTCTTTCAAACGGACCCCTCCCATTGGTCGCTGCTGCCTCCACGTTTTCCTCGAAATCATTTCAAAAGCCGCAGGAAAGTGGAAAGGAAGAAAGAGAAAAAAATAGGGGGAAGGAATACTCCATCGTTTCGCTCGAGTGAACTCCGATGATCGTCCGAGAGCCCTCCCGGCGTCGACCCCATCCCCTCCCCACCAAACTATTCTCTCCATTCCCCCACTTTCCCCCTACCCCCAACCGCGCGCCCGATATATACCTACTGCAGAAAAATCCCTCACTCGCACTTTTGAAGAGAAAAATATACCCTCGGCGAGGGGGGACAGGCACGTGTCATTTCGGCCGCCGGCGTAATAGCAGCTCCGCATGGAGTGAGGGGGGCGTTTCGTTATTCTCTTGTTTTTTTGTAGTATTGTTCAGTGGGAGGAATACGAAGTATTTCGCAGGAAAATTGGCTCTCTCTCGCTTTCTCTCTCCCAACGCTTTTCCAAAACGACACTTTCTTTTCCTCTCTTGCGTCGTAATGAGTCCCATCGTAGGGGCGGACGTGCGAATGCAAAATGGCAAAAAAAAGGTATCCGTCCATTTGCTTTACCCGAGGCCATGTTTGAAATTTTTTCTCTCGTTATTCCTTTCGCTCGCTCTTATCTTCGTCAATTGGCTATCGACGTGTGCTTTTGTGCCTCGATAGACTTGAAGCTCTAACATCGAACTAACTTATTGCCAGCCAATTTTTTTTCAGTGAAAGAAAAAACGTATAAACAATTCCTTGTGATTTTTTTGTCGACGTAGCTCTTTTGTTTTTCTCCCTTAGATTTTGTAAATGCTTGTTGGTTGTTAAATCACCAAGCATTTACAAAATCAAATTAAAAAGTCATCCACAGACTTAAATATAACGTCTCTATATTTATAGAATTACTCGTTTTATTTTACTTTAAGATAGTTTGAGCGTGATAGATCCCTAGTCATAATGGAGACGTATTCGAATTTTACATTTTAATTTCTGCAGCCGTTAGAAGCGTGAATTAAATATTGCATTTTTACGGTCTAATGATATGCATTTATACATTTTTAGAGCTGAAACCCTAAGTAATTAAATAAAAATATCCACATTAGTCTTTAATTTGACTCAATTTTTTCACGCGGCACGTTTAAAACTCCTTCACAACGGAGGGTTTTTTGTAATTCTGAAAAAAAATATTGTGGTGACCAAATTGATTATTTTCAAAAATAGTCAATAAAATGAACGAACAATGCACCCTTAATTTTTTGACGAGATGTAAGGGTTGAAAACTCCAGTATTTTTAATTAAGATTTCTCTGGAGGGCATACACGTACCATTACCCGTGTGAAAGGGATGGTATTTTTCGTTTAAAATTTCGTAAAGTATTACTATGCGGGGTTGATGTTATAGTATTTTTGGTAAGGTAAGATATTTTTCATTAAAATGAGACCAAAGTTGTTGATTTCTAGATGAAATAATATTTCGATCAAACTACCTTAATACCGCCCAGAAGTCAACTTTGACCCCTTATAATTATTATGTCTCTATTTAACGTGTTTACAGCAATACATTCATTTGAAATTGTGTAAATTTTGGTCATTGGGAAGAAACTATTTGACAAAATTTATTCTTGAAATATTATATTTTCCCAATCGATTTATCCTTAGAGAGCCGTAGCCTTTTTAGTGACCATATTCAGTATCTCTCTTACAGTATTTCCGAATGATAGAAAAATAAATATATGTACTGGTTACTTAATGAAATCTTGATAATTAATTTTTAGGTCCACGCTTTCGTAATGTTAACAATATGTTACACTAGAGCAATGGCGTAGCAAAATGAGATGTCAGTTAGGGATCTACATACCTCAAATTAATGTCGTTGACCAAAATGAGGAACATGTATTAGAGGTTGGCTAACTCGTTCAATTGTGGAAACTCGTTCACTCTGGACCGGTCATATTTATGACCCGTTCCTTTTCACTCATTTACAGTTCCTTCTTGATTCGTGATCATTTATTTTTATCACATGTTTGGAGCTTAAAGAATCTAAATGAAAACAAGAAATACTTGATATAACGACAGCGTTTAAGAATGTAGGGTGAAATAAAAGATGAAAGGTATTTTCAACAACTTTTTACATACTGTTTCGTAAAAAAGGTTCATTTATATAAAGAAAAAATACAGATAATTAGAGAGCTAGCATCTCCCAATGAATTTGTGGGACCTCATAAAGAGCATCTCATCTTATATATGTAGGAACGACAGGAAAAATGCACTGAAAGGTGTGACTGACCGAAATGACCGACGGACCGAACGGATCGACGAACCGAATGGAACGAAGGACCGAAGCGATCGAAGGACCGAAAGGAACGTTCGTTCCATAGAAGTCGGTCCTCGGTCCTTATGTTAAGTCCATGTACCCGTTCCTTCGGAATCGTTCGTTCGTGAACGATCCACCTCTAATGATCGAAGGACCGAAAGGACCGATGGACCAGAAGGAACAGTCGTTCCATAGAAGTCGGTCGACGGTCCCTACGTTAAGTCTATGTGCCCGTTCCTTCGGACTCGTTCGTTCGTGAACGATCCACCTCTAACATGTATTAAAATTTATCGCTTCAAAATCAAGAGCTAAAATACAATGCACTAATCTGAAGAAATGTCTTTTCTTCTCTATAATTGTAGCGGCAGATCAGGCTTATCGTTCCGCAATGCTGGTAAAATATGAAATTTGTTGGGTCAAATTTCGCCATTTGGCAGTTTAATGGGTAAGCCATATTTAGTGTTTCTGGTGTCAACGAAATACCAACTGAAGCGTAATTGTAAGACATGAACAAAAGAGAGCATACTAGATAGATTTTCGTCGTCATTTATCGAGCGGGAGTTTTGTGAAGTTACATTTTTAAATAAATTTGAACTATTTTTTTGGCGAATAGAAGAATTTAAATTTTTTTAATGGAAAGGTTGGAACATAAAAGCTCCCTCTTCTTTTCATTACATGAATCCCTCTTATCAAATACCATCCATTATCCATCTCCCTGTCCTAATGAGCCTCATCACCCAGTTGGACGTGCGAATGGAAAAATATTTCCTATTTTAGCGTCCATTTCCCTTTATTACCTTTTGTCACGCGGCGAGTCATTTCCGTTTCATTTTCTGTAGTAATTGACCTGCAATAATTAAGTACCAAAGAAAGACCTCCAACTTCTATGGCCCTTTCCACTAAAGCATTCGTGCGTGAAATTAGTTCCAGTTGACCTTCATTCAGCGATGGGAGCTATGAAAGCGGGAATATTTGATGGGTTCAATAAGTATTAAAAGTAAACGAAAGTAGCTCCTTAACGATGCCTCCAAGATGTTCAGGCTGTAACATCACCCCTCTGTTTATTAGTCCTGATGTAAATTGCAGAAAATGCCATCGCTGTAATCTTTGTAAGGCAAGGTTTAAAAAAGGCAGGCAATAATGGCTATTTATTTTCAAAATCATGAAGAACCACTTTATCTAAAGTAGAAAGAGTACTTGTACCTTTTAGAAAGCATTGGCCCTGATTATGCCGACCTTATTGGACATCATTTGGACGAACTTAAAAAATATTATTCAGTATACTCTTGATCGAAAAACTAGCCCTTAACTCTAATTGGATAGGCAAAATGACGGATGCTGAGTGAGATAAAATGATAGTGAGTCTCACTAGCTTTGGATTGTCTTATGATCTATCTGGTGAATTTTACATTAGAAGATCTTGACTGAAGGCGGTACTTGTAACCTCCTTTCATATGAGTCATATATTTTTGATATCGCTGATGAGCCTCTGTACTCAGGGCAGGCTTCCTCTCATTTTTGGTACTTCCATATTTAAAAGTGCGCATTCCAGTGTATTTACTTAAACCTACAGCTTTTAGTTAGGGTTAATTATCTTTTGAACAGAAAAGTTACGTTCACTATAAAGTCATAGCTGTTATAAAATGTTCCCACTTGCAAAATTCTTCGCTCGTCTCATCAACCTTCATGTCAATAACTGGAATTGGCCCTGTTGACCACAGACGGCTACGCGTTAACTGGCTAACATACCTCACAGGAGATAGGGCCATGCGAGTTCTAATCCCGGGTCAAGTCAAAATAAAATTTTCGAGGCGAATCACACCCTAAAACTTAACTCTTTAAAAAACGAAACAAATAATAATCGAAAGCCCTTCATTTACAAACTCTCTTGATTTTGATTGCCTCTCTAAAATAACTGTTGAAGGAGTACAACTTGGTTATGTTGATGAAGCAAATGAACTCGGTGTTGTTATAAATAGAACCTTGGCTTGGAACTCACATGTTCATAATATTTCTAATAAATTTTTGAAAACACTATCAGCTGAAGCAATTCAGACACCTAATACCTTTTTCACTACGCCAAAAGCTGGTAAAGTCTTCAGTTGTAGGTATCGCATATTAGATTACTGCTCGTTGGTGTTCACAAATATATCAAAAGAACAAATTGCCATACTACAAAGATTACAGAATTTTTGTATACGACGTACAACATATGATGTTGTATACGATATATATGATATCTCACGCGATGAACATACTCGTATCAGTCCGTACAGGATGTTGAATTTGTTAAAAATTGAAGAAATACAACATATGCTGCAAATGGGTATATTTACTTTTCAATTATTAAATGTAAGGATTCCACTGTATTTATATGATCAATTTGTATATAATAAGAACAAAAAATGCGAACGGCTGCAAATAATACGAACTTAATTATACCATGCCATAGAACATCTACTTAAAATTAATCATTTTATGTAACACCGTGTAAATTGTGGAATTCTCTTCCTATGAATATAAAGACGTTGAGATCTGCGTATACATTCAAGAGAGCTCTGAAACAGTATTTATGTTCTAAATATTAGTATATCAAATGTGACGTTTACTTATTTCTGTGTTTCATTGTGGCAAATTATATAATGCTAGTGGCTGTTTATACAAAGCATTGCAAGTGTTATTTCTCTAATCTTTTTATGTCATAAGTCCTAAGGCAATACCTACCCCTATTATTATGTTTCTTGTGTGTCATTATGTAGCTAGTACTTTACTTTACTTTGTTTTTGTAAAACTCATAGTATCAGCAGCTAAAAATTTTAATAAATGTAAATGCCATGTAATTGTGCTCCATGGAACTATATATAGTTCCAGAGTAAATAAACTTTACCTTATCTTATCTCTTTGGTGCATATCTTTGAAACTGTGGGCTTGACAGCGTACCATGTCATTTGCACATGGCGCAGTGAATGAAATATTGGCAAAGTTCTCGTATGGTTAACAACTTTAACTCATATGCCGTATTTTTTATGCTTTATACAATTTAGCTGATACCTACACTTCGTGCTATATGTTTTAAATAAATTACCCTCTGGATGCGAACGAATCAGTTTTGTTACGATTCAAAATCATTGAAATGTCTGCTTTCTAAGAGGCTTTCCCATTTAGTTGCTGTGCTAGATATAATTGCAACGCTTCGGATCAAGTGCGTGGAAAGTTGCGTCTCATTCGGGGGTTTGTCAAACAACTTGAATAGGTGAATGTGTGACGATATTCAATGACGATGGCGTGCTTGGTGTAGCTCTGAAATGAATAGTTACAGCTGTTATATGAAGAAACAATTGGGAGACTTTGAAATGAAGGTACGTCATTAAGGTAAAGTTGAAGTATACCTCGAGTAAATATTATTAAGTAGAGTATCATTTAAAAATGAATGTACACAATACAAATACGTCACATTTCAAAATAAATGTTATTGTCAAATAAATTGCAATTTATTTTTGAAAAATGCTAACATAGCACTTTTTCAAAAACTAATACAGTAGCAGTATTTATAAAAATGCTGATGAATCATCATTACGTCCATTGAGGGCTAAATTAGACTTTTCTGCTAGATGAAAAAAGCTTCTATGTGTCAGCCAACCTCTCGGCCTGTTTAGGCTCATGCAGCTATTCAACAGTCGAACCCATACGAAGGGATAAAGAACATTTATATGCAGCACCATACATGGCAGAAACTCTCCGAAGTATTGTTTTTGTATTATCTAATTGCTGCTGCACTGTTCTTTACTTCCAACCTAGCGTTGGACGAGAGGAAAGGTAGTGGTTTGTAATGTGGAAGGTGTGTGGTTCGTTTCTCTGAAGAGGAATATATTTTTCTTCTTTTTTTTCTTTTTTTCACTAACATATTTTAAAAATTTTGTTTTCATCATCGTAACTCGCTTTAAAACTATTTTCCCCCAAAAAGGATAAAATTTGTACGTTTTCACGAACGTTTCGTTTCCTACAAAAAATTGACTGTCAGAATTTCGATCAGATCGACCGTTCAGACGCTAGAGCTCAAAATTGTGAGAAATGATATGGAAAAAAGAGTAAAGAAAGTAATTTATACTGATGATGGGCTAATGGCATTAGGAATAGGAATGGTACCTAAGGTCATAATTAAAGTATATATGCCTACTTCTGCCTAAGACGATGAACAGACATGAATTCAAAATCACAAAGACATGCATTAGGATTTAAAAACAACTAGTTTGTATTATTCAGAAATATTTATAATATCAAGCGTTCATTTTAGCTGTAAGTTCCGCATTAATCAGTCGTTTTTAAGTGATGTTAATTATAACTATGTGTCAACAAAATATTTAAGGAATATTTACCGGGCCTGTTTGGGTTATGTGAAGCCCTTCGATTTTTGACCGATGTTCGTTATTGATCGAGGTGGTACTATATTTTCAAACAAACAATTTACAGCTTCTGAAATGTGCCTCTGTGCTTGCATTCCCACGGTATGTGTAAGTTCACTACCATCGCTGCCACATGCATGACCGACCCCAGCGCCCCGATCAACTAACTACTGTCTCTCGGATAAAATTTCGATAATAATCATTTAATTTCTCCAAAACTAAGTCGGTAACCTACCGTCATTTTTGCACTGATCAGTTTCTTAAATTCTTGTTTATGCCATATCCGTATTTTGTAAAAACAACATGGGTTTCAACCCAGGGCACCACCCAGGGCATGGATGTATGTCAAGTTCTCTTGGTCCTGTCCCTGGAAACCTGATGACAGACTCAGCAGCCTATTGGGATTCCGGGGACATACGGGCCAACAAAATCGTCCGGCAAGCAAAAAAAAAAAACACTATATCTATATTTTATGTACCAAGGATCCTCTCCTACTGTACTACGTAATGTAAATATAGCTATTTTCAAATGCGATTATTGGAAAAACCGGGACGGAAAGGTGTGTTTCTAAATTAACCAATCTATAGAGGGCCTTTTATTCTATAATTCCTGCAAATATGAAGAAAATGACATAGACTTTAGTTTTCGGACCAACCTCCTTAAGGACCCACTCGGAACTCGAGCGTAAAACAATCGGTGAGAGAAGTGTCACCCTGTCTCCGAGGCGTCGCATGTGTCTTTTTTGTTTCTGGGTACACCTTTGGGACTTAATGGGGAGTGTCGTAGCATTCATGGCGTAGAGGAATCGAAGCGGAGAAGTAAAATGAAGAATGGATGGACGGGGAGGAAGGATGTTCCCTTCACTTGAACTTCTGCGCCACGCGGCAGGAAATTCCAGACGACTTCGACAGCTGAGATATCTCACGCGAGAGAAAGGAAGGAAAGGACGGAGAACCGAGGAATTTCCGTAAAATATTTAGAGATATCTCCGAATATACTTCTCCGAAAAAAATCCGATGCCTGTGAGTTACTGCAGAGGGATACGTGGATCGATAATAAAGTACTCGAAAGTCAGTGATCAGTATGCATTACGTGGCAACTAGATACAGATACAAATGTAAGATGCAAATGGGAGTATGCTTCTGTGGCATGGCATCCTTATTGTAATAAATATGTTCAAATACTGTAGAGGACACAAAAAATGTTATTACGTTATCAATGCTATACTTAAAACAACGTTTATCCGGTGAATGATAATTACATTAGTTACGAAACTTTGGTAAAAATGTTTGATGCTCAATATCTGCTAAAAATTCGAATCATATGTGATCTATTTTACTTATATAATTTACTTAATACAGGAGAAAATAGTGAATTCATTGGTAAAATTAATTTTGCAGAGCCTATAAATAGTGTTAAGTTCAAAAAGAAAATTCAAGTTGAACATGATAAAAATCAAACTACTGTGATAACTCACCACTGAACAGAATGTGCCGATATTTTAACAAATACTATGACAAAATTGAATTATGTCAACAAAGAAGTCTCCTCTGTTAATTGATATACGCTATAGTTTCTTGATGTGTTTCGAGGTTTCTATATGATTAAATTGATTTAACTGAGTTTTTTTGTTTGCCCAGTAATTATTTCGTTCGACGAATGTTCAATCCTATATATAAATAAATACTTACATAAATACATACAACTACAGTGAAACCTCTCACTTACGGACAGCAACGGTCCTAGAAAATGTGTCCGTAAGTGGGAGGTGTCCGTAAGTTGGAGGTGACCCAAAGAAAAGCTCATTTTTACGCTTTATTTTACCACGCAAATATTATACTGTAGGAACACATTTTGATATGTATACATACAAATACATAGCTCACTCAGGCGTAAAGAAATCATTGATTTTGGTTTGTTTATTTCTTTTTGTAACAAATTCTTTTTCAAAATTTAACCGTACATCAATAAGGCTACTTAATGCCTCGCTGTTGCCTTTTGAAATGCAAAATTGTTTTTAACAGTTCAATTTGATGCAACGCACCGGCATACGATACCACAAGCATCTCTTCAACTATAGACTCAGGCTCACTGTTATCACTTTTACTGATTTCATCGTCTCCTTCATCAAGAGTACTTTTAATAATCTCTTCCATTAATCCAATTTTAATAATAAAATCTTCCATGTCAACCTCGTGGTCTACGGTCAACAAATTAGAATCAGTGCTCATATATTCAGCACTTTCGCCATCATCATTTAACAAAATGTCTAACTGCAAGCCATCTGTAACATCTTCCACCTCTGGTGATAATTCAATTTTATAGAACCACGATTTAACAAAACAAATACACACGGTTGAACTTTTTATGTTTGTGATCGCTCGATCAATCCAAAATATTGCATCAAGAACAGTAATCAACTTCCCCACACGAGTGTGGGAATGCCCGTGGTCAACTTTAAATAGCATGCTTTTTAAAATGAACTGTCTGTATAAGAATTTGCAATTTTTAATGATGCCGTGGTCCATTGGTTGTAATACACTTGTAGTGTTTGGAGGGAAAAAATTAATTTTCCATCTTTTAACTTTAAATCGGGATGGCAAGGAGCATGGTCATGAAATAGCAAAATCTTTCTTTTTTCCTGTCCCATTTTTTATCGAGTTTTTGCAACCACTGTGTCATTATCTCCGTAGTCATCCAAGCCTTCTTATTTTATTTCCACGTAATGGGTAGTTTAGCTTAACTCACTCCTTTGAAGCGCCTTGGATTTTCAGCTTTTCTTATCACCAGTGGTCTCAGAAAATCAGCTTCCATATTTGCGCCAAGTAAGACCGTCAGCCTCTCCTTAGACGCCTTCCCTATAGAGCATTTTTCTGATTTTAGGGCCAGGGTTTTGTTAGGCAAGGCTCTAAAAGACAATCCTGTTTCATCTGCATTGTAGATGTCACTGGGTTCGAAGTTTTCTAGCAGCACAGGTATCCTTTCAATCCACTTCGTAGCAACTTCTTTGCACACCTCTGCAGCCTCCCCGCACACAGCTATAGACACGATATTATGTCTCAAACGGAATTTTTCCAGCCACCCATTTGAGGCCTTAAAGTTCTCTATACCCAGTGCCACTGCAACTTCAAGCGCATTTTCTTGTAAAAGTGGTCCGGAGACTGGCAAATTGTTTGCCCTCACTTTCGTGAACCACTCGAAGAGAACAGCGTCCAATTTGTTGCCCGAAGGAATCACTTTTTAAACGTTTTCATTATGATTTTCCGTCCACAACTTCATGATGGTCTCCTTCTGCTTCAGAATACCAGCGATTTGAGTTTTACTCACACCAACATGAACCGATAATTTACGGACATCACTCTTTTCTTTATCCGCATGTTCCAACACCTGCACTTTCTCTCGTAAGGAAAGACTTTTACTCTTCGGCATCGTGTAATAAAATCGAGATGCCCCCTAGCACCGAAAACAGTATGAACTGTCACAACGCACAAGTGACGGAAGGTGACACAGTTGGAGAGGTTCGAAAGGTACTGAAAGTGCATGATCTTACAAAAGCCCTTAGAGTTCTACATCCAACAGTAGAAGATGGCTGGTAATTGACTGCGTATGAATCATAGGCAGCCGATTCCTTGAAGGCAGCGGTCACCCTACGCGAGTCTTACCGGTCTTACCGAGGCCTCCTTCGTGGCCGTGTCCCGCTACTCTCGGAGCCGAGGCCTCCGTGAGGTGCTCCTTCGTTTGGGATTAGCATTTCCAAGAATTCATTCCAGGACACCCTTTTGTTTATTCCCCCCCTGCGAGTTGTGTTATCTGTAGACTGCTGCGTACGAATTATAGGCAACCGCTTGCTCGAGGGTCCTACGCACGTCTGGCTAAAGTACTCTTTCGTTTGGGATTAGCATATCCAAGAATGCATTCCAGGACACCCTTTCGTTCATTCCCCCACATGCGCATTCTTGTATCCTCACAGGTTTGACCATTTTCGCTGTCCTCTTACCCCAGCTATTCATAAACGCTATTTTTAGAGGGAAAAACTGTCCATTTTTGAGAGATGGGTCAGAAAACCCATGGCGATGGTGTCCGTATAAGAGAAAAATTGTGCCCAACAAGGTGTCCGTGTCCGTAAGTGGGAGTGTCCGTATACTAGAGGTTCGATCCTTATACAAATGCATATCCTTCTGCCGGGGAATTGAATACTGTCCTTAAGTCAGAGGTGTCCGTAAGTCAGAGGTGTCCGTGAACGGAGGTTTCACTGTATATCTACATAATACCCCGCGACCCGCACATGGGCGTGTGGAAGGGGGTGTTAGGTCACCAGCCGTGTAAAGATGTAAGTTTTTTTGGAGATGAAATGGTGACATGAATTATAGGAGTGTATTTGGTGGAGCTCAATTTTTACTGTGGTTGGTTATTGTGCGCGGAAAGAATGAGTTTTTGTACCGATCTGTTCGGCAATGTAACACTCTTATTTTGTGGCATCTGTCACACCTTGAGATGTAGTGAGGAGTCATGATAATATTCTCTGTGTCGCTCTGAAAGGCATCAGTTCTGAATTTCTCAAGCAACCTAAGCCTAAAGTGAAGCGTCCGAGTCTCTAGGGGCTCCCAACTTAATCCCTATAAAAGTCGTGAAATCACAATGGCGACATACATGGACGACAATGCGAGAGCAAGTGATCGAGTCGTCTCATGCCACACACAACCTAGTATAGCCGCTAGTATATGGGATCCGTATGAGGAAGGTATGATAAAAGAATTAGAGCGCGTGCAAAGGAGATCCGCTACGTTTGTTAAAGGTCGTTATGATAATTGTATAAGTGTTACGAGTTTAATAGAAGAACTAGGATGGGAATTACTATCAGAACGCAGGTTAAAATTTAGGTTGAACCTTTTAAGTAAATTCGAAACCGATTTGTTCACTGATGACGTTAGATATATATTGAGAATCCCTGCGTATTATGCTAGGTTTGATCATATTAACAAGATTAGAGAGATAGATTGTCGGACCGATAGATTTAAAATGTCATTTTTCCCGCGTACTATAAGAGAGAACAGTAGGCAGCGTAGCAAAGGGATAGGTAGGTGAAATATAGTTAGAGTAGGCTGTAGTGCATGATGCATGTAATAACAACCAATAATCCCTTTCTTATTATGTAGATACTAACCATGTGACCCTATTATCTAGCATACCTTCATTAAATATCCTAGTTGCATGTCAATAGTGCATGTTTGGTGATCTTCACCCCCTGCCACACACCCTCGTGGTGGCTCGTAGGGTAGTACGTAGATGTAGACGTAGATAACTCAGACACTGGAAGTGTGGCACAGCGTCGCGCAATGGTGATTGTGGTAATAGAGTAGTGAATGAGCGCACAGTATGAAATATATATCCAATACCGCCACTGTTACTACTCCATATAACAGTACTAAAGTATCAATGCAGAATACAAAAAAGTATGTTTTTTACAAGTATGGTAAATAGATATTATAAGATTCTCAGAAATATTCTTGTAGAAAAGCGCAGACCTTTAAGACTGTTATTAATTACCGTGGAAGGCATTTTTTCGTTGGTCCAATGTAATGAAATTAACCTACTTATACCTCATATTTCAATCCATATCGAATGCCGTATCGCGAAATAAATCCGGAGCCAACGCGTTACCAGCCGATTTATCGATTCTGATGATGAAGGCGGGTTCACACATGAAATTCACTGCCATGGCAATAGCCTCGGAAATCGCATGCAATCGACACTTCGATGTTTAAGCACGCACTTCCGTGGCAGTTGGGGCAGTCGATAGTGGTGGTGATCGACCGCTATTGCTACCTGCAAGGAAAATAGACTGGTTTATATTTTCGCTGCAAGTAATGTATTGATTCTGCGATATTGTCGCATCGCATCCGGTGGAATCTTGGTCGAATGAATCCATACGATGATTTAAAATGTGAACATTGAATATCTCTACAGGAGGAGGACTCAATGTGGCACTTGTAAATATTAAATTGTGCTTGAAAGTATTTTTTTATGTTAAAAAAAAAGCATCACGCTTCATTAAAAATTGATGCGAGCGTACATATGGTGTCTCACAACTTGTAGTGGGATTGAGGTGGGAGCCCCCAGAGACTCAGAGGCTACATGCTAGGCTTAGGTTGCATGATAAATTCAGATCTGATGTTTTTCAGTGCGACACAAAGAATATAATATGACGCCTCATTACATATCTGATTCTGACAAATGCGATGAAATAAGAGAGATTCACTGCCAAACGGATCGGTACAAAAACTCGTTCTTTCCGCTCTCAATAAGCGACCACAATAAAAATTGAGCTCCACTAAATACACTCCTATAATAAATGTCACCATTTCATATCCCAAAAACCTACATCTTTACACGGCTGGTGACCTACCACCCTCTGCCATATGCCCATGCGGCGGCCTGCAGGGTATTGTGTAAATGTATATGTAGAATATATGTGCCGCTACCATTTTTTATATTTCTTGATATCGCTGAAAACGCAGATGATAGGTCAGGATGTTATCCCCTAAGGTATGAAAATATATACGTATATCAAAGAAGTTTCAAAATCTCAATAGAGAAATCATTTTTATTGCTCAGGATTAGAACCAGATCCCCCATTACAGGTAAATAGTTTTATCAGGTAATTCTGTACACGATATCAATTATTTCAATTCATGCAAAGAATCGGATTGGTCGAAACGAACCATCGTGAAGCCCGTTTTACACGTGGAACGTAATTGCTCACACTGATGCATCTACGGGAAAGCATTTTAAATTTCATCGTGTAAGGCGAGGAATTGCATGAACGCATGTACAAATGATTGTGCCTTGATTGTGACAAAAATATGTCATATATTGTGACAAAAATATGCCTTATTCTAATTTAGTTATTATTGCCTGCCATATTGAGAAAAGAATGCAATTTATGATTTTTAAAAATTTGTACGCCATGTCAAACGGGCTTCAGTATTGCCTTCTTGCGATATTCATCGGCTTTATGGAGGTGCGAAAGTGATTTGGACTTTTATAACTGAATAAATTCCTCGAGAAAATGCGAGGTGTGTGGCATGTGAATACCGAAAAGGGTAAAACCACCACGAGAGCGATCCTTGAACAGTGAGAGAGGTGGACGCTCAGGGTTCAGCATACGGGAGAAGGGTTTTCCGGGAAGACCTTGTCTAGAAAGAGAAACCTCCTCTAACTGGCGTGATAGGAGGTGCAACTCTGTTATGGGTGGTGCTCTGGAGATACTTGCTCCGCCCACCTTTAGTGGCAAAGAGCAAACACACATCGACCGGTCTCACCTTATATACACGAGGGTAAGTCAATAAATAAGTCGCAAACGTCAGCATTTCATCATCAGAATCAGTCGTTTCATTGAGACAATTCAATGAGAGCGCTTGGAAAATCCACCGCACAGCCTCCCAGTGATTTTCATCTGTTCGGGCCCCTATAGAATCATTTGGGTGGCCGACGTTTTGAAAATGATGATGCCGTAATCCAAGAGTAATACCCGTAGGCGGTGACAGCAAACAGAAGACTTCTTTGTTGCTGGCATTCAAGGACTTGTAAAGAGATAGGATAAGAGTCTAAATGTACAGGGTGAATATAAATATATAAAAGTGAAATAAATTACAGGGAGTTACTGTGATTATTGTTGCCTCTATCCAGTTTTGCGATTTATTTATTGACTTACCCTCGTATATTTAATGACGAGAAACCTACATGATAAATATTCGGCCGCTTTTATCAGAAAAACGGCAATAAATAAATAGCCAACTATCTTTAAGATGGTAGACACGGATATATTATGGTCATTATTAGAGTAATTTACCTTTATATTAGATTGGGTCACCGAAATTCGGAGAGAATTCGCGAGTGATTTGAAGTAAAAATTACATCAGCAAATGGGTCGTCGGCAAATCGGCTAGTGGATCGGTCGATCAAAAAATAACATCGGCAAATTGCAGTTATCCCAAAAAGATTATAACCGCTAAAAAATTAAAAAATGGTCACGACCAAAGCCCTTAAAATTCAACGTCATGTAGGATTTATCAAGGAGCACACGTGATTGAAGGTATTCAAATGTTACATGAAATGTCATTTTTTTTAATTAACCTAAAAATCAACTCCATCAAATTTAATATTTATTTTAATCAGTTATTTTTCATTATATATAGGTATATTTTTTTAATAGCCGCACGCGAATCATGTCCTACTATGGCTCTAGTTAAAAGTTTTTTTTTACATCGTGGCCGGTTGCAAGAACATTAATAATGAAATCAGTAGTTATGAGACCCATGAAGTAATGGACCCCATAATATATTCGGGTGGCTGGAACACACCTACTAATTACATAACTTATTTACGAATAGTTTATAGCTTCGAAAGTTTGATCTAAGCTTCTAACGACAGATAAAATTTATGAAAGTGTAGACGATGAATAGTTGCCTGTGCACGTAATGATTAGTCACTAAGACTAAAGAAACTGGTCATTTGTCTCAAAATAACTATTTTACTAAGTCATTAAGTCTCCCAGTGGTTCATAAGTTATAAAACATTCGTAAGTTATGAAACCAATAGATTAATCTGTTTCTGTTTCACTTATTGAATGGTTGCCATGGTTTATGAGTCCCATTACTTTAAAGAATGCATATGTGTCGTTCCTGCAACTGGCCATTAACGACCACAAGTTGAAAGGATATCTCCTTGACCTGCTTGAACCTTGGTCAAAAGTCTTTAATTTAATAAACAAAGGGGGTTATTTTCTTTTGAAAAGTTCATGAATAACGATTTTGTATAGAATACTACCAATTTTTTTTCGTATTTATTATTCGTAAAATATTTCGTGCAATATTTCTTACTGTAGTCCGTACATTATTGCTCACTATATTTCGTACAATATTTCTCGCTATATTTCGTAGAATATTTGGTGCAGTGAGTGACTGAGTGATTTCAGTTGCGTGCATTTAATTGAAACGCCTTCGCCTTGCTATTTGGAGGTTTCTCCTCCAGCAAGTTCTTTTTTTTCGCCTTTCTTTTCTTGCCCAGGAACCCTTTCGCGACGGGCATATTATTCGTCCCTTTTGGACGGGGAGTTGTGCCTTCCGCTAGAATACCGGGGAAACGACCTGTTTCCGTTTTTTTTATGTGCTCGCCACCTCTTATTCATAAGGCGCCCTACTGAAGGGGGGGGGTGGAGGGGTTAACCCCGGAGGCCGCGCACATCTAAAAGGTTGGGCCGGAAGGTGTGAAAGGGCGGGATGTTACCTGGAACGCTTTGAAATCTCGGCTTTGCGTGCCGCGGCTGAATTTTCGACTAGCTACCTGAACACATTACCATATCCAATCTGCAAGGGAAGACTCTTTAAATGGCAGGAAGGAGGTTTCCGCCGAAGAATAAGATTGATTCAGGGAAGAGTCGGGAGAGCGTGATCAGAGTGAAAATATGTATGACTGCCAGATTATGCGCATGTATAAAAACGCGATAAAAATTACAGAAGGGTTGAATTGAAATCGATAGCAATTCACCCAAAAAAATTAAAATTAACCTGTATAGATTCGTGATTAGTTGCCGCAGTGTTTTATCGAGATCCGTGCAGGTCACTGTGACCTAGTTATGAAATGAACCTGGTTATTTTGTTATGTCCATACTACCTGTTTTATTGAGCCTATTCTTTTGTTTGTATCTGTGCAGAATTCAACATATTCGCAATTTTATTGAAATTTAACAGCTTGATTGTAAGCATCATTCAAAATGCAGAAAGGTAAAATTGAAATCGATAATAATTCGCCCAAAAATTGAAAGGAACTTGTCTTGGTTGGTAATTTATTTTCCGCAGTTGGCTTTCATTGAGATCCTTGCAAGTTACGGTGTTCTCTTCATGAAATAAACTTGATCACATTTTGCACTTCCTTGCTACCTGTTTTACTGAGCCTTTTCAATTTGTTTACGTCTAAACTGAATCCAACATATATGCAATCCTTAAATCCAAAATGTTGGCGAGACGTTTCTTCTAATCAAAGGTCTAAATGGTTGAAACCTTGAACCAATTTTTAAGTTTTGCTAGTGTGAAAAGCGTATTTTATTGAGATGTAACAGTTTAATTGTGAACATGATAAAAATTACAGTAGGGTCAAACTGAAACCGAATAATTAGCAAATAACTGAACTTGACTAGATTCAACATTAATTATTTCATTGTGATCAATGTTTTCGTCATGAATGAACTTTGTCAATTTTCATATCCCTGCTATCTGTTCCAATGAGCCTTTTCAGTTTATTTTCATCAATTATAAATCCAGCATATACGGAATCCTATCATCCAGAATATAGGCGAGATATTTCTACTATTCAAAAGTTCAAATGGTGAACAGCATATACCAATTCTTCTCTTTCATATTCACGTTAGTTAACGTGACGAACAGAGTTTATGAGGGTTAATTTCCTGCAAATAATAGTTTAAAACAACTGTGACTATAAAAAGTCCATTCCACGAATTACCCTTGACTTAATTGAAAGAAATACGTGCTTAATTGGTATATTTTTTATCAATAGGCAGCGATTTATTCTTTTTAACATATAGAAACATTTACTTGCTTTCGTCAGGACGAGAAACGATTCGCACGTGTTTTTAACTGCATAAAGCAACAAGAAAAATAGATAATTTCTTTTATTAACTTACTCGAGCACGCACGTTGGATAAGAACTGTCTCAGTGATCGAAAACAAAAAGTGGTCTTTGATGGTTTTAGTTCTGATATGGTCGAAGTCACATCATGGATGGAGTGTGTGAAGAAGAATATGTTGGAGAATGGTGCCAAAGAGGACATGGCTTTGAATAGAGCACGCTGGTGGTTGAAAGTCCAAAAAGCTGACCCCAAATAATTGGGATTAGAGCTAAGAAGAAGAAGAAGATGGTTAAAGTCACATCCGGTGTTCCTCAAGGAAGCGTGATTGGCCCTCTTTTATTCATTATTTATATTAATGACCTAAGTTCTCGAGTTAGCAGTAAATTAAGATTATTTGCAGACGATACAGTTATCTACCGTGAAATAATCGATGACGCGGACTTTGAAGTTCTGTCATCTGACTCTTACTTAACTTGCTTAACTGATTTAACAACGTTCAATCGTGGTGCCAGGAGTGGGGATTAGAATTAAATATTAGTAAATACACCACAGTTCACTTCCTGCGGAAGTCATTAAACGAATTCCATACCTATATTGTGGGGGGAGGAAACCTAAAATCTTCAAATACAATAAAACATCTTGGAATTAACCTTCACTTCAGATATATTTTGGGAAACACACATACAAAACATACGCGGCACAGCATTAATGAAACTAGGTTTTGTTAAACGTATAATAGAAAGGTCCTCGGATGCAAAAGTAAAAGAGAGAGAATAAATTCTTTGTATTTTATTACTTTTTTTGGTTAACACTCCGTTAAAAACTGCTACGAATGAACATATAGTGTTTCACAACTATTAGAGGGATTAAGGGACTCGGAGGCTGCGCGCTAGGCTGAGGCTGCTTGAGAAATTCAGAACTGGTGTGTTTCAGAACATCACACAGAATATTATCATGACGTCTCACTACATTTCTAGGTCTGACAGATGCGATAAAATAAGAGAGATACACTGCCGAACAGATAGGTACAAAAACTCGCTCTTTTCGCACACAATAAGCGATCACAATAAAAATTGAGCTCCTCTAGATACTCTCCCATAATACATGTCAACATTTAACCTCCCTAAAACTTACATCATTTCACGGCTGGTGGCCTACCACCCTCTGCCACGCGCCCATATGGCGGCTCGCGGGGTAGTATGTGTATATAGATGTACGAGTTTACGCTTGATTCCAACCTGAAAAATTATAATATAGTTGTGGCGGTGTCTTTTAATGCACAGTAGCTTTAATAATAATTCATTGCTACTTTAATTCGTGCATGTAATCGTTTCTACTATAATAGTTTAGCTCTAGCAAAATGCGATATGCTGAACGTCGGGTACAGAATTGTTTACTTTAAATTTTGTAATAGGTTAATCTAAATATTGTTCATCAATCAGATAGAGGTTTCCACCCTAATTCCTTCAACAATTCAGTAACACTGCTAAGATTATCGTAATTCATACCATGTCTCACTTCAAACTGTAAGTTCAGGATATTACTTTCAATAGCACCGCAACATACACTTCCAGAAACTCGTATCTCTTGCGAAATGGAGGTTAAATGATACCTCTTAATATTCTTGGTAGGGCTATTTAGTGATAGTTCTTTTTAATTTCTATTTGAAATAAACTTTTACTTCCTCGCCACCGCTCGGTGTCACTAAAATTTGAGCTGCAAGTTTACTATAATTGTTGTCTTGGCTGTATATTGCTGGTCTTCTCCTCATCTTCAGCTTAATTTACCCAAAATACAGACAGGCACTTGATAGATGAAAGGGGATCGGGTTGGTTTGGTGGCTAGAGTACTGGCTAACCATACGGACGGCCAGGGTTCAAATCCCTGCAGAGGAGGATGTTTTTCAGAGGAAACACGATATCTACTTGAGTGTCTAGTGGAGGGCTTTTCAAGTACAGTATTTCGTCTGTCGAATGAGACGTTAAGCCGTGGTCTCCTTGGCGCCTTTCGTTAAGAGCAGGCTAATGCCGACGCCGAGTTTCTATCCACCTTTCTTCCCTCACCTATCCCCTATGGCGCCAATGACCTTATCAGTCGGTCGCCTCCCCAAAATCTAATCCAATCTGATACAAGAAAAAACAATCTGTAGCTCCTGATCCAAAACCGTCCATTTTGGAGCGTCAGTAAACTCTGCGAGTGGTATGCCTCTCGGTGTCTTTCGTTCGAGACCCGGCGAAAGTACCGTCGCTGGGTTTCTCTCCACCATTACGCCAAATCCCTCAGGGTGGCGCAAACTACGTCAGTTTTCGGCGGCTTCCTCAGAATAGCCAACCACGGAGAGATTACGTGCCTTTTTCTTTTTTTTTTTGCGCGCCGCGTTGTTTTAATGGGACGTGGAGGTGCTCATCACGGAGAGCCTTAATTTATCACTCAACCGTGACGGCGACCTTAAAGTCCTCCCTCATTTTTGCCGGCAGCGTGGACGAGTTGAGAGAGTGAGAAAAAAATTAAAATAAAAAAATTCGACTTGCTGCCAGATGAGGTACTTAGGGCACTTATGGGGAATAATATTCAGCCCTTGTCCCGCGACCTCATTTCTCAAGTTATCGGACGCATCAAGTTTCTGTTATTTTTTTGTCAAGGATGAAAAATTGCTTCATTGAAATTGCTCTACAGTCAACCTACTACCCTTTGCACTAATATTTTTCGGAACATCTCGATTCTTCTCGACCGTGAGTCCTCCATTCCGTTTATCTTTTTTTTCCAAAGCTACAGCCCCGAGGAAAAACTCCACTTCGTTGCTATGGTAACTTAACGGAGTATTAATAATAATTCCTTCCTCCATCGCCGTGAATTATCAGCTCTAATTTAGTAACCTATAAACAAGTATTTCAAAATGAAAGTATCGCAACAACTGACTTTCCAATTCCATTACTAATGAGCTTTTCTGTAATCCTTTTGTTAGTCTAATTTTGTAGCTGTGTAGGTATATAATGCCGTCGATGCGATAGAAGTCCACAACCCTAATGAATTTCATCTAAAATTACTTCTCTATATATCAGTAGGTACCCAATAAATGTTTTACAGACTTTAAATTATTAAAATGAACAATACATAAAATTTAAGTCGTGTTCATAATTTCTAGCTTTTTTCAATTGACTTGGTATTCTGTGGCGTTCTCAATAGTATATTTTAATTGACACCATCATATGACATGTCGGCCAAGATATGTCATTTGATGGTGTCAAGTGACGGACATGGACATTCATTTTACTAAATGATAGTATAATTAGGCATCCTTTCTGGTGATGATTAACTTACATGGGGTATATTTAGGTACTCGAGTTTTTTACGTGAGAGAAAAAACACTTTTATCCTTGCACTGCTTTATTCACCAGATGAATAAAACGCGATTTTTCCATCATGGCTCTTCGACGCTGACCTGATGAGAGTCAGTTGCGACGTTGGTCAAACTATTTATTCAATTCAGATCCGTCGCCTCTCGCTTTGCTCATCTGCACGGAGAGGTTTTCGATCATTTTGATTTCTCGTCAAATTAGCGTTTTCTCTTCGCAGCCTTGTCGAGAATTTCCAACCTGGAGGCAAAAAAGAAAATGTGCACCATATCGCGAAAGAGGGCTTTGATTCGAACAAGTGGGAGCCGAACACAGAGTTATACGTCAACGGACACGTCGAAAAGCACTGCGCATCATGTTGAATGATTCAAGGAGATTCGTTCGCGGCTGGTTGAATGAAAACAGTCGTGGGAAGTGCCAAATTTTCCGTTTTTTCATCGCATCCTGCTTTCACCTCAAATGACATACTACAGCTGTAATAAAGTAAACCCAGAATATTGGGGCTGTAAACCTAATTGAAAAAGATATGTGTACTATAAAATATTTATTGATTTATTCTGGGGTCATGCTCCTTAATAATGAAAAACAATTTTAAGCATAGTAATGTGAGCTAGTGAACAAAAATAAGAACTAAATATGGCGAAGACGAATAGCGCAAAGTTGTGTGAAGCACTGCACTTTTACGTATATTTCGACGCTTATTCAAGAAAACCCGTGGGAAATATTCGACCCCAGGGGGGTTATTTTGTAATTCCACCTCCGTGGGATTGACGTCATAATCGTGGAATATACGCCATTTTTCGTAGTTCAGCTCCAAAAAACCTAGGGCGGCAGGACCATCTTCGGCTCTCCTCGCGGTGATTTTTCGGGTCTTTTCCAAGAGCCAACGGCTCTTTCACTTGACTCACCGACTCTTTCCGGTGACCCACTATCTCCTTCACTCTTGATCCGCATCTTGTGACTCGTGATCCGTGTCTTCATCTCACCTTTTCGTTAGTTCCATTACACCAAACATTGGGCTCGATAGCTGTCGCCACTATCGCTCCACTTTTCTCGAGGAGAAAACCGCGGAAGCGCGGGAATTTGGTTCATATAACCTACGAAAGGCTGCGATACGCACGTGAAATTCTTAAAGTGCCCGGATATGTTTGCCACTGGTAGGTATTTATTTATTTGAAAAGGTCATATTATTTATGTTCATGTATGCCTATGTATTCCTAGAGCATGGAAAAATGCGTTTGGGTATTAATATCATCATTTTAGTCGTGAGTTTAACAAGGACTATACGTGATTGTTAACCATTGTCCTTGGTAATTCACCGGACAGTGTGTAAAGGGTCTGTTTCCAGTAAAATTATTGAATGATTGCTCAGATTTCGTTATGTTCCATCAGTGCGTGATGGTTCGCCGCGTTATGCAAAATAGTCGAAAAGAAGAAAATTCTTTAAGTTCAGGATTTGTTACTACAGAGTTTGCATCTTTAAAAACACTACCATTGTGTCTGAAGTGATAAAGCCCCAGTACCACAGAAGGACATCATTTTGCAACTAACGAAAGCCTTTGGGTCATTAGCGAAGCTACCTCAAATCTATCAACGTCTTTTGCACGCAAGAGGATTTCACAATACTTTGTCAACACAATCGTTTCGTTCCAAAGGCCAACGCCGAAAGCTAATAGTATTTGAGTGGATATGTTTCTGCGTCACTTTCAGTCATTTTGCTGTTGGAAAATATCTCCTCACTGCCACAGCCGCACATGACCTTGCCATTTATTTCATACAGTATTAGCTGTGACATACAGTGTTGGTTTACTTTCATCGTGGATTGCCTTCACTTATTTAAAGAATGTTGTGATTCTCGAAGTATATATTCACATTATCTTTTATGCTTAAGTCTTTGGGTTGCTGTTGTTGTTTCTGAAGAGGGTCGATATTTTTAAAAAAATTAATAGTTCACACGAAGACGTAGAAACTGGTATTGAAAGAAATTAACCAATATTAAGATAGAATCCCCAAAATTTACATTTTTCTAATGATTCTCATTCATATTAATTGAAGCCTCTGAAACTTTCCACTTGACCGACTTGAACTTCTGCCTTTGGGTGAGGCTCTCGCGTTCGAAATATAAATACCATGTTCCTCAGCGTAACAGTTCACACTATTCTGCACGGAACTCGTTTTTGTATTAGTTTATTCAAGTATTCGTCATAAAGTAGAGGTCAGCTACAGAGAGAACCACCGACCTAAAGTTTAGACAGAAGTATTGTTATAGCCCTCCTCACACAATTCGAGAAGTCTCGAACAAAGGACGTTGAACAAGGCGTCTTATGGCCAGTTGCAGGAACGTAACATATGTATTCCATAAAGTTATGGGACCCATAAGCCATGGCAACCATTCAATAAGTGTTGCAGAAACATTCAATAAATTCATTGGTCTCATAACTTATATGGCATGGAGTTATGAGTTCCATAAGTAGCCAAGATGGCGGATGCGCAATGAACCACTTGGAGTCTTATTTTCTTGATTAAAGAGTTGTTTTGAGACAAGTGACCAGTTTGTTTACTCTTACCGACTAATTCTAATGTGCATTATCAATTAGTCATAGGCTAAACTTTCAGAACTTTTATCCGGCGGTGGAAGATTAGATCAAATATTCGAAGATAGTAACTATTGGTAAATAAGTTAAGTAACTAATAGATGTGTTCATGCAACCCGAATATAGTTATGAGTTCTATAACTTTATGGATCTCATAACTATTGATTCCATTACTAAATTTTCTTGCAACCGGCCATTAAACGTCTAATTGCCATTCAAGACCATTAGAGATGGCCATTCAATGACAATTGTTCAGGAATACTTGAAGCAACTTGAACGGTCTTTCACAGTGCCGTATAAAGCTACAAAATAACTTCTAGGCGATTTTCGATAAAATCAATAACAATCGGAGAGTACTTCAAAGCCTAGTTAGTCCCAAGTCATGCCCACTTGTTGGATATTATCGATTAAATATCGATTTGCTTCAAACCACAACTATGTACTCCCTCAAGGGTTGTCTGCGAAATTAATATTCAGTTCGATTGCGAAGTGGCCGTAAATATTCAGTTTTGGAGACGAAAAACGCACTAATGGAGTAAATTTTGCTCAAGTTGTATTTTCATCGAAACATTGAAGTGCTGCAGTCAAAATCTACAAGGAAAAATTGTCACCGAAATGAAAACGGGGATGGCGATGACAACCGATTGCATCGGGCACATATACTTCGGTTCTATCCCATAGTACAGACGAAGGATCTCGAATCCTACGCTTGCAGTCGCCGAAATAATGTTCTCCTTCAGTAAAATCCTAAACCAGATACCCAAACAAATGTTTTACTTTTATTTAGAATGAGACTCGCTGGAAAAATGAATGAATATACTTTCAATAATGAGTTAAAGAAATGATTAGACTAAAACATTTAGCAGATATATATGCCCACTAGTAGATTTGAATCGAGGGACACTCATGCTTCACATTCGAAGTCAATGACGCTAGACATTGGGCTACTGAATCTGAGATGAAAGATGATTTTGTTTTCCTTATATTTTTCATGGCCTCCTCTAGCTTCGAGTCGACGGTTCCAATCACTTATTGCGGAAATATGTACTTTTAACTCCGTATAAGAGTTTTATTTGTACGCAAACACAGTTATTACAGTCATATGTCGACTCATGCTTTATATTTTGGAAGGAAACTTGTATATAAATCGCAAGTTATTGCAAATACTACAACGGTGTCCCTTTCTCACATGGAGAGTCTGCGACTGAAATTTAACGACCAAATTCTTATTGTGCCAACAATTAACCCATCCTAAATATTCAGCATGTAGGAAGAATTTATTTAAATGAAGAGATCATTACAGTACGCCAATATATGGTAATGAAATTTATTCCAAAGTACGTTTGCTTTCCTTCCTTCATTTGAAATTATTTATCGTATATATAGACTGTAATACATCTTACAGCTTACGTGCACCTCTTTTAATCATAAGCACAACGGTACTTTTTTGTTTTAAAGTGTTTATAACATTGAAATATTATTATATGATTGAATAATAGCATGAAATACATGGTGCTCCCGTAAATGATGTCGAATAAATTCATGAGCCGTTCAATGTGATCCATTCATTGCACTTAATGTGAGCCATTCAGTGAGCGAAACGGCTCTCTGACCGAGTAGGAATTACAAAATAACCCCCCAGGTTAAAGTAGTTTGAGCGAGATAGCTCCCTAGTCATAATATAGACCATATTCCAATTGTGCGTTTTAATTTCACCAGCTGTGGGACACATGAATTAAATATTGCTCTATTATTGGTGTTATTATGTAGTTTTATATGACAGTAATTCTAAGTAATCAAATGAAAATGTCTAAATAAGTCTTTCACTGATTTTTTTCGTGCGTTACGTTTAAAACTTCGTAACAACGGAAGGTTTTATGTGATCCTGAAAAAATTATTGCGGTGACAATATGATTAATTTTGAAAAATATTTGAGAAAACATGCATACTACACACTGTACATTTTTTGTGAGATCTAGGCGTTCTAAGTTCCTCGTATTTTGAATTATATCTCTCTGGAATGCTCACACGTATTATTTCCCATGTAAAATGGCTGGAGTTTTTCGTCAAAATCTCGAAAAGTAGATTGGTAAGGGGCTGATATTTTGATATCTTCGGAAGGGTGAGATAATTTTTTTCTTACAATGAGACCAAATTCATTGATTTCCTGCTGAAATGATATTTTGATCAATATACCTTATACTATCCTTATATTATTCGTAAATGTTTCTCGGGTTCGATGCCGGGTATGATTATTGAAATTAATCAACGTTTCGATGGTTGACTTAGCCATCGTCATCAGGATACGGAGTCGAGCTAGGATGCTGGCGGTCATATATAGCCGTAGATGCCCCATTGTTGTAGGAACCTTTACGAATTCTTTGAATTTCATCAATTACCCGTCTCCAAGTCTTAATAAGCTGTAGCCGTTGTCTATATGGATGTTTTTTTTTTGTTCCACCTGTACCAATGTGGCTTCTTTGGTATTATTTCCCAATATTTGGACACTCGGGAAAGTGGCGTGGAATTTGGGGAATCGACATGATGACCAATGGAAAGGCTATGCTATGCCAATGCGGGCATTTCCGGCTGGAAAAGCTTAATGCTCCTTTCACGCTCTTTGATTCTTTTTTCGATGGTCTTTCCTGTTTTGCCAATATACGCCCTACCACACTCGCATGGTATGCGGTGTACTCCGGCTTTCGGTAACCCGAGAAATATTTACGAATATGATTCGCCGGGAAAGCCTCAAATCCTTTATTCCTTAAATCATTTTCCCTTTGGGAGAAGAACCATCATGAGCCGCGTTGATTCTCCTCCTTTCACTCAGGTCTCTCTCTCCCCAGTACATTCACCCCTACAGACATCGCCCTGCGCATATGTTTCGCCTCGTCCGTCGACGACCGAGAAAAGGCGTACCTACTCGACCCGTCCCTGGCGATTTATTTATGCGTCTAATCAAACGGGTGAACCACGGCTCGGTGGTGTGCCCGCCGTCTGTCGGAGTAACCGACTTGGATACCGCCAGCGCGTCGCCCAGGAGGAAGATGAACCGCGGTTGAAAGAAAAAGGTTGCGTTTCCTTCTCTCTCTCTCTACTTGCAGGCAGAGGAGAGAGGAATGGAAGACATGCGGTGTTTCCCTCGTCTTCCAAACGACTTGTTTGGTGGTTGATTAAGAATTTACGACAGAGGAGAAGGAAGAGGATATTTAGGCTGCTGGTGTGAGTGAGGGAGAAAGGTTGGATTTTCGGAAAGCGAAGGGACGGAAGGAAAAGGGCATGCGGAATATAGTGGTTACGAAACATGGCGACCGTCGCAGACGCTAAAGAACGGACATCGAGAGTGGCAAATACGAAGTGAAAAGCTTGGTGTAAATCACCGAGAGATAACTGGGGAAGTAAAAAAGATGGACGGTAAAGACATGCGAAATATCGAGTATTTGCGAAGCATGGTGACAGTCGCAGTCGATAATGAACGTGGATTGAGAGTCGCACATTCGTATGGGGAAGTTTGGCAAGAATAACAATAAAATAGAGAAATATAATAGATGGAGGGATAAAGACAAGCGAAATATAGTGGTAGCGAAACATGGCGGTCGTTTAAGTAGTAAATGGACGAGTATAGAGTGCAGTAAATCAGAAGAGGAAACTATTTTTCGATACCTGAAGAGATAAATAGATGAACATAAAATAAGCAGGGTAAAGGCATACGATATGCAGTGGTTGCGAAACATGGAGCCTGTTGCAGTCGTTATTGATTGTCATTGAGAGTCTCAAGTCCGAAGAGTTAAGTTTGGCATGAATTTCAAAGAGAATAATTGAGAAATGAAAAAGATGCTGGGAAAAGGTAGGCGAACTATAGTGTTGGCACAACATAGCGACCGTCACAGTCGGTAATGAACGTGCATTGAGAGTCGCAAATTGCCTGAGAAAAGATTGGGGTAAACCACCACAAGATTTATAGAGAAATAAAAATATATAAAGGGAATCGACATGCGAAATATAGTGTTGGCGAAACACGGTGTCCGTCGCAGTCGCTATTGAACGTGGATTGAGAGTCGCACATTCGTATGGGGAATCATAAAGAGATAAATTGAGAAATATAAAATATGGAGGAAAAAGACATGCGTACTCAACAGAGGAAGAAAATCATAAGCCTTGACCGGGACTCAAACCCGGGTATCGAGGGATCGGAGTTCGATTCCCGGTTTAGGCAAGTGATATTTCCTCTGCGAAATGTCGCTCTCAACTGCACCTGCGGTACTTCAGAGATGCAGTGCGGGATATTCGGAAAGAAGATGCGTCGTAAGAAAACGAAATTAATGAAATTCTCTGGGACAGAGAAAGCTAGGCTGGCCATTAAATTTGGAGGACACAAACTTGAGCAAGCAGAGAATTTTAATTACTTAGAAAGTACGCAAGAATAAAACGGGAATAGCATCAAAGACATACGGAAGGGAATAGCGTTAGATAAGGCGGCGTATAGTAATAGAAGGGAGCTGATGACGGGGGGACCTTGTTTAAGGATGTGAAAAAGAGGCGGGTGAAGAGCTTGATATGGGGCATGGCGTTGTGAGAGGCAGAAACGTGGGCGCTCAGAAAGGAGGGCAATAATAATTTTATTTATATAAGTGAGATGATTATATTATACAAATTCTCATTTTTATATCATATATTTAATACGATACAAATTCTCATTTTTTGTTCTCTTTCTTTTCAGGTGAGTGGAACCATGTGCTACTTTCTTATTGGCCGCATATGTGTTGATTTTTTTGGGCTGCCGAATGTCCGGTAAGTTTTTTTAATTGATGTATGTATAAATATTTTCACTGCAGTAGAGCGTCGATCACTCGAAAAAGTGGAGGATTTAAGTCATTCAGACAGCTGATTTTTTTCGAATAACCGATCATTGACGGAAAAATGTTGAGGTTGCGCTTTATGGGGTCGTGAAAGCAAAATTTTAAAACCCTTGCTTTTATAAAACGGTCTAAAAAGTATAAAAATGATTTCTCATAGCCCCATACAGATCATTACCCCCTTAGGGATTATCCTGATTTTGATTGTCCTGATACAGATAGTCCTGGTGAAATTTGTGATGCTGAATTTTCATTGCTATGGAAATACTTGTGAGATTTAAAACGAAATACGTGGGTCGCATGAAATTGATAATTTACGCATGAATATTTCACCTAGCTCACTAACGACTTTATTGTACTGCAAATTAAACGAACTTCGCGAGAGTTTTCTCTACGGCAGCTATTCCCTACGCTCCCTACTATTATCTATTGGATACGCCCCGAAAGTTTTTAGTTTTAAATTTTACAAGTGTTTTCATAGCTTTAAAAATTCACAATCATAAATTTTCACGACAATTTTTATGGGGGTTAGAAATCTGTATGGAGTTTTGAATCTGTATGGGGCTACAAGAAATTATTTTTTTCTTCTTAGACCGTTTTAATAACATTGTTGCTTGAAAAATTTTTCAAAGTAATTGTTTTTTGCGTTTTGGTCTTGTATGATCATAACTGAAATGGGAAATTATTATACCAATCTACCAAGAATATTGGACAGTTCAGCAGATAATACGAATTAATTCGTCAATAGTATCGCATTCGGTGACACAGGCTTTTCTATTGTGTGTTCCACTTATTTCCCTGGTAAAAAATTTTTTTTATTATTTATTAAAATATTACATACGTATTATTATTGCATATTATTGCATTGTCATCTAGTTATAAGCCTTGTTTCAAGTTTCAACTCTCTATCTCATCGGAAAGTTAGTTCAAAATCGATTGCAAAATTGAAATTGAACTTTGAAAATTAGCTTTATTTCTCTAGGACCGTTCGTCCCCAAAGAAAAAAATCACATAACATCAAATAAAAATCTGTTAATAGCACTTTACGGTTTTTTGCTGTGAGCGAAGATACAAAAACATCAGAGACAACAATGGAGAGAGAAAAAAAACAGCAGAAATATTATAGGATTTGCCATAAGTTGAAACAATAAATATCGTAACAGCATGTTACATAACACAAGCGATTAATTAAAAATTATTATGTTCATGTCAGTGACATTCAAAAATAGCATTCAAAATGAGTGTGTTATGTATAAATTATAAGAAAAATTGAGATGCATTAACAACAATTATAGCAATAGAAAAGTAACGAGATAAACAAACAATACCATTGTGCGCTCGACAAGTGACTCATAATGAGTCGTTAAGTAGTGAACAATACATCTTTGATATAAAGCAACTAATGGTGGAAACGCTTTTTAGCTCCTCAGTGATTGTATTCTAAAGTTTCTACCCTACCACTTGGAAGGAAATCGGATCGAAATAGACAAACAGACACGCAAGGAAGCGAGTTAATTTAACGTAGTAATCAAAATTGTGCTTCTGAACATAGAACTAGACAAAAATATTTCTCACATTTTAATTTTACGGAATCGAAAATATGCTGGGAGTTACTTTTCTTGCTTCACTATCGAGACTCGTCCTCCTGCTGCTGATTTTAGCAAAATATATAAATACAGGAACATTGAAGAGAAATACACTCTTTTTGTCGTATTTATCACTTGATTGGGTAATGAAGAGCTTGGATCCTAGTATGGATCTAATATGGAGCCTAGCGTTGCATTGGGCAGAAACGTGGACCCTCAGAAAGGAGGACGAGAATCCGCTGCAGATATTTGAGATGTGTGTGTGTGGAGAAGGATGGAGACGGGGAAGTGGACGGAAAGGAAGACTAACGAGGAAGTGTTTGAGATGGCTGGCGAGGAAAGGAAACTTCCGAATGAAATTCGAGATTGGCAGAGTAGGTGGCTGGAGGATGTAATGAAGGGCGACGTGTTGCTCAAGGGTGTGATAGAGGGAAGGATGTTGGGCAAGCGGGGAAGGGGAAGAAAGAGAATAGGTTTCATGAACATGATGGAGAAGGGTAGATCGTAAGCCAAGGCGAAACAAGAAATACTAGGGGCTGATAGGCCCCTCAAAGTGTTAGAAACTGGGGGGAGATTCTCTGGCATTCATCAAAACTTACTTTTACCTGTAGAGTACTTTTAAAAAATTCCCTTGCGGGTTTATTCCGTGAGGGTAATAATAAATAATGAGCTAGTCTCGGTATTATGAATATTTTGATTTATCTACTATTATTTTTTTACCAGAATCCTGCACAAGAAATAGAAATACTTAAGAATTATTTTCGTTCACCTGCCAAGTAATTCTGTGCATTTCTCTTGAATCTCCCTGGCTAAATAACTCCCATCAGTGAACGCAATATTCTCTGAGTAACATTAACGGTTACATGAGGAGTCTCTAATTTTTTTGACTTCCAAATTAGCGATAGACTTCCTAAAATTTGCATCCAAGATGTACCTACATATATCCCTTTTGCCCATGATGCGAAATTTCACTCGCGCGCGGAGGTGAGGAAGACGGAAAGAAATAAATAAAAGATCAGAGAAATCCACTTTTGAAGATAAAAAGACCGATAAAAAGAACTGCCACTAAGCCCGTCTCTTCTTCTTTTTCGTCTATTTTTGTGCCTAGGCGCATGGACTTAATTAATTTCTTCTATCGTCTCGACACTTTACTTTTTCCCATGTTTCATTTATTTATTTACTTCCTACCGTTACTATGGGAAGCGTTCCGCTACAATCGCTAATCCGGAATATCTTTCCCTCTACTGATGTAAGGGAGGCTATATGGAGGCACCCGTACGTGCTAGAAGCTTGAAGAATTCATTTATGTAGACTCTCAGTGCTGCTCAAGGAAAAATTTCTTTTAGTTTTTTTTGTAAAAGGTTTTCCGGAATCTTCAGAAAAGTGGACCTTCTTCCCCAGAGACGATGGATGCGTTTAATTCGCTTTGCATAGTGACAAACTCTCTCGCCCACAAAAACACAATACCGTGGCGGGAATTAGGTCTAATCAGCTTTGTTAGTGCACTCGTTTCAGCTAGAGGAAGAAATCCTGGTCCGCAAGGTTTTGCGTGCGAGAAATAGGAGTCATCAAAGGCCCTGTAGCACGAAATACACCTATTTTTCTTTCATGATATGCATTCATTAAGAGTCCTGGCGCTTTGCAAAGCTTCAGTGACTCGTTTCTCCGACAAATTTTGCTAAAGTCCTTACATATTTATTGCTTGAGGTGCCGCCCACGCGACGGAAGCCTGATTGAATTGGTCAATCAATAAGAAGTGGTTTATCGTTATATATTTTAGAAACCGTATTTGTTAATCTTATATGCTTCCTTACATATTTTTAAATTTCAACTTTCGTAAATGCCTCATCATGCGGTACGATTCATCGTGGATACAAATGAATGCATGTGCTATTTCACGAGGAAAATAGTCCCGTGAAATGGCAAATTATATGACTGTCTGAATGACTGAAGGGGAAGTAAAACCTGAAAATAAATGAATTTCCAAACATTGCATTTAACAAATGATGTGGTACGAAGTCACTCGCACGGGTGCATATACACCAGGGTTGAAATTCGCTATGAAAAAATCATTTGACTTGACCGGGATTCGAACCCCGATCTCCCAATAGCCGGTCAGGTGTGTTAGCCAGTTACACCACCAAGCCATCTTCCTTCAAGGCAATTGGGAGATCCGGGTTCGAATCCCGGTCAAGTCAAATGATTTTTTTTCATAGCGAATTTCAACCCTGGTGAAAATAAATGGTTGAAGGCGTAGCTTTGTGGAAGATTGTCGCAGGCATGACGAAAAAAATATCTCACTATATTCCACACTTTAAATGTTTATTGCCGACCGAGGTTTGGACTGCATAGAAATCATCATCAAGGTACATTTACATCTTAAACGAGTCAATATATAGTGAAGAGACGTAGAGGGTGGTGGGTAGAAGTGAAGGTTTTTAATTGACGTCAGAGACGTGCGTCACGGTCAGGTTCCACCAATGGGAGGTGGTGGTGAGGGGGGTCGAATGCTATAGGTAGTAGAGGGTAATAGGAAGTAAAAGCACAGTCATTAAGAAGTTTCACATTTTTGTTGGTAGCAGCATTCAAAATTTCAAATTGTTAAAGGAAGTTCAATTTGGCCTCTTTTCTCTCAATATGAGGCACTTCAGGTACGAAATTACTTTCGTGGTCCACTGATGATCTAATTCCATTGATTATCTTGTCATTCCGTGATTGTTTCATTTTTACAATGTCTTTTACAAGGTTTTTACAAACCGTTTCAAGCGGCTTTAAGGAGTATGAAGACAATATTTTAATAGTTTTGGCGAAAAATATTGTTTTATACGACTAAAATTCTCCACAATTGTCCTGAGATGTTTGACTTATGTCCGACTTGACCAATTTTTTTCCGAGTCGTGCTCTTAAAATGGATTAACAACTAAATTTTTCGTTAGCGATTCTGTAAAAATTATTGGGGAATGTAAATAGATACTTCGATATTCGTTATGCCTTTGTGAGATTTGCAAGAAAATCAGTTATTGAGATTGAAAAGAATTTAGGAAAATCGATGCGAAATAAACATGCTCCATTTTGCTGATGACATCATATTCATTGTCAGCAATCTAAACACCCTCCGGGCACGCCCATGTCGCGGCTCAGACAGTATTATCAAGATGTACATGAGGAAGCAAGGTGCACCACGGGCTGTAGAGCCGATGATAATGTAGAGAAGTAGGACCTATGGTGGTATGAAGAAAGAGCTAGTGGAAAAAGAAAGGAGCTTGAGCCTCTAAAGATACCATTGACTGGGGGATCAAGTTTAGGGATTGGAAAATCGATTTTGATTTAATCGAAAATCGATAATCACACTCCGATTTTCGATTTAATCGTAGTCGACTTTTTATTTTGAAAAATCGTTCAAAATCGTTTCTATCCGATCGATTTTCGATTTTTAGCTTGCTACAGCATTTGAATTTTGCCGCCTCGCTTTACACCGCTGCGCGCTATTTCACTCTGCATCGCTGGTGGGGGAACCTCGGTGGGGAGGCAAAGTGCATCGGACACCGGCAGGTTGGAGTTGCCAACTGTGGGGCTGCGGATTTTTATTACAATACTTCTAGTCTAGGCGGGGACTCACGCTCAAAAGTAATACATTGTAGACCGCGAGACGAAGATTCGAAATGATAATACGTGTTGACATTGTGCCTTTTTTGTAAACGTTTTCTCAATAAATCGCTTCAGAGCACTCGTCTTCTTCAAAATAGATTCGCCCAGTCTGAATATCGTCTTCTGCGCATGGGCTACTAAATTATATATAATTTTCTTGTTATATTACCTATATGTATATAAGTATCTGGTATGGATTATTACTTTCCTGCATACCGTATAATCTGTAAAATAATAAATTGTATTAATAAAGTTCACCGTTTTCAGTTCTTATCCCTAGTGCTTCCATTAACCCATATTTAGCATTTTGTTAGAACAGCACATCCGTATTTCAGCAGACAATTACTTAACTATTGAAAAATTTCGATTTCGATTTTTCGATTATTTTGGACAAAAAATCGAATTTTTAGACAGTTGATTTTTAAAACCGAAATCAAAAGTCGATTAATCGAAAACCGATTCTGGATTTAAATTTCCAATCCCTAATCAGGTTGGTGTGGTGGCTAGAGTACTGGCTAGCCATATAGCTAGCTAGGCATAGCCTTTACATAGCACCGCAACATACCCCTCCAGAAACTCTTATCTCTTACGAAATGGAGGTTAAATGATACCTCTAAATATTCTTGGTAGGGCTATTTAGTGATAGTTATTTTTAATTTCTATTTGAAATAAACTTTTACTTCCTCGCCACCGCTCGGTGTCACTGAGATTTGAGCTGCAAGTTTACTATAATTGTTGTCTTGGCTGTATATTGCTGGTCTTCTCCTCATCTTCCTCTTAATTTACCCAAAATATAGACAGGTACTTGATAGATGAAAGGGGATCGGGTTGGTGTGGTGGTTAGAGTACTGGCTAACCATACGGGCGGCCAGGGTTCAAATCCCTGGATCAGAGAGGAGGATGTTTTCCAATCGAAACACGATCCCTACTTGAGTGTCTTGCGGAGGACACTTCAAGTAGAGTACTCTGTCTGTCGGATGAGATGTTAAACTGTGGTCTAAATGGCGCCTATCGTTAAGAGCAGGCTAATTCCGACGCCGAGTTTCTATCCACCTTTCTTCCCTCACCTATCCCCTATGGCGCCAATGACCTTATCAGTCGGTTGCCTCCCCAAAATCCAATCCGATACAAGAAAAAACAATCTGTAGCTCCTGATCCAAAACCGTCCATTTCGGAGCGTCAGTAAACTCTGCGAGTGGTATGCCTCTCTGTGTCTTTCGTACGAATCCCGGCGATAATACCGTCGCTGGGTTTCTCTCCACCATGCACAGTAACTTTAATAATAATTCATTGCTACTTTAATACGTGTATTTAATCGTTTATACTATAATAGTTTAGCTCTAGCAAAATGCGATATGCGGAACGTCGGGTACAAAATAGTTTACTTTAAATTTTGTAATAGATTTAATGTAAATATTGTTCATCAATCAGATAGAGGTTCCCACTCTAATCCCTTCAACAATCCAGTAACACTACTTAGATTATCGTAATTCTTACCGTATCTCTCTTCAAATTGTAAGTTCAGGATATTATTTTCCATAGCACCGCGACATACACTTCCAGAAACTCTCTTCCGAAATGGAGGTTAAATGATACCTCTTAATATTCTTGGTAGGGCTATTTATTAATAGTTCTTTTTAATTTCTATTTGAAATAAACTTTTACTTGCTCGCCACTGCTCGGTGTCACTGAGATTTGAGCTGCAAGTTTACTATAATTGTTGTCGCGGTTGTATATTGTTGGTCTTCTCCTCATCTTCTGATTAATTTACCCAAAATATAGAAAGGTACTTGATAGATGAAAGGGGATCGGGTTGGTGTGGTGGTTAGAGTACTGGCTAACCTTACGGACGGCCAGGGTTCAAATCCCTGGATCAGAGAGGAGGATGTTTTCCAATCGAAACACGATCCCTACTTGAGTGTCTTGCGGAGGACACTTCAAGTGGAGTACTCTGTCTGTCGGATGAGATGTTAAACTGTGGTCTAAATGGCGCCTATCGTTGAGAGCAGGCAAATGCCGACGCCGGGTTTCCATCAACCCTTCCTCCCTTACCTTCCCGTATGGCGCAATGACTTTAGTTGTCGGTCTCCTCCCCAAATATCCAATTCCTACTATTGACTCTTCCATGGAAATACACCTTAACCGTTGAGTCACCATGACAAAATATACAAACACCTTGCCCTACCTCTCCTAAACGACTCCTGGGATGAATAAATAAAAAGAGATGCTACTTCGCTCTGGTTAGGCCACGCCTATAATACGTCGCGAGCATTTGAGACTCATAAAGATTTAACCAAAAAAATTAATAACATACGATGAAAAGTTGTGCGCTTCATCAATTACTGCTAAGAGCGAACATATAGTGTCTCACAACTTTAGGAGTTATTAAGGTGAGAGCTACAAGAGACTCGAAGGCTACACGCTAGGCTTAGGTTACTTGAGGAATTCAGAATTGATATTTTTCAGAGCGACACAGAGAATATTATCACAACGCCTCACTACATTTCTAGGTCTGGCAGAAGCGATTAATAAGAAAAAATACACTGCCGAACAGATAGGCACAAAAACTCGTTCTTTCCGCGCACAATATGTAACCACAATAAAAATTGATCTCCAATAAAAACACTCCCGTAATACACGTCACCATTTCACCTCCCAAAACCTTATCCGTTACATCTTTACACTGCTGGTGTTCTAACACCCCCTGCTACACGCCAATGCGGTGGCTCGAAGGGTAATATGTAGCTGTAAATGTACTTCTTCTTGACGTCAGAAATTACTTCAGTTGCCGGTCGCCGCCCAAATTAACTAACCAACCAATTTTTTGTCTCTTGTGAGAAAGAAATATAAAGTGGTCTCGTGACCTAAATCAGGTATTTCGTGTGCAGAACGGCGGGCCGCAGCTGGATTCCGAGGACAATTATGGACGAATGATTTAGTTATAATTATCCACCTAATATTGGAAAACGATTAGCATGCAAATTTTCTCCCTTAAAGGTCTTAATTGACTACCAATTTGCTGCCACGACGGAACCCCCGTAGAGACCCAAATGAATAGAGGGGCGGGGAGACCATTTAGACTTTTATAACTCTCGGTTCTTCTTCAAGATATGATTTGGATATTTAAGTGCTTATTCTAGCGGCCGAGGATATGAATTTTGTCCTGAGAGAGTGATTATTCCGCCATCTCTACAGGTTTACTTGTTGAAGTTCACCTATAATGTATATAATGAATAGTACTACTCCCTGACGTTTGGCCTGCATTTGCACGGAACGTGATCCGCATGTATTATTTGGGCGTTGACTGTGCACAGACTTGAGATGTGGTGAATGATTCCCTGTTATTAGTAATTTTTTTGATAGATGTGCTAGTTTGGAGCCGAAGGGTGGACGATTGTTGGAATTCCACATACAAAGTCGCAGGTGTCTGAAATCTGGCAACACCTGATTTATGCATGGAGAATTAGAATAATTGTGTGTTTTTAAGGGAACTTATTGTTGAATGAGCTCTAGTTTTGCTCTAATAAATTATTTTTCATTCGTTATATTTTGCATGCCAATTATTAACTCAAGAAAACCCATCTTCCCTGTCAGTATTAGTTGGCGCAGTTGTATGAAATCAAGTGGTGTGAGTCTCAATTGGCTACAGAGTTACGGGCTAGAGTCACAGGATTTCTTAGGAGCAGAGAACAACAGAGGTGTGGCCTTGGAAGAAATTATAACGCTCACATGAGTGCACTGACTTGAGATTAAGTAGAATTTCCCGTTAATTAATAAATTTTCAATTATGCTTAAGATTATTAAAAGTCATTAAAATCGTTGAGGAATTTTTAATGGGTCTCAAAGAAAAATGGTATATCTTAGTAAATGTTTTAAGCAATCTTCAGATTTCTCCAATCTCCAAATCTCATTGACGAAAATTTGAAAAAATAATTTTACACAAATAGTTGACAATTCAAAAAAAGTGAGGTGAATACCGTGTCCATCAGCCTTCCAGTTGATGCCATGGTAATTTCTGGGGCGTCTCTTCCGGTGCGAAAAAGATGCCGTGAATACAGTATTTCGTGTATAATTACTGCATGAAGTTTCCTTAGGCGAAAACCAAACTCGAGCTCTGATCATTGAACCACGAACGGCTCTGTTGGAGCTTGAATAAGTGGCGTAACAATCCTCTTTCTTGACTTGAACAAAAGAGAAATACTTCATTTCACGCTACCCGAAGTAATATCTTCCTCAATTCGTTGACTGGATGCATTCCTAGCTGTATTTCTTTTTTTTAGTTTTATACTGTTTTCCTTCCGATTCCACCAAAATGTTAAACAGCAAATCGAACTCCAAAATTATTCATAAACAGCATGGAGAAGGTCAAGGCAGCGTGAATTTCACTTCGCGAGCACTGTGTGTGGATTTCTCGTTCGGTCACGGTTAATCGAGGGAGCATTTGTTGTCCGCTTAATCATTTGCGTCTTCGCTCAGACGATAATGGTGGGGCCTCGATTATGCAGGGGATTATCACGCAAAAGGAAAATAAAGCACGCGCACGATCCTTCCTTGGGCGAATAATTACGCGCGCGAAGTAGCATGCATTAGCGAACGACCGTTTTGGTGCGATGAATATTTCATGTGCGTAATCGTGCGTGGGGTGAACCGTGGGGGAAATAAAATCACCAGATAGCTTTCGAATTCTATCGTTTTACTTCACTCTCGCGAGAACTTCCCGAATTCTTCCTTACTCATTTGCCACGCTTCTACCACCGGCCTAAGTCCAGCCATCTCAAATGTTTCAGAAGCTGCTCAGTAGGTAGTTGTTATTTCAAGGAAGTTTCCAATCGACTGAGAAACGCAATTCACTAACTCTTGTATTCATCTACATCTACGTACTACCTTGCGAGCCACCACGAGAGTGTGTGGCAGGGGGTGAAGATCACCAAACATGCACTATGGACATGCAACTAGGATATTTAGTGAAGGCATGCTAGATAATAGAGTCACATGGTTAGTATCTACATAATAAGAAAGGGATTAATGGTTGTTATTACATGCATCATGCACTACAGACTACTCTAACTATATTTCACCTACCTATCCCTTTGCTACGCTGCCTATTGACCTCTCTTATAGTACGCGGGAAAAATGACATTTTAAATCGGTATCTATCGGTACGACATTCTATCTCTCTAATCTTGTTAATATGATCAAACCTAGCTAAATACGCAGGGGATGTCAATATATAGCTAACGTCATCTGTGAACAAATCGGTTTCGAATTTACTTAAAAGGTTTAACATAACTTTTAACCTGCGTTCTGATAGTAATTCCCATCCTAGTTCTTCTATTAAACTCGTAACACTTATATAATTATCATAACGGCCTTTAACAAACCTAGCGGATCTCCTTTGCACGCGCTCTAATTCTTTTATCGTATTGTTTAGCGTCGAATTTCGAGTTGGTTATCACCACAAACTGTACAAAATCTGATATATTTTATGTATTTTTATAGTTTTGCCGTTTTTTAATATAATATCGGTTTTTTTGATATTAATACATCTTGTATATCTTGTCATTGTAATATTTGTTTGACTCTAAAGATAGGCCATATATGTTCCTGAGGGACACACTTATCCCGGAATAATAAATTTAATTTTCTTTTCTGTTATATTCTACGCATCTTATTGGTTGATTTTAATTTTGTGTAAGGATCGCACATTAAACACAAATTATGTCTTACTGATATGCTCCTGATGCTCATTATTGTGCAACTCGTAAACGATCTGCTTCGTTGCTTGCTTGTCGTTTCTCGCTTGTTTGAGAAGCTCGCGTGACAACCTTCATATTTTATAACGACTCGCGCTCCACCTACAGGGTAACAATGGATTTAGTTATTCAGAAACCTTTTCGGGCGCGTGCTCAACTGCTCACCAAAGTTTCATCGAAATTGATGATTGATTTTGGAACGCATAGAAGACGAACGAGCAAAAAATTCATTTTTATATATTCGATGAGACCAAATTAATTGGTGTATAACTGAAATAATATTTTGCTCAAACTTCCCGAGTGTAGGGATGTATTAAATTGCCATGGAGTTAAATTTCTCGAGCGGCATCATCCTAACGAGTATTGTTTCCTTCTATAGGGCTCAACGTGTAATTTAAGATTCGGTTCAAAGGAGTGTTAGGTATACAGAGTAGAGATGTCTGGAGGATGTCCGCTTGACGCGAATTGACGCTGGCAAGTGGAATCCTTGGGAGGTGAAACGAAAGGATGTCTTTCCATACCCACCACTCGCAATATTGTATAACATGAGGCTCACGCGCGGCGCCGTCGAGAGCTAAAACTGTTGGGGTACATTCGTGTCTGTATGTCTGCCCTCATCAACGATCACGTAGGGAGCTGGGAGGTATAAGGGGGTTGGTGGCGGGAGGTCCGGCCTCGCCACGTACCAAGCGGGGGTATATGACGGCTACAGATGAAGGCGCGGGATGTCGGTAGGGTGTGTAGGAGACACGGGCTTATGGGAATGGAAGACGGGTGGTCGTGGGCGTACTAATTAAATGGAAGGCAGTTTGAATCGCTGGAAGGAAGGTCGTTTATGGTTTGGGGTAAGGGAGAGGAGAGAGGATGAGACAAGATACAGCGCATGTAGCAGAGAATCATATGCCTGGCACATGTCGTCCCTGCTCCTCATCTCCCGGCTGGAATCATTCCGCCGATCATTAGTGTGTGACGAGAAAGTGTTTTCAACCCTTTTGAATGTTAACGAGGTGCATTAAAATTCGCCTCCCCCCCCCCCCCTCTCTCCAGGGAGTCCATTAAGGGGCATTACAATTGATCTCTGCAGCCGTGTTTGTGTCACTTTCTTTCATCTTTGGCCCCAAAAGAACATTTAACAGCAAAATTAATATAATCCCAATATTTTTCCGTTCTGTTTTCAACTTCAGCTCTGCATCTGAGTCCCTCCCTTACGTATTATTTCATTATTTCATTACCCGAGTCATTACCGTCGACGTTTTAAAATGCATGATTTGCCTCTCCCACTATTCCTTCCTGCGCATATCGGAGAGGAACCTTGATTGTCGTTCATAATTACTACTTTGAAGAGCACGATATGCAATAATCAGGAGGATAGTGAAAAAGTTGAATGAAACCGAATGCATTTCATCACAAATTAATCATGACGTTGGTTCCTGAACGGTCTCAGGAACATATTTTCAACAGTTTGGTTTCAACTAAAAAGTAAATGGTCCTAATATTTTCCTTTCTGTTACCAACTTCACCCCCGCATTTAAGTCTCCTCTTACGTTTTATTTTATTATTTCATTTCCAAAGTCATTACCTTTTACGTTTTAAAATACATGATTTGCCTCGTTCATAATCCCACCCTAATTTCGGAAGGCGATCGTAATTGTCGTTCATAATTGCTACTTTAAAGTGCACGATTTGCAATAATCACTATGGTCGTGAAAAATTTAAATGAAATCGAATGCATTACATTACGAGTTAATCATGACTTTGGTTCCTGAACGGTAAGGGAAACGTACTTGCAGTTTAGTTTCAACTACTAAGTAAATTTTCCCTATCTCTTTTCTTCACCATCCACAGTGCTGTAATTAAAGTCGCCCTCACATATTTATTGTCATTCACAACGATGCTTGCAATGCGATTTATAATGCATGTCTTGCCACCATCTCAATTCTTTTCTAAACCCTCAAAAATCGGAGAGGGTCCTTAATTGACTTCAATAATTACCCAGTGGAAGTGCACGTTGCATATAAATCAGACGGGCCGTGAGATAGGCGGTTGAAGCCGAGTGTATAGTATTACGAATTAATTGTAACGAAACCGATGTTTGCTGAAAGTTCAGGGCAACATTTTTGCAATCAACTTTCAAATACTAAAGAAATTGTCCATATTTTCATTCTTCTTCGTCCACGGAGCTGAACCGTTAAACTGTCCCTGGTGCTGCGCATAGATTCTTTCTCCCGTGCGTTATTTCATTGCCATTTCCAACGCCTTTTTTCGATTTGTTTTAAAATGCATGACAAACAACGTTCACAATTATCTCCTAAACCTTAAAAAATCGTAGTGATCTTAATTGCCATACATAATTACCCAGGGCACGAAGTGCACGATGTATATTTATCAGATGGGCCGTGAGATAGGTGATTAAAGTCGAGTGTATTAATTTATGAATTAGCTATGACCGGAATCAGTTGTCACTCAGGGGCCAGGGCAGCATAATGGCTCATTAGTGTCTTTGAGACCAGAAATATCAGGAAGCAATATTGCAATGGTTGCAAACAGGGATAGTATGAAACATATACATAATACCCTGCCAGCCGCCACATGGGCGTGTGGCAGGGGAGGGTTAGGTCACTAAGCCGTGTAAAGAGGTAAGTTTTTTGGAGATGAAATTGTGATATGTGTTACGGGAGTGTGTCTAGTGGAGCACAATTTTTATTGTGGTCCCTTATTGCTCGCGGAAAGAACGAGTTTTTGTACCCTGTATTTTGGGAATATGCATCTACATACTACCCTATGAACCGCTACATGATCGTGAAGCACGGGGTGTTAGGACAACAGCCATGCATAGATGTAAGGGCTAAGGCTTTGGGAGGAGAAATGGTGACGTGTATTATGGGAGTGTTTTAAGAAGAGCTCAGTTTTCATTACGATCACTTACTTAGTGTGGAAAGAAGGAGCTTTTGTATCTATCTGTTCTGCAGTGTATCTTTCTTATTTTATCGCATCTGTCAGACCTAGAGATGTAGTGAGGAGTCATGATATTATTCTCAGTGTCGCTCTGATAAATATCAATTCATACTTTCTCAAGCCTCCGAGTCGCTAGGGGTTCCCACCTTAATCCCTTTACAAGTTGTGAGACACTGTATGTACAGGTCGAAGCAGTTTTTAACGATGCGCGCTGCTTTCCTTTGTATTTTGATGATTTTTTTGGTGACATCTTTATGACCAGGGTCACAAATACTCGCGGCTTATTCGAGGTGTGGCCTAACCAGAGCGAAGTCACACCTCTCTCTGACTTTTTCGTCCGAGGACCTTCCTATTATACGTTTAACAAAACCTAGTTTCTATAATACTGTGTCACATATGCTTTTTATTTGTAATCCCCAAGATATATCAGAAGTTGAGGTAATTTTTAAGTATTTAAGTAAGTTAATTTTAATTTAAATACTTAAGTAAGTTAATAATTAATTGTTTAATTTAAGTTTTAATAATTTTTCATATTTTGTTGATCATGGTTTGATGTTATCTTCTCCGCATTAATGTTTTTGAAATTAGCCTAAACACTGGCTCAATGCCTTATAGGCTATATTACTTCCTTAATACAGAAAAAATATTTGTAATGAAACATGTTAGGAAGAATAAATATTATTATAATTATCATAATTCCAAGATATGTTAATGAATCTAAAGGTTGTGAATAACATAAATTGTGATAAAATAATTGAACAATATTAGATTTAATACAGACGTGTGGTATGAGCAAATTGTTATGTTACTGGGGAATCATGCCTTTTTGTAATGAGATATTACAATAAATTTTAGTAACCAGATATATTCAGGGGATAAAATTCAGGGAGGCTGTACAATGCAGTTTGTTGAAATGCTGAGGATTTTCACGGTCTCTATGCTTCATTCATATATGGCGGTCGATGTTTCAGTCCGCGTCTTTAGTTAAAACAAAAGAGTAACGAAAAACATTTAGTAGTTACGCATATGGTATCAAACATTTTCCGTTCATTCATCGTAATGCAGGCCGAGTAATCCCATGCCAATTTGGCGTATATCTCCGAATTTCATTTAAAGTACCTACATAAGATTATTTCTTTTTCCTATTTCTTCGACGGTTCCGGAGGTACGGGATGACCGGGTGAAACAATCACCGGGTGTTTCTGTTCGTTTGTTGTTGTTGTTGTTATTCACCCAACATAAATAGGCCAAATGCGCTGTATTCGTGGTAATGAAGATAAAATAAATTTGATTTAAGATTATAATGCCGAATACTACCAATCTTCTATGGTAAATATATATGTCGATGGTAACACATTCAGCGATATGCGTTACTATTCTGATGTTAATGCTCTGCAATCGAGCATAAATTATTTCAAGAGTTAATTATTACGCGGAACAATTTTCCCAATCCGGCTTTCAAATCGGGGGATATATATCGATAATAATATAAATCTGTTAAAAATCTTTGCAACTGTCCCTAGATCAGCCTTTCTCTATTTAATTCTTCTATTGTATTTTTCGTACTATGTTTAAAAGCGTCACAACCAATTTCTTAGAATTAAGACCATTGCTCCGAAGCAAGCTTTAGTCATTACCTATTTTTTTAAACCTTTTATCCATATGACATTGTAGATTCGTTGTTACGATGTTTCCATGGAGATTTGAGAAACAATAACCACTCAAAATAACTGGAGGTGGGTGTGGTAAATGCCAGCGAGAGTTGGCCCCTCTCCGGAGCTTTTAATATAGGTTTATGCCAGCTGTATGTTCACACTCGGGTTCCACTCTCCCAATCGAAAGTCATGTATGGGCGTGAAGGAACATTAATTTTAACGCATCTCTGTATTACACAAATTTTTTCGTACCTCAGCGTCTAAGAAGGTGGAGATTTTTGTAGGTTAGAGGTTATATAAAGATCTGGCGCCGAAATTTAGGAATTTTAAATTTTTTGTTAAATCATATTAATTGGAGAGCGAAATTTTGAGTGATGAAGTTTGAAATTAAGTTTGTTAAATTTTCTTCTTCACGATACTTTTTACGACCTCGTCCAGCAATGATTTCAAATTCAATTTCGCAAAGTAATGAAAGCCTTCAAAATATCTGTACAAATCTAACCTACATTTTAACTTTGCTGCCATTTTGGGTTATTTCGTCAGGTGATGTAGGATTATTTCTCAATTTGGTTTCTCTTCTATCTACAGGGTAGTTAGTAGAGTATTCTCTGTAATTTTCTCCGTGTGTATAAATGTGTCAGCAGTATATATTTTTCCCGAGTGATTTTAAGGTGCCGTGCGAGAGAGCTGTTGAATGCCTTTTTGTAATAAATAAGGGTTTTTAATGTTTTTATATATATTTTTTAGAGATTGTATTTCACGCTCTGTCGAATCTCGAGCCAATCCCCTTTCAACCCTGAGTCCACTTTCGGCTCGAAGCTGCTTCTTTGTTTTTTATTATATTCCCACGGATAAGCTCTTCCCCGAATTTTGTATTTTTTTACCTCCCCAAACCTATAACCCAACCTTGACTACTTTTTCCACCCCTCTTTCCATTGTGTGTGGGTGTTTGTGGGTGGATGCGTTTGTCCGTGTTTTTCCGCAACGCTTTTCGACAGTCAGTTTTTTCCTCGTGCGAGCGCGGGTGTGCGTACTTCTTGCGCATATTAATTTCTCTCCTCGACGCCAGAGTCCGTCCGTCTGTGTCCGTTATGCTGTACCCGAGGTTGGACTGGGGGATTATTTTCAAAAACAAATAACAGCAATAATAATATTCCGCCATTGCTTTTTTCGCGGAATTCGGCTTGTTGAGATCCGGCTGGATAATGACGACCGGAGTGCTTTTTTGAGTGTCGACCTTTTTCGACGACCTGGCTGGATGTATGTTTGCATATGCGTATATGTCTAAAAAAATTATTACTTTTTTAAAAATTCGATCTCTTGCTTTCTTTGATATGGAGCGTTTCTCTGCACCGGACATTCGCGTGACCGACGGAAAAGTAAAGCTTGGCTTTTTTTTCCGGGGGTCTGCTTTTTCATGGGGCACGAAAAAAGGGTTCTTATCGTACGTTTCCCTAATTGGACCCGGGGGCCATTTTGTCTCTCCCTGTGTTCCCCCCGGGCGGAGGTTATTGTTGCTTTCGGAGATCTATCGGGTTAAAGCAGGATTAAACGTAAGTGAGCCTACCTATAATTATCATTTTGCTGAGCTTATGTCCTATCTCTCTTCATTCAGTGGGTTGGAGCGATTTTTGGAAAGAAAATATATAATTATAGTACGGCGAAACCTGTCTTCAGTGGAATTTCTCGGGGTCATTATTTTTTCCTTAGCCCAGGGAGGGACATTTCAAAAATGACCTTGAAAGCCATGTCACGCCAATTAACATGCTTCACCTTAAAGGTTGGTTTGACTCAAATTCTAGAGGTAGACAAAATTATGATGAAGATGGTCTTACATTGTAATAAAACTTTTTATTTGAACTGACGTTGAAAAGAAGGCCATTAATTAATTGCTTCCTTTATTTCATATACAAACTTGGTCCTTCTGAGCCAAATCGCCTGTCAGAAGGTTCCACAAATCGTGCAATTGAAGCGGCATGTACAAAAACGTCAATTTTCAATTACAAATGGCAGAGACAACAATTATCAATGGTCTAGTTTCAATACATCTGGCTACATTCAGCCAATTAATCGATGTATGAACATAACAGATTACAAGTTTTAAATTACAAATTTTAAGTTTCATTAATTAACCATGCGCATACTTTCTTCTTTACCTCTGCTATCCTTTTTTGGTCTTTTAAATGATTGGGGAATGCAATTGAGTGTGTTTGTTACATGATATTTTGCCTATCTTTTACCATATAAGTTATAATGATTATATGTTTCCAACACAGGAGAATTTCTTTTTAGCATACAATGAGTGTTTTCACCTGGAATTTGAAACTTTTCAAAAATAATTGTCTGTCATAATTATCCATTTTTTTCATTTATCAACTGTCATCACTTAATATCGCATGCGTAAACGTCTTAAGTCAGTATTAACACAATGTTTACCGCTTTCTACATCAATCAGTTTCAATGTTCTATTTTGGTTTCTGATTATTGAGCTCAGTACTAGAGTAGAATACTAGAAGCCGTTCCCCGCACTGTTATTCCATATCTCAAAATACTCTGCACCCTGGCGTAATAGATCAAAAAACTTTATGGCCGGAGGTACCATATCTTTGCGCATAAAGATTTGGTATGCAAAAATTCTCATTTTTTAAAATTTACTTTGTCAACATGATGTCGAAGTTTAAAATGGCTATCCACCATGACACCAAGATATATGTATTTTTCCAACTGCACCACATAAAAACCGTTCTTTAAAATAAGTAGATAATGTCATTTTTGACTGTTTTTCCTATTATCTTGTATAAGTAAATTCTCTACGCTACCGATATTAAAGAAATCGGTGTTACCTTTGGTAAGACTACATTCCGTTTATTCTTTTAAAGAGACAAAAAATTCTTGCCGTATTTCCACAGGTGAAAATCGTCAACAGCTCCTATGAGTATTTTCTAGGGAGAGGGAATTAAAAATATTTCATGATTTTACTTCCTTACGGTACAAATTGTGCATGGAAATATTTTTTGCAAATCCGCTTAACCCACGTCCACGTGCCCGGGAATGGATTCCGTTTCCGCGTTTGACTGTTTCCGCATTACACAGGGTGCCAATGCATTTGAAACCCTATTAGGATCGCCGGGACCAACTATTTTTTCCGGGTAAACCAGGTTTCCGTTTTACTCTGGTTCTGCTTAAGGCAGATTTTACTGTATTTTATTTTGCACACCGAATTGCACAATGTAATCCATTATACACTGATATCAGTGAAATTAGGCACCCCTGAAGAGACCTGTATTGGAGTTACTGTCCATTGTTTACGTAATATTCTGCCTCAGTTTAATTCACAACATTTTAATATGTATAAAAGCGTCTTTTGGATTTACTGCGTTATAATTACTATTTCAGCAAACATTTAGCGTGGCTATTCTGCCGGCTTTGTCAGGCTTTCTGAGACAACCATCATAAATAAATAAATAAACAAACTTCGGCGGTTATTATGTAACAGAATTTCTTATACTTGAATCCTGAGCCTTGCCGGACGAAGCCGGCAGAATAGCCAGGCGAAACTATTGCTGAATTAGTAATTATAAAGCAGTAAATCCATAAGACACTTTTATCCAAATTAAAATAAACTGCGATAATCTACGAATAAATAACATGCATATAAATTTATTTATGGGCATTGCAACTGACACAAAAGTATGCTCAATATAACATCAATTGAAATACATAGTCTTTCAAAGCAACTAAGAATACGTTTGTGGGGAACGTTTTATACTGTTGCTATTCGCTGTTTAAATTTTAAAGTGAATAATTGTATGTTACCGACTTGTTGGGAATTTAAATTGGCTATTTTAGCGCTGGCCTCGCGGCATTTGAAGTGTACATCCTATTGATTTGTTTGCATGTGAGTAGATTTTCATTTCAGAAGATAAAAATGTATATCATACTAGCATAGTGGTCGCTTTAAAATATCTTGGTGCTACGCCAAGTCATTGAGGTAGACGGAGAGGACGGTTGCTATAGTGACCAATGCTAGAAGCTGTGACGTGGGCTAGGCCAGTCTGCCATCTTTGTTAACCCCGATATCCCTTTAGCGCTAACGAGCTTACGCTCTATTTTTACAATTTTATGATGTTTTCCATCGATAACTTGCTAGAAATCAGCATGAATATAAATTTATGATAAGGACTCTCCTAAGGTATATTTTTATTTAATTTTTAATTAACAACTTTCCACATTTGTGAAGGAAAACATGTAAAAAACATATGTGGTAGAGAATTAGAGAAAGTAGGCTTTGTTTAGCGTATAATAAGAAAGTACTCGGATGAAAAAGTAAAAAAAAAATGATACTTCATTCTCGTTAGGCCTTCACGCCTCGAATACGGAGCGTGTATTTGGCAAACTGGTCATAAAGATTTAACCAAAAAAATTAACTAAATACAAATAAAAGCAGTACGCTTCATTGAAAACTGCTGCGAGCGAACATATAGTGTTACGTAACTTTTAGAGGGATTAAGGTGGGAGCCCCTAGAGACTCGAAGGCTACACGCTAGGCTTAGCTTGCTTGGGATATTCAGAGCAGGTGTGTTTCAGAGCGACACAGAGAATGTTATCATGACGCTTCACTACATCTCTAGGTCCGACAGAGGCGATATAATAAGAGAGATACACTGCGGAACAGATAGGTACAAAAACTCGTTCTTTCCACACTAAGTAAGTGATCGTAATAAAAGCTGAGCTCTGCTTAAAACACTCCCATAATACACGTCACCATTTCTCCTCCCAAAGCCTTATCCCTTACGTCTATGCATGGCTGTTGTCCTAACATCCCGTGCTACACGATCATGTAGTGGTCCATAGGGTAGTATGTAGATGCATATTAGTGTTTAAAACTACGGTAAAACCCAATAGAATTCATAGTACTTGGTAGCAAATATATGTTTCAGGAGTTACTTACCTTAAATTTCGAACATAAGGTGGATATTCTTGCCTTACATCCCCTTTTTCGTCCATTCCGTTGTGCCATCCGTTGGAAAGTAAGGAAGGAGGAGATGTAACCAGTATGGTTTTTCTATCGATTGTCAGGCGACAGTTTGATGATGTAATGCCTTCTCTATCTACCTCGATGCGCATAGTCAGAGATTTGGGAAAAGCATATTTGAATATAATTTTCGCGGAAATGTTTAATACCACATTTGATGCTCAAGTCATAATTCATCACGTGGTCAAGTATGTGCCATGAAGATAAACTACATTAACGTATGATTACTCTTAGTGAGTGTTTGGTAGTTACCACCGCATAATCACTGTTCGTTCATTCCTGAGATTGACTGACCGCATCCCTCCACCCTTTCCTATCTAATGCTAGTTCTCTCATTGCCTGGTAGATTTTTCATACGTATTTTCCTCTTTATTTGCTCCATTAGCGTATTCCTGGGTCTTCCCATGGGGAATTTTCCCTCTATTTTTACTTCAGTTATGATCTTCACAAACACATTGTGGCTCAGGGTGTGCCCAATCCATCTGGTTCTTCTTTGGTGTATGGTGTTCCATATGTTTATTGTTATTGACATTTCTGTCGTTCTTGGTGTAACTTGGTGCTCTAGAAATCGGCAGGTTACACATGCATAAATGATTATCGATGTTACGCATTTAACAGCTACGCTTTTCATATTTATTTCGGATTAATGGAATAGTAAATTTTATTTTTTCATAGTAAAATCCTTGATTTGCAGCAAATTGGCATATTTTTTTGGCATCTTTTCTGACTTTAAAACTCAATCTCATAACTATAAAAAAATACCTTGTAATTTTTATTTCAACTGTTGACGGCTCTACTTGGTGGAATAGCATATCGTGGGAGAATTTAAAACACTTAGTAATACTCCACAAAGATTTATTTTCCCAACGGGTTTCAACGCTGACGCGTCATTTTCAAGGGTACAATTCTCAAAGTTCTTAGGAGGTGCGCCACATATATATCCAATTCTCAAAAGGGGGGTGGGGGAGGGGAGGTTAAGTAAAATGTGAGGGGGGGAACGGGGGATGGATAGGGAGGGAGGGTGAGGGTATTGCGAGGAAGCAACCGTCAAGGTGAGGATAGGGGCTGTGGGTGTAGCACAGAGGTGAACGGAGAATATTTAAAAACAGAACAGTCATTTAAAAGCACAACATCAGGGACACCTTGTCTCATACTAATTTCGAAATTCTCTAAAAAGTCCAGTTTAAAACCTTTGTCATTAACATGTAAAATCTTAGGTTTAAAATTACATTGGTGACCAGTTTCAATTATATGCTTAGCAAAACCTGATTTTGGGTCATTATTAAATCATTATTAAGTCATTATTAAATTAAATATATAAATAAATTATTAATAAAATTAAATTTGGGTCATTATTATGTGGGTCAAACTGGTCGCAAATTTGCTACCAGAGCGAAAAAACATATGAAATATATATTTTGTAATTCCCTTGTAATTTTTCTCTTTTTCTTCATATAACTGACCATTGTCATTGGCAACAACTACCGGTAGCCGAAATCTGGTGATTTTTGTTGTGTCATGGATACGGGTTGGTCAATTTAAAACGGCAAGGCAATTTCGAAATTCTTTTATCTTCGACTGTGTCACAATTTTATGAAGCTATTTCCTCTACCATAAGGTTAACTTACTCATAAGTCGGTTAAAGAACAAAATTTGATATTAAAGCCTTCTATTAGAACAATTTTATAGAGACTTGTATCTTTTAAAAGTCGAAGGCTTGTTTCCTTGGGGTGCTCAGTCAATAGAAATTCTGAGCATTCGTTAAATACAAAGTTTGATGTTTTCTTTCACTTAACACAGCGTAAGAGTTCAAATTTAATAGGTATACATATAAATATGCCTATACAAACACATGACATGGATTGCTGTACTTTTTCTTTTAGTAATCTTCGGCTCAGGCAATCGTAAAGGATTATAAACATCGAGATTAGGTTAATTAATGCCCTAGCCGTTATTTTCTCCTTACTTTGGTTAACTTTGTCATGGAAAAAAACTACCATAAAGGGTTTAGTGTTATAGATTCAGCTTCACCTGCATAAATTTATAATAACAAACGCACCCAATGCATTCTTGTACTTTTAACTTTAGTAACCTTATGCTCAAACAATTATAAAGGATTTTAGACTGTGAGATGAGGTAAATGAATGTCCATGTCATTGTTTTCTGCTAATTTTATGTAATTTTTGTCGTGAAAAACAAAAGCCTCAGGGTTTAAAGTCTTTATTTAACCACACTTGAATAAATGTACACTCAAAAGCACTCGCTATGGATCCTTGTGCTTTTATTTTTAGTAAAATTCTTCTCAAACAATTTATGAAACTGTCGTAGATATCGAGGTTAGATAAATGATTGCGTAAGCCGTTATTTTCTGCTAATTGTAATCAACTTTCGTCATGGAAACCGACAAATTTTCCGGTTTAATGTCTTCATTCCACTATGCATCACAGGTTTTATAGGATATTCGAGTCACGGGGACGGAAAATGTTTTATATTTTTCTGTGCCCTCTTCCACGCCAAAATAACCTCCCCTCACCTCTTACTCCTCCTCACATTCCCTGACTCTTAATCTTTTCACCTCTCCCTTCGCTTTCTAACCCTCATTTCTTACATCTTCCTCCTTCCCTCACGGGCAGTTCCGTGGCGCACTAGGAGCGATTGCAAAAAAAAAGACAGGAGAGGTGACACCTCAACCCGCACCCTTTGGGATAATGAATTATTTTCATTTGTTATACGGGTGGACATTAATATTCAGAGGCGGAAACATTAAGATCCTCCCACCGAGAGAACAAATACTTTGTTTTATTTACCTTTTTTTACTGTCTCTAGGTACTAAAAGTGTGGTATCCAGTCTTGGCTCAATAATTTGTTAAGGAAGTCTTTTATTAATAAGCGATTTTGTTAATCCACTGACCAGAGTCGGATTTTTATGGCATAATTAGCAAAGCAAAACTATGTTCTCTGTAAGTATTTTATATGTGTTATTATAGCTTCGGAGTTAAAATAATTCTATAGAATTACCTCCCTGTGGCTTCTTTTGGTAGTCACAAGGAAACGCTTCCTTGTAAGTGTTATAACTCTCTAGGCTTTGCTGCGACAGTGAGATTAAAACAACTGAAACTAGGGTCTTAAGTTTTGTTTTTAAAATACAAATAATAAATATTTGCTTAATTTGACGGCTTTTGTAATACTTAAAACGTTTTCCTGCGACGACGTTTTGGAATAGGTATACGGCAACGAATATTTATCATTATAATGTGTATAATATTTGTATATATTATTGTAAATGTCTAACTTCAAAGCTATAATGTTAAGATAAAGGGCATGAAGGTCATTTTTAATAATATTCATTTACATACCAATAATCTATCACACATATCCTCGGATCAATTACCTTGGAAACAGGCATTTACAAAATGAGTTCCAAAGGGCGCATATTTTTTGGCCTGGCTAAATTAAGTTGCCACCATTTCGCATAAATAGCGCTCTTTATTTACATATATTTGAATTACAATAACAATGCTGGCTAAGCATAACTCATATATAATAAACTTAAGTAAATAACATATCAATGTAATGGTCCCAACTGTGATTAATTAATTAAATTGCTATACACTTTTCATGGCTTCGCTACTTCAGTGTTTTTATTGCAAGTACGGTAATTTCTAGCTGTGTGTATCATTGCTTTAATTTGTCGCTTTTTTTATTGGGTTCAAAGACTACAGTGGAGGATCTATAGAAGAGTATGCTTTGAATGATTGTCCGATATATATTGTACGATATTTGGTACTTGGTCTTCTCATTAATATCTTTAGTACGTGTAAAACTATTCAGTTTGTTTATTGCTTGTCTTGTTTGATTTATCCTCTTTTTGATTTCTTTCTTATTTGACCCTCTTTTCGGACGTTCAATACTAAGGATTTGTACTATCGGCAGGCTTCATTGACTTTCCCTGTTGTAGCATCCTTATTAAGTGATACATACCTTGTTTTGGCAAAACGAATGCTCAAACTAACCTTATCGTATAGTTCAACGAATTACCTCATAATATTTATCCCCAGTAATTATAATCTTGCCTTTCAGCCATTATAATCTTTTCTTGGAAGTGCATGACACAATAGCTCGATAGGAGAATAATTTTCCATCGATATATAACTGATCCTTGCCAAAAGTGAACTGATCATTGGCGAAAATTAATGCGTGTAACGACTCGAAAGTTTACGTAAATTCCCATTCCTGCGCATTTTTTCCGCAGATATTCTTCTATGGAACTAGCTAAATAGCATAGCAATTGGGAAAAACTATCATTACAAAAAATATCGTGCCAGTTTGAGCCTCTCTGCTAATACATTCCTTCCCTGGATCTTTATATCTCTCTTAACCCGGCTATCTCCTTCCGTTAACTTCATTTTACCGCTCCAAGTCTTCCTTTCTCCCTGAAGAGCAGTTCCGAGGCATTCTGCGGCATAAAAAAATACAAAAAAGGCATCGGGAGACACACTTTCTCCCTCTTAAAACCTCGTGATAATGAATTATATTCATTTGTTCTTCGGGCGAACATAAATTTCCGATGGCGGATACGCTAAGATCCCTCCCCACCCCCCCATCTACTTTTCCCGGAGAGCTAAAAAAAAGGGACGATTTGTGTGGGCTTTATATTTTTCTTGAGTTCCCCCAAAACGATGGGAGCTTCGTATCTCGGGGTGTTTAAGGGGATGTGGGGAGATAAAATGGATAAATTTTATTTCTCTCACCAAAGCTCTATTCAATGGAAATCCACGATGATATTCTTTCGTCTGAAAACGAACGGAAAATGTGTACGAAAATCATTCCTTATGTTAAGGAAGTTTCACCGCCACTGTGTGAGTCAATAAGAATACTGAATTCAAACTTTTTTCAAAAGGATTTCATTTAATCCTGCTTTATTAGATGGCATGAGTTGGGTATTGAATTCCAAAATTCTAGGTACAAAAAAAATGCCAATTATTTCACGAATATATATTTAATGAGCACTTTTTTATTGACAAAGACGCCGGCTGCGGCGCTATTTCCATGGACGCATTTTTGTTTCAATTTTGGCAATATTTAGCTAAAAACTCAAATAGCTTTCTTCGAAGAAAAATATATAATAAGTTAACGTAATATAATTTGATATGATATATGATATAATATGATATATGATATAATATGATATATGATATGATATATGATATGATATATGATATGATATATGGTATGATATATGATATGATATATGTAATGATATATGATATGATATATGGTATGATATATGATATGATATATGTAATGATATATGATATGATATATGGTATGATATATGATATGATATATTATATGATATATGATATAATACAATATTTTGTGATTTCAATAAGTATATATATATTCAACTCTGAAAAACCTTTAAACCTTCTTAAAAACAATCTTCAGTAAAAATGGTTTTCATAATAGATAAACAAATTGTATTTCTCCTTGTGTTCCTCCCTGTCTCCATAAACTTATCGAATACATTATGTTATTATGTATTCGATAAGTTTATGCATCCAAACCTGACCTCATGCTAGTTAGAAAGATATTCTATTGTATCAAGGGCCGAATAAGAACGGAGGATGCCTTTTAAAAGCATATTATAGGTACGAGGTGTACACAGTATTGAGCAGGTACAGGTGATTTTTAATTATTTTATTCTTTATTTTGTGATTTCAATAAGTATATATTTCAACTCTGCTAAACCTTTAGGGTTCTTGTAGTCAGAACCCAAAATGAGAGTGTAGAGATCTCTATTTACAAATAGACGAGATAAACTTGTCGGGCATATTTTCCAATGAATCAGTCTCACGAAAACTGTACTGAAAGGAGAAAGGGAAATAATTAACTGATGAAGACTTTTTATACTCTTTTCTCCCTCTTTTCTCCGAGAGTTTGTAAATATTATTTGAGATGAGCTAGGTTATAACTCTCAGTGTTGTGCTTCCCATGGGTGAGCTTTGCTTCTTGGTCCGCTCCGTATTTTCCAATCTGAGCATTCGTTGAACTAACGACTTCTGGAAGAGCTTCCCATGTTCCCACGTGCGGCACATTACTTTTCATATCTCGTTACTCATGAGTTTCTTGTCCTCTATTCCTCCCGTTTCTTTCACATGTATTTCCTAAACCTATCTACACGTTTCTCTCATGGTTTATTCCGTTAATTATTATTAATTTTATCATCTATTCATGTTTTTATTTGGATAATATTGGATTAATAATAATATTTGGATAATAATTTGGATTGCTATTTGGTATCATGAAAGAAGGGAAATATTAATAGTCATAGATCAAAGCATTTAATTTGACGGAAAGAAATAGAAATTACGAAATTAAATACAATTTTCCCACAATATGCTACCAAAATAAAACCTAAGCTCCACTAAATACACTCCTATAATGCATGTCATCATTTCACCTCCTAAAACCTTATTCCTTGTATCTTTAAACGGCTTGTGTCAGCCACACGCCCAAGCGGTGGCTCGCGTAGTTTGTAGATGTAGACGTAGATATCTTCACTCGTTGGACGCATACTCAGAGGAAGAAGATGGGTGGGCACGAAGGGTTAATGAAAACCAACGAACATCTTACCTAATAGATATAGGGGTTTCATTGGGTGGATTGTCACTCGTCACGGGGAATGTTTAAGTGGATAAAATTTTCCCCGCAGTTGAGGGATGAGCAGGTGTCGGGTGAACTCCAGATGTGGAATGGTGGAGGTCAAGTTTTGCTGCCTATTGATTATTAAAGAGAGTGAAGGGGAGGGTGATTATTTGTCCGAGATAAGGCAAGGATCGGCCGACTTTGAAAGCCCTGATTCAAGGAAGAGCTAGATACCTGAATCAGGGGGGAATGCTTGTAAATCTTCTAGTGTAGAACTCCACGCTTAAGGCGATACATCACATCCGCTCAACCGGTCGACTTTGGTTACATTCCCGAACCCTGGTATTTTGTAAAGACATGCGTTATCAAAATGAAATTTTTAGAATATAAGTAACTAACTTTTGCCTTAGGAGGACTGTATCTCAGATATGATAATTTTATCTCGGTTCATAAATAAATCATCATGGGAAATACAAGATATAGAGTGCATTTTTATAAAACCTAAAATATCTCTATTGAAAAATCGTAAACAAAGGGAGATGGATCAATTCGTATTCTTTCAGAATGCTAAATCACAGCCGTCGTGGTTGTAAGATATAATCGGTAATCGGTTCCTTTCAATAAGCTAACTGATTGGTTTTCGGAGATGATATGCTGGGGTTGGGGCGCAAATAGTTCAGGCTTTCCTCACTTCGGTTAGCGTTGCCTGTACCTACGCGCCAGAGTCATCTACATGCCGCCACAACAATTATCAAGTACTTAATAGTTGTTGTTGTGGCATGTAGATGACTCTGCTACGCGCTGGAGAACAGGATCGATTTATTCGATATGTTGCACCATCGACTCGAAGAGGCGAAGAATCGAGATATCGAACGACCTTGCTGGAGACTAGGCAAAAACTTGCAAGCGGCTATTGCCCGGGGAGACCTGCTGTTAGAGGCTTCTGACGTCAAAAAGCCTTTGATCGGGTGCTAGTGTCGCCATCTGGAGGATATTCTACTCAACTATTCCTAATCGAAGGGTAAGATGTATCCTCTTAACAACAGAAAAACCTGTATTAAGCGACCACCACTGGACCCATGAGATGATTGCCGCTTAAGGACGTGACCACTGAATGGAAGGAAAATTTACACTGCATATATGTGAGGGAAATTTATTCTGTTCCAGGAAATTTCGACCGCTTAGAGAAGTGATCTCTTAAAGGAGGTGGCCGTGGAGGATTTTTCACCGCATTAGCATAATTTTCTGCTAATATTGCTTTTTATTTTTCTTTTTTAGTACTTGAGGAAGTGATATTCTGGGCGGTAATCTTTTTATATTACCATCCTTCCTAATAATTTGGGAACCAATAGCCTCATTCAAAGGTGTTCTGGGAGTACATCTAAATCTACATACCACCCTGCGAGCCGCTGCATGGTCGTGTAGTAGGGGGTGTTAGGTCACCAGTAGTGTAAAAATGAAAGGGATTTTTTTTTGGGAGGTGAAATGGTGACGTGTATTATGGGAGTGTATTTAGTGAAGCTCAGTTTTCATTGTGGCAGCTTATTGGCGCGGAAAGAACGAGTTCTTGTACCTGTCTGTTCGGCAATGTGTCTCTCTCATTTTATCGCTTTTGTCAAACCTAGAGATGTAGTGTGTTTTCATGATAATATCCTCTGAGTCTCTCTGAAACAGACGTGAGGGTTGACTCTGAAGTAGACATGATTCAATAAAGGGAACACCAAGGAGAGAATGTATGGAATTGCTTATATCTTGATGATGAATAATTATGCTAGAGCTGAGAGAATAATGCGATGGGGAGCTTCAGAAAACCAATGCCAGTACTTATGATCTGCCCCAAGACACTTCCCCCCAAAAATAACCTCTTTTTGTCCGTTTAGTTCAAGCATTTGACGTCGAGCGCTAGCAGTCTACTCGTCCGATTTCCAAGAAGTGAATATAGGGTTACGATTTTGATTCAATTGCAACGATGCTCATTAAGATAATAAATGAGGTTGATTTGTGCGTACATAGGAGAACACATATTTGACGAATAAAACACCAGAATCTTTCAAAATTTGTTATTTTTCTCATCCTAATTGCCATGTTGCTGAACGACGTAAAATAATATTCCACTCAATTTTGTTGCTTGTGACTTGACGGATTTTAATGTTTTACATCATTCAGTTTGATGACAGAGTGCCCTCTCCGTGTATCTCAATGGTGCAGCCTAACTGAATAATGGTGCGTACACCTTAAGTATGAAACGGTATTTAATTGAGAATAAAAATACATTCGGTTTTTCATGCACCGGAATCGTACAAATGTTTCCTCAGCCCTTGAAAAGGTATACGATTTACGTTAGTGTGGTATCCCTGGTATTAAGTGGGGCTATACTAAAAGTTTGTTGTTGCAATGCAGGTAAATATTGTATTGAACTGCACAATGGGGTTGTTTTAGTTGGAGTTACGGCTCCTATGATTTTTACTGTTTCAATTTATACTGTTCATCCTGGGGTGAAATTAGGTTTATTTTGGGAGAGCTAGAATGATTGCTTACTTTTTCACTCAGCCGCAATGGTAAAATCATAATTTGACGCGACTATCAATATTCACAATAATATAAGTGAATACTTCCCATTTTATCTGCCCCTTATTTAACAATGGATTAGAACTTCTTCCTAGTCATTACTTTTTACTTACGTGTTCATTAAAAGTTGTTAAAAATTAATATAATTTGGCCTTGGTTTTCATGTAAGTGTTGGAAACCAACTTGTTCGGGGCTATCAAAGTTATGTAGACAATTATTTACCTCTGGACCAATGAGTGAACATTAGGCATACCTGTTTTTTTTATATGCACACCACACGATGTTTTTAAATGCAGTTGGAACGCAGGCCTCTGGTACAGAGTTAATTTAATATAAAAAAACCTTTAACAATCGCCATTAAGCCCGTTTAACAAAATTACACAATTGGCAAATGAATGTGTTTCTCTTACGGGCGTGCAATAATTGGAGCTGGGGCTGTATTGCCATCTCTCGTTCCTGCATTCGCGCGTGTGTTCTTGAAACTCACCGCTTAATACAATGTACGCACGCTTTGTCAAAAACTGTTACGAGCGAACTTGTAGTGTTTCACTACTTTTGGAGGGATTGGGGTGGGAGCCCCTAGAGACTCGGAGTCTACTAGGTAGGCATAGGTTGCTTGAGAAATTCAGAAATGGTGTGTTTCAGAGCGACACGTAGAATATTACCATGATGCCTCAATGCAGGTCCAACAGAAGCGATAAAATAAGAGAGATAACATTATTAAACATTATTCTATTAATTATGATAACATATTTAACATTATTATATTATTTTTATTATACATTGCCGAACAGATGGGTACAAAAACTTGTTCTTCCCGCGCCCAATTAGCGACCACAGTAAAAACTGAGCTCCTCAATATACACTCGCATAATACACGTCACCGTTTCACCTCCCAAAATCTTTTTCTTAACATCTTTACACGACTGGTGTCCTAAAACCCCCTGCCATACGCCCATGTGGGGGCTCGCAGGGTAGCAGGTAGATGTTGATACAATTTGAAAGACCGTATGTATATTAGGTTGTGTAATCACGTGCCCCGCGTTAAACACGCAGAATGGAATGTTCAAATAATCCCGTTCTACTGTGGGAGTTTTTTTCCTAAGAGTACCTACAAATAGAGCATGAGTATGCAGATAAGAAAAATGATGAGACGCAATTCATTTCCAGAAGGAATCCCAAAATTTCCTGCCAAGTCGTATTCATAGTCTCTCGTCGGAGAATGGAGAAGTTGGGAGAGTAACATGTGCGTGGGCCGGGAAAAGTAGAAAATTGTTCGTGAGGGGGATGAACGGAAGATGAATATGGCCGACGCTGAACTTTCACCGCGATATGACGGCGCCACGTCTCCTAGACCCGTGTTTTCCGTTACACTACACACCTCTCCTCATCCACCTTTTCGATCAATCTCCCTTGTTCTCTGTTTCAATCTCCTCCACCCCCTTTTCCAAGGGTTTCCATTCATATTCACTGAATCCATTACTACTACCCCGACCTAACTCTCGTCGCTAATGAGCACCAATTGTTTCCTTGATAATCACATCGACTGCGGTCGGCGAAAGTTGGATCAAACAGTCGCCGTTCATGCGTCGTTTTTTTTAATAATAATACATTTACCTCGTTAGTCAGAAGCAATTCGCGACTGATTATCAAGGTATTGTGTTTGCTCGGGAGAAGTATTTCAAGGTTTAACCTCATGCATCAAGGAAAAAAAAATGTTAATCTCTGTCGTTTCAATCGCACTCTGATATTCAGACGAGAGGCCGGGAAAACTGAAAGAGGTCAAGGTACCTCACAATTTTTTTTATTTCCGCCAGTCCATTAACCGTTTTGCAGTTTTCCACTGAATCGCTCATTAATCCCGCGAAAACATCGTAGTTCCATCAGAAACCATTACCAGATCAAGGCCATTCATTCCTCAACTGCAGTGTTTTGCTTGCTTCTTTAGTTTCCTATTGAATAAATGAAAAAGAATTGATTGATCTAGGACGCGTTGTCCTCTAAGATCCGAAAACTAAGTACATAATATATAATATAGCTATGAATAATATTCTATCGTTAAGTCAACAAAGTAAATGACTTACTGTGTACTTTAAATGAAAATTAACCCTAATTCATAAAAGAAAATAGTCGTTTACCTAAGTTAGTTTGCTTTTGGTGCATTGCTTTATGTCCCGAATGTGTCCTGTGATCGGAAATTATTAGTATTAATAATTAAAAATGCATGAATCTTTTTATTTGTTTCTTCGTTTGAATGACTCGAGTTTTGGCGACTAGGATATAATGTTACCCCAATCGTTTTGTACCAAATCCCTATTGATTTAAAACTCGCTAATGGTTTTCCTGCATGCCAAGTATGCTGATGTCATCCCATAACTGTCTGTTATTATTTTCCGTCAAGGCGACTGATTTTATTAGTATATCCCTGCATCGAATGACGTGATAGAAACCGGAAAATAAATTTTGCAAATGCTGTGAATCTGGCCTCAAATACTTTCTCATCTTTTGTATCTGCATGTAACATCGTAACATTTACATTATATGTAAATCATGAGAACATCACTGTACAAACTTAATTGTTGTGGGGTTCACTAAGTGAACACATAGGGGTTGAGTCCCTCCATTACATGAATATTTACATAATCAAAAGGCTAATTATACAAGCGTGTAATGGAACTAAGAAACAATTTTAAAGATGTCAACAAACAAATGCAATATAGCACAAAAAGGATAGAGAGACAATAAAAACTATCAGTAAAACTAACACTGACTAAAATTCAGGAGAAAGGAAAAAATCAATGAAGAAAGATTAATTTGTTTAAGTGGCGTATGCATTAAGTCACAAGCTACAAATTTTTGCCTGAAAAGATTTTATCGTGGGGGCTTATTTCACGTCATCTGTGAGGGAATTCCAGAAGTTTGATCCTATTGCCTGAAATGATTTATGAAAATAGTTTGTCCGATGAGATGAGTACTAGAGGAAATTTATATCAGTTCTCGTAGCATACATGTATTCGAGCAGGAGTGAAATGTTGATTATCATGCCTCGAATTCTTTCACAATTTTGTATCTGCATGTAATAGCCTCACTTATAGTTAAATCTGACAGCTCTTTGGTCATTCAAGGGGCACATGATTATTTTTCCTTGAACGTCAACTCATGAGAGTAGAAGATTTGTCCTCGAGAGTTTTTCTGGTATTTCTACCAAAATAGTCACGATTTATGTCCTCCTAGAATCCCAGAGCAGCCGATTACCTCCCGGAGCATTACTATTCACGTGACTTCGGGTGCAGAAATGGTCTCCCATTATGCTCCGTCGGATTCAGAGGCGGAGCAGAGCACAAAGAAACCCTGGTCTTGTCAGCCCTTTTAGACGCTTCTTGTATACTCTAAGTGTGCATGTTTTCCTATTTTTTTAAATCCCTCTCCGACCTCCCACCTTCGGGTCTGGAAATGATTTAGAACCGTCTTCCTACCTTGTAAATTCTGAGAAAAATTTATTTGCCCTCACGACCTCATCTAGGGTCGTTTGTCGTCTAAGTCATGCGTGCCTATGGCTACAAGTGAATATTTCATTCCACGCTAAGACGCTACCAGATGTCGGTACTCATTTTTCCTAACTTTCAGGAGTTGACGTCACTATGCCAGCCCCTACACGAACTTTATGAATGCAAAACGGTCTGTTCTAAAGATTCTACACACTACCCAACAAGCCACTGCATTGAAGTACGATAAGGGGTCTAAGGACACTAGCCGTGTGAAGATGCTAGGTTTTAGGAGGTGAAATGGTGACGTGTATTATGGGAGTGTATTTAGTGGAGCTCAGTATTTATTGTGGTCGCTTATTGTCCGCGGAAAAAGCAAGTTGTAGTACCTATCCGTTCGGCAATGTGTATCTCCAATTTTATCGCTTCTGTCACGTCTAGTGATGTAATGAGGCGTCATGATAATATTGTATGTGTCGCTCTGAAACAGCCTCACTTGCTGCGCTTGTAATTTTGAGCCCTGCTTCTAGTCTGTTCTGGTCATCTTTTCCAATGGTCCATGCTTCCGATCCATAGAGTGACACGCTCCAAACAAAATTTTTCACTTAATGTTTCCTGGTTTGTAGTTTCCTATCTTCTTTGAGCACAGCAGTTGTCTTTTTCCCATGAACGCCTTCTTATGCTTGGGCTATTCTTCGCTTGATGTTCGTTGTACTTCTTCCGCCTGACGTGTTAGTACTTCCGACACAGGTGAGGGAGTCCACTTGCTATAATTTTTTATGCGATATTAAATTATGAGAATTAATTAAACTATTATTCTCCTCCCAGTCATCTAATATGGCTGTAAAACATTCAATATTCTGAAAGAATGCATGGAACACCAACTCATATCCGAAAGGAAAGATCTTAGGATAATATATATGGTCCACGATGATCAAATAAACGAGGAGTGGCGGAAACTTCTCAAAGAAGAAATGGAACAGCTTCACCAACAACCCAGTATTTTTGGGAATTATGATAATTAGGAGGCTAGATTGGTCTGGACCTGTTTATCTACTTCAAATCAAAAATAGAACCCCACCAGATGCAAGTTAAATACACTGCAGCTAATGCTGTAAATTCTTGTTGTTATAAAACTGTAACTCTGAAATACACCTCTTGTTCAGTTCGGTTTTGTTGTCGATCACATGTAGCTCCACATTCTCGCGATACTTCAGTAGAGGAATTCTATAAAATTAGCCTTAACCCATTCGGGTAAAGAGCCGGCGAATGGCCGTTTACGTTAAAAACATATTTATTCTTTAATTTGTTTATAAATAACGTGTAACTAATGAGATGTGAAAATTACACAATTTTTAATCCATTAAAAATGATATAATTTACACACTGAAGAAATTTCATTCTGAAAGGCGCTCTACAGTCAGAGATAAAAAAAGAAAATGAAACGAAAATTTTGAGAAAATTAAATAGGAACATAGGGCTAGAAATTCCTAGGAAAATTAAGAGGTGAATGGGTTAATGGTCGGTATTCACAGTTGAACTTTATGTACTGAAAAATTAGCATTTATGCTTTCCGGTATCACGAATTTTTTTCTCATACTGATCCTTGGTTTGTATTCCTATCTTCTCATTCTTTCTACATCCTTTGAGCACAGCTGTTGTCTTTTACCCATGAACCTCTTGCTCTTCTAAGCTTTGGCTATTTCCCGCCTGATGTCCATTGTACTTCTTCCGTCATTTATCTAGCTCTCGTGCTTCATCTAGCGCTTAATCTCCTCGTACTCGCAGCATCGCCCTTAAAACAGCATCCGAGCAAAAAGGCCCTCCTTGCCACTGGAAGACAGTGAATGAGCGTTCCACATCAAGGCGTTGGTCCATATTTTTTATCTCATTCTTTTTTTTTCGAGGCAATTTTTTGGCGTTAAGACCTTGTAAGGGAATGAGAAGGAAGAGATGTGGGGTATGTAGGTGAGGGTTTTCTGAGGACCTCGAGACGGAGAATTCGCACGTTATTGCTGGGAACGGAGTTGCTTCGTGGAAAACAGGAACCCTGGAGTGTTTCGAGGTGAGTGGCAGGGGATGGAGGTTTTTGGAGGCCGAGAGAAATTCTCACCCGAGGGGGAAAAAGATACGGATGTCACGGGGAAAAGAGGATGGATGGACGGATAAAAAAGTCTTCATTGGGGCGAAATTGAGAACGCGGCGATCTCATCTATCATTCGCTCCCGTCATAATAATGTCCGTAGGGTGATGTTAATTTTTCATATTTTGTTTCCCTGACGTGGTCGATTTTGAGTTTTCATTTGTTTTTTTTTGTGCTTATGTGAGTACGACTCAATGAGTAGGTGTACGTTTTGTGGGATATGATCTCCTTTTCTTTTTGCTCATCCGATAATATTGTTTTCTGGATTAAAATACTCGGAAATGTTGGCGACCTTAGTATGTTGGAAAACGTTAGTTTGCCAATTTTCGTCATTATTCTTGGGATAACCCTGGAAACGGAAAATATGGATGAGTTTTGAAATTGACTGTGCGAAATCCCTTAGTGTACTTTTCAAAACAGGAAAAATAATAAACCATTGATACACTTCCACACGTTCAGCCGACAATGGTTTTAGCACACAATGAATAACGCGCAGGACTCCAATGAGGAAGGAGGAATGAACGGATGAACATATTTACGCCGGTGAAATTCTAACCACGGTGCTTCTTTCACGTTTAAGGTTTCATGAAAACGAAGTTCACGAGTTTTAATTTTTTAATGTAGTTTTCAGAAGTAATCCATTTCAATTCTCGAGGATTTCAATTCAGCAAAACGATGCAATGAATTGAATGATTTTCTAATACTGCTTCCCCTTTTCAGTTTGTTATCGTCCAGCTAACACAGGGCATTGACGCCAATTTACGAAAGGAAAATTACAATATCTGGATAGGTGATGATATTGAAGAAAAAAATGTTTTAAATAAGCCTTTGTGAAAAGGACAATTTTATTCTTAATAAAAACTTCTCATCCTCGAGAGGAGAAAGACGGCGATTACAGCTGAAGTCTCATTTTTGTTTTACATCTGGCAATGTAATGCCCAATATTGATTTTTTTCGTAGTTCAAGCAGTTTGAAGCGTTTTGTTCAGTAAATCGGTCGAGTGAATGCATTTGATGAGGTGAAGATGCTAGGTTTTCCGAACTAGATGGAACTGCCTGGAAAACACTAATTTTAGTGATATTCTAGGTGAATAGCATCTTTATCTAGGCCAAAAATCACTCATTCTGGTACAACTGAGACCTCAACTATATATTACATCCTTCTCTTCCGTCGTAGAAGACCGCTAGAATTGTTCATTTTTCGTTTTTTCATTTATAAATTCTGCCGATTTTTTCTGTTATATTGTTATATTGGGGGTGGCTTAGAATCCAAAATGTAGGTGACATACAATACAATAAAATTCCTTTATTGAGAACCTGGGGCCTTATGTCCCCTAGGTTCTAATGTAGCTAAGTAAATATACAAAAAAAAGATGAAACGAAAATAAATTTTTTCCACAGAGATTAGGCCGGGAGTGTAACAATCAAATGTACAGTCACTTCATAAAGTATCGCGACACACTATGCTAGCGGTTTGTATAGGTCTGCTTTCGAAGCTGGAAGCACATTGGCTGTCCTGAGCCATATCTATTGACTATGAGCTTCTCCAGGTACAGTATGATATTTATTAAAAGTCAAGAGAGACACAGCCACCAGAGATAGTTCAGGATAGCCAACGTATTTCGAGCTTCGACATCCGACCTATACGAACAGCTAGAGTAGTATGTCGCGATACTTTATGAAGTGACTGTACCAATTACTACATGAAGCCTCTTACAAAAGGTTATATAAATTTTCAATGAAATAAAATATTCCTGAGGTAGCAAATGAGATGATTCATTGGCAAATTAAGTGATTAAATCATGAAATGCATTGGAGACAGGAATTTTCAAAATAAAGAACAAACAGAAGAATAGAACATAATACAACATAAGACCAAAATTAATATCACCTGCATTGTCAATTAATTTTATCATAAATTTTTGTAACCTAATACAATAAACTTTAACACAACGTTGACAATTTCAACGGTAAGAACAACAAAATACAGTTGCGAAAAATTTTAGCAAATATGTCAACATATGGCCTTAGATAAATAAATAACATTTGATAACATGGTACATCATAAAATTTTCACGTTTTTTTAAAATCAAATGATCCAGGATATACAAAATGAAATTCTTTTATTCATAGTTTTTCCTTGGAGAGATCTAGAGCAGTAATTTTTTTTTTTTGTTTTCCGGACGATTCTGTTGGCCCCTAATGTCCCCGGAATCCCGATAGGCTGCTGAGCCTGTCATCAGGTTTTCCAGGGATCGGACCAACAGAACTTGACACACATCTATGTCCTGAGTGGTGAAAAACCCACCCATGCGGGACTCGAACCCGCGACTCTTTGGTTTAGCAGGCGAGGACTTTACCCCGTCGCCACCGGGGCTATGTTAAGGGCTTCGCCTGCTAAATGTTTAATGGATGAATGCATTAAGACAGGAAGAATTCCACCATTACTCATCTGTGTTACCATACTTCAGCGTAATAAACAAGAGTTGTGAATTTTTCACTTTTTTTTTCTTAGCGCCGCCTTGGGTCTTTTTTGATTGTTCATGCGTTTTTTTTTAACCCAACAAATAGAGGAAAATAAAGTTAAGAATACCTCATGTAACTCAACTCCAGTGCATGAGAGAAAATCGAAACGTCGATTTAAAACCATAAGACGTATCACGACCAAATATTCGCATCGTTCTTCGGAGACTCTGTTACCCGCGAGAAACAGATAGGTCGCCATCGCTAGGAAGAAAGATGGACTGATAGAAGTATTTATTAGGGTGGAGTTGAGACTGCATTGATCTCATCTATCTTCATAGCTGTCATATTCATGTCCAAAAGATATATTAATTTTTCATATTCAGTTTCCTGATGATGTCACTTTTTTAATTTTATGGTGTTTTATTTTAACGCTAAAGTAGATAAATGTTGTGACCTGAGGGTACTGGGTAATACCGCAAATTGACTTTGGAATTGCCTAAAAATACTCCAATCGTAGTGAAGTTATAAGTAAGAAGTACTTAACTTAGGAAAGCACATTAATTGCTAATTACACGTTTAGTATACCGGTAATGGCAGACGAAAATCGAAGGGAAGAAGAACGGCTGGATAAAAATCCTTACTCTCCAGAAACCGAGATGGCCATATCTCATCTATATTTTCTTGAGACCATATAAATGTTCAAGAGATGAAAATGATCACACCAGAATTAGTTTCATGAAATTCCCCTTCAAGCAAGGATATAGCGTTGGCAAATGAATCAATTGTATAATGTTTCATATTTTGCTTCCTGACTCTATGAATTGCGTCTGATATGAATTTGTGATAAAAATAGCATTGGAAGGTAAATAAACTAAATGAGGGAGACTCGTGTAATTGGCAACTATTACGCTTTGCCAAGATAAGTAACTCTTACTTATAATTTTAGTACAATTTATATTTTTAGGCAATTTCAAAGTCCAATAGCTGTATCACCCAGTGTCCTCAGCTGTCAAAATTTATCTACTTTAGCATTAACATAAACGAAGTGAGATAAAATAAAAATTGCAGTTAAATTATCAAAAAAAAGTTTTATCTTGGAAAACCACGATATTTGCTAATTAGACTCTTGGTGTGCCAGTAATGACAGACGAATATCTAAAGGAAGAAGAACGGTAGGATAAAAATCCTTACCCTTCCGATATCGGGAATGTTGTATCTCATCCATATTTTCTTGAGACCATAAAAATGTTCAAGTGATGAATATAAACATACCAAAATCAATTTTAATGGAATGCCCATTCAAGCTAGGCGCTGGTGTTGACAAATGAATCAATAATATAATGTTTCATATTTTTTTCCTGACGCTATGGATTTCGTCTGATAAGTGTTTGTGATAAAAATAACATTGTAAGGTCAATGAACCAAACGGTGCATGGGCGCGATCACTGCTCCCTGCAACACGTACGCTCGCGTAATCATTATTTTTTTCAGTTGCGTTCATGAGAGCAAGAACCATTTTTCAAATTTTGTCAGGCGCTTTAAATCACTGATGTTTATTCAATGAGGGCTTTTTTAGAACAGTAACTGAAATCCCGCCATGATCCCAACACAATATATCTTACCACTATCCTTAGCTGCGCTTTTTTCATGAAAAATACGTTGTAATAGATGCAAAACATTAACACAAAAAACTTCCAACAGCGATATTGGACTAGAAAGAATTTCTCTAGGTAATAAGGAGTAATAGTCATTTTTAGGAACAATTCATTAAAGTTTTCATTCGGCTGCAAGTTTAAACGAACTATCATTCTACCATTTGCGTCACAATAATATCAAAGAGAGGTTGATTCCTTTTTCCGGGTTTTCCGCCGCGTTGGTTCATGCTTGGGGACGATGAGGAAGAGATTTGCGCTTGTTCGTATTATGTAGAATTAATCACCCAATCGCCCAATGACGTACCAGATGACGCCGTAACGGGTGAAAACTGTTATGGAGTTTAAAAAAAATTATTTGTAGGATTTACAATGTTACTTTTAATTAATTCATGATTTAAATAATAATTAATCGATAATATTAAAAATTTACATCTCTCAGATATAAGTACCTTGGCACTGAAATATAAATAAGATACAGTGGATTCTCAATTATCCCGGATTCCTCATTCATTGGTGGTTTTAAGGTTCTCCCGAGATGGATTTTTGGATGGATTGATGGTTTTAAGGCTCTCCCTAGAGATCTCCTGATGGCCGGAATGAAAACTCTTACTGGGAATACAAATATACTTACATTTCAATGGCCGTTGGAATAATTATTTGTGGAATTGATCATTTTCTGCGTTCTGGAAGTGCTTTAATGACTCCTTTCTCAGGAAAAAGAATGCAGTCGTCTAGAATAGATGCAACGTATTTATACCTAGTCTACTTTTTGCCATTAAAGGTTGGTGGTGGTGATTTAGAGCATGGAGAACACGGCCAAATATCCCTATACGTCTTCAAAGGGGGTGGAATTCAAACCCTCGTTATAATAGAATTTTTCTACGAAAATTCTAACCTTGCTTGTTAGCCTAAACTGTGTACTTTCGCGACACCTGAGCATCCAGAAAACTGGTGTCCGAAATTAAATACACACATTAGAGGTGTCCCCTTCATATCTCCCGTTTCAATACTTTTAGAATAAAACTCCTCTCACTTATTTTTTCTAAATGTTATCAGTGAGATACTGTTTAAATTATATATCTCTCGCAAAATCCAATCTATTTATAAGTTAATCGCGTATGAACAGTTGAGCGACGATGGACGCACGTTAAAAAGCTGTTTACGGCTTTATGGTTAGGTACTCTATTTGTGATAAAAATTTGTCTTTTCTTTGCTTATATATTGGTGTTCCACAATTTTTTAAACATGACCAAGTTGTGAATAAGGTCAAATTCATCGTGTTTTTATTTATTTTTTTTTTTTTTGAGACTTACATCAAGCAGGTGAATGGTATCGATGCAAAGTATATTTCAATATATATGTAAATAAATTTTCTTTCCAATGATGTATTATATGTCCCACCAATTTATGCTCAATGCTCATGTGCGACACTTTAAATTCCAGGTCTGTACTATGTTCACGGCGACAATAGTAAGGTGTAGGTTTAATTTCCCAGTGCCCTCCTGTCTTTTGTTTTCCGTTTAGTGGCTAGGAGAGCATTGAGGGGTCAACCTTATATTGACTGTTGCATGCCTGGTTCAGAATCAGCCCATGCCGTACATCCTGCAGGTAGCATGCACGATACTTGTAATAAATACGACATAAATGAGAAGAGATGGATGTCATGGGATGAAAGATGAATGAATAAATTTATTCATTCGCACGAAATTGCAAGCGCCGCATCTCATCTATCTTTCACTGCTGGCGTGATAATATCCCAGGAGTGTTCATTTTTCAAATTTTGCTTCCTCACGGAGTTGATTTTGGCGTCGAAGCTACATGCTGAGCTTCGTAAAGAGAGAAACGTGAATTTTATGCGGAAAAGTAGTTCTAAGTAGCCCTATTCTTGTAATTACCCGATGATATCCAATTGTTATTCTCTTAAAGCACCTAAGTATGAAATTTTGCTAAATATGTGTCTAAGAGATGTCAATTTTTAATATTGTCGATAAAAATTGACTAAAAGTAACATTTTAAATCCCTCGAAGTATTACTTTATCACTGTTTAACATTTTTCACCCGTTACTACGTCATCTGGTACTATGTCATTGAGTGATTGCGCCTGATGATGCCCTAACGGATACAGGTCATTGTACCTATTGTTGCCCTAACGAACTGAAGGACATAGTACCTGATGACGCAGTAACGGGTGAAACTGGTTGAGCGTAGTTGTTGAACAGTTTTTGTGGAACTTACAAAGTTACACTTAATTAACTTTTATCAACATAAGCCTTTAATCACGATGTTGCGCTTAACATAATTCCCTTTATAACTGATAAATTGGGGCTTCACTTTGTGGACCTCTCCATATCGGAAATCAAAAACTTTTAAGTAATGGTCCACCAATATTTTTATTGTTACGACCCGGGTTTCGTCACCTAATGACATCTTCAGGTCTGAAGATGTCATGTAATGACGTCTTCGTAATGTCAATAATAAACGTCACGTAATGACATCTTCACGTCTGAAGATGTCATTACGTGACGAAACCCGGGTCGTAACAATAAATATATTAGTGGACCATTACTCTTGATTTTTTGTGATGTGATGAAGTTTTTGATTTCCGATAATTCTCTTTATTAAAAATTAATTCCTAAAGCAGTTCATTTTTGGCTTTCAAGACTCAATGCTTAGCAGATAGCTGAAATAGAATGAATTTGTCTTGCAATTGGGTCTTCTCGCTTGCTTATTATGTATGAGCAATATTTGGTAAAATCAAATGACTTTCATGATTTAAGATAGTTTGAGCGAGATAGATCCCTAGTCATAATTGAGACCGCATTCGAATTATACGTTATAATTTCAGCCGCTGTAAGAAACATGGATTGAATATTGAATTCTCAGTGGTACGCAAGTATACATATACATAATACCCTGCGAGCCGCCGCATGGGCGTGTGGCAGGGATTGTTAGGTCACCAGCTGTGTAAAGATGTAAGTTTTTGGGAGATGAAATGGTGACATGTATTATGGGAGTGTATTTAGTGGAGCTCAGTCTTTATTGTGATCGTTCATTTTGCGCCGAAAGAACGAGTTTTTGTGCCCATCTATTCCGCAGTGTATCTCTCTTATTTTATTGCATCTGTCAGACCTAGAGATGTAGTGAGGAGTCATGATAATATTCTGTATGTCGCTCCAAAAAATATCAGTTCTGAAATTCTCAAGCAATCTAAGCCTAGCGTGTAGCCTCAGAGTCTCTAGGGGCTCCCACCTTAATCCCTCTAAAAGTTGTGAGACACTGTATGTACGCTCGTAGCAGTTTTTGAGGAAACGTGCTGCTTTCCTTTGTATTTTATTATTTTTTTGGTTAACTCTTTATGACCAGGGTCCCAAATGCTCGCGGCGCATTCGAGGTGTGGCCTAACCAGGGCGAAATAGCATCTCTCTTTTACTTTTTCATTATTCCTTTGCATGACTTAAATTCTTTGAATTAAAATAAAATTTAATCTATTTAAGTCTTCAATTTCACGTTTTTCACGCGGTATGTTTAAGACTCCTTTACAACGGAAGGGTTTTTTGGATACGGAAAAATTATTGCGTTGACAATATGATTTATTTTCTAAAATAACTGAAAAAAAAACATTTTTAAAACTACACACTTTTGTACAAAATGTGCATTGCGGGTGACTCCGTAAAAGTGGAACTCTGTGGCCAGTTCCGAATAGCTTAAAATCTACACACTGTTGATTTTTTGACGATATTCACGTGTTATAAGTTCCTCATTTTTAAAATACTGTCTCTCTGATGTGCATAGACGTACCATTCCCCTTTTAAGGGTAAAGGGTAGTTTTTGTTAAACATCTTGGAAGATATTCTGCCAAGGGGTATTTTTTTTATGTTTTGGCATTTGGTATTTTGTAAACGTGTTATAGAATACATATAAAGGGGTAGGAAAAGAGTTGATCGAATCCTACTCTTGAACATGTTTCAGCTTGAAGTTTGTGCTCTCTTTCTTCGTGTCGCCGTGAAAAAATTTCCCTAAGAAATCGATGCTTTTCGAAACCTAATTTCTACGCTTTTTCCATTCTCCCAGAATTGTATGTACTTTATGAGGTTAAACACCCCTTGCATCCTCGACTTCCTTGTTTCCCGGAGAACTCCAGTGGTGGCGATGAAAAACGTAAAAAAAAAGAAAATTATGAAACTAGACCAAGTAGTAGATCATCGCCATTGTTCCCCTCTGGAGGTGAACGTCAGTGCAAGGTGCTTGAGCCTCGTCATGGAGACATAACACTCGTATCTCGGCGAGATAATCACTTCCTGGCATTCTTGAGTCGCTGAAAAGGTATGTTGTCATCGCGGTCTTAGCCTTCGTTCGCTCGCATGATTGAGAATCGTGTGGCTGTAAGCGCATAAAGTTTGTGTTTATGCTCATGAGTTGAAAATAACGATGAAGATAACGAAAGGGTAACTTTTATTCTTCCTTTCTAGTTTTCCTTTGACTATGACTCTAGATAATATTTAAGGCATAATTATGGGTGAAAATAAATTTTGAACTAGGTTTGATCGAGATTGTCCCCTCGTCATGATTGAGACCGTACTCAAATTTTGCGTTTTAATTTTAGGAGCTGTAGAAAGCATGAATAAAATGTAGCATTATAAATGGATAAATAATATACTTTTACATGACTGAAATTCAAAGTAGTCAAATAAAAATATTTATCAACGTTTTATTTGGTTATTTTTTCACGCGCTACGTTTAAAAATCCTTCACAACGGATGTTTTTAGCGATTTTGAAAGACACACTGAGTTGACAATATGATTTATTTTCTACATGCATATTAACTACACACTGTTAGTTTATTAACGAGATCTAGGTGCCATAAATTCCTCATTTTTTTCAATAAGGCCTCTCTGGAGTGCATAAATTTACCATTTCCCATGTAAAAGGCTGATATTTTTCGTCAAAAATCTGGGCGGTAGTTCAGTAAGGGGCTGATATTTTGGTATTTTAGTAAGGGTGAGATATTTTTCTTTAAAATGAGACCAAATTCATTGATTTCTAGGTTAAATGATATTTCACTCGTGCTACCTTATAAGAAATCTTTGGTCAAAATAAAAAATCCTTTCATGTACCCCAAATATCGGCTAAAAATCTTCGACTTATTTTTTTTTAAATATTGTTCTAAGAAATCAAATTTTCAGCGACGATTTTAGTCTACTTGAACAAATGGAAAGTGAAGTTGATTCGACAGATTATCTGATGTTGCGTCCCAATAGCTTGAAACGTGTGGTTTTTTTAAGGCGTTGAGTTTTGTCGGTTTGAAGGGGAAATGCTAAAAAAATTGATTTTTGTGACACAAAAAGATGTCTCATACGTTGGGAGATGGAAAACTGTATCGAGATATTTCAATTATATATTTTCTTTGCCATATTTTTGCTCAAGAATGCATTGCATTAATCAAACGGGTACAAGCGTGCTCGTTTGAATTAATAAAACAATTTCCCTGGGCAAATCAAAGAGCGATAACTTATTCTCCTAAAACGTGTGTTTCAAATATTAAGCCACTGAAAAAATGAAATGGGTAATGACGGGTCTATTATCTAGGCAATGAAAAAAGACGCCTCATAAAAAATATGAATCACTTATGAAGCTCAACAGAAAAAGGTCAAAGGTAGAGGTGAAAGGTGCTGCCGTAAAGATAAGACGATTTACATTTCTCATCATTTTAGATTTAAAAAATGCGATCCCAGTTTCAGTAATGCATTTGTTATAATCAAGATTTGATACGAAATTTCTTCTTATTATTGAAGGACAGGGCATCATTATAAAATGTGAACATTACGAGCGAAACTTTATCTTGACCTTGTACATGTTTCAGAGCGACCCAGAGGATATTATCACGACGCCTCACTACATCCCTAGTTCAGACAGATGCGATGAAATAAGAGAGATACATTACCGAACTGATAGGTACAAAAAGTCGTTCTTTCCTCGCACACAATAAAAACTGAGCTCCGCTAAATGCACTTCCATAATACACGTCATCATTCCACACCCAAAAACCTCATCCCTTACTTCATTACACGGCTTGTGTCCTAACACCCCTCTGCCACAAGTTCATCCGTCAGCTCGGAGGGTGGTATATAGGTTTATATGTTTTAAAAGACGAGGGAATACAGAAACGAGACCATATATTTTTTGTCAAAGAGTTAATTAAGGTAAAGGTTAATAAAGGTTTTCGTGAATAAGAGGTTTTCACATTCCTTCATTTTTTATGCTGAATAAATACTAGCCCAATATTTTTTAGTCAATTTTCTTAAAACTTAGACTTGTACCAACTAACTATAAGTAATTTTGCACCGCACCATTAGCCTCTGAGTGATAAGAAAGACCTTGGGCGATTACTTTAAATTGAGAGTCGTTCGTGAACGCCCAGAATTGATGTGGTTGAATCGATTAGCACTCAAATCTAATGCTTTTCTGCGCTTAAGGCCTCAGCGGTGGAACAAAGACCTCTTGACGGAATCGTGCTCCGCGATTGGTTAAAACGATCTAGAAGGGAATGGAACTGGATCAATGCGTCCTCGGTGGATAAGGACACTTGGTGGTTCAGGAATCGGGACTTCTAAGTACCTTTAAACTCTGTTTTTTCCTTTCGTCCTCGCTCATTCCTAAGAGCTGCTGACAGCCCTTCAGCCGTTATCCAAAGCGATGAAAACTAGGATTTTCGTCTCACTAAACGTAATTCCACCTAATGCTTGGGACCTATGTCCGGTTGCAAGAACGTTTAGTCGTGGAATAAATAGTCATGAGATCCATGAAATTATGGCCCTCGTAAAAATATTCGGGAACACATGTATCAGTTTCATAACTTATCAACCAATAGTCAATTGCTTCGAATTTTTCATATAATATTCCTTTATCTGACTAAAATTTACAGTGATTTATCCTATGTAAAACTGCTAATGCGCATAATAATTATTTAGTAAGAATAAACAAACTGGCCATTTGTCTCAAAACAACTATTTTAGAAGCAATTAAAAATCCAGCTAGTGCATCGCAGTTCCGCCATTTTAGCTAATTATGAAGCTCATAACTCTATACCATAAGTTACGAAGCCATTTACGAAACCAATAACTTTATCGAATGTTTCTGCTACGCTTACGAATGGTTGCCACGGCTTATGGGTCCCAGAACTCTATGGAATACATATATGTCGTACATATAGGACTAATTTGGTGGGAAGAACCAAAAGCCAGGACATTTTCATTATATTAATATATTCGGTATGCTCGGATTGAATCACGATTTTCTTCTTTCGCGCCCTCGTTATCTTTGTTAAGAAAAATAACGCCTCTCCATAAAGGCATTGCTCAGAGTTTCTATTCTAAAAACGCATTCCATCAATTAAAACTAGTGATTACTTTATGCTCGTGACACCATGGGAAGAATGACGATCACGTTTTTGCTCTCATGAGTACGATTGAAAAATAACGATTACGCACTTCTTCTTCTTCGCACTGTTGAGATAGAGCCACAGATTAAGACACTGACCGCCCTAGATTGGCAAATTGCGCTATTTCTGATTCCTGATCGTCATTCTTTACACGTTGTAACGATCATAAGACAAATACTAGTTTCAATTGATTGAATGTGTTTTTAGAGCTTGGTTGAATTTGAGAGAACTAATTGTTTTTAAAATTATGAGGCTGCTGGACCATTAACAAGAGTTTATGGGCACAGCAGACTGAGTAAAATGTAGTTTTAAATATACTCCAGCCTGATTGGATGTAACAAGAGATACAACAGCTATCCTAAGAAATTTGGAGGGACGTGTGAATGACAATAATATATATTTTTTGAAAAACCAAGGATTGAACGCCTCTTAAAATATGAAGTGATAAAATAATAAGAAATTATGAAGACACACGAAGTAAAACTGTGAAGGTTGTAACGCAGGGTTGTGAAGCAAACTAATCTTCGGAATACCTAATGATGACTGCACTATTACTATTTCACGAGTCTTTACCCTTGCTGCTACCTAAGTTTTATTGTATGTTTTCATCAATACACTATTGTTGAATAATTTTTCAGGTTTTTTTTAAATCTTAAATTTGGGTTGTAAGTTTTATGGCTAAATCTCAAGGCCCGATGATGAAAAAAATACATACATACATACCCATCACGCCGTTCCCTTCCGGGGTAGGCACAGTCAAAATGTTTCACTCGTTAATACATAATTGTACACCTAACTCTGCTTCAATAATTCCCTCCATTTTGACCTATCCTTGCGAACCTCTTTTGCCTCATTTACCCCCATACACTGCTTCATACTATCCCTCCTGTTTTTAAGACTCCTAACATCCCTCCTCCTAAGAATTTCCTCGACCACATTCAACCACAACTTTCTGGGCCTACCTCTATCTCTCACACCATTCATTCTACTCTCATATATCTGTCTCTTTATTCGACTCTCATCCATTCTCTCAACATGGCCAAACCAACGAAGCACACTCCTTTCATACACGTCCATTACTGGAGCATTTAACCCACATTCATTCATGACCCACTCATTCCTGACCCTATCCAGCCTACTTTTGACGCAAATACTCCTCAGATAACTCATATACACTGCGTTTAGTCTACTCTTATGTCTATCCTGACATACCCATGTTTCACTACCATGTAGCAAAGTGGGAAGAAGTACACTTTGGTACACGGCAATTTTTGCTTCCTTAGACAAGCACTCATTCCTTGATATGCTCCACATGGTACCCACCACTTCCCATGAAAAAATGAAATTGCGAAACTTCGAAAAGGGGGTTTGGACCAAACAAAAGAGATTCGTGGCAGTGGACTGTGATCTCGAGAAAGATGAAGACTAAATGGGAAGGATATAATCACCAACGAGGAATTGGAGAGGCAACAAAGGTATAACGAAAACTATGAAGAATAAATGGTAAACGTTTCAGTCCCATTTTTTGAAAGAACAGCCTGATGAGAGCAATTACGGAAAGAAAAATGAATGGGGTGAATTGTGGAGGAAGCTTAAGACTGGAATTCATCAACCCAGAGGTGTCTGCGTGGGGGTTACATGGCGCAAGTTGTGCCACTGAAATGGGTGGGCGGGGGGGGGGGGTTGGTTTGAACAATTATTTTAATAACAAAGGCGGAAAAATTAATAAAATAAAATTTAACAATCAGGACGACGTCTGTGACAAATGTAATTTGAGGCATTCCAAGGATTATTTTTGCGATGGGGGGTTAATATTCGAGAAATAAATGAAATACATGCATAAAAAGGTGTATCAATTTCTTGACAAGTGAGGAATAAACAGTTAATCTGAAGAACTTAAAATATTCAGGGGGGATAAAGGGGAGTAGGCAAGATTTTGAAACAATACAAAGTTTTTTTGGGGAAATAGGATTTGGGGGGAGGGGGGTTGTGACATAGCTTTTGAGGGGGATCGGTACCCCTGCGTCATCCCAATTATGAAATTCGTCAGGAAGATAAGTGGCAATGATGCCTTTGGCAGGGAGGGGAGCTGAGAGGTGCGGCAAAACCAATCTACGGATTATTGTCTGCTAAAATGTTCGCGGAACAAAGTCTATACCGTAAAAAAAGAGACGAACTATTGCTTACAACGTGATGTTGAATAGTATATCATACGGTCCTTATCGGGGAAAATTCCTTACTGTTTGAGAACCTTTAAAATTAATACAAATGAAGGGGCAAGTGGATCAGCTGAAAAAGAATGCGTGTAAAAAATAATCGTTTTACTTCCTGCGGATAATGAAATCGCAACACACTATTATGCATAATTTTACGCATTCCTGTGCCTCAAAATCTGCGACTTAAGGCGGGTTTACACATGGAAGTCGACTTCTACGGAAGAAGCGAGTGTATCGATATCTCGAATCGTATCGCCACTCGCAGGGAATAGTTCTGCTTATACGCAACTTCCGGCTTTTTCCATACAAATGGATGACGTAAGTAAAAAATGAATTGGTAATTACGAATATCGCCAAAATTTGGCAACAATGGCATTCGTATATCGCAAAATAAATTTTAGTGAATTACAATAATTTTGCATTATTACGTCGAATCAAGTGCGTCAATTGTGAAAATAATTATTATTTTCAAATAAGGGATGAGGCATAAATCCATAAATACCTTACCTAAGGGGTTCTGTAGCATTAAAAATACTTTCAATCACAAATAAAAATTTATATGTGCAACAATGAGTCCTCCTCCTACTAAGCTATTCGTTGTTTAAATTTTAAATCTCCATTAACTGTCACGTGACCAAGATTCCACCGGATGCGATGCGATTTTATCGCAGAATCGATATGCTACGTGCAGGCAAAATAGAAACCAGTCTATTTGCCTTGCATGTAGCAACCGCGGTCGATTACCACCAATATCGACCTCTACTACCATGGAAGTGTGTGCTTTCACATCGAAGTGTCGCTTGCAAGGGAATTCCAAGGCCACTGTCTTGAAAGTGACTCTATGTGTAAACCCGCCTTTAAAGTTTTAAATGAGTGTCGAATCGCGCAATCGATGCATCGCAATATCGAACATTCCCGGCACGGAAGGGCCCCAGAGGGCCTTTTTCGCGAGGCCGAGCAAACGGGACACTGGACCGACCCGAGGACGCTATACCGAAAGCTTTGGCACGGAGTTCCTTTTCAAACGTCTTGTTTGTCTCTCCTCCAAACTCACTTCCCAGCCCGGAGCGCCGGGAGCGACTTGGAAAACTCCGGGACGTCTTCCGCCATTCCCGTTCCTCCCACAAGACGGACGTCAGGAGGAGGAGTCGTACACATCCCGGTCCCCATGGCAACCAGGAGCGCTTTTTGAAACCGACTTCAGTCCCAGTTGAGTCTGTCTCTCTCCTGGGAAGACAATCGCCCGGAAGAAAGACTATTGTTGTCCAACTCGACGGCCTTTCCCCCGCCTCCCGCACACTTCATCACTCTCTTCCCGCCTACTTTCTCGATCTTTCTCCTTTCCCTTCTTAAAGAGTTCCTTCCTGCCCTTTCCTCCCCTTCCCCGCGTTCATTCACGCTCCCCCGTCTCATGTCCTTAGTAATTACTCGTAAGATTTTTATAAAGGACGGCGAAAAGGAGGACAGGATCTCCCCCTCGGACTCTCATTATGTTTTAAGGGTTGATATCGTCCGCTAGCGATTTCATTTCTATTTCCACCACCATCTCATGCCCCCCCCCCCCCCCTACAGCATGAGAGCAAGATGGAAAGACAAAAGGAGTCTTCTTCTCTATGGTTTCGACTCAATGCACGGTCCAGACAGTGGAGAGAGTCTGTGTGTGTGGTCCCTGGAAAATGGGATGGCCATGTCTGGCAAGATGGGAGGGAGATGAGGGGGGAACCTCTTCGTTTCTAAGTCTCACTGGTCCCGTCACCGGACTGTACCGGACTGAACGTTGGTTACTGTAAAGGGAGTCGACTTGCGGGCGGTCCCGCATAAACATTAAGATTCTCAAGGCGTCAAAAGGATGTCCGTGCGTCACAAGACGTTGGGAAGGGTGTAGGCGGGGGGAGCCCAACGGCCTTAATGATTACGTTGCATTTCTAAAGCAATTCTCTTATTTTTTTATCTCCTCGATTCGGAGGAAGATGGAACAAAATTGGAGAGAGGGCTTTCTTTTTCCCTCTACGGTCCCATACCCCGAAGGAAGCGGTGTCACCGCGAGAGAACGGCGTTCATTTCTGGAATAACATCTTCGGGAAATGACTTTTTTTCTTAATTTCACCTTTTCAGGAATCCAGAGTTCGGTGAAAAAAATCAACGCATTTCGCTCCGAAGTTTGGCTTCTCGGTCCTACAAGACAAGGGTTGCTCCCTATTATAATGAAGAAATGCTTTTATTCCTTAGCTGCAGGCCTGATCATTTATAAATTAGTGTTACCACGAGACAAAAGTCGTTAGGTAAACCCTAGTTATCTTCTTTGTCAAAATTACTTGATACTTTTCATTTAAGTGGAATAATTATATTTCAGCCGAAAATAAATGTGCCTTAGAAACGTAATGTGAATGGGGTCAAAAGCAAGTTTTTTAGTAATCATAATTCGCGTACCGTCAACATTTGTTTTTATTTCCGGAAGACTGTTGTATTTTTTTTATATTTTTAAAATGAGCACAAGTTCGTTTCCCCAAAAAATTCCTCTAATAAAAGAATCAATTATCCACAAACATACAACGTCACCAATAAATTTTTTAAAAACTACAAACCAGGAAGGGTATACTAACCAGTTGTTTTCTCTCATACTTCCTCCCAGTTTCAGAATAATTATAATATTTTCTATGGAGTAAAAAATTGAAAATTAATTTTTTCCCTCTGCCTGTATCCGCACACCATTTTGGATTGAATTAAAAGACTTTTAAATAAATATATCCAGTATCTAATGGTCAAGTATTTGAAGTTAATGCCCTATCACAAACACATCGTTTATATTTCCGCCCTGTTCTGCATTTGTCTGCTTTGAATATGCAATCATCTAAATAACTTTCCGGGAAAATAGGCTGATTTCATTTTTAGTATTTTAGTCCATTTCTAATAAGACGACCTTTAGTGAGAGCATATTTACGTCCGGTTCTATATAGTCTGGTTTACGCTAACTGCTAGATGAATTAACCTTTTCGTTACCTTGATAAGCAGTAAAAATTAGTGAAAAGTGAAATATAAACTCAGAAGTGTTTATCGTAGACATTTCTACTGTGGAGTTATATTCAATTAATATTCTTTATTTCCTGAAACACTTAAAAATTCCTGCCCTGTGATTGATGGAGCTAACCAATGTTTGATTGTTCTCCTGAACTATTTTTCAACTCAAGGTAAGGCTTCTCCTGTGCATTTAAACGTAACTCTATCCCTTACCGCATGACTGCATATATACGATGAATTTAAATGGTTATTTCTCCCACATCTCAAACTTCGAAGCCTTTAGATGGAGCTATTGTAAAAATATGACCGGAAGATTTATGATTTATATACTTTTCGCAAGATAAATTGATTTTAAACCGTAGTGGTTTTCCGCAAGGATAAAGCTCACCGCAACCCTGGTATCAATACAATGAGTCGTCCCGATGGGTCAAAAAGATTTATCACCATCAGTGGTCAATGTGATAAACCACTGGGAGATGATGATGCATTGCTTTTGGCATATCATGGCCACTATAAATTCCTGTCCCGTGGAAAATTACAGGCCTTTTCCGTCCGACACCATTGCTATTTCGTCGCGCTTTGCAGACAATCAAAGATTCCGCGATATTATATAGGTTAATTATCTGTGAGATAACTGTGATGTAATTTGACGATGCTATCATGCTTCACCATCAAATCTCAGAGCGACGCCCGCGATTCAATTTGCTCTCTTCGCTCATCAGTTGTAGAAATCACTTCCCACTTGAACGCAGTTTCGCAATTTCGTGTAAAACAAGCGAATAATTTACATAGCTACGACGAGAGTTGGGCTTTGCGTTTTGCAATGCCTTAGAAAGCTTTTACTCACTATTGACTAGTGATTTTGGTTTAACGGCAAGGGAGAACGGATGACGTCCTCCGGTCGTCCAATAACTATTCAATATTAACCTTACAGCGTAAAACCTACTCTAAAGTTTTCGTTTATTCCTGAGAAGAGTTTTATAAAGCTAACCCACAATGCGCGGAATTATAAAAAAATAAGCATGAAAAAAAAATACAGCTACTGTATTATTTTTTTAAAAGTGCTATTCAAGCATTTTTTTTAAGAAAAAAATTACAATTTTTTTATGTTAATATTTATTTTGAAAAGTGAAACGTAGGTACTTGTGTTGTGTACATTTAATTTTAAATTATACTATACATAATAATATTTACGCAAGGTGTAATTCTACAGTACCTTCGCAACGTAACTTTTTGTAAACTTTCCCAATTTTTTCTTCATATGACAGCTGAAGCTATTTACCAGACAGAGCTCCACGAGGCACGTCATCGTCAGAGAATAACTTCACATCCATCTATTTACATTCTTTGACAAACCGCCGAAAGAGACGAACCTTTCCACACACTTAATCCACGACGTAAAAAAATTCTTTATAGCGCAGCAACTAATTGGGAAAGCCCCTCAGAAAGCAGATATTTTAATTATTTTGAAACTTAACAAGTTTGACTTGCTCGTCCATAGAGGGTTAAGGCTGAAACTATTGAGTCGTATTCCAGATTTTCGCAAATTGGTATCAGCCTCTTAAAAGTGCACTTTACAATCTGAGAAAAATAAAAAATAATATTTCCAGACGATTTTTACAGTAATTCTGCCCAAAAGTGGAGATCTAAACATGGGCTGTAAAAGAGCAGAAGAACGTCTAATTGAAAAATCGAGTGTTTTCAGGCTTTATTTTTAACTGATTGTAAGAGACAAAAATTATTCCTGGGTAAATTTAATATAAATAACATATAGGTATCTTAATATCTATTTTTTTTAATGTGACTAGTAAATTGCTCCCGAAATTGAAGCCAAAATGCGGTAGTTTTATGTAAAGGGTGCTGCAATCGGGTCCATTGGCTCGACAAATGTCGTCACCAAAAACATCAGTGTAGTTATTTTTATGTATTTCACCTTAATTGTGGTTTACTATTTACATACATACATACCAATCACGCCATTTCCTTTCGAGGTCGGCACAGTCATAAAGTTTCACTCATAAATACATTTTTGCACACCTAACTCTGCTTCAATAATTTCCTCCACACTGATCTACCCTTGCAAACTTCTTTTGCCTCATTTACCTCCATAATACTGCTTCATACACGCCCTCCTGTTTTTTTTAAGACTCCTAATATTCCTCCTCCGAATAATTTCCTCTACCACATTCAACCACAACTTTCTCGGTCTTTCTCTACCTCTCGGACCATTCGTTTCACTCTCTACCATTTCACCGCGTAAATTAATGATATAGACTGGTTGTGCCCGGCATGCGTTGCAATGCCTCTTTTTCTTTTTAAGTAGGCACATATATACAAAGCAGACACATTTACATGTACAAAATGAATGGAAGACAATGATTTCTTGTAGTCCAATGAATTCATCCTACCTACACAGGTATTCGTAACGTACAAATGATGGCATGAGTTTCTATTCCATGACTATGCTGCGGTTTCCAAGTAAATAAAATATTCTATTGTTGAAGTAGCGCAAAAATTGAAGATTTCCAAGCTTAAAAATCCAATTTTAGGAAAAAGCGAAGTGTAGGTATAGGAAAATCGAAGGCAAGAATTAAAAACTGCAAACAAAGAGACCACTGTACCAAATCCTATTTTCTGCACGCATAAATTACTTACCTTTTAACACCAATAATATCTCACCGATGTTATTCTGATGCTCGCGATATTATGTTTCTCTAATACTATTCTGATGCACGTGATTGAGCAACACCTTTCGTACAATGGATTTAGTAATTCATAAACCTTTTCGGGCCCGTGCACAACTCACCAAAGTTTCATCGTATTTGATAAATGGTATTGGAACGCATAGAAGATGAACCAGCAAACAATCAGTTTTATATATTAGAATAACACACACAATTCTTTTGGAGGGTTGGTCTTCAAACTATCAATTTTACCCTTTTATACTTCCAGACATGTGTTTCTCACTGCCTGTCTGAAGACTCTTATTCTGGTAAAGTACCCTCCTTTATTGAGCTATTCTGCTTACACTGTCGTTCTTGCTCTTTAAATCGCTGCTGATCCTGCTTTCCAGGTATAAAAAAATCTTTCTCCTCCAAACTTTTTTGCAGCCCAAGTTTTTTATCGTTTTTTTATGTCTTCCAGAAATCACAATCCTTTATTATACGCATAAAATTCATAAATTATGTTCTTGTATTTTTGTCGAAACTGTGCAACATTCTCGACTTCCATTCTTTCTTTTCTTCCAGACTTGCAATGTATCGGAATGCGATATCGAAATTCGAGTACTGCACCCTCCCGCACTGTGTCTCCTGTGATGCGCACACCCGGGTGCTCAAGTGCTAGACAATGTGCTCGTCTGGACTTCCCTCCGATAATGAACTGGCTCCCTCTGTCGAGTCCTTCACTGAGCGTCTTAAGAAACCCTCTCCCCCCCCTCCCTATCTAAAATTGTCAAGCTCTAGTTACCTAAACCACAACCTCCGCTTATTTCCTTTGACTAGCCATTCCCTTGGTCCCCCCACTAGAGATTTCTCAAATAAACCAACGATCAAAGAGGCGCGAAGCCAATTTAGTTCGACTGAGGAAAGTGATGAAGTAAGGTAGGATGAGACGGAGAAAGGAGTGAGATTACTCATATACCAACCAGCTGATAGAAGGACTAGGTAGAAACCCATCAGAGGCTCTGGGATTCATTCTCGGATTACTTAAAAGGCAGTGCCCGGCATGCGTTGTAATATTCATTGGACTGTCTCTTTTTCTTTCAAGAAGACAAACATATGCAAAGCAAACGCATAAGCATGTACAAACAAATGAAAGACAATGATTTTTTGTGTGTTTAATACAATTTTGAAAAAAAAATAATTCTAGTAATTTGGGATGTACAATATTTTTTGGTCTTACCACCAAAATTGTCTCACTGATATGATTCTGATGCACGTGATTGAGCATCTCGTGAACGATCTGCTTCGTTGCTTGCCTGTCATTACCTCGCTTGTTTAAGAATCTCGCTTGCCAACTCTCATTTGTTGAAACGACTCGCTCTCCATCTATTGTACAATTAATTTAATAATTAAGAAACCTTAGCGGGTGCGCGCACAACAACTCACCAAAGTTTCATAGTAATCTGATGAAAGGTATTGGAACTCATAGAAGACGAACAAACAAACATTATTTTTTTAATATATTAAAAGAAAGATTATCAGACCGTCATATCAATGAGTAAGCCTTATATTTTCACTCAAAGCCTACTCACGCATCAGGTAAAAATGAAATGGCAAGAACACTCAATTAGGATGACTATCATCGTGCTAACACTCATTTGTTGAAACGACTCGCGCTCCACCTATTGTAAAACGGATTTAATAACTCAGCAACCTTTTGCGGGTTCGCGAAAAACAAATCACCAAAGTTTCATCGCAATCTGGTGAATGATATTGGAACCCATAGAAAAGAAACAAACAAATATTCATTTTTGTGTATCAGATAAATCGCACATTTGAACATGTTCCATTGATAAAAATATTTATTTCGACCTAGGCTTCGCTCGTTACAGCATCATGAGGCAAGAACCACATTTGGCCGTTGGTGATTTGAACAACCTCTTTAAGTTGGGACATAATGATTCTTGCATGTGGTCAACAATAGGCATCAATCCAATGTTTGGTCTGTTCTAGTTCTCCAATCAATTCCTCTGTACGGCAACCACTTCATTGCCAAACAATTATTCTCGCTGACGACCCAAATCACTGATTAATTAATTCCTTTTTCTTCCTTCCTCCGCGTATCGATTCATTTATCGTTCATTCAGTAAAACCTGCCTCTTCGGAAACCTCCCTTACGTGGTCACCTCTCTATGGGGCCGATATCTTGGGGAACGGAAAATAAATAGTAATTGAAAGACTCCCATTCCTTCAGCGGCCACCTCCTAAAGCGCCCATTATCTCAGGCATAGGGGTAGCCTTGAAGCTCTCTCCAGCGGGGAGAAATGAAGCCGATTTTTGCGCATTTAGCCATGTTGTGATTATGAAAACATTGGGTGATCCTATGCAAAAGCATTGAAATCTGGTGACTTTCCTGGCTATGTTGTGGCTCAGTTGTGGATGTATTGAGTCCATCGAAGATATTAGCGAATAAAACGTGCTTGTGGCTGCCTCCAAAATCAACGCAAGTGCCGTAGTCTCGCGTTTTACATCGTAAATTGGGGAAATAAGGCCATCTGTGCGTGAAAAGTCGCATCGTGCTCTGCGTTTGTCTGCCAAAACAGAATAAATAAGACATCTAAACAGCTACTGATATTATTGTCTAGGTTCCTAAAGTTCCTTGGTGTTGAAGGTGTGCTAATAAAAATATGTTGCCCATTTGTCTTAGAGTTCCTTTTGCAGGGAGTACACTACATGTTTTGGAATGCGTACTTGGAATGCGTAATGGACACGATCAGTGGGTATTCGGTTTTATTCGAAATCGTAGCAGACGATATTTAAGGCATTCCTGACGTACGTCATTACGTCAATTCGTGATAAACGGCGACAAATGTAAACTTTGGAATTGTCATTTATACACAGGAGTTTTCCCAACGATACTTGAATGAAGTATTCATGGGAAATTGGAGGTTTTCTGTAAGTATTAGGTTTCCAATGGCATCGTAGCAGGCGATGTTATAGGCATATGTTATTTTCTCTATTGCTACGAACTGTCGCGAATTGAAGAATCAAAGCAAGCATTATTTCTTATTAATATTTCAAAGTACAAAGGTATTAAGAGGACGCATCATACCCTGCGGTAAGGAATAGTTCTGTCAAAAATCCATAAGATGGCGTCACTCGCACCCGACCGAGGCGTTTTGGCGTCAGGAGTCTATTACAACAGGAAAACTCTCGCACAAGGCAACAGTTGTCGGTAAGTTGCAGCCAAGTCTCCGGCGCGTAAGTATAGGCAGCGCTGATATAAGAGCTGTGAGAGAAGACTGAATTATGTGGGACACCGTCCGAGCACATCATGGCCGAAAACCTTTCAGGTAGCTTGTCGGAAGATACCAATTACAGATTTCATCTTACAACCGTGACGACTGCTACTTAGCATTCTGACAGAATAAAAATTGATACATCTCCATTAGTTTAAGATATGTCAATAATAATAATAATAGTTTTTGTAAAAATACACCCCACATCTTGCCGTTTTCTCGATGGTTTAATTATGCTCTGAGATAAAGTTTTCATATTTCAGATATGAGTCTCCATTGGCAAAGGTCTATTCTTTATACTATAAAAATTTCAAGTTGATGACGTTATACTTTAACAAAAAATCTGGGGTCGGAAAACATCACAAATTCGGCCGGTCGAGCGGGTGTGATGCGTCGCCTTAATATATAAATACATTTCACGTGTTACATTAGCTCCTGGGTCCCGTATTTCATAATAATTTCACCGCTAAAATACACGGAGTTAAAGGGAAGAAGGCAATGTTTTCATAGTCAGAACGTGGCCAAAGCGCAAGGCTGGTGGCTTCATTTTTCTCGCGTAAGGTAACCCCTGTGATCTCATGGATACGGCGTAGACCGCTTAATACAGGGTTCTCCCTACACTGTTATAAACTTGGAATGGTGTCGCAAAATGTGTCAAAATAAGTTTCTCCTGTTTTTATTATGCCCATGGCTTTTTTACAACCCTTTGTAAGGCCTCTCTCTATTGGATAAGTATGCATGATTCTTACCCGGTCTTGATTGTTGTTCAACCGTAGGGTTAGTTGACTGCAGCCCTCCGCACTTATGTATCTGATGCAAGTTCCCTTACTTTCAGGTAGCTCTTTCTCTTTACTTTCCTATTCACCAGGTAAATGATATTATTCCTGGGTCTTCCTCTGGAGACTCTTCCCTCTATTTTACCTTCAATTATGTTCTTCAGAAACCCATTGTGTCTCAGGGTATGTTCCATCCATCTGGTTATTCTTTTCTGTATGGCGTTCCATATGGTTCTTTCCTCTTCTACTCTCCTATGCACTTCATCGTTTCTGGCTTTTTCCATCCATTTGATCTCCGGCATCCTCCTCCACCACCAGGTTTCGAGGGCTTCTAGTCTATTCGGGTCAACTTTTCCGATGGTCCATGCTTCAGATGTATATAGTGCCAAGCTCCACATGAATGCTTTTACATACTGCTTTCTAGATTTTTAGGCTTATCCTATTTGAACAGAGGAGTTGTCTTTTCACCGTGAACGATTTCATTGCTTGCGCTATTATTCGCTTGCTATCTTTTGTGCTTCGTACGTCACACTCGGACTCTATGCATGTTAACTTTGCCATTAAATTCAAAATTTAAATTCACAGTAATTAGCATGTAAGTTTCTCGGAACATACAAAATTGCAGGGGGTGATCCTTCACACGTGGCCTCAATCCTTGCTTTATCAGCCATCCTCTCTGCACTCTTAGAGATTAAAATCCCCATGGATATCAACCCCCGGGAAGCCATGGACCATTTGCAAGAGGTAATTACTATTCTGCGTGCAGAGCGTGATTAGAAACGTGTATTAATCTGTAATTGGCGTTAGTAACATTTTGTGTATTCGCGTACATGATTTAATTAATAAATCTCTCCACTGGTAAATTAATTACAATAATGGTGATTGGCGATAATACGTTTCCTATTACGGTAACGAGAGCTAATATCCGAAAGTAGGAGAATGGAGAAAAGTTTTCGTTCGATGGGTGCGATACTCACTCAATCCTGTTTAATTTTAATCAGTATTTTCCGTTCATAAATCTGGAAGGCGATTTCGAAGCGTTGATTATTGTACTTCGGTAAGAATAGTCTGAAACACTATAGTTTTGTAATTGGTAGGGAAAATACCGGATTTTCACCGTTTAATTGATGATTTAAGACTGTTTAATAATTTCAGTATATCCACTGGCTGCATAACTAGACAATGATATTGAGCCAAAATAGCATAAAAGGCGCCAATCACAGTCTTTCCGTGAGGAATATTTTTGAATATTAACATAATTCTCTCGTCTCAATAATTATTCGTACGAGAAATCGCAGCCATGGACTTTTTTTGTGAAATTTCAATTGACAAATCCATAGTAACTTCATAGTTTCCGGATCAACTCTGCGAAAGTTACAAGCATCAGTTACTTAGTGCGTTGAATTCTGCTCGTTTTATCCCCTAGTTTTCAGCGGGAATGCGAATTATTTTTGTTTTGATAAATACATGCATACGAATACATACGAATCACGCCGTTCCCTTCCGGGGTGGGCACAGTCACAATGTTTCACTCATAAATACATATTTGCACACCTAACTCTGCATCAATAATTTCCTTCATATTGACCTATCCATGAAAACCTCTTTTGCTTCATTTACCCCCATACACTGCTTCATACCTGTTCTTATGACTCCTAATATTTCTCCTCCAAGAATTTCCTCAGCCACATTCAACCACAACTCTCTCAGCCTACCTCTCCCTCTCCCACCATTCATTTCACTCTCATATATCTCTTTCGTTATTCGACTCTCATCCATTCTCTCAACATGGCCAAACCAACGAAGCACACTCCTTATATATATATATGTCCATTACTGGAGCATCTTACCCACATTCATTTATTACCCATTACATTTATTTCCTTTCGAGGTTGGCACAGTCATAAAGTTTCACTCATAAATATATATTTGTACACCTAACTCTGCTTTGATGATTTTCTCCATACTGACCTACCCTTGCAAACCTCTTTTGCCTCATTTACCCCCATAACACTGCTTCATACACGCCCTCCTGTTTTTTTAAGACTCCTAATATTCCTCCTCCAAAGAATTTCCTCTACCACATTCAACCACTACTTTCTCGGCCTACCTCTACCTCTCACACCATTCATTTCACTCTTATATTTGTTTCGTTATTCGACTCTCATCCATCCTCTCAGCATAGCCAAACCAAGAAACAATAAGTTCAAGGATAATGCACATTTAAAAAGGTGTATGCTGATTTCTACTAAGTTGTCGATGGAAAACATTGTGAAATTAGCAAAATTAGTGCCTTAGCCAGAAAGATAGATAAGAGAAAGAAGATAGCCAATGCTATAAGGTAATGAGGGTCAACGATACCTCCATTTACCTCACGAATCTTATTGTCAGTAGTTATTAATCCGTACGTGTTTTTGGTACTCGGTCAGGCCAAACAATTTTTCCATGTTCAATTTCATCCCCTTGCTAGTTGAGTTTTTCTGATAGATAAAAGTAGTGTGATTGTTTCAACTTTCAGAATTAAAAGCCTTTCGTCAAATAATATTAATTAAACGATAGTTGATTAAGCCCCTTTTGATTTAGTAGAGCACATTTTTTTAAAGTAAGTTTTAAGTAAGTTTAAGTGTATACCTTTGAAGCCGTGCTCGTGACTGCGCACTGCGTTGATGGTGCATTTTCTCAATGATTGGAAAACTAGCATTTGGGGATAATAGGTTGTTCTTGCGTTGTTAGTGCTCGCGTTTTACTCTCCGGTTTAGTCCATGTCAGCTCTCACAATTCTTGCTCCTTCAAATAGTGTCACTTTTTCCCTTAAAAAATAGTGAAAAACATTGTATTTATTTTATGCAACGTGTCTCACGGGTGTCATTCTTTCTTCAACCTCCATTAACGGTCCCTCCCGTCACAGGCTTGTATTAGACCCGAAGAGAATTAGTGACAGGCTTAATTCATACACTGACAGTCTGGGACTTCTTCCGCTCATCAACTTCCGAGCGCCATCACGTTGCGCCCCAATAGTCTCAATACTTCACTCGCACGCTATTTTATAATTTGTCATTAAGTCGTGTAATAATGATGAGTTTGAAAAGTATCTTTATATTCGTAACCTTGACTCCACATCTGTTCCACAGGTGACCCGAACGTCTCTTTAACAAGTAATGAAAAAATAAGGAAAAATATCTAATTTTGACTCTTCATTAGTACTAATCAGTATCGAAAGTGACTGAGGAACTTAATATTTGCTGTCTTGCTTCCATATCTGTTCCACGGGTGACTCAAACGTCTTTTAACATGTTACGAAAAAATGGCAATATAAAATAATATTGACTCGTCATTAGTGATGATGAATATCTAAAGCGACTGAGGATTTTTATATTTGCATCCTTGGCTTCACATCGATTTCTCTGGTTACTTGAACAACTTTATAGCAAGTTACGAAAAAATGAGAATTTTTTTATATTTTTTTTTAAATAATAATAACTTTATTTTACAAATAGCTTACATGCTGTAGTTTCCCTTTGGATGGGTTACAAAAAATATTACAACTTACACAGTTACAAGTATACTTTCTTTTTTCTGGTCATTATGGTTGATTTTATCCAGCATGGTCCTGCTAAGCTGATGCTTATCAGCAGGTTCCAAGTTTACAATGTTTTGGTGCAATCACAACTGATTTTGACTAATAATAGTCTCGTCAGTATCAAAAGTGATTGAGATCTTTAAATTCACAACTTTGAAATATGAACTGATTTTGACTAATTAATAGTCTCGTCAGTATCAAAAGTGATTGAGATCTTTAAATTCACGACTTTGACTATTCTTCCATCTCATTCAGGTTAAGTCCATTTTTTACGGAATATTTTACTAACGAATTTTATTCACCAAATTTTTACACGACCACGTATTATATAAAAAAGACACGACTCGGGTTTCAACTAATGGTCGTCATAATCAGATGACTTCAGCTTCCAGTATTGGTCAGCATGGCAAGTGTCCTCTCCATATACCTTTAATGGTTTGGACGCGGTCGCGGTGGAACACCCTCGAATCCAGCAGAATGACGTGATTATGACGACTATTCGTTGAAACCTGGATCGGGTCTCTTTTATATAATATGTGGTAGTGTAAAAGTTTGATGAATAAAATCACCAAGTGACAAAAGTTTTATTTATTATGTACATTTTATTTTACAAACGAATGGATCGTTGAATATATGAGCAAACGCCAAATCGTACGCCTGTCCAAATTTTGGTTATAGTTGGCTCTACTTTCCATTCTGTGAGTATGACTATTGCACAAGCGATTATACAATTAGTTGTTTTACATTGTACAATTTTCCTCATGCAAGATCATGTACAAACAAATATATTGGGTAAAATGGTCTTCATAAATTCACGCCCTGTTTGCATCTGTTACTTTTATCTACCCTCAAAAGAAAACTTTGCCAACTTGGCTCCAACACATATATATTTGTGAGCAATAATCATTCAATTTCTCTTTTTTTCCAATAATAATCATTCAATATCTCTTTCTTGTTTCTTGCCCTCTTGTCTTTATTGTTAATGTTCTATACGGTAGGTCCTAAATTCGTCCCGTCTTCCCGTCCTCAAAAGATGAAAACGCGGATAAATTTCCTGAATTTTCTTGATAAAGCACATTAATGGTTTCGGCCCTTATTATGGCATAACGTGCTGAAACTATGGTAGGCTGATAGATCGAAGCTCTTCATCTACATATTACGCTGCGGGCCGCCGTATTAAGCTGAACTCCTTCGGTAAAAATTTTTTAAATAATACTCATTTAATCTTTGAACACTTATATAGCCATAAAATATAATATATCTTAATATTAATTACATTTTCACACACAATAAACAAAATACAAAAAAATTCCCCCGTGGAGTATTTTTATTAAGGTGTCCTAACATCGTCCCCACTGTGTAAAGACGATCTAAAATTTAAAAATATCTACGTTATTTCTCAATGTTTATTTTTCAAATTATTAATTGTAATGTAATACGTAAAAACAATAAACATTTACTACATTAATACACAAATAAGACACAATATAAAATGAATTATTCAATTCAAAAAGTCACATCCTGTTTTTATTTTCCTTAACAAAGTGAACACGTGAAATTAACCCAGCTACCTTCCTGACCTGCGTATTCCTTATGCCACCGCTTTTTTCATTTAGCGCATTGCCTTCATTTTTCATTATTTTCGTCATTTTTGAGCTGACGATTACGGAAAAGTATGTAGCATTTTCATTATCATCGCTGTCTTCATTATTCGTGCTGACAAGCTGACGTTGTTCCTCATCTTCAGACAATGAACTCAGTAAATCTAAATAAAAAACATGAAGAGAGGAGAGAATTCACCTTCAAAAGGAGGAATGAGAGAACTGAGAGCAACTGCTTCCTCTGGAAACGGATGTTTTGTGAAGAAAAAATACCCTCAATGACGACGCGGTGACTGATCGCAGAAAGCAATTCCCAGTAATGGAGGCGAGCGTCGACACCTACGATAAAGCAAGGGCAAGTAGTAAGCGGTGGTGAAAGTCACGGGGGAATCGAGAAAATATCTCCTGAGGAAGGAGAGGAAGAAGGATAAATTGAAAAGAAAAGCGAATATGGCGGACCAGGAGCGGGGAGATGAAAACTGCAGGTCCGACTTTCTCTCGGGGGGGATAACTTCAAGTCTTAACAACATAAGCCTCAGCTTTTGGCCAATTCTTACCGCCGCTCCGAGTTTACCCACTTCTTACGCCGCCTCCCTCCCGGACCGCCTCGGTCCTATAACGCCTCTTCATCAACCCTCCCACCCAGAAAAATAATCCTCGCCCCGCCCTTCCCTCACCCCCCCCCCCCCACAATCCCTCCCCTTTGCCTTGCTTCTTATCTTATCCCCTTCTCTCAAAACTCTCAACCAGGTTTACCAACTCGTAAATAGTTGATTGCTGAAATTAACCACTACCGCCAGATATGTGTAGAAATGTGTCGAAAACTCCATGCACTGAAGCGCATGTAATTCATTGCTTTTAGCTGCAACATTAGCGTGTTATATTCCGTCATTCATTCAGTGGTTGTTCAATCCTAATATTGGTTGAAAGTGCAGCTCTTCACTCTTTTCTATCTAATGCTAGTTTCCTTACCTCCTTGTATCTCTTCCCATGTACTTTCCTCTTTATTTGGTCCATGAACTTATTCTTCCTCTGGGACTTTTCTCTCTATTTTGCCTTCAATTATGTTCTTCACAAACCCATTGTGCCTCAGTGTGTGTTCAAGACATCTGGTTCTTCTTTTCTGTTTGGTGTTCCATTTGGTCCTTTCCTCTTCTACTCTTCTGTACACTTCATCATTCCTTATTTTTTCCGTCCATTTCATCTTCAGCATCCTTCTCCAGCACCAGATTTTGAAAGCTTCTAGTCTTTTTTGGTCAGCTTTTCCAGTGGTACATGCGTCCGATACATAGAGTGCCACCCTCCACACGAATGTTTTCACCTACTCTTTCCTGGTTTATTGCCCTATCTTCTTTGAGCAGAGCAGCTGTTTGTCTCCCATGAACGCTTTCTTGGCTTGGGCTTCCATCATGTAGATATTAAAACGCGCTTGAAACGAATTTTTGGAGACTGACCTTTCATTTTGCTATAAACGGTATTTCATTACATCCAAACTTCAGCATTTCTTGCTGTGGACGTCTTAAGATCCCAGGCATCTTGACGTTAACCGTCTGTATGAACGCTACAGTATTCCTCAGTATTTGACCACCACACCGTCCCAAAGCACGACTTTTTTTAAATACATCCTAATATTTCTTACACATACATAATTGGATTCATTGATGTTAGATCATCATTCATGAGACAACGAACTAATCAGTTCAAAGTTATTAATCTTAGTGGATGACACTTGAAAATATCCTCCACGTATTCTGGTCCAGGAGCTCCTGTTATTATACGCATACTCATGGATATTTACATTCTCTCTTCTTTTGACTCGCTCCATCTCCGTGGGTTAAAATCATAAGCTTTCAAAATTTAATACAAAAATGAAGGAACGCGTTGCGGAATTCAATTCGTCCGGTCGTTCGAGTCCAATTCATCGCGATGAAATCAGTCGCGTCGCGCAATTGTTTCGCGAAAATTGCAAAGGGCGGGAAGAAGTCACGCTCTCTCAACGGCTGTAAGCAATCAGCATTTTTTAGAATCAATCACGGTGCAGCACATTGCTATCTATTACGCCGAACGCGATATCGCCGGAAATTGAATATCGCCGAATATCCCTTGAAGGTGATAATAATTTAAAAAAAACATTTATTGTCGTAGATCTTTACATCGGCCTTTATTTGGTACATAAATTTAATGCTTATTAAATTACAATTCAAAATTAATAATAATTATTATTATTATTACAAGACACAGATAATGTTCACATAGGAAAAATGAGAAAAATTAATAATTACATGATACGAAATATGTACAAAAATAGATTGATTACCCTCCTAATTTCAAATGCACATCAACTATCTCTTTTCGCACTCTCAGTTGAAAGTTAACGGAAATGTGGAATTGAATAATTAGATTTCAAAATTTGATCTATATTGGCATGTTTTTTGCATTCTCTCATACTTTTGAGCGCATTTAGGTAATATTTGCTTAAGAAAAAATGAAAATTAATTAGTTGCAGGCCACAGATTTAGTTTACATAAAATTATTTCAAGTCACTCTGAATGAACGGTGACAGATTGAATATCATACTGCTTTCAGGAGTACAACAATTATCTGTTGCCCCTTTCTCAGTTGATAGTTTCTCGAAAATATAGAATTGAATAATTTTCTTTTGAAACGACGTACAGAGTGGCATGTTTTTACATCCATTGGTTTTTTTTTCTTATAATCAGTTTTAAATGAATGCTCTAAAATACTTATGGTTCAAACATGATTTTTTTGCTCCTTTACAGCACACATTAAAATCTCCATTTTCGAGGACTTAAAACTGTAAAACTGTAAAATTACTGTAAAACTATCCGAAAATACTATTGCATATTCTTCTCGGTTTATAGAATGCACTTTCAGGATGATGTTTTCAAGATTTCAGGAAATGTATGGTAAGCATCCCTGATGCCTGAGCTTCCTTAAATCCTCGTCTGGCTCCACGAAAAACCGTGTGTTGGCAATCCTGCTCTCTCAAACCCCTAATAGCTCGCCATTTTAACTGCCTCTTCTGCCCCACCCATCCCCCCAGTGGAAAACTTCCTTCGCCCGAGTTAATACGATCGAGACAAACACTTAAGGGTATCCTCAACTAGTTGTTCCGTTAAATCTTACAGAAATTTCGTCTCACAAGACTCTCTTCCCCCATATCTTTCCTTCTCTATCTCCCTTCAACCCTCCTCATACCATCTTTTCCCCCCCCCCCACTCGAACTTCATCTTGTTCTCATCCCTTTCCTTGTTGGGGGGGAGGGAGCATCATCAAGTTTATTATCCCGCACAATCAACATCATCCAACGACTTAAATCCATCGTTCAACTCGCCTCGAAATGTCTTAGAGGCATTTTATTAATCATTATTCTCGCTGAATCGATATCGAGGGTCTTGTCTTTCATCCCTCTTTCTCGTGTACAACTTTGCCTGATGGTGCAATTAAGCTGAGAAGCGCGACACATATATTACATAGTTTTATAAAAGTTATACTACTTTTTTCAATATTAAAACTGAAGGAATGAACTGAAATGAAATTGAAATTAAAAATTTCATACACTCATGCATTCCAATCACGCCGTTCTCTTCCGAGGTAGGCACAGTCTCAAAGTTTCACTAATAAAATCATATTTGTACTCCTAGCTCTGCTTTGATAATTTCCTCCAAATTTACCTATCCTTGCAAACCTCTTTCGCCTCATTTACCCCCATACACTGCTTCATACACGCCCTCCTGTTTTTCAGACTCCTAATATTCCTCCTCCTAAGAATTTCCTTAACCACATTCAACCACAATTTTCTCGTCCTACCTCTACCTCTCACACCATTCATTCTCCTCACATATGTCTGTGTCGTTATTCGACTCTCATCCATTCTCTCAACATGGCCAAACCAACGGAGCACACTCCTTTCGTATATGTCCATTAGTGGAGCATCTAACCCACATTCATTTATTACCCACTCATTCCTGACCCTATCGAGAGAATGGGACGAGTATATCAAAATTTTCACATTGAAAATAATAATTCGCTCGTTATTCTTCGCTTTTCGTAGAATACTTGAACATTTAGATTATTCTGATATCGTCATGTTTATTCACTCTCTCTTCTCCCATGATGATGAGGTTCTTTTTTCCATTCACTACTCCGAGACCTTCTTCAATTTTCTTGTAATTTTTCCTTCATTTCTTCTTACGTATGGTTAGACATCGGTTACTTGTCCATATCCCACACTTCTCCATCCTGAAATATGTACTGAAACATCATGGGTAAACTTGTATAAAATATATGTGCTTGTCCATGTGGCGTCTAGTTGATCAAAACTTATTTATCAATTAGTTCGCTCTTCAACAAATGATTATTTTCTGTGTATATGCATATGAAATTTACATTGCTAACTACTTTTACATACGCTTATGTATACGTTTTTGATGACACAATATGTCTTGTGTCCATAAAATTTCATTGAACTACATAGTACCTCTTATATTCTCCAAAATCAATTAAAGGCTCAATTTTTAGCCTTGGATAGATATCCTAGCCGACTCTGGTTAATTCGTGGAAATCAATGGGGATATTTTAGGAAAGTTGTCAATTGTACGCCATTTATATATAACAATATACACTCGATACAAGTATACATCGACCTAATTGCGCTATGAAGCTTATATTATTTTTTGTAGTGTCAGAATTTGACTTTATGGTTTATAAATTACAGGGAATGAGATCAAATTTACTGATCCGGCGTTTATATTGCCCCTTTTAAGACTATTAACATGATTACCGCCGTTATTATTTGCACTAGTCCTTCCATACTTAGGTACCCCTCTCAGTAGTCCCAACCCGGAGTCCTGATAGGGAGAGTATTTAACCTCCGGAATATTTTACTAAGAGGAATTCCATCAAGTCATATATAATTAGAATGCAGGACAGCATCTTCATGGGAGAGTAATGCGTTGGTTTCCCCGTCGCCTTCCAACCGTCGATGTGTATATGCTGTGCAAGAAAGAGCTGGAAAATAAAGCCAACGCCGCCATATTGTTGGACGTACGAGGGTGGTCTGAAAAGTTTCCGACCCAACAAAGATAAATGACATTTTTTCTTCAAATTTATTTTTATTTTTCTACATAGTCTCCTTGTAAGTCTACACACTTCTCCCAGCGATGCTCCCATCTTTTTAACCCGTCCAAGTAGTTCTCGGCATCTTTCTCCGCAAAATAAGTGTTTACGAAGTTGATGGCCTCCTCGTTTGATGAAAATCTCTGTCCTCCGAGTGCAACTTTTAGTATAGGGAAGAGAAAAGAGTTTCTTGGGGCTAGATCTGGTGAGTAAGGAGGATGGTCAAGTATTTCAAGCCGAAATTCGTGGATTTTCCCCAATGCAACAGCTGAGGTGTGAGACGGCGCATTGTTCTGGTGGAACAAATTTTTTTTCTGCAAATGTGGCCCTTTGTCCGCAATTTCTGCCTTCAACTTGTCAAGTAAAAATGCATAGAATTCTCCTGTAATGGTTTTTCCTTCTTGAATATAATTGATTAAGATAACTCCATTACTATCCCAAAAAACAGTCGCCAAACCTTTTCCCAGCCGAAAAAAGTTTTGGCCTTTTTTGGAGCCGATTCCCCCTTTATAGTCCACTATCATGACTGTATTTTTGTTTCTGAGGTATAATGGTGTATCCAAGTTTCATCTACAGTAATTAATTGGCGCCAAAACTCTGATTTGTTGCTCCTGAAATGTGACAACAGAGCATTGGAAATGTTCATTCGAACACGTTTTTGGTCTAACGTGAGCAAACGCGGCACCCAACGCGCGGACTGCTTTCTCAAGCCTAATTCTTCATTTAATATGTAACAAACACGTTCATTGGACATATTTATAGCCTCTGCTATCTCTCTCATTTTAATTCGACGGTCGTCTAGCACCATTTGGTGAACTTGAGCGATATAATCTTCAGTGGTAGCAGTTTTTGGACGTCCCGGACGTTCATCGTCTCCCAAGTTGGTACGGCCACGTTTAAATTCAGCTGCCCAAAATTTCACGGTGGTAAACGATGGTGCAGAGTCCCCGTACACAGTCTCCAATTTCTCTTTGATTTGCGTTGGCGTATTGCCTTTCACTGACGAATATTTAATGACAGCTCGATACTCGATTTTTTCCATTTTCACAAAAACACTCGCATAGACTCACTCAAAGGATTGTTAAACAACAACTTCGCGTCCAAAATGGCTGCAATTTTGTTGATTACCTTTCAAAAGGTGCGTAAACACATTCCCTAGGCATTGTTGACGAATGCTGCCATCTTCATGTTCAGGTCGGAAACTTTTCAAATTACCTTACCCTCGTATTGTCATCGTCGTAATGCGCAAGCGAGAACGAGTGTTTTAGCCTTATTTCGCCGTTTTTACTAAGAATATTGGTTTGGTCATGTAGTGACAGCTAGTGCATAACGTAAGTACAATCAAAGTTTATACATTTGGCTATTAGCATATACTGTGTGTCCTACGGATGCAAAAACAAACCAATATCGAGTGATAGATGTTTGAATTTCCATAAGTAAGTAAGCCAAAAGATAACTTACCAAGGCTCAACTAAGAAATATTGCTGTATTGAAACATAATAAATAATTAACATTAAGAAAATTCTCGGAAAAATAGATGTGTTGATACGAAATTGTGGTTCAACTTTACGCATGGGAATCCGGAAATTTTGGCGAAATACATATCTGCTGTAAGGAGGGAGAACTTGAAAATCACCAAGTGTAGCAGACTTCAGAATATTCTTTCAAGAAAAAATGCTATCAAGTTCGGCAAAGAGCAGGTATAAAACACCTAAGGGAACACAGTATTTTATTTCCCTCCTCACCATAAGGCTGCTGCTAAAACGCCTTGAAGAGTATTGACGAAAAATTCACTCAGCACTCCGGGAGAGGAGTCGAGTCAATTCTATTTCTTTCTATTTATGAAGTATTTCCCCGAGCACTTAAAATAACATGGGTAAACTGGAGAGAAAAGTTCACTTAATATATTCACAGTTCAATGGTTAAAAATATGGCCAAAACTATTTACCGTTAAACTGGATGAAACTGGCATAATTCTTAGGTTTTTTGGGTCCTACGAATTGGCCTATCTTTTCTTCTCCAATGTAACTTTTCAGGGGGGGGAACTTAAATATCAGCAAATCGCTTCACGGTTTGATGTTTGCTATCCAACTACTATAAGCTCAGAAAAACGAATTAACTTTGTAATACATTCACCCCGCAAAGTGAGGTGAAGATGGTGCACCAAAGTTTTTCGCTGAAAACTCGTGGATGTTGGCTTTAATTTCAACTTCACCTCATTAGTTTTACATTCTAACTCCTTCTACATACTCTGTACACTTGTAAAACGCCTGACAAACCCTTCGTGCTAGTTAAATTTTCCATAGCAAAGCGTTTACCACTTCTAAAAACCATTGCATTCTTTATTGCACCTTTTGGTTGCGATCTCCCTCATTGGCTCTTCAAGGTTTTGAGTTTTCGTATTATCTTTGATAATAAAACTATCACAAAATGAATAGCACACTGTAAATTTACATACACTTAAATTACGCCGATCTAGGTTTTGACAGACTTATGTCATTATCAAGGCACGTAGGTTCATTTATCCCATTACGTGTTTACAAATGGAACGTTTTGCTGAAACATGTATGACCCCGCAAAAATAAACCTGTTTACCTTTATAATAGTGTTAGTTTGTTGAAATCCAGCCGGTGCAATGAAACTGCGTGGAAAAAATGAGGACATCACAGAGTCCTCCAGTTTTTGAAAATGCTATTGTCGTGTCCCGACTTTCGCCTTCCACAGCGTTCGCCCGAATTCATTTTCTTTTGACTCTCGCTTTCGCACTTCTAAAGTTCAAGGGCGATTAGCGACGTCACCTACCACCGGGCTAAGGGTGGTCCAGAGCATACCAATCTCATGGGGTGCGGTCAGTTGTTTACAAGGCCAAGACTGGCCCCCTCCGCACAATGGTCGAGTCACCCTCTTTCATTGCGCAGCTTGCTAAGTCACATCCGCTCTAGAGGGTAATCCACTCTATCGCTCGTGCGTCCTTTTCGACCTCCAAAAGACGCACGCGCAATTATTCTTATTTTTTACGCATTTTATTCGCCCGGGACCAACTTGTTTTTCAACTACGACGCAATTTTGGGAGGAACATTTCGAAACCCTCTCGAGAAGGAGAGGGAAGCTCTATCCGGTTAGAATCATATATAAACCCCAGATTTCGGACCAAACATGCCCATAATCTTACTGAAGGGGAACCCCTGCTCGGCTGAGCCTCGACAGGAAGTCATCGCCACTCCTCAACCAAGACTTCGGAGACATCCCTCCACAGCCAACCCTCGAGAGACTGCCTACCGCTGCAGCCAAAGTCAACTCTTCAACGATGTAAGAACGATTAGAAGCGTAGCTGCAATAAACATCATTCTTTAAAATGAATCTGTTTCATTGATCCCTGAGGAGCCACCTCACCTCGACATTGCGATCCTTTAATGAGCTACGTACTCCAGTGTTCCGTTTGCGACATGACACTTTTAATGCTTCACTCCCACAAGATATCGCCTGATACGTTTATTTTCCTTGGCAAGTGCGTGGCTTCCAGAAAAACAGTGACTATAACGAAGAAAAAATGCAATAAATATGAAACTCTGATACACCGTATTCATCCCTTTGCTGGACTTTTTAGCTGTTTTGGAGAATAAAAAAGTCGTAAAACATATATTTACGTTTTCTCTACGGATTATTACCTTCAAATATTTTCCGGAGCAATTGAAATTAATTATTCGGGGATATCATTGACCTGGACGGCAAAGCAATTGTGGTTTGGCGACGTTGTAGTGATAACGTGATTACACTGAGGAAAAAGATAGTGTGGCCAATTGGAGGTGAAGCTCGGAATTGAATGTTGAGAAGCTCTATTCGGGAAGTCCACCGGGACTTCATGGGTGCAGACGTTTCGATTAATGACTCGGCCATCAAAACGTCGGCACAACAAGTGTCCAGTCCAATCACTGTATAGCAATGCCAACAAGTGTCCAACTGATCAACCGCCATCGTCTTTTTCCGGTACTCCGTCAATTCCCTCCTCATTTTAAATTTTTGCGTACCCTGCAAAAAAATGAGGAAGCTGATTTCATCAGTTGTGCGCCATGGTTGCTGACAGATGTGCCTATTTTGTTTTTTTCTTCAAAAGTGAGCTGCCTAAAAAACCAAACCTGAAAAATTGTGCCCGAGTGCTTGGATGTAATAAATTACCTATTGGCTATTTTTCATTAACAAAATGACAGCATTAATTCAAACTCAAATGATTGAGGTATGTGCAATAAAACTGGAGAAAAGAGGAGTCCAAATTCATCTATGACGTACGATGGAACATCTGTTATTATTCAAATATTTAAGACGCTGGGTGCAAATTTCATGTTTTGTAAGACTGAATTAAAAACATTTTTAAGCACCCTTCAATTGGATAAGAATTTGTTCCATTTTTAGATCCCTATCACACGGTAAAGCTGGCAAGGAGTACCTTGGCTGACATGGGGGTCATCAATTCTAGTGAAGGAGATGTGAAATGGGTTTTTTATTGAGACGCTTCACAGCTTCTAGGAGAAGAAGCAAATGAAATTCGCTTCCCACTTGTCTGGAGCTCGGGTAAACTACTGGAACAAAACGCAAAACGTTAAGCTGGCGCCTCAAAAATTTGAGTTCTGAAGTGGCAGACGCCCTGAAGCATTTGCTAATGTTTAAACATCCAGAGTTCATTGGCAGTGAGGTCACAATTTATTTAAATAGAGTGGTAAATTGGCAATTTGATATTTTAAATAGCAGGGTCAATTTGGTTATTTGGCTATAAGAGGCCATTGAAAACGAAAAACCAGACGTAATGGGAGAAGGTTTTTGATGAATAATTTCCGTATTTGAAATCTCTGACAGTAGAGGGAACCGCCATAGTGCACCACCCAAAATCAACCTTTGTTCTAGGTTTCGCTAAATGCATAGAAAGTGCTAACTATTTTATGACAGAAATTTTGGTGAGAGGCTTTGGCAGTACCTTGAAGTATTTGCTCATGTACATTTCTTCGTAAGATCATCTATTTCAGCTATTTTTTTTGAGCCAGAAGGGGTAATGATAATAATCCAAATTTAGATTCAGTTCCGATGGACACTCCATTAACTGCTTTTTCACAGAAATGTGTGAGAGAGATTATTGCAAGCCTATGGATCCCACTTCCTCATCAGAGTTTGAGTTCAGGCTTTCGGAAAGGTGTTTAGTGGAGATTTCCGGTTTGAAGACGGACGAGGACACAATTTTGGGTTACCTGATAGATGCTCAGTCCCTCTCAGATATAGCTGAAAATATAGTTGGCTAAATCGCAAAATGTGTAGAAAATAAGATTTTATTGAACTTGCATGGCGATGCGAGTCAAAAACCGTTTATTTTCCATCGAAGAAACAGGGACCGAAACTATTCAAACAAATCGATTCTCCATTTAGTAACCAGAGGCGGCCTTGTTACCCAGTCACAATATGTTATAAAGGTAGTAACATATTCAGAAACGTCTCTTAGTTTTTTGCAATTCAAGATAATGTAATGAAAGCTGAAATGACATTTTAAACCATTGTTTTAAACTTTATTTTAAACCACCAAATTAAATGTTTTGGGACACTCCTCCTATCCAGAGATGAAAAGTAAGAGGAAGGAACGGGGAATCTGTCATCCATCGAGGCCAACATTATTTTGAGGACGAATCGCGGCTCATTCGAAAAATCACCGAAACTGTATATAAAAATTAGGTTGCGCATTCACACGCCATAACACTGACTTTCAGGTTTCAGGTAAATGCAGCAAGTACGAGGCCAAAACTAACCAAAACAATTTTATTTTATAATATTTGGCTCCAAGAGTAATGAGGAAAGATTTTTACAAAAATACTTTGAGAGTTGAATACATTTATCTATTAACTAAAGCTTTAATTGAATTGATAAATAAATTTATTGATAGTTGCATTTAATTACTGATTTACTCCCTAGACCTTGGACTGTGAACAGCCTCTCGTGAGGGAAAGTTATTTCGCCACGGAATATTTCACAAATACTTCGTAGGTTTGCTCAAAGATTCCCTGCCACAAAACACCAAACTGGAGTTAGTATCTGCTTACTTGAACTCACAGTTTTGCAGTTACTCTTATTGCATAAATATTTCTTTCATATAAGGTAAAAAGTTGCACTGTGTAAAATTTAAATACTTCGCATAATCCGCGCACCCTCTTTTTTTATCGTTTTTTTGGGAAGACAAGCTAACACGAAAATATTAGGTATGAATGCTAACGTACTCGGTTATAGGTCGGTCACATGGTATTTCATTTCGTTCGGGGATATTTTAGGGGTAAAAATGGCAGACAGAAAAATGAATGGACATAAAGCGTAGCCTCTGATAAGAATGTCGTAGTTTATACGTCCAACAATATGGCCGCGGTCCGCAGGCAACGGCTCGTTTTCGTAACAAAGAGCGCTCAATCCAGTAATTAATGTACATCGATGCTTCCAACGCGGACAACAATGCCATCAGTGGCGCTGTTGACCGCGGCGGGTATTGGAGGGGTAGGCAAGCTCTCTCCTAGAGTGCGGTAGAAGCCGGAACTAAAAGGGCATTATCGACCGAAGTGAGCAGTCCCCTTAAGGCGACGCATCACACTTGCTCGACAGGTTGGATTTGTGATGATTTCCGACCCCAGATTTTTTGTAAAAGTGTAGTATAAAGTTTAGTATAAAGAATAGACCTTTTCCAAGGGAGGCACGTATCTGAAATATGATAACTTTATTCAGGAGCATAATTAAACCATCGGGAAAACGGCAAGATGTAGGGTATATTTTTATAAAAACTATTATTATTATTGACATATCTAAAACTAATGGAGATGTATCAATCCCTCTTCTATCGGAATGCTAAGTAACAGCCGTCACGGATGTAAGATAGAATCTGTAATTGATATATTTCTACAAGCTACCTAAATGGTTTTCGGCCTTGATGTGCTCGGACAGTGATGCAATTAGTTCAGTCTTCTTTCACAGATCTTATATAAGCGCTGCCTGTACTTACGCGTCGGAGACTTGGCTACAACTTACCGGCGACTGTTGCCTTGTGCGAGAGTTATCCTGGAGTAGGAGACTCCTGACGTTAAAACGCCTCGATCGGGTGCGAGTGACACCATCTTGTGGATTTTTGACAGAACTTTTCCTTACCGAAAGGTATGATGCGTCCCCTTAATTACTAACACAAATATTATGCGTTTTGTGATTGTAAATAAAAATGGCAATAACTTTTTTTTCCATGTATGAACTTTTATCGTTCCTCGCGGGTTCGCTAGATCCACTTATTTCTCTCAATCCTCGTTAAACCCTTTCCTTTCGCTTCGCGTGTCAATCCTTCTTTCTCTCCCTCCTCTCCTTACAGTTTCCTTTGCGCGGCGCCAAATCGCTCAACGCGAGATGTCCCCTCAGGGCTCGCTGCAATCAAATTGCGAATATTTCCGCGCCTCTACGTCCCCTGCCCCCCCCCCCCCGGCGAAAGGGGATCAATTCCATCGGAAGTCCCCTGCTTCCCGTCCCTTACCACCCCCCTTCAGCCATCCCGTTATTGCTTCCTTTACCCTCTCCCCCAACATTTGCTTGCTGATGGAAGAGAAAACTGAGACATCTCCCGAACTCACTCCATGCGATTCGGCGCTCTAAAAAGGAGAAACAGAAGATCTTTATATTCGAAACCTTGACTCTATGTCTGTTCCACAGGTGACTCGAATGTCAGTCATTTCAACAAGTTGGGAAAAAATATGGGAAAATGACTAATTTTGACTTTTTATTAATAATGATGAGTTTGATAAGTGACGAGGATATATTTTGACTCGTTATTAGTACTAATCAGTATCAAAAGTGACTGAGGAGCTTAATATTTGCAGCCTTGACACCACATCTGTTCCACGGGTAGCTCAAAGGCTTTTAAACATTTTACAAAAAAATAGTAAAATTAAATTATTTAGTGAATGAAATAATGAAATAATTAGTGATGATCAATATTTAAAGCAACCGAGGATTTTTAAATTCGCATCCTTGACTTCACATCTGTTTCATTGGTGACTTGAACATCTTCATAAGGAGTCTCAAAAAATATGGGAATATGAACTAATTTTGACTAGTCAATAGTTTCGTCAGTGTCAAAAGTGCTCGAGGATCATTAAATTCGCAACTTTGACTCCGTATTATGTTCCACAGGTGACTCGAACACCTGTTTAACAACGTTTAAAACAATTAGGGAAAAAATACTGACCATCACTTGTCATTTATAATGGTCAGTGTCAAAAGCGATTGAGAATCTTTATGTTCGCAACGTTGATTTCACATTTATTACACAGGCGATTCCAACAGTTTTTAACTTTTTAAGTTATGAAAAATAATAGAAAATAAACCTACCTTGACTTATCTTAGCCATCAGTGTCTAATATGATAGATAACAAGCAGTGGTAAAATTGACTGATGATCAATATGTTCACAACCTTGACTCCACATCCATTGCCGTAGTTAAAGGAAAAGGGCTACAGCACTAGCATCGAATTTACTTTTAAACTCTTCATGTAGAACACTGTTCATCCTAGAACTCCAAAAATGTGCGATAAAGTTATTTTCCATTGATCAACCCGAAGGAGTTGTTGTCAAAACGTATGCGGTTATTTCTGAATTTTAAGCCACGTTAGGGTAAATGGCAAGTGTTCTTCACTCATCACCCCCTCTTTCTCTCCTCCCCCTGCGATAGGCGGCGGTTGGGAATCGGAGGAGTGTAAATGAATGAACGAATGAATGAATAATTTATTAATTGTCCTGGGGATATACCCCTAAAGAACAAAAGCAATTTACATTTTTTGAGCAACATAAAGAGCAAAATCAACAATTTGGACAGTAACATAATGAAAAAATTAAGTATAAATTAATACCATTTTACAATGCTGAATGCAAAGTTTTTTTGGAAATCATATCACATAACAAATTCATCTGCATACATTTCTGGATTTACATTAATTACAACAGTATGCAAAATTACAACAATATGCAAAATAATAACAACATTTAGTGGTCAGAAAGTAACATATTATAATATTTCATCTTAAAACTAGCACCAGAAGAACAATTTTTTATGTTTTTGGGCAGGGTGTTCCAGAGATGACACGCAGTGACCAAGAAAGAATTTTGGAACTTCGTTGTGCGGTGACTAGGAAAGTAAAGATACTCAGGATCACATCTAGTGCACATATCCCTAGTGGAAGGTTTCACGGAAAACATGTCGAATAAATATTCAGGGGATTTTTCTTGAAATAAGCAATACAAGTAGAATCCGAGGAAATATTTCCTTCGGGTTTTAACATCGAGCCATCTAAGTTCATTGTAGTAGGGGGTCATGTGGACATCTCTGCGAAGTTTAAAAATAAACCAAATGCATGAATTTAGAGCACGGTGTAGTAAATGGCTCATGGGTTTTTCATAAGTGTCAAACCATGTATTCCAATTAGCACACATCCATAAAGTCGCCGTGATCTAAGAAGATAGGACTACAAACCAGGAAACAGTACGTAAAAAACCTTCGTGTGGAGCGGTGCACTCTATATGGATCGGAAGCATGGACCATCGGAAAAGCTGACCAGAACAGGCTGGAAGCCTTCGTTACCTGGGGCTGGAGGAGAATGCTGAATATGAAATGGACGGAAAAAAATAAGAACTGATGAAGCGCACCGAAGAGTAGAAGAGGAAAGGACCATATGGTACACGATAGAGAAATGAAGAAACAGGTTGATTGGACACACCCCGAGACAAAATGAGTCTGTGAAGAACATGATTGAAGGAAAAATGGACGAAAAAGTCCCCATAGGGAGACCCAGGAATAAGTTCTTGGATCAAATGAAAAAGAATGTGCATAGGAAGAGATACCAAGAGGTAAGGGAATTAGCATTAGATAGGGAAGGGTGGAGGGCTGCAGTAAACCAATCTTAGGATTGAACGACCAATGATGACATACTAGTACTATAGATATACATAACAAATATACATATCGGATAGCGTAGTAGAATGTTAAAAAACCTTCAAAGTAACTTTCTCGAAATTATAAATACGTAAATTTCAAAATGTTTTTGCTCTTGATATCACTCCGAAAAAGCTTCAGGTATGAGAGCGCTCTATTTTATATGGGTCAAAAATTAGCCGAAGGCCACTTTTTTACACAATTCACTTCTTCTTCATCTTGGTTATAATTGGAAATTATCGGGTCTCTTCTTTGTTTTTTTTACAAATTACATTCGTAGACAATTGAAGATCGACACGGTATTTTCTTACAAATTTGGCACAGTGCTATTAATAGGCTGGGGCAATAAGGAGATTACCTAACTACGGCGCAAGGGACTTCCTTGTAGACTTAAAAGCTCCTGCATTTCGTGAATGTTCATTCCGCGAAGCCTGCGTTCTTAAGCAGATTCCATTTTTCTCTCCCTTGTATTGAATCAAAAAAATTTATTTAAAAATCTCGCAGAACTAAGGAGCTTAAGGGCTTCGCGCATTTACTTAGGGTGGTCTCTGAGCACACATTTTTAAAGAGGATTATGATATGCTCTGAATTAATTTAAATTGTCTTGTCAAAAAACTCACGTGAGGTGAAAACAGAATTTACAGCTTAGGGGAAAAGGGATTTTCTTAAAATGTTAAAATTACAAAAACATGCAATTTTTTCCGTTATTTAAATCCATGAGAAGACTCATTTTGGAGCATAGTATACATAGTTATATACGATGAGATTTGTGCTTAGAATACCCATTGTTTTTGTGCTTTCCTACAGAAATTGCCTTTAAGTTGCATGTAGCAATGCATATTAAATAGAATACTTTACTACGCTTTATTTAGAGTGGTTGGCCCGCCTCTGAGCACACACCTTTAAAGTGGATTATGATATGTTTGGAATTAATTTAAATTGTCTTTTTAAAAACTCACGTGAGGAGGAAGCAGAATTTACAGCTTAGGGAAAAGGGATTTTTATAATGTTAAAATTACAAAGACGTCCATTTTTTCCCGGAATATAAATCTTACACAAGTCTCCTTTGAGAGTATAGTAAATATATTCATACCTACAGAGAATTCTGTTTAGAGTACCCATTGTTTTTGTGCGTTCCTACAGTAAGAGCTTTTAAGTTGCATGTAGCAATGTGTATGAAATATAATACTTCCTTTGACAATTCACTACTCGAAAAAGCAAAACACACTGGCGGAAATCTTTTAAAGAGGACACTTCAAAGATGCGATTAGTAGCTTCTCCATTTTTATGTTCCTTGAAGCTCTCTGCATCCCTGTAACCATTTCTTCTTCCAGTTTATTTCTAACGTATACGTTGAGAGATTGCTTCATGCGTGTCCATTGATGTTAAAGTGTGTCATTGGGTTTTGATCAAAGGAAGACCGTTGAACTGAAGGCAATGCTATCTCACACAGGCATCTATGAAACACAAAATATACCACTGTTTTTTTTTTTTAAATCGTACTACAGATGATTTTTTACCTACGCATATTGTGAAATAGGGAAAATAAAAATTGTAGCAAATCGGTAAATAATATAGTTGGGAGAAATACGAGGGTGAGTCAATAAATAAGTCGCAAATGTCAGCATTTCATCATCAGATTCAGTCGTAAACATTTCATTGGGAACGCTTGGAACATCCACCGTACAGGCCCGACTTAGCCCCCAGTGGTTTTCATCTGTTTGGGCCCCTAAAAAATCATTTGGGTGGCCGTCATTTTGATACAGATGATGCTGTAATCTATGAGGTTACACGTTGGCTGCGACAGCAACCAAAGGACTTCTTTGCTGCTGGCTTTCAAGGACTTGTAAAGAGATGGGATAAGTGCCTGAATGTACAGGGTGAATATGTGGAAAAGTGAAATAAATGTCAGAAAGTTACTTTAATTATTTTTGCCTCAATTCAGTTTTGCGACTTATTTATTGACTCACCCTCGTATTTATCCATTTTCTTTACTAAATTTGTTCATTGTATGATAGTGTATGAACATGAAACCCTGATAAATAGCAATATTACAAGAGAGTTTTTGTATCGTCATACTCATTAAGAGTTGGTGTTGTGAAGTCACGGAAAATTTTTAACGGAAGTACAAAAGATACGACGCTTGTCTTTGATTCTCACAAAATCCGCCCATGATTCTATGTTCACGCCCGTGTCTCGCCGGAGCTGTTTCGGAGTACCGCTCATTTTCAGAGCTGCACCAACATCACCGGAACTACGCGGTGCCACACAGAAACAACATCTTAGCTTTTTGACGCGTTGCTAATGGCGACCGCACATCGCGACCAGTCAGAGAACCAACTCGCGGAGCGCTGGGCGGAGTGTTGTTTCCATCGCGTGATTTTGTGAAACAAAAGACTGACGAAGAGCTTTTAATGACAACCGCTTTGATCTTCACTTGCCCCCTGTATATCCGTAAGGGTGAAATGATTTATCAAAACATCCCCCACACCTGGAAGTGACGACCGCTCAACCATCGCACCTATCTATTGATGCGTCGGCGCTGCTATTATTACGGGCGGACGTGAAGGAATTCGTGTCCGGCGCGCCATCTAGCGGACGTTTTCCAAAACAAGCACTTCACGGATCGTTTACTGCTATCAGGAAAACGGTTCTGGTGATGCATTCTCGGTAACATTTTGAAATGGAAGCTGCAAATAATAAGAGATTTTTAAATATGTGTAAACATACATATTTTTATGATAATAATGGCGAGATACCTTGGCGTGAAAATGTTTTTTTTTACTATCGAGAAAAATATAGTCCACCGATTTACACAAAAGTCTGCGGCATTGTGGCGAGAGCTATCAGAGTAAATTATTCCCCACTAGTCCATTTCTTTGAAGATTTCTTTCCATATGTGTATAAATAGATACAGAAATATACGTTTATCCGTTTTATTTGGTCTCTTTATGCAAGCGCAAGCGTATAAGTTAATGAGATTGGAATTTTGAAAGTAAAACTTATAGGTGTGTGACATACATGACCACTTTGTCCACACTATTTGTTTCCTTTCCATCCTTTCTTTCCTCTTCTTCTGAAATGCTTCTTATTCAAGTCATCACCAGCAAATTATCCACTAAAAGAAAAAGGATACTCTTTTTTCGATGGAAAACGCGTGATCCTCCGGTATCCGTGGAGATAAATGAAGGCGAAACAAAGCTTTAACGTGGCTCTTTTAAACGCTAAGTAACCGTCGTTGCTATGGTGCGACATGAAAAATGAGCAATTAATTACAATTTTCTCGACCAATATAATTTAGATTATAATAACATTCTTGAATATTTGGCCATTCATGTATTTAACTCACAGCCAACATTTCGCCAAATATATTGGCATCAACAGGGCTATGCAACACAAAACAAAGAGACATACAGCCAGGTAATTATACATATGTTAGTACAAAAGTGGGTCGTTAACATATTTCTTTAGTGTGTTACTCTATGGAGTTTGTCTTTACTGTTTGTTAACTAAGAATGGATGTGATTTAATTTGCTATTATGTAATATTAGGTTCAATGGTAGGTAAATTTTCGATTCCTCAACTTTTGTACAAATATTTGTATAGTTACCTGGCTGTATGTCTCTTTGTTTTGTGTTGAAAAGCACTAAGAATGCCAATATACTGTGCAAAACTTTGGCTGTGAGTTAAATACATCACTGAATTAATATTGAAGAATCTTATTATTATCTGTAAAAAAAAAATGATGTTCGCGAAATTCTGTAAAATGTACCGTTATTTAGATGCTTCCGTTGCTTAGAATTCTGGATCAAAGATCTTTTACCGTTATTCAATATCATTACAAATACCACGCCAAAAATTCGTCTCGGCCTTCTATAAAGGTCGCTTTACGCGGTGCATTTTATTGCACAAACGAATGTGTCATAGATTGCACAAGAAAAGGAATGAAATTAGGGCAGTTTCTATTTTCCGTTCAGTCACTCTGACAATCATTCATACAATTTGCCGCTTTACACGGTACAATTTTCCTCATGAAGGAATTCATTCATTCGTTTGTATAATAAAATGTACCGTGTAAAGCGGCCTTAATATGTATGAGTGCATGAATAATTAATTTGTGCTCTGGGTTAACTCATTAGAGCAAAAAACTGTCACAATTTTTCACATTCTGCTCGAGACATAGTACATAGAAAATAGTACAAATTGTAGCGCAATAGTTGGAACAATATCGCGAATATACTTAAACAACTACAGACTAGTCAACTCAGTAATTTTCGAGATTCAGTCTTGAGGTTTTAAACTCAAGTGAAGTTAATTTTGAAACGATTCCAGTGAAGAGGAATATTTAATGTGAGAAGGTAATTTATTCCAAAACTCAGAAGCGGTGATAAGGAATGATTTTAGGTAGAGGCTGGTACGGTCCTGAGGGATGTGAATTTGTAGGAAAAATATCTTGTATCCTTGCTTTAACTGTCTGTATGGTCCTCTCCAAAATGTGAGGTAAAATGAAATGTTGTCCAATAATTATTTTTAGATTCCCTTCTAATAATTAATGAAATGTGCTCTCAAACACCCACGATTATCACTCCAGTCACCTTAAGTTGGCTCTGGCGAGACTATGTGAGTCAAAACAAGAACAAATTTTTATTTTTTTGCTTATCCTGCTCCCTCTGATGGAATATATTAATCTTTGAGTCTATATTTTATTATTATTCAGTTTTCCTAGTCTTTCTGCATCTTATGAAGGGTTTTAATGAAAAGCTTGAATATTCTTCCTAGCCCCTATTGACGTTTTTTCTGCTGTAGTCTGAGCATTCTCCGTAAGAGCTCATGTTAAAATCTCCACTTTTAAGGCTGAATCATGGAAAAACTGGTCTGAAAATGCTATTTCGTTTTTATATTTAGTTTATAAAGTGCACTTCAAAGATGTTGTATTCAAATTTTCAGACAATCTGGAATGAGTGGCTCTGGAGTCAGAGCCACCTTAAAGATGTTGTAACCGAAAGGTTTAACTTGCCAGGTTAACGTGAGCAAATCACCTCGCCAGCCAGAAGTGGGAAGAGATATGTAAAGGGATGGTAAGAGAACATCTGGGAAGAACGATGAGGGGAGTTTTATCAGCAGGAACGAGCGAGGCAGAAGAAGGGGATGAAGAAACCCGGAGGTAGACGTCGGGGTGGGCAAAAGGTGAGGGGTGCAAATAGAACGATATCTGGGGCGAAGGATGGAATGGGAGGAAGAGAAATGTAGAAGGGGAAAAAGGAGAGGGTTGGGTAAGTGAGCTCATCGGAGGTACTACGTGAGGTATTCAGAAAGATAAGCAAGCCGGAGGGGTGTAAGTCTGGTCGGGTGAGAGGGAGGAGCGATAATGCTGGCACGACTGTGGGGAGGAAATTGGTGAGGGGGGAGCGAGGGGTGGTGGTTTTTGGGAGGACGAGAGAGGTTGAGGTGGAGGAAAGGATAACAGAGAGAATCGGTGGAGAATGGGGCGATCAAAATTCTTCGACGGGAGAATTAGAGAAAGGTGATAAAATCCAGACGGAGCGTATAAAATGTTTCGTAAAGGCGACGCTTTTTACCCTCTCGACCGGTCGAACGTGTCATTATTTTCAGACCCAATCTTTTGCTAAAAACTTATGAAATTAATATAATTATCCATTACTACTTTTATACAATTAATTATTTTGTGCGACGCGTTTCACGGCTTTACTGCATGACCAGGTACATCTGCATAATCCCCTGCGAGCCGCCGCCACCTGCGAGTGGCAGGGGTTGTTAGGTCACCAGACGTGTAAAGATGTAAGTTTTTCGGAGATGAAATGGTGACACCTGTTATAGAAGTGCATTTAGTGAAGCTGAATTATTATTCTGGTCATCTATTTTGCGCGGAAATAACGAGTTTTTGTACCTCTATGTTTGGCAGTGTATCTCTCTTATTTTGTCGCAACTGTCAGACCTAGAGATGTAGTGAGGAGTCATGATAATACTCTTTGCATCGCTCTGAAAAATATAAGTTCTGAATTTATCAAGCAACCTAAGTCTCGCGTGTAGCCTCCGAGTCCCTAGGAGCTCCCACCTTAATCCCTCTAAAAGTTGTGAGACACTATATGTACGCTTGTAGCAGTTTTAACGAAGCGCGCTGCTTTTCTTTGTATTTTATTAATTTTTTTGGTTAAATTATTATCACCAGGGTCACAAATACTCGCAGCATATTCTAGGTGAGGCCTAACCAGAGCGAAGTAGCATCTCTCTTTGACTTTTTTATCCGAGGACCTTCCTATTATATGTTTAACAAAACCTAGTTATTTTTATCGCTGCGCAACATATGTTTTGTATGTGTAATCCCCACGATATATCAGAAGTTTTAGTAATTCCATGATATTTTACTGATCTGGACTATACAGCCACAGTACAGAGGTAGGAAGTTCCTCAGAACTGAAGGAACATTTTTTTTCATAACATTAACTAATCACCGTCGCAATGATCATTATGTGTCGACTGAAATCCCTGAAACCCTTCAAGACAAGAGTCTTCATTAATTTGTCGGAGAGAAATCTGGAGGATAATCACTTCTGAAAATTACTTTGGGAATATGGAGTCAGTGACCAGGCAGAGCAAATATAACGCTTCGCTAAATAACAGATTAATAGTTCTCCCAAGACAAAAGGTATACGATTTCGTCAGCATCGTAATGGTATTCCTCTATCTACTTAAATATTAGTTTTCAAAAATGAAATACGAGTTGATTAATTATATAGCCACCTTCCATAATTTATGTTCCTTTGTGAACAGCGCAAATAAAGATGTAATGATGATAATGATATAAGGAGTAGTAGTAGAGAGAGGTGATAAAAATAGACAAAGCAAATAGCAGTTAACGTAAACTTGCGGGAAAGTAGATTTTTAGGCCAAATTACCCTGGACAGCGGATGCATCTTGTCAATTAGGAATTACCCAAAAAATACGTAGAACATGCTTAACACAAGTTCAATTTATTTATTTAAAATAATTCAAGAAGTTTTTAGTTTCAAAAATGTCCCCTTGAATCTTAATATCCTTCTTGGTATTTTCACCAAACCGTTCACTCCAATGTCTCAATTAAGATACTATTTTTAGTAAGTTTATTAATTCTGCTACACAATTCGAATGGACAGATTTGAACCGTGAAGCCATTATTGTCAACTTTTAGTGGAAAAGGTGTTAGTGATTTATTATGCCTCAATTTTTTGTACAATAAATAAAAAATATCACATTGTGCATCTGGTGAAATACTTGAGTATTTGGCAAATATTTTTATGTATTAATAATTATAAGTGAAAATATTTCACATCCTGTGAGATAAAAAAGGATTCTTTAAAATTTAAAACACCTGCATCTAATGCAATCAGCTCCAAAGACTCCTCCATGAATGTGAACCTGCGTGATCCAAAATGTGATATTTTAAATTTATTGTGCGTCAGCTTCTTTACAGTCTGATTTCATCATTAATTTGCACCGGCTACGACATTCTAGTACTTTTAGCCGAAAGGAAAATCTGTCACCAGAAAACTTAGTCCACACGTTTCGACATTTCGAAAGATACGAACGACGCGAGTGAGTTTCCTAGATTCTTCAAGTATTCACGCCGATGCCACTTTTCGAAATTTCGACACGGCGAATGCGTTTCGTGCGCTGAGAAACATATTTTCGCGTTTTTTTGAGTCGCCGGCATGTATTGATGCAATCCTCCGAAGAGCAGGTAGCGCATTCCAGAGAAAAAATGCATGAATTGAAATGGCGGTGCGTGGTGAGGAATTTGAAAACGGTAGATCCCAAGATATGTTACCCTGTAATACTATGTATGCGAAAGTCTGATGAAAGAAGATATTCAGAAATAAGGTTGTAGGCACAAAAGTTGGTGGTGTTGGAAATTAAGATAGTTCCACCAAGGAAGGACATAAATAATAATTTATTCAGTCATTAGGCCACTTAAAAAAGTACAAGGGTTGCCTATGAAGTAATTCCCCACAATAATCTTCTCATAATCATCATTGGTCTTTCAACTCTTAGTTGACTGCAGCCCTCCACCCTTCCCTATCCAATGATAGTTCCCTTACCTCTTGGTGTCTCTCCCTTTGTATTTTCCTCTTAATTTGGCCCATGGGCTTATTCCTGGGTCTTCCTCTGGGGACTTTTTTCTCTACTTTGCCTTCAATTATGTTCTTCACAAACCAATTGTTTCTCAGGGTGTGTACAATCAACCTGTTTCTCCATTTCTCTATCGTGTACCATATGTTCCTTTTCTCTTTTACTCTTCTGTGCACTTCATCATTTCTTATTTTGTCCGTCCATTTCATATTCAGCATTTTCCTCCAGCACCAGGTTACGAAGTCTTCTAGTCTTTTCTGGTCAGTTTTTCCAATTGTATATGCTTGTACATAGAGTGCTGCGCTCCACACGAAGGTTTTCATAAACTGTTTCCTGGTTTGCAGTCCTATCTTCTTTGAGACCGGTGACTTTATTGATGTGCTAATTAAAATACATGGTTGATATGAGCTATTGATAATGTAATATATGTATTCTGTATTTTTTTTAACGTTATACGACGCCATCCGATGCCGAACCGCCGATCCTCTCCATTCATCCCCAGGCCTTCTGGGAACTGCTTTTCTCTCGTATTTTCTATGCCTTCTCCCCAAATAATTCTGGGCATTCCTCTATTTTCTACCTCAAGGATTCCACATTAAAATTTGCTTTCGTAATCTTTCGTTTGCATACGTCGTATGTGACCATGCCACACAGGCTTTAATTTTTAAATTTGACTGACTCCTGTGTGGTGTTCCATATGGTCCTTTCCTTTTCTACTCTTCTCTACTCTTCATCATATCTTATTTGTCCGCCCACAAGAGAGTACATAACTGTCACTTTTGCATATTCAGGATACTCAGAAAAATACGAGGGGATCCCTAAAAGTAATTCCCCACGATATTCTTCTCACGAACTGTTTACTCTACAAAAAAATTAACACTCATGCAGGAATGATGTTTTATCAACTCACTGTTTTTTCCATATGGCCTCCTATTGCCTAGCTCTATTGCCTTCCAATTGCGATTCACTATGGCGTGCATGATCTGTCGGTACCAGCCCTCGTGCCGGCTATGGAGCAAGGTTTATGCTGCGCTAATCACCTCTTCGTCGTCCAAAGTAGTAGTATGGGAAAGTATTTATGGCCATTACTCAAAATGGATAAGAAAAGAAGAGAAATCTCGAAGCAATTTAGATTCTTTCACGCCTTAAGTTTGAGTCGGACTGGTATTTTCGAGCCTAATCTTGCATTCTGTCCTGTGCAGAGTCGATAAACTTGGTCAGAGCACTCAGATTTAAGAGATGGTAGTGTGGTGATTTTAAGATATGGTAGAGTCGTCGTCGGCACAAGGCAAAAGTTCTTGTTGCTGACAGAACAGGAGAAAAGGTTGTGAGGATTATGTTGAATGGAGAACTATTATAACAAGTGAGAGAATTAGATTACTCGGGAAGCAAAATAACTTCTGATGGAAGGATCTCAAAAGAAATACGTTGCAGAATACTTCGTACAAAGATCGCTTTCAACGATAAAAGAAAACTTTTCACCTCCAACTCCATCAAAATCTCGCTTAAGAAAAAGCTGATTAAGACCTTTGTGTGAAGTGTTTTGCCGTATGGCAGCGAGACATGGACTGTGGGACAAGGGGAGAGGAAACTACTAGAGGCTTTTGAGACGCGGTGCTATAGAAGGATGTGTAAAATAAGCTGGAAAGAGCGAGTAACAAATGAAGAGGTGTTAAGAAAAGTGAAAGAAAAGCGGAACTTATGGAAAACATTAATAAGAAGACGGGACACATTTTTTGGTCATGTACTGCGACATGAGGGTTTGGGAAAGATAATTTTAGAAGGGATGATAGACGGTAAACGGTATAGAGGAAGACCAAGATTTGAGTATTGGAGGCAGATAATGGAAGACATGGGATGTGGACGATTTTCCGAAATGAAGAGGATGGCAGAGGGCAGAGAGAGGTGGAGGGCTGTCGCCGACCAATCCTGATGGATTGACAACTGCAAGAGGAAAGCGTCGTGATTACGTTTTACTGCTTAGCAACCAATGGAGATAAATCTCTCGATGACCCTTTTAGCGCAATGATTACTGTTATCAGGGAGTTTTTCCAACAATGGGGCATTACTTTTTGGCCAACCCTCGAATGTCCTCTAGCTGAAATGAACAAAAAATATAACCTTTCCGCGCTATTTTTCTTACGAATTGAACTTGAAATAACATTTTGTTCGTTGGGAAAATGTAGTAACACGACGAAAAATATTATTTTTTTTATGTAACGTAAATTCAAATTTAACGGATAGATGTTTTTAAGAAGCTTAAACTCCCAGTTAATTTATTATAAATAAAATAGATGCATCCTTCCGCCTTCACCTGGTTGCATCACCATAATCACCAATTGCGCGACTCGTCAAAAACTGCTACGGCCGTACAGAAAGCGTTACACGGATTTTGAACGATTTAGGGTGGGAGCCGCTAGAGACTCGGAGGCTACGCGCTAGGCTTAGATTGCTTGAGCAATTGAGAATGGACATCTTTCAGAGCGACACGGAGAACATCATATTAGAACCACATTATATTTCCAGGTCCGACAGAATCGATAAATTAAGGGAGATATTTTGCCGAAAGGATAGGTTTGGGAATTCGTTATTCCCCCGAACAATTAAGGACTTTAATAAATGCTAGGCGGAACTTTTATTTTATTTTTTTTGTTGACGGCTGGTGTCCTAACACCCCCCGCCACACGCCTTTTGAGGCGGCTTGCGGGGTATTTTGTAGATGTAGATGTAGATGAATGTTATAACTAAAAATGTCGGACATTCCATGTTCCATCAGAAAAATTCATATTTCATCGGTAATTAGTTAAATACCATTTATAACAGATGAATTTTTTACCACTTATATGCCCGCACATTTTTTTGGCGGGTTGATCTTGAAATAATTAATCACCTCTTTCAAACGTTTCGCCTGCTTGTTATTCATCCTACTGTGTCCATGTTCTCAAGTCAATAGTGGAATCTCAAGTCCTGATGATGCAGAAATTACACTTGGCGAAACGTTGGCAATAGTTACACAACTATTGTGAAAGATCAATTTAATCACCTCTTTTATACGTTTCGACTGCTTGTTATTCAGGCTACTTTGTCCATGAACTCTTGTCGATAGCTCAATTTAAAGTCCTGATGGTGCAGAATTTAAACTTGGCGAAACGTTGGCTGGGCATTGATTCATTTGAACGTTTCGAAATCGACCCACCACAGAAATTGTGTTTATCGTTAAAAAGAATTTTTTAGACGTTTCTGGGTTAAGAGGCGGGCTAAAAATATTTTAGGATTTTTATACTTTTCCTTTATCCTCCTCCATCCTGTTTTTTTGTCATTCCTCGTCCACCCTGCTCTTTCCCCCATCTCCATTTCTCTTATCCTCCGCCTCTCCCACCTCTCTTCCTCTCGTCCCGAAACGTTCCTCTCAACTCTTCGCTACAATTTGCGGGCGGGGAGGAGGAGGAAGGAGGGGAGGTGGGGGGAGCAGCTGCAGTGAATTCTGGGAGTTGGATAACACCGCGGAATTCCCCGAGGCAAACGTCGAATCCATTTCAGCGAGAGCCAACGAAAATGGAGGAAGAGGTATGGATGTTTTGGAGGGCGTGTGGCAGGGGGTGGCGGAAGGGGGGGGAAGGGCCGTATTTTTCGAAGGGGTAACGGGTACTTGTCGGATGGATGGATGAAAGGTGTGTGGCAGGGGATAGGGAGAGAGGATCGAAGGAGGTGAGTGTGTCTGTGTGGGTGTGTATACGCCCGTGTTGGTGCGCTTTGGATAATAACAAGCGAAGTGCTGCGAGCGTGAGGTGCGGCATGAAGGGTGATATTCGACGGCATGGAAATCGCAAAACTTGGTGGCGCCCATCACCTGATAATTAGAAATGAATAATAAGATGTGCTTTCATAGTAAATCTAGTTGTATAGTTGAAGTAGTCATGGCACGAAATTGAAATTGCAATAGGAATCGCACAACTTAATGGCACCAAGAATTGATATGAATGTAGAATTCAATTGTTAGATGTGCTTTGATAGTGGTTGTTGTTTTATAGAAATGTTAATAACATTGAATTAAATTTGAATAATTGAAATTGCAGCGTTCTGGGTATCGCACGACTTGGTGGCAACAGTCACCTGATATTTAGGATGGAATAATGAGATATGATTTTATGGTGGGTGTATGAAATTGAACTTGCTATGGCATGAAATTTAAATTGCAATGTTATTGGACGGCATGGTAATTTTATGGTGAGTGTCTTTTTATTGAAATTTGCATCACATGAAATTGAAATTTGAAAGAGATTCTACGTAATGGTAATCGCAAAACTTGGTGGCGCCTATCATCTGTTATTTAGAATTGAATTAAAAATGTGCTTTTATGGTGGTTGTAATTGTATTCTAATTGTCATGACATGAATTTGAAATACGAATGGGGATCGCATAACTTGGTGGCAAAAATAAACCGATAATTATAATTGAATAGTCATCTACATATACTACCCCGCAAGCCGTCGCATGGGCGTGTGGCAGGGGGTGGTAGGTCACGAGCTGTGTAAAGATGTAAAAGTTTTGGAGGTGAAATAGGGACATGTCCCATGGGAGTGTATTTGGAGGAGCTCAGTTTTTTTGTAGTCGCCTAGTAATAATAATGTCTTTTTTCGGACGCAGTTTTTTTTTATTTGTCGCGAGAAAAAATTGATATTCGAATGGGATTCGATGGTGTAGTAATCGTATAACTTGGCAGCACCACCCACCTGATATTTATAATTGAAAAATACTATTTATGGTGGTTAAGTTTTATTAAAATTGTGATGACATGATATAGATATTTGTAAGAGTTTCGACGGCATGGGAATCACATAACTTTGTGGCACCAATCGCCTATTATGTAGAATTAAATTATCTGCTGTGCTTCTATGGTGGTTGTAGTTTTAATGATATGGTCATGACATGAAATTGAAATTTGAACGAGGCCCTAGGAATGGGAATTGCATGACTCGGTGGCACCAATAATAATAATAATAATAATAATTTCTTTATACCTAACAGCCGAAGCCAGTTACTAGGTATTAATTACATGGGCGAATACACACAACCATGCCCAGGGAGGTGTAAATATCCTACCCAGGCGGGACTCGAACCCGCGACCTTCGGTTTGGCAGGCGAGGACTCCGCCGCCACCGAGGCCGGCTAAAAATCACCTGATATGCAGAATTCAATATCAGATGTACTTATATAGTGGATGCAGATTCATTAAAATTGTCACGACATGAAATTGACATTTGAATGTGATTCGACGGCATGGTAATCGCATAACTTGGTGGCACTTTTTTAATGTGCTTATATGACGAATGTCGTAATTATTCAGTTTACTTCAATTAGCACAGACGGTAAATATCCTACCCAGGCGGGACTCGAACCCGCGACTTTTGGTTTCGCAGGCGAGGACTTTACCCCGCCGCCACCGAGGCCGGCAAAAAAAATCATCTGATATGCAGAATTCAATATCAGATGTGCTCTTATAGTGGGTTTAATGTGCTTTTACGATGAATGTCGTATTTACTCAGTTTTCTTCAATTAACACAGACGGTTTTATATCAGTTTTTATATTCCGTTCTGAAGAGCACCTCTCCTTCACAGCGGCCGGAGTGTACCACATTCTTCCTGATCTTCCTTTCGGAAATTCATAGGTACAGTCAAACTAGATAATACGAGATTTGGTCATTAAGGATTTCTCACTGCCTCCGAGCGCGTGAAAACGAATACTGAATTCCAAACTTTTGTTTGCTGGTTAAAATTATTCTTTTTTCACCGATGAAATGCCTTCACCGTCAGCAAACATAATTAAGGATCAATGCATGCAGATTATTTGACGAGTTTACTTCTTGTGCAAACTGTTTTTTTAAACAGACGCAGACTACAGATTCGAGTCAATTGGGTTATCGCTTTTATTTACACACATAATGTCTTTGGCGCAATTTCCTTTCGAAATCGACAAAATCAAAGAGCGCAAAGAGTTATTTCTATCTGTCCTATAAAACTGGCTTCCTTTCAATTATTTCCTCCATAATACCCCATTTGAGTCATCGTGGTTGGATTTTAATTTTCAAAATAATTCGCCAATAACAGAACTAATTACATGGTAATGTCCCCACGTTTTATTTGTTTTTAATTTCTGTGTTTCATTTTGCTTCTTAAATGCATTTTTTTGCTAAAAATGGCACGTAGCGTTGTAAAAGAAACCTCACTTCGCCTCGATGCTGTTACCATTCTGACATTCAGCCCGATGCAATTGAAAATTTAATTTACGAATAAGAATAGAGTGCAAAGATCAATTGGTGTCTTTCATTTTAATGGGAGGACGCATGTTTTCACAAGAATTAGCAAGAATGATGAGAAAGTGATGCGCCAATCGTTTGAATGTCGGATCAACTCAAATAAAATAATCGTTATTCTGCTTTTATTTAATAAATATATTGTAAATATATCATTCTTGCTCTTTTAATGACAAAATCATTAATAACATTAAATATTATTATATATATGTTTGTTCAAAATATTTTTCTAAAACCAAACTATTGCGGTAGAAATGATCAGAGGCGTAAAATTAGGGAAATAGATATTAAATAGACATGGTTAGGATTATTAATGCTAATGACCAATAGTTCTACGAGGTACTAAGTTTTGCAGAAAACTAGATCATGCCGTGATTCTCATGCTGTTAAGGCTCTAGGCTGTTAGTAATGATGTTAAAGTATTAAACACAAGGGCATAACCTATTTTCCCTAGTAAGGGTCAATGATTCCTATAACTGGTCTATCGAAAATAAGATGGTTTTTGTACGTGGAAAAGATGATATTATGATAATAAATAACTATGCATTTCCCAGAGGAAGATCAGGAATTTGTGGAACGCTCCGGGAGTTCCGAAGGACAGATATTCCTCAGAATGTAATATATAAACTAATGTGAAAGTGTCTGTCCTGATTGAAGAAAACTGCAGAATCAAGAGCTTTTTTAATATCACGGCCGAAAAAACTTCTGCGGATTTATTTAAGTTGAAGGTTTAAGCGATATTCTTTTGCGACCCTTTTTTTACTATTTTTAGTGAATCTTTTTGTGCAGACCTCCTTTGTAAAGATTATTATTTACAATAAGTGTCGTCACTTTTCTCCTTTTGCTTACTGCATGACTGTTTCGACCGTGGAAGAAACGTGAATTTGTCGAAAAATCAGTTGATTGTCATGGCCCTTATGTCTTATATTCCATGAAAACTCTGCATTTATTGAAAATAGGAATCATCAATCTCTGTAGAGAATTAACAAAGTGTTAACAGTTGTGAGTTATAACGTCACTCTGAACATTTTACCTGAGCTCTTGCAACGCGTTTTCCACAGTGCAATCCGTGGCGCTGTTGTTCGGGGTGGGTAATGGAGGGGATGGCGAAGATCCCTCCTAGGCTGCGACAGAAACGGAACTAAACGGACGTTTTCGGGAGAGGTATAATGCCCCCTTAACCGATTAACCCAAGGGTTAATATCCATACTTAAAGAATATAATTTAGTACTTTTATTTTTTTGGTACAACGCGTTTCTCCGACTTGCGGCATCATCAGGTACAAAATTCAGTCAAAACAGTATAGGTTTAAATACAAAAAGTCAGAAGGAAGAGGGAGGAAAAGGGAGTATGAGGTCGGGGGTAAGGGAGGAGCAGTTCAACAGTAGCATGACGTGACGGATGGGGGTTAGGTTAGGAGAAGAGACAAAGGGAAGTACTGTCGCTGGAGTGCGCGGGGGCGGGGGTTTGGATGGTCGGGTTGGGGAAGGAATATAGGGAGTAGGAAGGAGATAAGGACGCGGTCAGTTGGATGAAAGGATTGGTTTTTCCAGGGTTTATTTTTCAGATGAGAGTTGGGAGGACTGTGGGAACGATCGCTCATTACAGAGGTGTGTGATGTGGTTGGCTAAATGCCTTCTTATCTCGATTTTTTTGAGAGCGTCCATCTTCAATCCTTTGGGAAGGATATGCAGGATTTCGGGGAAACGATCCCTGGTGTGGTTGCGCTGAATTTTTCACCTGATTCTTTAGTAACCTGATTTGCAACTGAATTCCGTACCTGATGATGCCGCAAGTCGGTGAAACGCGTAGTGCCACACAAAATAAAATGTTGTGGAAAATTACTAAGCCGTATTCTTTACTTAGGGCTACTATAAACTTCCACGAAGTGAAGCCTGAATCTGTAAGGTGTATGCCCCCTTAAGGTAGTTTGAGCGAAATATCTTTTTACCTAGAAATCAGTGAATTTGGTCTCATTTTCAAGAAAATATACCACCCTTCCATTGACACCAAGAATTCAACCCCATACCACATTACTTTCCGAGATAGTTACCGAAAATACCAGCCCTTTTATGTCGTAAATGGCACGTGTATGCACTCCAGAGAGATCTTATATTAAAAATGAGGCACTTCCTGCACTTATATCTCGTCAAAAAATGTACTGTGTGTAGTTTGTGTGTTTTCTCAACTATTTTTGAAAATTAATCTTATTTTCATCTTAGTAAATTCTTCGGGATGACAAAAATCCGTCCATTGTGATGGAGTTTTAAGCATGCCGCATGTGAAAAATGAGTAGGATTAGATACTTATGCTAAAATTTGAATTTTAAAGCTAACACTTGTCACCGCAGTAAATTCTTTGGGATCACATAAACCTTCCGTTTTGATGGAGTTTCAAACGTACCGCGTGAAAAAAATGAGTTAAGTTAAAGACCTATTTCGATATTTTCATTTGATTATTTACAATTTCTGTCAGTAAAACTACATTATTTAACCATTATTAATGCAAAATTTAATTCGTTTGTCTCACAGCTGGAGAAATAAAAAATCATATATGGTCTTTATTATGACTAGGGAACTATCTCGCTCGCACTACCTTAACGGTTCATCTCCGTTAAGACCCCATCTCGCGTCTGATTCTCCCAGAAGTTGGGCCTATTTGAATGCGTGAGTGAGTGATTTTCTGAGTGCGTGTGAGTGTGATTGCTCTGTGTTTGTCCATCATCATCATATGGTGTTCTGCCTGCTAGAAGGTCCCGTACACCACTGCTGTCTCCATCCGCTTCTGTCCCGAGCTTCCTTCTTTGCTTCATCATAGCTGATGTTCTTCACATGATCCACCAAATTAATTCTTCTCCTTCCTCTCTTTTTCTTTCCTTCAATTGAACCCTCAAGTGCCACAGTTATTATACTTTTCCCTCTCATCACATGGCCCAACCAGTTTCCTTTCCTTGTCCTTATTTCCTTTAGGAGCGATCTTCCTTCTTTTACTTTGCTCAAAACCTCTTTATTACTCATCTTATCTACCCATCTTACTTTTTCCATCCTTCTCCACACACACATTTCATAAGCTTCTATTCTATTCCTTTCCCTCTTACCTAATGTCCACGCTTCACATCCATACATGAAAACGCTCCATGAATAACATTTAGCTAGTCTCTTCCTCAGCTCCAGATCCATGCTTTTACTGCATAGCAAGTTTTTCTTCTGACTGAAGGCCTCTTTTGCCATTGCTATCCTTGCTTTTATTTCTGCAATACTTCTCCAGTCGTCTGTCACCATCGTTCCTAGGTACCGGTAGCTTTTAACTTTTCCTATTACACCTTCATTTATTTTCACACTCGTATAATTTTCACAGTTTACTGGCATCACTTTTGTCTTTCCTAGTTTGTCCCTGGAGTGGAATTTATTTCCCGTAAACATTCACAGATTGTGTGTTTGTGGTTATAAACCGGGTATCCTTCATGGGATCTCTTTAGCCCTTTGAAGGATCCCAACTTGGATTGAGTGTGTGCCTGTGAGTAGTCACTGGCGAGGAATTAACTTTCCCGTAAACCACCGCAGAGGGTTTTCTGGTTGAGAGGCTGTGGTTGGTCACTGACGTTTCCGTCAAACCAACACAGTAAATTTTATATCTGTCTTTTGACGAGTTGTGCCGACAATCACGGCCATTTGGGTAATTTTCTACCTAAATCTTTTGCTTAACTAGGCCGTAGAGCTCAAGTTGCCTTGATTTCCCCCTTTAAAGGACATGCAATTTTTATCTCTTTTACCCACCCATTCCTTGAATATCGCCAATATTTTTTAACCCCTGCTACTTTGCTCTGATTAGGCCACACCTCGTATACGCCGCGAGCATTTGAGACCCTGGTCATAAACATTTAACCAAAAAAATTAATAAGAATTATGAAAAGTTACACATTTCATTAAAAACTGCTACGAGCAAACACATAGTGTTAGCTTGGGCCATGCCCATGAACTTCCCCTATCTCGTCCGTGTTACGGCCTGAGGCCCCTATTGTCGCCTTTCGAATCAAACTGCCGCTAGATGGCAGCACCATAACTCGCCCATGGATTGCGTTGTGGCAGATGAAGCGAAGCAGAAAAAAAGCGATATTAACACATTTTTTGGTGTTAGAGGTGTTTAAATTTGTAAAATATTTAATTTGGAGTTCGATTTTATTTCAAATTAAGAATCAAGAAATCAACGGACAGTAAGTAAACCAAATAATACATGACAATTACCCTCAGAGCAGGAGCCAACATCGTACTCAATGAAATTGAGTACACGCTGCAGAATAAGCAAATATATTCAGAGAAATGAGATGGAGAAACAATAAAATTCCTCTTTTGAACATTATACTTGACGGTTTTCACGGTAAAAAACAGAAATCGGATCTTGGGCCGCATTAAGAAGGAAGTTATATTGAAAGACGTCGTCTGCTACGCAACAGCAGTACAAAAACGAAGTAACTGAAGTAGGCGCATAAAATCATTATACATTACATATCTGATTCTTATGCAGCACAGTTTTGCGAAAGAAGAAATATATGAAACAAAATAAAAGTGAAGCCACCTCGGGAAAACGGTATAATTAACATTATATGAGCAGTTTCCAGCCACAGGTGGTTTGATGACACTATAGGATGCCAAAATTCTGTACAGCTGCAGGAATGTGGGGGTACTAGGAGGATTATTTGCTCCTCCAGCCTGCCTGATGGTCCCAAAAAACCTCTGCAGAAATAATGACCCACAAAATTAAAATAATACCTATAAAATCTCATTGCTCAAATACGTTACTCTCCCCAAGACGTTTGACACCAGGTTATCGCGCCAGGCTGTATCACCGGTAAATTCTGCTAAATTAAATAAATTAAACCTGGTTTAATGCATTTAATTTAGTGAGACTATGAATGAGCATTTTTAACTCAGATTCGCAGTTCCTGCATGCGCAGTGAAGAAACTGGATTTTTCTGACGATCCTTAGTCAACATTTTCGGCACCCAGCTGGACAGGAAATTATTCTGGACATCATTCATGGAGTTTATCCTGCATTCACGAATATTTCGTCGTATTTAATGAAAATATAAGGAAATCTACGATTACAGATAGCCTTCAATACTGATACTTCCATCGCTTCCACAATACATCACTTCGATTCACCGATGCCCTGGCATTATTAAAAGTTCCTAGAATCTTTTTTACTATTTTTGTTAGCGAAAATACGCTATACACCACAAAAATATGGACGCAAACGCAAAAACTTGAAGATGTCTCGTTGTCATCAACGCAAATCATGGGCGAGTAATAGTGCTGCCACCTATCGATTAAGTTTCCCCATTGGCGACAATAGCGGCTTCAGATATTTTCTTGAGTTTCCACCAGCTGGCTTGGGCTTAGTTATAGGCTTAGCTTGCTTGAGAAATTCAGAACGGGTGTGTTTCAGAGCGACATAAAGAATATTACCATGACGCCTACCTACCTCTCTAGGTCTGATGGAAGCGATAAAATAAGAGGGATACATTGCCGAACATATAGGTACAAAAACTTGTTCTTTCCGCACACAATAAGCGACCGCAGATAAAACTTAGCTCCAATAAATACACTCCCATAATACACGTCGCCAATTCACCTCCTAAGACCTTACATCCTTACACGGCTTTTGTCCTAACACACCCTTGCCACTCACCCATGTGGCGGCTTGCAGAGTAGTATGTAGATGTAGAACTCTCCTCTAAAAAACACATAATTTTTTAAATTGAGGGCACGGTGGAGAGCACAATGACCTCAGTAATGGGGTGACATGTTGTAGTTTTTTTTCTACGATATCTTTTCCCTAACGTCCGCATCCTCTTTTCTTTCTCTTTCTCTCCCTACAAGGAAAAGTCTGTCCTTTCTACCGAAACCATTGGCGGTGATTCTGGCCCCATTCTTCCCGTTTTTCTCCGCCCTGGGACGGAATTCAATTCTTTTTTCTCTCGCGTCCTGATTCCGTCCAGTTTGGACCAAAATATCCTACTCTTCATCCCCCGCCCCTCCCTCTAGAGGACTTCCCTTTCAACACCCTTTATTCATATCTTTGCATGTCATTTCCGATGTTCCCTTCGAGGCGTGGTTGCTAGGTTTTCCAACCACCACCTCACGACGGCTTCGCAGCAGCATGGCCATTTTCTCTTTAAGCGACGGGAATTTCTCGATTCTGTGGGATAATATTAGCTTGCGATGAAAAGGGAAAATGATTTTAATGATGATGGCTGAGGCGATGATCTTTCTTTGGTGAGAGATTTAACCTCACCCTTTTAATGAGAAACCTTAATTTATAGCAAGTCCAATAAACTACCTTGATTTTAGTATTTATTATAAACTGAGACAAAATATAAAATGGACAGAAAAAATAAGAAATGATAAAATGTAGTGAAAAGTAGAAGATGAATCTTCCTAAGAATTTAGGACCAAAAACTAAAAGGCAATACGCAAAAACATTCTTGTGGAGCGTGGCCCTCTATAGATCGGAAGCAGGGAACATCGGAGGAGCATACCAGAACAGACCAGAAGCCTCCAAAACCTGGTGCTGGAGGAGGATTCTGAAGATAAGGTGGACAGAGAAAATTATAAATGATGAAGAGCACAGAAGAGTAGAAGAGGAAAGGACCATATGGAATACCATAGAGAAAAGGAGAACAAGATGTATTGGACACCCCCTGAGACACATTGGGTTTGTGAAGAAGTCCATTGAAGGTAAAATAGAGGGAAAAGTCCCCAGAAGAAGACCCAGGAATAAGTTCATGGATCAAATAAAGAGGAAATTAGAAATGAAGAGATACCAGGGGGGTAAGTCTGCAACTTTTGTCGACCGTCGACAAACGATTTTTGTCTCCTCTGTGGGCTTTTATCGACGTTTGCAAGTCTGTAAATTTTATCTACCTCTACGGTCGACAGTTTTAGCGACGGTCAACAATTTTGACGACGTCGACAATATAAGCGCTTGGCTTGAGTCTGTAAAGTGAATAATCGACTTCCGGGGAGACAAATAAGCGACTACGGTCGTTTATTTTACGTACAACCGGATTGGCGTCGGTAAAATTAATCTATAGGCGATAGTCATTTGTTGATTTTTTGAGGAGGTAAGAGATACATCTCTTATACATCTCACATACAGGGAAGGGTGAAAGACTTATATTCTATCCTATCCTCCTATTTCCTTTGAGCATAGCAGTTGTCTTTTTTCCATGAACGCCTTCTTAGCCTGGGCTATTCTCCGCTTGATGTCCGTTGTACTTCATCCATCCCACGTGATGGTACTTCCGAGATAGGTGAAGGAATCCACTTGCTCTTCATTTCTCTCCTCACAGGGTGACTTCTACACTCAGCTTCTCTTCCGCATACTAGGACTTTAATCTTCGTCTTATTGATTTCCATTTTTTTATTCACGGAGGATTTGGTCCAAAAAAATGACTGCGATATCATCCGCCAAGCGGAGCATGTTACAAAGATCAGGTATAACATTCAATAGCTTATTTTCAAACCAATTTAACAAAACGTCGGAATGCTGTGTTCGGTTTGACTCACAGACTTCGGTGCACTCTCCTTAAGACTACCATTGATCCTCCCCGGTAAATTGAAATAAATTCGATTTTATTTAATTATGGCAAATTTAGAAAAGTAGAGTTCTCTCATACAATGACATAATTAACATGTACAAACGCCCATTCCCCGATATGAAAAGTCCGCTGAGACGGCAGTAACTTACCTCAGGACGTGCTGACGAATATCTTAGAATTAGCTGGCGGGGCAGTCCCTCATATCAGAGGCATTTGTGGAACGCAAACTGGGAAAAAATACATACATACATACCCATCACGCCGTTCCCTTCCGGGGTAGGCACAGTCAAAATGTTTCACTCGTTAATACATAATTGTACACCTAACTCTGCTTCAATAATTTCCTCCATTTTGACCTATCCTTGCAAACCTCTTTTGCTTCATTTACCCCCATACACTGTTTCATACCCCTCCTGTTTTTAAGACTCCTAATGTTCCCCTCCTGAGAATTTCCTCTACCACATTCAACCACAACTTTCTCGGCCTACCTCTACCTCTCACACCATTCATTCTACTCTCATATATGTGTTTCGTTATTCAACTCACATCCATTCTCTCAGCATGGCCAAACCAACGAAGCACACTCCTTTCATACACGTCCATTACTGGAGCATTTAACCCACATTCATTCATGACCCACTCATTCCTGACCCTATTCATCCTACCTTTGCCACAAATACTCCTCAGATAACTCATGCCCACGGCGTTTAGTCTACTCTTATGGCTATCCTGACACACCCATGTTTCACTACCATATAGCAAAGTGGGAAAAAGTACACTTTTCGAAAATATCGTGTATATTTATCGGCTAGGCGTGTAATATGAGGTACATTCAGAAAGTAAGTTCCGCTTGACAGGTCAAAGAAAACAACTATGTATAAGGGAAACAATGTAATTTGAAAAAATCTTAAGTCCTAAAACTGTCTTACTTCACAACTCCCAATAATTTGTAGGCGCTTGTCATAGCGGGTCACCAGCTTCATAGAAAGGTGTCGCTTGTGATGTCAACCCAGAAACAATATGTTCTTTGATCTCGTCGTTATTGTTGAACCTCTTGACGCCAATGCTGAATTGCAGGTTCCAAAAAAAAAGGCGTAAGTCACTAGGAGGAAGGCCCAGGCTGTATGGAGGGTCGTTGAATTGTTCCCAACCAATGTTCTATGAAAGGTGTTGCGTCACCTGCGCAGTGTGGGGGCGGGCATTGTTGTGAATCAAAACAATACCGCTGATGAGCACCCCCCGGCAGCGAAATTTTCAATTTTACTCGCCATTTCAAACAAGCACCGCGAGGCGTACACAACAATCAGCTAACTCATAATGGCGCCAACTCCTTCTCACTAGGTCAGGATAAGTACCGCGCAAAAAGCGATCGCAGCGCTACGGTTGCAAAAAATACAAACGAAACTTACTTTCTGGATGTACCTCGTATTACATTGTAAGATGAAGACGTGAACTCCGAAAAAAATCAGATTTAGTATAGATTAGCTGAAATAGGAAAAAAAGATAAGAGCAGATCGATGTGGCTTAAAATAGGCTCACTCTGCTCAGGCTAGGGTTTATTAAGCCCCTCCCCCTTTTTTTCCTCGTGGAAGGAGAAGATGTAATGAGGGTTACGACAATCCCTGCGCTGCGGAACCTTTTAAAATTCGGACTCATTACCTCATCCTTTAGTCCTGCCCTATTCCCTCCCCTTCCTTTTCCCAACTGCTTTTGCAAACCGCGGTCCTGAAACTCTTCAGGCCGGAGTTAATTTTCGGGGCGCGGGCTAATCATCTTTTTTTAAAAAAAAACATGATTATTGCTTCAAGGAATGTTCCCCGCTAACCTCCACCCCTTTTTTGGCCTACACTTTCCGTTAAAAGCGACTTTCTTGCCACTCTTTCGAGAGAGTGTCTCAACCAATCCGGCTCGTTAGCCTAAAAAGCTACTTCCCTCGCCTGCCCCCTCCTCCCCGCGACAAGAGTGCATGGAAACGGGGGGAAGGAGGAGGATGAGATTAAATTAAAGATCCCCCCCGGTGGAGGCTACGGTGATAAAAAGGTGTAGTGAGGAAGAAACGGATGAAGTGAGAGTGGACCCATTAAAAAAAAAGGCAAGCCTCGCCTTCGGAATTAAGTAGGGATGAGGTGAAAGGTGAAATAGGGAAAAGGGAGTAAGAGGGGGGGAAATGAGAAAATGAAAGGATAAAGGGACAAAGGATGTAGGGAAGATGTGGGGAATGGAAAATGGCCAAAGAATAGAACATTCGTGGCGATTACGTTTTCAGGCTTCATTTAAATGAGGTTGACGCGGAAATAGTATGTACTAACCGGGAAAGAGAAAATTTGTGAAAATATTTTTGTGGAGCGTGGCACTGTATAGATCGGAAACATGGACAGTTGGAAAAGTTGACGAGAAAAAAACAAAGTCTTCGAAACCTGTTGCTGGAGGAGGATGCTGAAGATAAAATGGACGGACAAAATAAGAAATGATAAAGTGTACAGAAGAGTGGAAGAGGAAAGGACCTAATGGAAATATGAACAGCAAACAGAAAAGAAGAACCAGATGGGTTGGACACACTCTGAGGTAGGTGAAGAACGAAATTGAAGGTGAAATAGAAGGTAGCAGTCCCCAGAAGGAGGTCCAGAAATAATTTCATGGACCAAATAAAGAAGACAGTGATTAGGGAAAGATACCAGGTGGTTAGGGAACTAGCATTAGATAGGGAAGGGTGGAGTGCTGCAGTCAACCAATATTGGGATTGAATGACCAATGATGATTTTACTGGTCATGTTATATAAAACGAGGAAATTTGTGAGCTCACATTCCGCGTTTGAGATACCCTGAGCGAGATATCGAAATAATTCGACGAACTTGCCCTCATGATAAATAAATAATCTCATCTGCTAACTACTAACGAAATATCAGCAACTTTATATGTCACGTTTCAAAATATTTCCCACAATACAGCTATTTTAAACTGTAAATAGTAGGTGTATGCACTGAGGGGTGATATAATTTTTTTAAAGATCTCATTAAAAATATAACAACGAGTACTTTCCGTGCTTTTTCCCACATCCATACGGCGGCTCGCAGGGTTATCGCTAACTTACCTAGTATGTAGACGTAGATAAGCCAGAATAGTACGTAGATAAGCCAAAATGGTAACTGACGTAAAAGTATTAGAATACCAATGCTCAAAGTACCAAAACTGTGCCTCGGATAGGGATAGAACACGAATGACAGATTGGTATGGGAATGCGAATTGGAGAACGAAAAGTATTTTGAGGCTGCGAACCTGTAATGAATTGAATACGACGAGTCAAAAGTGATGAGACAAGTAACTAGCTATAGAAGGGATTTACAGAGGCATTAGCAGCTAATAAGCGCATTTCAGGTGCCGTAAAACTCCTAATTTCCCGAATTTGGGGAAGAGGTGAGCTAAATACAGCAATCTATGGCCTGAAGAGTTGGAAATAATCACTACAGTTCTGGGATATTAGCTCCACTGAACTTCTTTCGAGGAAGTAGTGGAATAATAGGTTTTAGGAGAATGAACAAAAGGAAGTTATCGCAAGTTTAGGAAGGGGTAGAGTAGAATGTGACCGTTAAAAAATACCATAACCATTTCAATTAATGGAACTAATTGGTAAAGATATTCTTAAAAAGTACGTGTTCAACTAACTTTGCGTATGGTACTTCGTAGTTCTACTATCAAACGACAAGTGGGTAGTTTGATAGTAACACTAAAAAGTTGACTGTCCAAATGATTCTTTTTCATGACCTCGTAATGCAATCATATTTAATAAATGCGAAGAATTAATGTGAAATAACATTTAACATTAGTATACGACCGGTGAAAAAATAACCTGAACGCTACAGTGAAGAGCCTAAAGAAAGTAACAAGTAAATGTATGAACTATGTAGTGATATATACTTAAAGATTTATGAAATATTCATGAAAAGGACATTGTCAACTAACAGCGGATTAGGAACTTTGTAGTTATACAACCATACGACACTTTGGTGTGAAAATTGATTATGTAAATAATTTTTTTCATCAACGTGTAATGTAAATATGATAAAAATTAATTTACTCAGAGATAACATGAAAAAAACATCTAAGTATACTTTTTTATTTTTCTAACTTTGTATCCAAATTCAAAAACTTAAATACATACCTAAAATTGTTGGATTGTGCAGCATAATGATAAAGTAATCATTAATGAAACCCTGAGGGTACACTGATTAATATGCGAAACGCTGGCTGATGAAAAAATAAAAAAATTAAATTTCGACACGATCTCCAGACGAAAAAAAATAGAAACTTTTATTTTTACGGCAGAGCTACATTTCAGCTATAACATTAGAGAAATGTATTTGAGTTTTTTTCGGTGCTTCAAAATAATAGGGGGTAATTACCCCCTTATAAAAACTGATTTAGAGAGTTACAACTACATACGCTTCAGCTTAAAACAATAAGAGTGTGGGATGTTCAAATTTTTCTGCGCCCCAAAAGTTACAGGGGGATAATTACCTCCTTTTGGCGTTCCCCTCTTGAATCGGCCGATAACGCGGGGAGAGAAGTGGGACTTGGAGGAAAGGTGATAAAAGGTGCGAATTCGAGGAGGGGCGATGGGGGCATGAGATGGGCGGTAGGAACAGAGAGAGAGGGAAATAGGTTGAGGAAGGAGAGAATCGGGTGAAAGCAAGAGACCGCGGAGAAGAGGAGATTGGAGGAGCGGTTATGGTCGGGAGGAAAATGGGGGAGGGGTGGGTTTTGGATGTGCGGATTTGAGGCAGAAACGAGGGGATGAGAGAGGAGTTGGAGGGGTGTGAGACCACAAAGACGGGGGGTATCCAAGCGAGTTGAGGGTTGGGTCGCGGGCTGGATATGGGCGGGTGAGAACAGGGGTTGTTCAGGGACCGTGGGCGAACGGATGGGATTACAGCGTTGCGGAATGAGGAGGCCAGGTAGGAAGGTCGATGTGGAAAATGTTTGGACCGAAAGGGAAGGGAAAAAGAGGGAGTAATTCAACCCCTAAGAATTTTCGACTCTGTAAATAGAGTATTCTCCAGTTTTCTTAGTGGTTAGCTCAGATAAAAGATGTAAATAATTTGTTATTTAATTATATTGTTTACAAAGCTATTTTTTTAATTGTCATAATTATGGCATTTTCGACTTTGTAAGCAGAATATTATCCAATTTTCATAGTGAATATGTCAGATAAGATGTAAATACTTTGCGTAATATTTTAGAAAAATGGTTCAAATAAGATAATATAATCAATGTAATATTTTGGTTAGTAATATTGAATATAAAGCAATTTTGTTAGCAATTGTCAAAATTATAGTAAAAGTGATAATGATAAGTTTGAAAATGCTGCAGAAAGCGGCATGAGTTATGTAAAGATTACTGAACTCATCTGAATTTTTTTAATTTTCCATTTCTGTAATGACCTTGATTTTGTTTGACAAAAAATTTTCCATTGTACACTGACCACACTACAGGAAATTGTGTTCATTAAATTTTAGATTGTATTCATATTAATCGCTGGAAATAAATTCGTTGTTTCATTTATAACTTATTATTAGGGAGGGGATACGGACTTTTCGACCAGCATAATATTGCTAAAACTCGGGTGGCAATATTTATACTTCCTTCCCGTGTTGTGTGAACGACTTTTTGCCACATCTCGGAGGAATGATCATCAGAATAATCTTCGTCCACAATAATACAATTAATGAAAATATCACTTTGTGAATATGGTAAAATATTTGGGTAGTTAGCTTATATTTTTATAAGTTGATAAACTTGGATAAAAATATTTCACACCATGTAAGGTAGAAAAGTTTTCTTTCAAAAACGAAAAACCTACATCGATTGCATTCAGTTCCAAACTTTCTCACACGTTTGTAAACCTGCGGAAAACAAAATGTAATATTTTAAATATATTATATGCAAGCTTATTTACAGTCGAATAGCATCATTCATTTGCACAGGCCACGAAATTCCAGTGCTTTTAGCCGAAAGAAAAATCTGTCACCAGAAAATGTAGTCCACACGTTTCGACATTTCGAAAGATATAAGAGACGCGAGCGAGCTTCCGAGATTCTTTCTGTGAGTAGTGAATTATATTTTTATGCCAATTCTATCGACCAACTGATTTTTCAAGCAGAAATTAGTCTGAAATATTTCGAGCTTCCCGACCAAAATCTCAAAATTCTCCAGTCCTCATCACCATCTCTGTAATCTTCCGACGAGCTCGTGATTAGATCTAGTTTTCTTCATCAATAATTCTTATTTGACGTTTAAATTCATCTTTTACAATTCGGCAAGACTTTCGTTAGTGTAAATAAGTCTTTGCTAGTTAGATAAACACAATTAATGCAACTGAAAGAAAAAGTGACAATTTTCCCTGTCACAACATAGTGAAAAACGAACATACCTTTCTGTTGTAGCAGAAAAATTTACCGATCCTATTTTTTCCTACTGATTGTTTCGTCGGTGAAAGTTTTTATCTTTTCTGAATAATTCAGCGGTATAAGAAAGTCGGATAGAAAGGTGTGAACTAAGGTGACGGGATAACGACGAGGTAATTTAACCCCAAAAAGTGTTTTACCCCACCACCCTATTTCATCTTACTGATTTTTTCGCTAGTTTCTATTTTATTAATCTAAGTTTAAAGAATTGTGCAGAAATAGACCAGGTATATGTGGAAAATGTGTGGACTAAAGGGACGAGAACTCGAGGAGGTAATTCAACGCTAATAATCTATTTATTCCATAAAAATTAATTTATTCTGCTTCATCCATCTGTTATTAACTTATGTTTCAATCTTAAATATTCAGAAAAATTATGCAGAACGTGTACCCAGGTGGATATGGTGATTTTGGAGAAAGTTTAAGAGTCAAGAGGAGAAAATTGGGGGAATAGTCTAGAATTTCTCCCGCATTTTGAGTTGCTTAAGTTCTTCTTTGCGTACCACTTATACCGTCTTATTTATTGTTATCTCTCTAATTGTAAGTACTTGATAACGTTTATCGACTCTCTCCTGAATATGCCACGAGCATTTAGGATCCTTGTGATACGACATGGAATTACTAAGTTACAGTTTTTCATCACAAAATGAATCAATTCCATACAGTTACACCTGAAATTTTCAATTATGAGCCATATGGAATAACACCCGATGCGTGAAACACGAAAAGCACAAAAAAAGCTGCTCGTCTCTTGGAATTATTTCTGGACAAAATTGCTTGTTGACAAGGATTTTTCCTCCTGGAAATTATATGATGGATGATTTAAATAATTAAAATGTCAGGTGTGCTAAATTGGGTATTTTTTGTGAAAAAAATTGTCACCTTTTTCCAGAAGTTGTCGCGTGACGCTTTGGGATAAAGTATTACTTGAAAAAATTAAGTTTTATAGAGCTCACATCCAGAATAACGTTAAAGATAGGGTACCAGATAATTGAGGACAATGTAATGGGCTGTAAGAAATCGGATATTAATATATTATTGAGCGAACAAATATAATAACAATTCTTGGGATGGTTTTGATTCCTAATTCTTTTCCTTAAAGAATACCATTAGGCGGTGCACTAACCACAAGTCTTGGCCCACCCATTTAAGGAGAACGTTTAAGAGAGGACTTAACCCAAGGCCGTTCATTGATGCTTCTCAGAGCGATAGTGATTTCATTCCTCTTATTGATCCCTAGATTAAGGCTAAGTTCGAATAGATCTGCGCAGATTTCCTGGTGGGAGTCGACGCTTTTCCCTGAGTGGCCTTTCCTGGGCCGCAAAAAAGTACCAGGTCATTCAAAGTCGCCGGGAGAAACTTATCTATAGATATTAACGGGAGCGAACATTCGGTCGACATGGGCAGGAATTTGGGAGTACTTGAAGCCAGAGAAGGGTGTTCTGAGAATGAGCGGTGAACACCAACCTCACAGTCCAAGAATATTATTCCACACAGTCACCTGAATAGCCACGACCCCTCCTTTCCGAATCCTGATAAAAATTACTCGGGAAATCAAAAAAAAATTTCACGACTTATTCAAAAATGTTGTTACGTTTGAAGATAAAATGGGACACTGGTCATAACGATTTAACCAAAAAGTTAATAAAACTGAAAGAAAAGCTGTATGCTTCGTTACAAACTGCTACAAGCGAATATATGGGGTTTCACAGCTTTCAGAAGAATTAAGTTGGGAGCCCCTAGAGACTTGGAGGCTACACGCAAGGCTTTGCTTGCTCGAGAAATTCAGAACGGGTGTGTTTCAGAGCGACACAGAAAATATTATCATGACGCCTCACTACATTTCTACGTCGGACAGAAGCGATAAAATAAGAGAGATACATAGCCGAACAGATAGGTACTCGTTCTTTCGGCGAACAGTAAGCGACCACAATTAAAATTGAGCTCCACTAAATACACTCCCATAATGCACGTCACCTCCCAATACCTTACATTTGTTTTGACTCACACAGTTGACACACAATAAGGTGGTCAGTGCCACCTTAACGTTTTTTTAAATGAACTTATGTGGAAACATTAGCCGCTTTATCGCTCGATACTATACCATCATTCTGTAGATGCCGCCCAAATTTTATGTGGACCATCATGTCATGTACTTGACTATCTCGTCGTAGGAGTTGATATAGCGGCTGCATTCTCTCTATGCGTTTCCTTGCGTCATCTACAGCGAAGTGTTCTGCGTTACTGCGCTTAGTAGTGATATTAGTGAGCCATTAAATACGTTCCACATATCCTACACTGGACGACAAGCTCTAAGTAGTGGCAGTAATGTCTAGTAGCTGTATTGTCACATCAAGTCAGAAGCTATGGAGATATGATACAATCGCCCATCCGTATTATAGCAGCTTCCGCTAAGAAACCGTCGTGAACAGTGATTATCCGTCGCATTTATACCATCAACAACGAGGTATATGCGTAAAAAAGTTTTTTTGAAAAAAATTGCCGTCGTGTTTAGATAAAAATTAGGATCATGAAAAAATAAGATTATCTGTTGTAAAATCCTTAGTGAAATAGTAATATTAGAAAATAAATTTACCAAAGAAGATACCTGCGTAGCGAGGTACGTCTTGTAACGTCATTTAATCGTAGGTATACAAAGCGGTACGCCCCGCGGAAATGAGTCGCAATTCAGCTTTTACGGCGAGTAATATCATGGTGTACGAGTATATGACGTCGCCGAACGTTTCTGGGTGGTCATATTGAAAGATATCTATAAGCTATTTACATTGCGGAATGCCATTTCCATTTACCCCATAAATAATGAAGTATTTTTGTAAAATATTTTTCTTGAATAATATCAGGGTATACGAGCAAATTCCATCACCGAAAGTTTGAGGGTGGCCAAATTGAAAGATACCCATAGGAAACCATTAATAACAGGGAAAATGACGCCCAGGTGAACTTCAAACGTTATTTTCATGCAATGTGTATCATATTGCTTCAGCTATGGTGCCAATGTCAGGGAAAAATGCGCATCCATTTCATAGTGCAAGAAAACAATTTCATCGGTGGGCTAATTCTTTCCTGCGTATCCATCCGTAATCGTCTTTCGTCAATTTTTCAAACTGGAGTTAAAAATTGAAGTGGCTGCTACTAGGATGTTAAACATACAATTTCTAAATTTATGAGAGAATTGTTCCCTCCATATCCTTTGCTCTTAAGGAAGTTAGAGAGAGATAGTTCCCTTGCGACAATGGCAACCACATTAGAATTTTACCTTTAGATTTCAGTCTTTGCTGGAAACGTGAATTAAGTATTGCATTATTTATGTTAAGCTTGTATCCTTTTGTATGACTGAAATTCTAAGTAATTAAATTAAAAATATCTATGTAATTCGTTAACTTAACTCATTTCCTTCTCGTAGAACGATTAAAACTCTGTTTTTCCGATTCTGAAAAAACACTACGGTGACAATATGATTTATATGCAAAAATAGTCGAGGAAACAGAAACTACACAATTTTTTTTACTATATCTAGGTGTTATAAATTCCTAATTTTATAAATAAGGTATCTCTGGAATGCACTCATGAACAATTTCCCATGCTTTTAAAAGCCACTGAAATCAAAAGTATATTTTGAATAATGTCTCCATTAAGACTATCGAGTTATCCCGCTCCAACTACGAGCAAATGACGTCACCGAAGATTGTCACATTTATGAAAATTTAGCAAATAGCCTCATTTTAAAGATAAGGTCTCTCTGAAGTTCAGACTCGAACCATTTTCCATACTTCCTAAAGATGGTGAAATTAAAAGGTACATTTCAAATAGTGTCTCCATCAAGACTATCGAACCATCCCGCTCAAACTACGAGCAAATGACGTCACCGAGGTATGTCAAATTGGTTAACATCTGACAATTTGCCGCGTTACAGTCATTTCCTCGTTATTTCTGTGAGACAAATATGATTACCGATGGGCACTGAGGACGCTCCATACGCCACCGGAATGGTTTAGAGAAGCTAACCACCCAGGATAAAAATCTCAATAGTACTCTTTCCACTAACCCCAGTTTTTCTCCACCAGACAGCGCTTCTCCCTCTCATCGATGAGAAGAGACCGATTCGGAGTCATTTCGGCCGATACAAAAAACCGATCAAGACCCATCAGCGGATACACCTCAACCATCAAAGACCTCCATTAGGCGTGGAAGTCCATCGCCAAATCCTCACAAAAGTCCCTCCCTTAACCATATTCCTTGAAAACTCTCTCTTCCGAGCTTTCTCCTGAGCCTCTCAATTTAACCTTAGTAGTTCTCCACCCGCTCTCCATTTCCCCCATCTCCCCCATCCTTAAGCCGATCCGATTTCTGGATGCGAAAGCATCTCCTGCTAGACTTCCGTCCCATCTTAACCCTCTTATCTTCAATCCTTTCCCCCCACTCAATACCCTTTCTCCCAGGGTTCCACTTTTACCGCCGGCACCCCTTTTCATTCACCCCTGCTCCACCACAGCAAAAAAACAACCCACCCCACGCCCTACTCCTCGTTTAACCTCCATTAGGCCCTCGGCGTCGAACTCGCAGTCATTACGGCACTCTCGCAAAAGTTCCTGGCACGGCCCTGCGCCGCTAGGAAGGTAGAACGTGGACGGGTGTCGGCATCGTACGGGTGAAGGGGGTAAATTGTTAGGTTAACATGAGAGGGCGTGACCAATTAAGATCACTATTGCATTTTCATCCAGTTCTGAGCTAAGTTGAAATCTTTAAGTCTCTAGCTCATCGGGAAGGTAGTTTAAAATAAATTGCAAATTTCTTACCCAACAGAAACACAGACAGAAAAGAAAGTGAGATAATTCATACGTGGAAATAAAATGCACACCCCTCGCCTACCTACCTCACCCACCCTACACTACATCTCTTCCGACAATGTTTATGTATCGAATGAAGTAGAAGGGCCAGCTTTGTAATCTTCTTCTTCTAGGCCGCAAGAAACCTTCGTGAGTGCCCCAATAGCCAAAAATCACCCGTGGAAGACATGGTGGGTCGCCTGTCACTTCACTCTCTGGCGCATTGAAAACGTCTTAGGTGATGAAATCTATAAACTCCAAATGGAGCGTAAATATAATAAGCTTGTGCCCAACATTTTTGTTGGAGTTTTCTATCAACAAATTCTAGTAAATAATTTTCTCGAGCTTTTTCATTTAATACGTCAAGGTAGACCTTGTGCGTAAATTTTATATAAAAGGACCTATCATATGATTTGCAGTCATCGCATTTTAAATTCATCAAACGTCGCCATGGTAAAAGTGATGGTTCTGGCGTAACTTTGTGGAATAACTTCATGATTATAGAGTGAAACACTTCATAATTTCCACATTTTCACATCTCATGTAGAAATTACAGTGTTTTAATCTATAATGAAGACGTTATGGTGCTAATACTTAGATTTGTGCCGAGCGGAATAATGCCAGCGATGAAAATTAAGACAACCACCATGTCCTGTCACAAATTTAGTTTCCATCGGTTAAATCACAAACAGTTATGCAGTAGAAGCGAGGATTTTACACGTAGAATTTACCAAACCTTGCATTTTCATATACCAAAATATAACCCCAAAATATACAGAATCTATTCTCTCGAAGCAAGAGTAAACATTTCAAAGTCAACCTCGGAAATGACCACCAGTACAGCCACGACTGATTTCCTCCTTTGGTAACCCTTGGTTTCTTGTCAGAGTAAAACCCAGACCTTATTCGACTAATGGCCGGTTGCGAGAAAATTCAGTTATGGAATCAATAGTTATGAAATCCATAAAGTTATAGAACTCATAACTATATTCGGGTTGCATGAACACATCAATTAGTTACTTAACCTATTTACCAATAGTTACTAGCTTCGAATATTTGATATAATCTTCCACCGCCGGATAAAAGTAATGAAAGTTTAGCCTATGAATAATTAATGATGCACATTATAATTAGTCAGTTAGAGTAAACAAACTGGTCACTTGTGTCAGAACAACTCTTTAATCAAGTAATTAAGACTCCAAGCAGTTCATTCAAGCATTTATTCATAGCCATCTTGGCTACTTATGGAACTCATAACTCCACGTCATAAGTTATGAGACCAATGAATTTATTGAATGTTTGTGCAACACTTATTGAATGGTTTCCATGGCTTATGGGTCCCATAACTTTATTGAATACATATGTTACGTTCCTGCAACTGGCCATAAGGGAAGGTTAGAAAACCGTGGTAACAAGGGACGGTAAAGTAATTGGGCTTATTGCGTGGGAGTGGAATGTTTCAAAACGTTGAAAAATTTTGGAAATTTAGGTCTCCAATGGGCATTTATAGGCAAAGTCCTAATTACGATATCCAAGAGAAGCAATATCCTGAAGGTCCCAAGGAAATAGGATTCGTGCTCGAGTAAAAAACCAGAATTTAACCATCCGGCAGTAAGAGCTCGCAAGGTCTTTGCCCCTGTGTTAATCTGATTGGCTGTGATCGTCTGCAAACTTTCGTCTGACTCGGCCTTCCTCAATGGTCCGGTAATATCTCCGACACTTTCTTTCTTCCAAAACCATTGTCCACCTCTTCTCATCAACAGACCTTTTCTCCTCCTATTTCTATGACCATTATTCGAAGCCATTTTCTTCTTTCCAATCCTTCCCACCTTTAGTTCCTTGCCAAAGTGAGCACCCTAATCCCCCAAACCCATAATGAAAGGTCTTTGTTGAGATTGCAAAATATTCGGATCGGTTTAATATTGGCGGTCAGATTAGTTCGCTGCATCCCTTACCGAATAATCAAGAGTTAGTATTATTGAAGGCTAAAATATTAACATTTACGTAATTTTGAAGACTATGAATTGGGTGTGTTGTATTCATGGAATATGTATACAATAGAGGGTTTTTGGGCTATTCTTGCAATACACAGTGGTTTTAATCGCTAATCTAGTGAGGCAAAAGTCATTTTTGTAACTTTCGGGAAAACGATACTGGAAAGAATTAAAAGACGAAAGTTTATGTCATTGTCAAGGTACAAAAAATTAAGTTTCCAGTTCTATATATACCCATTAACAAAACACAGATAGGGTGGGGAGGTGAGGGGAAAGGAGAGGGTAGGTTCTGACGGAGGAGAGGGTAATGGAGGGAACATACAGAGGTGGAGGAGTTTGGAGAGACGTAAATAGCAGTAAACAATAGTTAATGGGTATATTTAGAACTGGAAATTTAATTTTTTGTGCCTTGAGAATGACATAAAGTATCGAAACCATGGTCGGTACTTATTAAACAGTGTGGAAATTTACTATCGTCTTTTAATTCTTTCCAGTATGGATATTGAATATTTCCACCAAGTTACGCCTGAAACACTTTCATGCGTTTCGGGAAAACAGTCATCCCAAATGTAGTTGTATCGTTAACTGATTTACTAATCATAATTTATACCTTTGGCAAGTATTTATTAAGTTACAGAAATGTTGCATTATCGTAAAGTTATGCATCTAGATTGCTGACCTTACGCCCAGATCCAAACGGTGTCGGATCGGACACCGTTTGATCCGTCAGGGTTTACAAGTCCCTGTAAAAGACCTTAAAGAAGGAAACTATTAATTCTAATAGGACATTTTAGCAAACGGTATGTGGTATTGCTTAGCGTGACATTTGTTCAAAACGAACACTTCCTAGGTTTTAATATTATTCCCTCTGACTCATAACCTCCTCTTTTCTCCCCATTCAAATATTTAAATTGACTTTATTACTTGCGTAAGATATCGTGTAATGATATTAAGCAAACCGTAGATATACATACATAGACAGTCATATGAATTTCAAAAAGTGAACAAATCAGTGTTTTATTTTCTTTGAGTTACTAATTTTGAGTCGTATTTAACCTACATTCCTGCATTATTTTAGTCTTCTTATAAGCAAAATATTTCTTTCATTTCCAAGTTTTTTTAAATCTAAGCTACAACCGAGGGGTACGCAACTTCAAGAACAAGTGTACACCGCATTTCCATTTCAGCCATTCCCATCCCTTTCTAACCATTTCCATCCCTTTCTGTCCATTTTCGTCCATTTCTATTCATTTTCGTCCATTTTTGTCCGTTTCTAACCATTTCTGTCAACTTCTATCCATGTTTGTCCATTTCTGTCCTTTTCTGTCCATTTCTGTCCTTTTCTGTCCATTTCTGTCCATTTATAACCATTCCTATCCATTTTTATCCATTTCTATCTATTTCTATCCATTTCTATCTATTTCTTTCCATTTCTGTCCTTTTCGCGACCATTTCTCTACACACGTACACCATTTCTCAGAGTTGCATACCCCTCGGCTACAACCAAATAAAAAGTATTCGTGAAAACTATTACGATTCGTGGAAAATCAAAGCGTCCTCTTATTAACTTACACGTTTAGACAATTTTCACAAAGGGGAACGGAAACTTGAGAGAAGTCAGAACAAGTTCCGCCAAGTCGATAATGCCATAAATAAACGTCGAAATATTTTAAATCATTGGCTAATGTCATTCGCCCGGAGTTACAGGGGTTTTTAATGTACCAATGTCTTGATATTAAGCAAAACGAGCCCAGAATATGTTGCAGAGTCAGATGAATAAACCGATGATTTCATTTTCTTGATCTAGCAATTGATTTGGATTGGTAATAATTAGCCCACATCACTGCATTATAGTTCTCTCACGATAAACAAACCTTTCCTTTCATTTTCAATCTCACTATTCATTTATAAGTTATTATAACCGAATGAATATTCTTAATCAAAATAAAACTGAGGATTTGCGGCAAATCAAAGCCCTCTCCCGGTGATTTCATTTTCTTGATATAGAAATTGATTTGGATTGGTAATAATTAGCCCACATCACTGCAGTATAGTTCTCTTACGTTAAACAAATATTTTATTTCATTTTAAATCTCACCATTCATTCATAAGTCATTATAACCGAATAAATATTCTTAATTTAAAAAAATCTGACGATTTTCGGAAAATCAAAGCCCTCTCTTAAGCCAAACACGTTGAGCCGTTTTTCGCAAAATAAGGCGGAAACTTGGGAGAACGAAAAACGAGTCCCACCGAAGGTGATATCGCAGGAAATACGCGAGGAGAGCCCGTTTTAATTCATGGTCACGGTCATTTGACCGTAATGAAAGGGGGTTATAAGCTATCCACCCCACACACATAACGCCTTCGCGTCTTCCTTTTTAAACGGAAACACCGCACGCTCCACCCTCTGCCTTAAATGCCCCTCTTAATTCTTTTCCTACAGCCACACCCCCACCACCCGACCAATCCCTTCCTTTCCACTCACCCTGGAGGCCCTGAATACCGCCCTCTCGATTCACCCCCCGCCTAAGGGACTCTCCCCATCCCCCCCTTGGGAAACACCCACACATCCTGTCCCATCCTCGTAAAATTTTCCTCCTCTTTAGTTAGGTTATCATCCGTCCCATTATGCCACATCATTCGCCATCCTAAACCATACCCGCAGTCCGAAACATTCTATGGTAACTCGTATCTATTTGAAGAAGGAGTAGAGGCACGATGGCGACAATTAAATGTGAAGATTTTATAAAAGTTATAATAATAAAAAAATTAGATAAGGTAAAAATTGAAAAGTGGTTGATAGAAAAATGATGAGTAAAAGAAGCCGTGCACTCACGTATTGTTTACCATAGAATTGAAATATATAATGGAAATCAATGAAAGCTTGTTTAACGTGAGGTTACTATAATGCAGTAATATGGGCTAATTCCCAATCCAGATTAATAACTATATCAAGAAAATGAAATCGCCGATTTATTTATCTGACTGTGAAATACATTCTCTGCCTTGTGCTTAATATCATGAGTACTAACTTTCAACCTCCTTCCATTGCGGTCAAATTACCGTGCCCAAGAATTAAAACGCCCTCACCGCGGATGTTTCTTTCGATGACATTGTTGGTACTTGTTTTTTGGTTCTTCCGAGTTTCCGATCCATTTGGTGAAAAACGACCTGCCACGTTAGTTGTTAAGAGGAGTCTTTGATTTTCCGCGAATCGTCTGAATTTTTTTATTAAAAATTTTTTATTTGGTTATGACTTGTAAGTAGAAAGTGAAATTGGAAATGAAAGAAATTGTTTGATATGACAGTACTATAATGTAATCACCCTGGAAATAAATAGTTCTGCAAGAAATAATTTCAATATGATGTGGGCTAATTACCAATCCAAATCAATGACTTGACAAAACAATGACAATCAAGAAAATGAAACAGCGATTTGTTCATCTTGTGAAATCCGTCTTACTGTAAAACACATTTTCCGATTTGTGCTTCATGCCATGACATGACATGATATAAATCACAAAGCTTACTTTACCTTACTATTCACTTTCATTACGGTTAAATGACCGCGGCGAGTAATTTCAAATCGCCCTACGTATATTTACCCCTACGTACTAGTTTTTCGTTCCCCCAAGTTTCCGTTTCATCTTGCGAAAAAACGGGTCAACGTGTTAGTTGTAAGAGGAGGCTTTGATTTTTCGCGAACAGTGACAGTTTTTTTATTTAGTTGATTTTTTATTGGTAACAACTTGTGAATGAATAGAGAATGGAAAACAGTGAAAAAAACTTTTTGTTTTAAGTGAGAGTATGGAAAACTGTAATGTAGCAATGTGGGCTAACTACGAATCCAAATTATGTACTTGATCGATAAAATGAAACACCGATTTGTTCATCTTGTGAAATTTGTTCATATATTTCAAAACACATTCTTTAAGATGTGCATAATATCATAATATGAGAGCTTCCATTTGGGGAAAAACGACTCAACGTGTTTGTTTTAGAGAAAGGTTCTGATTTTTCCCGATTTTAACAGTTTATCTTTTTATGTAACTTCATTTGGTTGTTACTAAAAATGGAAAGAGGATTTGGAATTGAAAGAAATTTTGTATGTCAAAGGATCCTAACGCAGGGATGTAGGTTAAATACGATTCCATATCAATTTCTCGATCAAAAAATGCAGGGATGTAGGTTAAATACGATTCCATATCAATTTCTCGATTGGATAGATTGGCTATTTGGGGAGGCGAACGACGGCTAAGGTCATTTGCGCCATAGGGGACAGGTAAGGGAGGAAGGGTGGATAGAAACCCGGCGTCGGCATTAGCCTGCTCTTAACGAAAGGCGCCAAGGGGACCACGGCTTAACGTCTCATCCGACAGACGGAGTACTCCACTTGAAGTGCCCTCCACAAGACACTCAAGCAGGGATCGGGTTCCCTCTGAAAAACATCCGCCACTGCAGGGATTTGAACCCTGGCCACCCGTGTGGTAGGCGAGTACTCTAGCCACCACACCAACCCGATGCCCCTCAATTTGTCGATCAAAAAAATGAAACACAGATTTGTTCATCTAGTGAAATTCACCTCACTGTAAAAAATACGTTCACTACGTTGTGCATAATGTCATGACATACTAGAAAAATGCAAAGTGTTGGTGGGCAAGGACTGCATTTGAATTTGCATTCATTGAATGGCAAAATGAGCCGATAGGGACACAGAGGACAGTAACATCTTCTATCAAGCTCTGGGTTTTTATATTGCGTCGTAAATCACAAATATACGTTTTAAATATAGTAGGTTTACATAAAAATTCGTGATCTGTGGCAAAGTACCTAGATGAAAATTTATTCAATTGAGGCATATCTACTTCAACGCAATACAAAGAAACAGGAATACATGATATGAGGAAACGCAGTTCTGCAAGAAATAATTTCAAAATCATTTTTACCGAACTTCTTTTTCACGCTGTTCACAGCCTCATCTTTCTTTTGCTAGTGTCCTCGGTCACACATTTTTACGTAAGTAAAAGTTAAAAAATGAAAATAAAAAGAGTGGAAATAAGCTGAGAAATAGTAAATAATGGGGGAAAATTGTTGGATCAAACAGTGAAGTATAATCTTTTGGCTAATACATTTAGTTGACTTATGTAAAAAGTAAAAAGTATGAATTTAAGTGAATCAACATGATTATGCTAGTAGAAAATAGGTACATTTCTCCTAAGGTCATTGGATTTTTACGCCTAAAGTTATCTTTGCCCTTTACGGAAATGGGGCATTGAGTTCTTGAGAGCAAGTAATGTGGAATGTTTTTGTTTATTTATCAATGTAATCGGTTTCTCACCTCCGCTAGTATCATGGCAACTACTTTGGTATCAATCTTTTAATGCTCCAAAATCACCGATATTTCGTTTTTCATGTAAGAAAGTAATATGCACCTTATATTGGTTAAAACAGTAAACAAACTTATTTAACAAAGACTGGGAGAGACTGAAGTCGTGCCGAGAAGAAGTTCCGAGGTTGTATTTCCCAAATGTCTATTTGAAAGCACAGACGAAACGTTCCAACAGACTACCCTTGACAAGTCATCTTCAGAACGCAATACGAGCATCGTTTTGGGAAAACTTCCTCATTGGGTTAAGAATCGCTTTCGCGAAACATTGATTGGGCGAGGAATGCAAGAGATTAGGTCAAGGCGTTTATTTTGGGTTGTTAGTTGAGTTAATAAAGGAAAAATTGGAATCAAAAAGAATTTCTGAGAAAATTACGGAATTAGTGAGGATAGAATAGATCATGATGTAACCTTAACTGAAGAGGAAATCAAACAGAGATGCAGATCAGGTTGCAACTGAAGTAATTCCGTCATTTTATTTGGATGATCTTACGGTAACTAATTGTACACTCAAATCTAGAGTACATATGTGCTTCTACGTTACCTCTTGATATCAGTTTCTTAGAAGGTTCTTCGAGTGTTAGACCTAAAATTTACTGTTAACAGGACGCCTTTTCTTCTTTGTTGAGAATTAATACTCGAGGGATTGATTATTTTTGTGGTTTATTTTTCAATTCTATGTGATATAGGTACACAGTTGAGACTAAATAAACAATTCTAAAATTAACTCTAGTTTGAAAATTTTTTCTCGCCCGCAGTTTTAATCTCGTTCATTGTGAACGATACTCTGAAGTAAACGATTTCAGCACGTATTTTGATAAAATATTATTGAAAAATGTTGATGACTGTTAATCTCTTTTTATCTTGTGATTTAATTGCATCCTGATACCGCAAAAATATGTTAATCTTTCCGAAACGTTAGCAATTATGGAAGCATATTGAGAACAAAAATCTGACTTTACCACAATTTTTATTACCTGTACTACGCGTGCTGTACTATTTTTATTATTTTTAAAAATAATTTAATAACAAATTATGGTACAGTTTGTCTTAAGTATGGGTTAGTACTCATATTTAATACACTTAAATAATTTTTTTAATAATTTAATAATACATTTTTTAGAAAATTACAGTACTACTCATAGAGTCATTAGGTACAAGACAATAAGAAGCAGTAGACATTGAATTTGAATAGTTGAAAGGAGGGGTGCGTATAAGGTGGAAGGTAGGGTGAATTTGGACGGGAAAACCAAACCTCAGAAACGAGGTTTTAACGCTGACCTCGTTTGATACCTGTGAAGAATTTACTTACATCATTCGCTGGGAAAGTATCAGATTTTTGTCTCTATTATATTTTCCAAGAAATATTCTCTCCCAACAAACTGAGAAATTGCTAATTACAAAATTTGTTCACTAATTTAAACCCTCAGTTTTTTGTCTCGTTCTTTCATATAAGTTTTAACAACTTATTTATGATACGATGGTATTGATCTAATCTATAATTTTTTTACCAAGAACTGTCCTCTCCCGGCAAACAGAAAAATAACTAAAAAACAGTTTATCGATATACGTACTAACTGTTTAGTCTCATTGTATTACGTATGTGTTGATATAATCGAGATATTTATGAAGAGATTGTATTAAGATAATAGCATCTATAATTTTTTTTAACAAGAACTGTCCTCTCTCGGCAAACTTAAAAATAACTTATGAGAAATAGTTTATTGATATACTAACTTTTCAGTCTCGTTATTTCATGTATGTCTAGACATAGTCGGTACTAGCTATCGGTATTAATGTTACGATGTCAGTTGTACCGAGGTATCAGGGTTTGAGCCTTGATCATGGTAATTATTCTTAAATATCAAAGCAACAAAATCTGCTTGATTCTTCAAGGTAAATATTTTGAGCGCCAGTTTTCCTTTAATTTATGGTTAGTTAAGAAAATTAATCCTGCATACTAATTAGGCTTTTGTTTAGACAAGGGATTAAATTAGACGAGTCATATACACCTTAACTTTCGAGGTAAATTTTCCTACGGTAAACGACCACAATTTTTCAAAACTTTCCTCAAAATATTTTAAAATAATTATTAGCTGTTTTCGACGGTTTAGGTGAAATTTTAAACGTTAGTTTTCCTTTATTATTATGCGTCAATATTTAGCCAACATTGTGATTGTTATTGTCAATCAGGTATACATGTATGATGAGTGTTTGATAGGTGGGATGGTGTCATTTTTATTGAGTTATGTATATTTATTAATAACAAAAAGTTTCTTAATTAATACAATGGGTAATAGAATATTTCATGCGTAATTCGGTACTGCCAAATCTCATTAGGTTTGTCGGCAGGTTCCGTTCAGGTTTGGTTTGGTTCCAGTCAGGAAAATATTATCTCTTTTACTTTTCACGTGTACGGTCAATGCAGCAACGGGGCTTCCTCGATTTCATTCAAATGAAAATATAAATTTTTCACTAAAATGGTAGAAATTTGTCATGCAATAACATGAAAAATTTAAAAACGCCTCTGAAAAAATACGCTCATTATTCGAACCTGCAGTGTGTGAACTAAAATAGTTGTAGCCCGAACGCAAGGAATTTTGTGAAGCGTTTTGGGCTTGAGTAATCAAAAGTTGTGTTTTAAGTGGGAAGTGTTAATTGAGACCAACCTCTCCCTCCATAACCAATTTATAAGATAAAATAGGAAAATTAAGAATAACTCTGATTCACTAACCTGAAGATGGAATCAAGTTTATTTCGAAACATCGGAAAGGTAAAACTAAGGTGTAACTTTTGACCCTAGCCCTTGAAAAAAGTAATAAATATAATTTAATAACTGAGGTCAGTATGATAAGCATGGAAAATATTATTTCTTTAAATGTTCACGTAAAAGCTAAGTGCATCAGTGGGGCTCGTGTCTCGATTTTATTTAAATGAAAATAAATATCGTTCACTGAAATGGCAGGACTTTCTCTTACAATAAGATCAAGCATTTTAAAAAGCCTCTGAAGAAATTCGCTCTCTGTTCTGACCTGCAGTGGGTGAACTGAATAGTTATAGCCCAAACTAAAGGAATTACGAAGAGCGTTTCATCTTGAATATTCAGAAGCTGAGTTTGAAGTTAGAAGAGTGAATTGGGCTCAACCTCTCCTTCGATAGCCGATTTATAAGAGAAAATAGGGAAATCTCAAAACTACTCTGATTCACTTACTGGTTTTTCACACTTGAATTAACGATGCCTCACTTGGATTCTAATCAACTCTACTGACATTCAGAGGAGCGCGATATGAACCTTAACGCAGGGAAGGGAGGGTTTTACGAAAAGAAATCCCCTTCGAATGCCAAGGACATGAAAAGGATGAAAAAATTTAGCCTTTAGACAAGGTTTTTGAGGCGAAAGAATCAAGAAGAGAGTAAAAAATAAACAAAATCGCGTTCCGAATATAGTATATCCATGCACGTATTTCATTTCGTTGGTGTTTTGGGTCAAAGAGAAGAGATTCAGATCCATTATGTCTGTCAGAAACCCGAGGATGAATAGTCTTGCGCGATTATTGATGGAGCTTTCCGGCGTTCGATTCGATGGGTCCGCGATAAATTACCGAGCCGGTATTTGATTAACGCAAGCCTTGTGTGGTGGAATGGAAGATTTCTGCTCCGAGTGGCACCCAAAAACATCTAGTTTTGCGAGTCTGCGAAAAAAATAAGGATTCCGGGAGCAAAATAATTGATGCAAATTGATTTCACGTGTACTGCGAACGTATATTTTTTCCGGATTGAATCAAAAAAACTTTTCTTTTTTTCTACGACCAAAGCACACTCGATATTGAAATAAAAAATTGTGCTTGATCGATGCAGTCATGTTAAGGGTTAAAAAGGAACAAAAATGCAGAATAGGTTTCACGAACTGAAATACCATAGGCATTCCGCGATGCGACGTAAAACTCCTGTGTGCGTGCGGGTGTACGAGGTTGGGAATGCATTGGACGAGGTTTGAGGTCCCTGTGGTACTCGGGCGTGGGAATGTGAAGGCGGCGTGGGGAATCCGACGGCTGTGTGCTCTGTGGGACGGGATAGAAGGAGCGATTCCCGTGGATTTGCCAAGAGATGAAGATTTAGGAGGCATTACAGATGTCGCGGCAAGCGAGTGAATCCCGAATAACGATGATTCTCGTATTCGGGGATGGGAGGGATTTTGAAGCACACAGTCCGACAAGTATTGCCGTCGTGTCGACGCCATGTTGGCCTATTTCTCTCCTCGTCCCGCCCTCCCTCCCCTTGAATTTGAAAGGCAATTTTCGACGCATTTACGTGTTCTCCCTGCCGTTAGCAGCGTGTGGGGACATGTTTGAAATTTTACGTGTTTCCAGACGGCGTCTCTATATGGCGGTACGCCGCCACCCATGCATTCGACCCGATGCATCGCATGAAAAATAAGTGAGACGCGATAAGTATGCATGTGTTAGAGGCAATAGAGTGCCTGTGTCAAGGAATAAAAGACCTAGTTAATGTCGAGTGTGTTCTGTTGTGTCATATTTTTTTGTCTCTCAATTTTTTTATTAAGGGAGAGAATGGGATATCAATGATCATTGATTAAGGCTGGTTGAAAGAACGTTTAGTTATGGAATCAATGGTTATGAGATCCATTTATTTATTGATCTCATAAAAATATTCGGGTTGCAGGAACACATCTACCAGTTTCATAACTTATCTGCCATTGTTAATTGCTTCGAATGTTTGATATAATCTTCCCTCGGTAGATGAAATTTATAGTGGCTTATCCCTTACATAATTGCTCATGCATATAATAATTATTCAATCAGTGTAAAAAACTGGCAATTCGTCTCAAAACAACTATTTTATCAAGTAGTTAAATCTCCAAGCGCTTCGTCGCGCGTCCGCCATCTTCACCACTTATGGAGCTCAAAACGCCATAAGTTACAAGCCGTTTGGTAAAACAATAAATATTCAAATTTTTCTGCTACGCTTACTGAATGATTGCCATGGCTGTTAGAGTCCCATAACTCTATGGAATACGTATGTGTTGTCCCTGCAACTGGCCATAAGGAATAAAAATGAACTTAATGAAAATAATTAAGGTATGACAGAGCATTGCTCAATATTAAAAGACAACTTACGCAGACATAGCCAACGATTCGTCAAATTTATTGTAAAATTCTGGCGTCTAAAATTTAAAAAGAAGCGGATAACAGCAAATAAATTATCAGAATTATGTGAATAATATTTCATGATTTTTTTCATTTCTTATGACTGTTTTCGAGTGTTTTTTGGGTATCATTATACACAAGGTTATTTTGGAAGTTGTTGAAGGCCGTATAGGAAGTAACTTTTGATTATCTGTGATTCCTTGGAAATTTAGGCTACATTTTTTCGCAGAGCAATGCGCATTGCTTAATAGCTCACAAAGACATTACCAACTTAAAGTGGAGTTATTATTTGTGAAATTTCACATAAATGAATGCTTCTCGTTACTTTGAGGCTCTTCATTGACAAATAGTCCGTTAGTATTTCAAATACTCCTTACGTTATTTAATATTGTGACCAAATATCTTTTGACGAACCTGAAGTGAAAGTTCGTTTTTCTTCCCTGCTTTGAGGGAGGGAAAATGACTTTTGTTCCCTGTTGGATCCACGTTACATCGTGTTTGCGTGTCCTGGCAACGACTTATTTACACTAATGAAAGTCTTACCGTGTTGAATTACGTAAATTGAAACGTCAGATGTTAATAATCAATGCTGAGAACTAGATCTACGCAAGAGTTCATGGAAGATGGCGATGAAGAATGGAGAATTCTGTAATTTTGATTTGAAATGACAGAATATTTTAGAATATTTGCTGCTAGAAAAGTCAGCCGGTCGATACATTTGGCAAAGAATTATTTCTAGAGAGCCATAATTTTGGAAACCGCCGATGAACGTCCACTGAAGAACGAGATCCTGTTTATGTCAGAGACTACCAAATTTTGCTTCCACGCTTTTTTGTAGTATTTACAGAGTGAATAAAGATACTTTAGAATTCGTGCCAAAATTTCCCCCCTCCCACTTCGCAAAAACCACTCTACCAGAAATACCACTCATCGCAAAAAAACTCGCAAACGCCCTTCGCGACTATCCCTCGCGCATTTTGGTCTCGCGATTCACTGTCTCGCGTCAGCAGTCCGCGACGGAACAATCAGCACACTTTTATACTGAAAATAATAGCGGTGCGCTCTATTCTGACCGACTCAACACTAGCGTCATTTTCTCCGCCAATCAACAACCCGACGAGGATTCCCCCACTCCCCCAACTCCTGTGTTGGTCAGCTGACCCCCCATCAATCGCCAGCCGCGTCGACTCTACGCTGGGCTCGTTCTCTTTTGAAACTGACCGCGGACGAGAAAGGAACTGCTGGAGTTATGACGTCTGATCGTCTTCCATATACTAAGTCTACGGTATTTCGTTTAAGGGTTTGTTTTCAATTTTAATACTTGTTTATTATATATGTTCCTGCTTGAAGTTAATCAAACTGGCTAAGGTTGCTGTTATCTTCTCACGTCTCCGCCTACTATTCTCAGTCAATTCAATCGCGACGTCAAGTCTTAGTAATTTGCGTTGCAAATTGGAGAATATTTTAGAGAATTTTCCTATCTGATGAGGCAAAACATTTTTATGCGGACTCTGGCAAAGAAACATCGGAGGGAGGGAGAGGTTGGGGTTACTCCCTCACCCAATTTCAACTCCTTGAGGATTTATAATTGATGTGCATTAAAGGCAAAAAAAATCACTCAACCCTGACGAGGTCTCCGGCAAGGGAGAAGAAACGTTGGCTCTACAAATCCTGACTCGAAGACTGACTGACAGTCACCCAAAAACAACAGTGCTTGACATACAGGACCGTGAAAATGACGAAAAAGAAAAATCTCGTAGTAAATTACACACTTAAAACTTTTATTCCCGACCTAGGTTTCCATTGCCATGCAGTCATTTTCAAAGATTTTTGTTATTCTTTTTCAAAGGTTTTCGAAAAGCGTTTGAAAATGATTGCAAGGCAATCGAAACCTAGGTCGGGAATTAAAGTTTTAAGTGTGGAATTTGCTAAGAGATTTTTCTTTTACGTCATGTCTGCGGTAACATTCCACAAAGTTACGCCTTCAACCATATAACTGTGAAAACAGTATAACTGTGAACATTTTAATAATTTGACTATAGAGACGTAGGTTTACAAGCTTTAACCCATCTCTGCCCAAGGCATGGAGAATTTATTTTTTCTCTCCATATTACGGTATTAACTATCAGTTGGAATGTAAATAAACAAAATGTGGGGTCAAATTGTTCATTATTTCCATAGCATACCAGAAAAAATATGTTACGTTTTCGTAACGTTGAGCAGAAATTGGGTTACCTATGCTAAGTATCAAACTGTAATTAGGATTTTAGGATGAAACATTTATTACAAAATATATATCAACAATAAATCAAAAAGTTATGAAGAAATAATGCTGACCCTAGAATTTCCAATACTTAATTCTTGCTCTACAATTCTACAATTTCTCATAGAAAGTTTTGAAGCAAGCCGAGTGCTAAGGCACGTGCTAAGCCGAGTGTTAAGGCTTATGCTTCATGCACATGAATACACTAAGCGACTTGCAAAGCCCACACCTCCGTCTGCTGTTGTTTTCAGGCATTCAATGCTGTTGTTCAATAACATGACCCACTCCATCCTTTCGAATGTTATCTGGTTAATAAACTTAATAAGGTCGACCCAAGTCCGTTTTTCCGTTTCAAGAATATACTCTAAGGTAAATTATTGAGAGTTGAAATGGTTTAAGTGGTACAGTCATTGACCAGTTGAGCATTCAGTTCAAATCATATACAAGCCGTAATGAAAAATACATTCAGTTACCCGATTGTAAGGTGATGAACTTTGGACTTAAATTGGAGAGTGGCGTATGACATTGATTTATTGAATATCCATGCTTGGCCCTCAGGAGTGACGAATTGAAAAATTCGTCCATCAAATGCTCCATCAAAACTGAAACTTGCGGATTGATAGGACTTCACTCATCACGTAACAATGTGAAAGGTCAAATTCAGGCACGCGATGTTTGACCCGAAGCTAGCTTTGATTGAAGAGGGCCAAGGTCATCTCACTCTACTCATCATTGAGACCCACTCAAGACGAATGATTTTTCCACAGTGAATTTCACACAATTTTGATATCACTAACGGCTGACTCCGTTAAAATTAACTCTGTGGCTAGTTCCGTATTATTTTTGGAATTTTTTTCAGTGAGTGTTGGTATTGTAAGAAGAATGATCACAACTGGAGCGCGTGGAAAACTTTAATCACTTGGGTAGTGCGTATGAAGAAAAAGGGTCTTGCTGCCAATAATTAAATTAGGAAGATATATCCACTATCTAAGAAGGTTTTGGTGAGAGAAGAGAGCTGATGGCGGTGGCTTTGAGTAAGAATGTAAAGAAAGAGAGGGCAGAGGGTTTTATATGGAAAGAAGTTGACTCAGAGAGAATGGAACGGGAATATATTGCTGGTGTTTGAGACGAGAGCGAGAAGGAGAGTGAAGGAAGTGCAGTGGATGGAATACTAGACGAAGGTGGCATTTTAGAAAATGTTAAGTTTGGTATTGCGGGTGACGATAGAAAATTTCTAGAAAGATTTAATAGGAGTAAGTTATGGCGGGTGTTTGTGGGGGGTAGGGTATTTTATGAGAAAAAATAAGCAATTTTAACGTTATTGAGAAAATTGCGCGGATAAATAATCAATAATATTCAATAGATGACCAAAGAGGCGCTAAATGACTGTGAGTCTGTATCCACCTCTTACATTCAACTCAACCTCTTTATAAAAAAAAAAACAATGATATTTTTCTCTTCTATCAATCTTCAAGGTATGGGAAATGGCTTCAAGGTATTGTTGCGGTGAATCATTCCACAACAAATCACTTTTTACCAAACTTTAAAAAGATTTCCGAAGGATAAAACACAAAACATTGAATACATTTCGAAGCAATATTAATTATTGCGCATTTTAATGCTCCATATTTTTTATTTGAGAATCAGAGTGGTACAAAATGGCTGTGGATCTGTATTCTCAGCTCTAACTTTCTATAAAGAAAGCAAGTAATAACATTTTCCTCTTCGAAAAATCTGCATGGTATTCCTGCGGCGAATCGTTCCACAGTAAATAATTTTTTTCCAGTTTTTTTAATAGGATTCCAGAAGGAAGAAACACGCAACACTGAATCAATTTCTAAGTAAAATTCATGATTAAGCATTTTAATGCTCACTAATTTTCATTTATAGATCAGGAAGGTACAACATGGCTGTCTCTCTGCATCCAACCTTAATACTCAACTCTACCTTTCTATAAAAAAGCAAGCAATAACATTTTCCTCTTTCCGAAGGATAAAACACGCAACATAGAATACATCATGCACGCAACATAGAATTCTTCATGGTATTGTTGTGGTGAATTATTCCACGATGAAATTTATAAAAAAAGATTCCCAAAGGCTGAAACACGCAACACTGAATCAATTTCTAAGTAATATTAATTATTGCGCATTTTAATGCTCAATAATTTTCATTCGTGGATCAGAGTGGTACGAAATGGCTGTGGATCTGTATTCTCAAGTCTACATTTTCTTTAAACAAAAGCAGGCTAATTCGTTTTCCTCTTCGATAAATCTTCTTGATATTCTTATGGTGAATCTCTCCATAATTAATAACTAAATTTTAAAAATATTCCCGAAGGATGAGACACGAAGCATTAAATACATTTCTATATATTATTAATGATTGCGCATTTTAATGCTCAACAATTTTCATTTAAAGATCAGAGAGGTACAAAATGGCTGTGGATCTGTATTCTCAACTTGCTTGCCTTTTTTTAAAAACAAGAAAGCAATTACATTTTCCTTGTCGATAAGTCTTCATGGTATTCTTGTGGTGCATTGTTCTTCAGCCAATGAATTTTTTTCCAATTTTTCATAGGATTTTTTTTAAAAGGTTGAATTCATTTCACCGCGGTACACGCACTCCTAATTCGATGTATTTCATAACTTTATTTCACGTTGTCTTGCTTGGCATGTTATCTATGGCGTTCGAATCCGCTCTCCCCATCCATCAAGTCGCAACATTCATCTCGCACGTTGAATCACCTTCCAAGCTGCATTGCATCCTTCTGAAAGAAGAAGTATTTGGTGATGCTTCCGGGGAAATATATACCTACGTGTCTGGTTATTCAGTCAAGAGGCACCGCTCGATCTGCCGCAGCGGAACTGATTCAAGTGGTTTTGGAGCGGAATTGCATTCAAATTCCCCGCATTCCGCGCGCCATCTCTTGAGAATATTTCGTCGACACGATGGTTAACCGCCGAAACTCTAGGACTATTTTCAAGTTTGTCACATCCTCGCATACTTCCGCGAGGCGAGTATCAAATATTTCCTGGGATGATTCCAACAATGTGAAGTTTTTTTCAGTCCTTTTTTAAACAGAATTTTTTTGTCTTTTTAGAACGCTGAGAATTTTTTCCTGAAAGTTGTCTTATTTTTTTTTTGTAAAAATATGGAAGACACCCTGTTCTAGATAGCAATTTGATGGATAGTTTAAAATAGTTTTTATCTATCATAAATTCACTAAACATCATTCATTTGCTTAGATTTCATGCTATGGTGTTAAGCTACTTGTACGTTTTTCTGATATGTAGTCTTTTGCTGACTGATTTGTCTGATAACAGAACAAGTGGTTGAAAGATGTCTCAGATTGTTTCAAATTTGTATGAAAAATTATATATTGAAATATAATGGGAAGATTGAAGCATAAAAAAGAGGTTCTTGAGCCCTCCACGATCCGTGCAACTAAGTAATTATGCAAATTTGAGGGCTTATGTTTATGAAAACTTCAGCAATTGAGGTCTAATTGCATCATTAGCAAATGAATGAACGTTGGAAAACTCGTCTTCCTCTAATTGAATATTTTAGCTACACAATCTGAAATCAATAAAAAATATTGTGCAATTTGCATTATCCTCGATTATCCAAAGCACGTTCAATCCTGAATTACTCAGTATTTTATAATTCTGCCGACCTCTGTTTTTTTCCATTAGTACCCATCGTTACGTTAAAAGGTTTCATTGATCAGATAAAGCGATGATAATGATTTGAAAGAAGTAGATCAATACTTACAAGATAATTGAGATGGTTAAAAGTAGTTGTTTAGGTAATAATGATAGCTCGTAACTTTGTGATTCCGCATATGATTGTTTAGGAGAAAATCGTATTTTTTATCGGATTTTTAATCGGATTGATTGGGTTGGTTGGTTGGGATGTTACTGTCCTCTGTGTCCCTGGTGGCTCATTTTGTCATTCAATGAATGCAAATTCGAATGCAATCCTTGCCCACCAACACTTTGCATTTTTCTAGAGTGTCATGATATTATGCACAATGTAGTGAATGTATTTTTTACAGTGAGGTGAATTTCACTAGATGAACAAATCTGTGTTTCATTTTTTTGATCGAGATATTGAGGGGCATCGGGTTGGTGTGGTGGCTAGAGTACTCGCCTACCACACGGGCGGCCAGGGTTCAAATCCCTGCAGACGAGGATGTTTTTCAGAGGAAACCCGATCTCTACTTGAGTGTCTTGTGGAGGGCACTTCAAGTGCAGTCCTCCGTCTGTCGGATGAGACGTTGAGCCGTGGTCCCCTTGGCGCCTTTCGTTAAGAGCAGGCTAATGTCGACGCCGGGTTTCTATTCACCCTTCCTCCCTTACCTATCCCATATGGCTCAAATGACCTTAGTCGTCGGTCGCCTCTCCAAATATCTAATCCAATCCAGAAAATTGGAATAGTTTTTTTTCTCATTCTGTATATATTTTGTGTGCACATATCAGAAAATCATCTCTTTACTCTTATAGTTTTGGTTTCGTTAGTATGAATATTTATTTTTTTCGTTTCCATGATTACAATTGCATTATAAACATATGGAAGTTTAGATAAAGTTGACTATTTCACCCGATGACAGCACTGGATGCATTTTCAAGGCTCGCCGGCGAAAATGGTACACTATATAAAACTTGGAATGTTGATCCACAGGTGGACAGTGCGTCGAGTTGCATATCTGTCTGCATCTATTGCGAATCTCAAATGTGAGTCGAGATTTTGGGGAAGTCCGTAGTCATTCTTTCTGTCGGCTATGAATAGATAAGAGGATTCTGACTGTCGAGTTTTGCCGTACACTCAGAAATGTAAAGTTATCGTTTTTCGTGATAATTGAACCATAAAAGCTTACACTTTAATGGAATACTTACCTCATCTTTCTCGTAATATCCTTTAAACATATATTTAGACCTTAGTAGGTGCCAGTAAGAATTCAAAATGCTTTGTTTTGAACAGAACTTGCTTCGTACCTGGCTGCGAAACAGGGTTTGCGTCTACGAGGATCCAAAATAGGAAACGTGGATTGAAAAATAAGAATCTGTTCATGGCGGCGGTAAGTGCATTCCTCTTACCTACACTGCAATGATGGCCATTGGGAATACTCATGAAGTCACTTCGCATTATTATTAAATTTCCGTATAGCAATATTCACGAAGTGCTAAGAAGTTAATTGTGCATATGTGTAGTTAAATTTGGAGAGACTTTAAATACATCCGTAGACCGGACGATATTCAAAAAATGTATAATTACGTCCCGCGTGTATTACTACATTTTTATCCACTACATTATGTTTACTTTTAAGTAAAAACCAATTAATTCAAATAATAATTTGGGAAATTTTAAATTCATGGAAAACCCGGTTAGACATGTTTATTTACATCTGTTGGCTGTATTTCCATTTGAACTTCCGTCTTTCATCACTAGGGGGTACCACTTTCCACAAATTTATTTGTTTAAGGAATTCTAGACAACAGTTTTTGGCAACGTGATCCCAATCCATAATATATATATTCATGTTTTTAAGCTTACCAGAACAATATTGACCTCTCTCATTGTTGTACTGGCATACCTACGGAGACTCCTGCTCTGAGCGAGTCTAAAAATTAACCAATATTTACCTTCAATAATATCTTGCTGTACTGTATAAAATTCCTTGTATGGTTTGATACATCCTGGTTTTGTGTAATGAATGCCATATGGGTGTATTTCTACATGCTAAAAATAATGCGTTTAAATTAACCCTTTCGCGAACCATAAAAAAATTGCCCATGCTGATGAAACGAATTGATTTTTGCCTGCTTCAATATCTCCTTGAATATCCTGCTTTTGCTATTGAATAGCGACCAATTATCAGAAGAGTTCGCGGAAAAATAATCCTAAGCGAAGAAAAAAAGGTTTATTTTTTTCCATGCTTGCCTTATCTCGGGGGGAATATTTCCCATTTTTCCACTGCGCCGAACGCTCTTGGTTTCTGAAGCCATTTGAACCCGCCGTATCATTCGACGCTCGTTGGGAAGGTAAAGACCGTAATGATAAAGATTTTTTAAAAGGGGAAGCCTCAGAAATAGGGATGTCGTGGGTGTGCTTTTTCGCAAAGAGTGAACCCTTTTTAGAGCAAGAGCAAGTTTCAGACGAAGGAAAAAAAAGAAATCAGCGTGATCCTCGTGACTCGACCCCGCTGGTGTTAAAAAAAAAGTAATAGCTATTCAAAACTGCGTGTGTGCATTTCAGCCTAGTTTTTTTTTCTCTTTTAGTGCGGGATACAAGCTCTCTGATGTAATCTTGAAAGGAAAGGTATCATTCACAAGCCAAATATGTGTTGAAGAGTTCTAGAGGATAGGTTTAATTATAATCCTTGATTAAATTTTTTATCGGTGTAATAATCGGAGATAATGCGTTGCCATATATGAGGCTAGCGTCAATTAACCGGCAGTTTAATGTTAATTATGAATGCAGTATCATTCTATCGACCTCATTAATTTAGAAGCAATTATAAAATACCAAGGGTAGGTCAGGAAACAATGAAAATACAATCCTTGCTAGGTGTAATCACCCCATCTTCAGGGCTATACAAAAGAATAACAAAAACCGTCAATCACCTAAGTATCAACCTCGCATCAATTACAATATAAAATTTCAATGCAAAAATTACCTTTAAATTAACAATCATAGGTATCCATCCTCAATCACTTCATTAAAACAACCACACTTGCACAGGGACCGCCATGAATGCCATCAGCAAACGATGCGTAAACAAACATCATTTTTTAAATAAACTATTGAGGATATAAACGTACACCTTATAAAGTTACCAACAAAAGGGAATATATAGAACAATATTGATAATAGAAATAACTAAAAATATATATATACAAAATGTTATGTAGTGGGAGGAGTTGTAGTATTGGAGAGCCTGGACCGGTTTGGTTAATTATATTACTGTGTGTCTTACTAAGTTTATCAACATCTGTTTTCTTGTTACATGTATTATTTTGTCTTAAGATATGAACTATTTCTTTATTTGACGTTTATTCTTGTTATTTTCATAGTCAAGGATGGAAGTCAAAATTAAATTGATGTTTATTATAGAGAGAATGTTGGGATAGATCACAGGTTACTTTATTATTATTCACTTCTGATTTGTGATTGGCTATCCTGCTACTTAGATACTGACCAGTTTCTCCTATATACACTGTATCACAGTCGTTACATGGAATGGAATACACCGGAGCACTTCTCATTTTCGTGCAGACTGAACTCTTTTGTGGACATCTGAGGACCTTCCTGTTATGCGCTTAACAAAACCTACTTTCTTTGTCCTATTTATGTATCCAGAATGTGCACGTAGTTTCAATCGAATTACATTCACTAACGTTTTCTCTCTAACCCTCCCTGCAGGTATCCTGGATAAGGAAGCGCGACCTACACATCCTGACCGCCGGCATCCTGACGTACACGAGTGACGCCAGGTTCCAGGTCATCAGGCCGGACAGATCGGACAACTGGACACTTCAGATCAAGTTCCCGCAGGAAAGGGACGCGGGCATTTACGAGTGCCAAGTGAACACGGAACCGAAGATGAGTCTCGCGTTCCGGCTCAACGTGATAGGTGAGTACCCACTAGATACTAGCAAAACCGCGGAAACTCCGGGCAAAATATACGCTGTAAGGGTTTCAATGCGTAGCTCCTGAGGAAAGGGTTCTGAAAAACCGAACGTCAATCGTTTTCTCCTTGTAAATAGTACTCCTAATTTTTAATTAATGAATGTTGTTTATTTAATGTACAACTTTAATCTACGCATATTTTTTCATTCATTGATATACAAAAATTCTCTTCATGTCCATTACAGTGGAAAAACATTGTTATAACCATGTAGGTTCTCAGAAACTCCTGTCGTTACTTAGAAACGTATGTTGAAAAAATATTCTAAAATGAGTAAAAAAAAGTTTTTTTTTGCATTTTCGATAAATATTTTTTATAGGAATTTGGTTGGTTGAAGCTGTTCTGGAAGTTTTTTTTTATTTTTCCATTAGAGCATAGGAAATATTTATATTTTAGAGTACTATTGCTTCGTCAATAGTTTTCCATTTTCGGATTGTCATCTAGTAATTTACACAGGATTTTTTTTAGTTGACCAGTACTTATTATTTTCTTTGTGTTTGAGCGTTGAGCTCATGAATTTCTTTCGCCCACAAGTGCCGTCGATTTATTACATAACTGTATAGAATTTTAAAATTAGTTGTGCCTCTTCCTCCTGAGCTCCCACCTTACTTCTTGTTCGTACGCACGGGGTCCTGTACTGTCAAGTAGGGAGTTTGTGTTGAATACGTCCTGTGATTCCTTCACAAAGAATTTACAAAACAAATATACTCTAGATACCTCGGTGTTTTCGTCTTTCATAGCAGCTAAAAATTTTGTGAATGATCTTTCTAACGTTTCTCCAAATTTTATGAAATATAATATGAATAGAAATAGAATACAATGAGAATATAAATATTAAATATGCATTTTTTTAAAACTGAGTAGACTTTACGTATTGGTTTTACAATGGCCTCCACTGTTGTTTCCAAAGTCGTAAAATTTACTTTCTCACCACTTACACCTTCGTGGATATCTATGTGTTTAATCACTGTAGGGTGACGAACGGAAATATCTAATATTCTATTACTTTTCGTACGTTCATCAACTACTAGAGTAAGGGAGTGGTGTGAAATTGTATTATGAGAGGGCTCACTTATATCATGCTTCCTTGAACTTGTTTCAACGCCAATGGTTTTCCAATTTAAGGCCGGGAGATTGAAATCTCCATTTGTTTGGTGGTTTTGTCTTTTGCAGTAGATAGAGATTCCGTGGATGAAGCTTCTATCATCTCTCTAAATATATGGAAATTGTGTATTACAAATTATTAGACGCATCGTTTTGGTTTTACCTTGGACTGTACTGCAATTTTTTTTGTAGTAAAGACTACTTCAAAGTCGTTAATGACCTTAGACTGATTATTATACATATATCTATTCTGACCATAAATGAAAATGATGTTCATGAATTCGCATCAATAATTATTCTCAAGCTTTGATGACTCCGAAATTATGATAGGGAACGTTGGCAAGAGAGTATTACATTCATTCCCAAAGGCCAATCCCCCGTAAGAATTGTCTAATATATATAAAAAGTGGTGAAAATGAATTTAAAATAAGAAAATGATAATACGGTGAGTCAATAAATAAGTCGAAAATGTCAGCATTTCATCATCAAAATCAGTCGTAAACATTTCATTGGGAACGCTTGGAACATCCACCGTACAGTCCCGACTTAGCCCCCAGCGGTTTTCATCTGTCCGGGCCCCTAAAAAATTATTTGGGTGGCCTTCATTTTGATACAGATGATGCTGTAATCTATGAGGTTACACGTTGGCTGCGACAGCAACCAAAGGACTTCTTTGCTGCTGGCTTTCAAGGACTTGTAAAGAGATGGGATAAGTGCCTGAATGTACAGGGTGAATATGTGGAAAAGTGAAATAAATGTCAGAAAGTTACTTTAATTATTTTTGCCTCAATTCAGTTTTGCGACTTATTTATTGACTCACCCTCGTATGTACAAAATCATGTGGTCTCTTTATAGTAATCGTGATCCTGTAGTTTTCCTAATGTCGTTGGATAAGTCCATTTCACGCGATGCGTACCTCATCACGCACGGGTTCGAGAATACTCAACAGTACGATAACTTTCGAGTGCCGAGTGATGCAGAACCAGAAGCATCATGGCTAACAATCAAGATCGCTATCATAATTGCCGAGCAAATTGATTTCATAACTGATGCGGTTCTAGTTTTGCTACTCGCTCCCAGGGGGGCCTATTTCCCGTCGACCAATCACGTTGGATTTTACGGCCGCTCTGCCACCTTCACTTCCGTAAATGAATGGCGGCATTGGTTATATTCTGTCCGCGACTTAACGTAAAAACGTCGAGACAGTTATTTTTTTGTTTCTTGCTGCCGCAAATTAATTAATTTGACCCTAAAAGTGCACATTTCCTGGGAGAATCATAAAAACTCTGGTCCAGCGGACCCTATAAGAGCCGTTATTTTATTAATTCACCGCTTCACTTAGATTTTCCTGCGAAAGTGGCATGTATCATTGCCATGGATTCTTTAAAATATTAAAACATTTAAATAATTGTGTTTGAATGTTAAAAAAATGTACAAATATATATTTTCGGGTTGAAGTTTTAGAAAATATATTTTGAATCGAATTTTATTTAACGATGCCAATGCGTAGAACATACAGAAGAGCTCTGTTCACAGCTCATACAGCTTTTAAGTGTAGGAGATCATACTCAATCTTTTTTTTTTCTCGAACGAATTCAGGGAGGAATTTTTGCTTCGAATTGCTTTTTTCTTAAGATAAATAAAATTTGCTGTAATGAGTAAATTTTGGCTCAGTGTTGCCCTGGTTATGTTTTAAATTACATACAAATTGTGTGAAATTCTCTCGGGATTCCCACCGGGTTAAATTTGCGGCTGCTGCCAACGTTTCGATGAATAACACTTCCGTCGTCATCAGGGTAATGATGCTCGTGCCGCCTGCGTTCTCCCTTACATAGGGTCTTGGACGGTTACATCTGACTGACCACTGTTGTTTCTTCTTTCCGTTATTATTTTTTAAATTCACGGTTTCCACCCTTGATTTATCGAGTACCCCGAGTCTCGATTCAAGCTATTGGGCTGAAAATGTATTTCTATGGATTCTTTAAATAGCCTATCCCAATAACCATTAGCCTTGCATATGACTTTCGCATCACTAAAGGAGATGAGATGGTCCTCCTTTAGGCTATGCTCCGCCACGGCGGATCTATCAGGATGATACAGCCTAATGCATCTCCTGTGTTCTTTCAAGCGTGTTTCAATTGTGCGGCCTGTTTCACCAATGTATATTTTCCCACATTGGCATGGAATTTGGTAAACTCCCGGTGTCTTGAGTCCCAAATCGTCTTTCACTCGCCAGAGATGGGCTCTTAATTTTTTGGGTGATTTATGAATAATCTGGATGTTATTTTTATTCAAGATTCTTGATATTTTCCCCTATGGTCAGTCAGATGTAACCGTCCAAGACCCTATATAAGGAAGAACGCAGGCGGCACGGGCATCATTACCCTCAAGACGACGGAAGTGTTATCCGTCGAAACGTTGGCAGCAGCCAAAAATTTAACCCGGTGGGAATCCCGAGAGAATTTCACACATAATATTCGCCATTAAAGTACAAAATCATTTATACATACAAATTCTTCTGTAGGTAAAATCTTATAGAACAAAACTTTACACTATAGATTTTACCTCGTAACGAAAGCTAGTTAATTATACAGTCTCCAGCCTCCGTCGCTATGTCGGCAGGATTCGATATCAAGATTTTTTAACCAACAAAGGGAAGGGTATAACTATTTTTAGGGTTAAAACATTTAGTAACGTATTCTTAATGCGTAATTTTGAAGTATTTAACACACAAATTTGGAATAAACAAGGTAAACAGCTGAGGTTTCCCTTGACGACGTTGCAAGATTTTTGTGAATCTGAAAAAAATCTCTGCGGTGACTGTATGATTTATTTTCAAAAATGGTTGAGAAGACATACGAACTACAGTTAGTCGTCGCTATGCGTCGTTTTTGATTTACGTCTGATTCGATGTTACGTCCACGCTGACAAGGGTCGCCGGAAAAATTTTTTCCGTTTTTTTGATAGCTGAGACATAATCGCCCTATCTGAAATAGCTATATTTATTTGCCTGGATAAAGAAAAAAAACGAATTTTCAAGTAAACGCTTTGATTCATCGCGGGATTAAGGAGGTTCCTCTGCCACTCGGTGCGTCAAAAGCCGGTGAAAAATCCATCTTCTTAAGTGTTTTAAGAAGTCGATTAAAAAAACATTACCTTACGTAGTCACCTATAGTATTTTAAACAAGTACTTAAAAACGTTGTGAATAAGTTGTATCGAGGCACTTAAAAGTGGGAAACAATTTTTAAAACTCATCAGTAGCTTATTTTGATCTCGGTTTCTGGCTGGCAACTCTTTGCCACGTTTAATTGCTCTGACAATAAATTTGAGCTCATCACCGCTATTTCGTGATCTGAAATGTGTTCCATAATTTAAAAATAAGTTTCAAAATATTTACATGGAAATGTAACTCCTTATTTAAATATAATGGGTAAAAATCATGTGTTAGAACGACTTGGCAACGGTGGTAAGAGCAACATTGCTCAATTACTGCGTTCACTTGTTTTCCTGCTCTTGTGTTGGCGTGTGTTTGAGTTTGTCTGTGACTGCTTCCCAGGAAATCGTTAATATTATACATATATATTTGTATAATACATTACTGTATTTATGTAGTCATTTATATAAATACCCGTGAGTATTATTACATATCTTCAGATAACTTTCGTTTCCTTGGAAGCTATCTATTTCCTGCCATGCCGAGGGAACCCGGACAACATTACCGGAACAACGACAATCTCTAATACTTTTTTGTCAATGTATTAAATTTAGCGTCAATGCACAAAAAATCCAGCTCCACAAAGTTCATTGTAAATTCCCGTGTGCTCGAAAATCACTCGTTTCGTCACGGCACAGCCGCACAGCGTTGCCGATGTGGAATCAACCTGCAGCGCCACATGTTAGTAACTACGTGATTTCTGCTATTTTTGTTGCAAAAACATGTTAATATCATTTAAACCAACGTGGTAAGGGTATATATTTTTAATATTATCATGATTCTTATACTGTGGCGCACCTTATATCAGTTTTTTGTCAAAACGACATTTGTATTCGAATAGTAATCTGCATTTCTTCTACTCAAAGGCAAGCATTGCCATAAGATCCTGTAGAAATTCTCTCATTTTTAAATGCGATTTTCGAGAAATATAGCGTGGAAAGCCTAATTTTTTTCAACGGCAATCTATAGAGTGCAATAAATAGGGCTTATTTTGAAACTTTCATGAAAATGACATTTACTTCGTTTCTCGGTGGAACCTCCTTAAAGTGGCGACGAATAATCTGGTTCCATTTTACCTTATTTCGAGTTACGTCGCTCTATCTTTAACACGCATCTCCGACGTAAATCGATGACTTAAATCACATGCTGTTAGTATTTTGTCGACATCTTGGTGTTAGAAATGCCTCGTTTTTTAAATAATGTCTCTCTGAAGTGCATACTAGTACCGTTTTCCACGTAAAATAGCTGGTATTTATTGGCAAATAACTCCGAAAGTAATGCGGTAAGGGGTTTAATTGTTGGTGTCAATGGAAGGGTGGTATATTTTTCTTTAAAATGAGACAAAATTCATGGATTTCTACGTAAAATGATATTTTGCTCCAACTACCTTAACGCATTCTAAAATTTTGTCAAATTTGTTTGAGTCGTTTTCGAGGAAATAAATCCGAATACGTCTACGAAAATAGTTCTTTTTATTTGTAAAGATAGATAGCTTTTGTTTATTCATCGCTTCAGGAGATTATCACATGGATTTCAACGTTGTTTTTAGTATACCATCACCTATCGAATGTGCTGAGATTATTTTCGACTGAATTTCGATGGATTGAATTTGATTTCCCGATTTAATACTGTTGTCCTAACGACTCTTGCGTTATTAATTGGTGATGAATTATCTATTCGACCCAGTAACCTCGTCTCGCCAAATTATTAAAGGGTAATCCCATTATCACAGGGAACTGCGAGATCGAGAGCTTGGAACGGACTGTATTTGGGTTTGGTCGGCGTGAACTGTCGCGTGGAATATTATTAGAGTAAATGCATTTTCTTCCGGGGTTCCGTTTTTGGGGAAAACGGTAATGCGCTCGTGAATTACAAATGGGCGTGCACAAACGCAGTAGCCTTTTGCTAATGGAGTCGCTCCGTAATTAAACCGCATCATGATTGCATACGACGACTTTATCCATTGAAAATTAAATTCCTAGCGGAACCGATCTCCATCCCTGCCCAATGAAAATTCGAAAAAGCGTGCTAGATTTTCTGCGGAATCAGCGAAGCTTCTGGTCTGTTTTGACACGCCTGATGCGAAATTTTGACGTAGAAACGGTGGGAAACGATTGGTTGAATGTCAAAAGAGCGTTTAACCCAACCGCATAAATTCCATTTTCCCCGTACCGTTTTTACATAAATATCATAATGTTTGCACCATAAAAACATGATTATTTTGTATTCTTTGATCATACGATTGCGTGTAATTCACAGGGAAAAATCGTTCGCCTGGACTGGGAATCCATCTCAGATCCCTCCATTTCGCTTCTTTGATCTTTGATTTATGATTCTTTGATCGTCATCATTTGTCGTGAAATCCTAAGATTGGTTGACTGCAGGCCTCTAACTTTCCCTATTTAATGCTAGTTCCTTTACTTCCTGGTATCTACTCCCATGTACTTTTCTCTTCATTTGGTCAGTGAACATATTCCTGGGTCTTCCTGCAAGTGATATGTCAATCATAAAAATGACATAACTTAGGTTCACGTTAAATTCTTCCACCAAGATATTGCACATTACACCTAGTCCCTAATAATTAGCATTATTCGTTAATATGCTGGTTTACTCCCAGAAGAACTTTTCATTAAAACCCGTGAAATCATTATAAGAGCATTTAAACTGAGCATCGCTTCATCTACCGGACGACTTTTATACCACTCGCCAATCAGATTTTTTGGTTTTGTCCTCTAAAAATTCCATAGAAAACTGTCTTCGCTCCAGATTAAGTTTAGCGGAAACAGATTAATCTGATTTGGTTTTGCGTGAGCGAGAACTATTTCTGAAAACTGCAGGTTTTTTCAACTAATTTTGAGACGTTTTCTGCATTTGTTTTTGTCGTTGGCAAACAGGCATATTTTTCGAAAAAAATACATTCACTGCTCGGAATTGTTTAAACGATTCTCAAAGTCTTTTAGTTTTTTTGTCTTGTCTGTGATTCCATTTGAAAGAATAATTATCCACATTTCTGGTGAAACTATAGCAAAGTCGAGTAAAATCCATATCACTAAGTAACCAGCATACGTCTCTACCAATATATGTAACAATTACTAGATTTAAGTATCTGGGAGTGACCCTGGATGAGTGCTTAATATGGCAGCAACATATCGCTAATTGTTGCAAATAGTGTGCGAAGAACCATTGCTAATATTTGTTTCATTCGAAATAAATTTCCATTATATTTCTGAAATCAATATATAAGGCCCTTGTTAACTTTAGAATTAATTACGGAGTATTTTGTTGGGGCGAAGCTTATCAAAACTCAATGACATTCACCGCTTTTCTACAAACTAGAATGTTTAGAGTGATCTTAAAAAAGGGTCGCTTTGAAAGTTCCTTTTCTCTATTTTGTGTCTTCGTCTTTGACATCTATTCATTTATGAAGTTTTACGTCGTTTTAAGGAGTAATACTGGGTTATTATTGCTCAATCCATCTCCCTAGACTCTGCATAACGCACGTATTTTCTTACCCAAGCCGGACCTGACGTTATTCAAACGATGTTTTTTTATACATAGGACCTGAAGTGTATAATAATATTTGCTTCGTTTTCATTCCAAAATCATAAACACAGCAGTGAAAAATATACGATTTTGGTTGTTTACTGAAGAAAGTCTAGAGGATGTTCTCTCATATAACTGTAATATCATTTGATACATGTACTGTAATTTCAAAATGCTGTATTTCCTTTATATATCTGTGTATGCATAAACCATTCAGTAAACGATGATAGCCATAATTCAGGTTTAACTTCATGGCTACCTATAGTTACTCCCCGATATAACCAAATATATTATTTCGAGCATTCTGTCGGAGCAATAAAACAAACATATGACATGTGGAATAAGCAATATGTTTTTTTCGGTTGTCAGGCTAGTTTGATGACGTAATGCCTTCTCCAAATAGTTCAATGGTGTGTGTATATATATAATCGTTCGTTCATTCACTCAGACCGCTCAGCGGCAAATACACACGTATAAATATTTATACAGAAAGGACACATAAAATACATAAAATGAACAAACACAGTGGTGGTGTGAAGATGTAATGATGGCCGATTCCAAGCAGAAAAAAAGCTGAAATGGATCGGGAATCGAACCACGGACCTTTGGATTTCGCGTCCAATGCTCAGACCACTGGAATCGGCGGGGGGTTTATATTAACAAACACTCCCCAAGGCATGACCCACGAGATCGGCCAATGTTGTTCTGTCTGTTGCTTCGTAATTAGTAACCTTCGACCTGACCCCTTTCATCTTCATCTTGTAACCTGTCATCCGCAGGTGCCCAAACGGTCCTAAGAGGCGCGAAGGGTTCATTCTTGGAACCAAGTTGAGTGGAATACACCACAAGTATGCCTGTAACAGAGACCAGTGTTTATCGATTTGACCCAGAGTCTTCTGGTCCAATCTCTTGTCGATGAGAAAATGAATCGAGGGATAAGCCCTTTTGAGGTCCCGCGCCAATGTCTCACATTTTTTGTCTTTTCATTTCCCTTTTCTTCTCAGAAATGGACCTGTTTCTTAATGTTTCCTTTCCCTTCATCTCCGGTGTCCTCTCTCAGAGCCTTCTCATTTCGCCGTCATCAACGCCCAGTTTTCCGCGAACCTTTCACATCATTAGTGCTATTTATCGCCCTTACCGCCTAGAATCCGTGTTATATACAGGTTGCCTCAATCGGAATTGTTCCCGAATTTCCCATTGAGGTATTTCGAGAGGTCATTTTCTGTGATCCCCGATGCTATCAGCTGAAGCCAATCCGTCATCTCCGTTGACCCTCATTTTCCCATAGCGCATGCGAGCTAACGAACAAATTTTGCAATTTCACTCTCTTTTTAAAAAAAAAGTGTACATAAGTGTGCCTGTCCCCACTTTTTTGATTGGTAGTGAAACCTGGGTATGTCAGGATGGACATGAGAGTAGACTAAACGCCGTGGGTATGAGTTATCCGAGGAGTGTTTGCGGCAAAAGTAGGAAAAATAGGGTCAGTAATGAGTGGGTAATAAATGAATGTGGGTTAGATGCTCTAGTAATGGACATATATGAAAGGAGCGTGCTTCGTTGGTTTGGCCATGTTGAGAGAATGGAGGAGAGTCGAATAACGAAACAGATATATAAGAGGGAAATGAATGGTGCGAGAGGTAGAGGTATGCCGAGAAAGTTGTGGTCGAATGTGGTTGAGGAAATGCTTAGCAGGAGGAATAGTAGGAGTCTTAAAGACAGGAGGGATAGTATGAAGCAGTGTATGGGGGTAAATGAAACAAAAGAGGTTTACAAGGATAGGTCAGTATGGAGGAAATTATTGAAGCAGAGTTAGGTGTACAAATATGTATTTATGAGTGAAACTTAGTGACTGTGCCTACCCCGGAAGGGAACGGCGTGATTGGTATGTACGTATGTGTATGTACTCTCTTTTCCGTTGATAACGGAAGTAGATTCCGGTTGGGTAACATCGAGTAGAATTCACAGCGCAAAGTAATAAACGAATGTTTGATTTACTTGCCTTAAATTTCAAACGTTTGGTTGATAGCCTTTCTTTACATGCACTTATTAGTCTATTCTGTCGTACTATCCACCAGCTAGAAAGGAAAGAGGAGGGTTAAAATCATGAATATACATTATGGATTGTTGACTCATCGCCATATCTGTTTCCTTGAATTCCGTAAACAAACACCTTTTTTGATTGAGTCGCCATCTCATGATGAAAGATGGCAGTTTAAATGTATATACTGTCGACATATCGCAAATAAACACGTCTTACCGGTTTTACTTACCAGTAATCATAACGCAGTGGATAAAAATGTGGTAACATACGCGGGATGTAATTACACACTTTTTTAACATCGTCCATACTCCTATTTTGGGTTCCCATAGACGTATACCCTGTTTTGCAGCCTGGTACGAAGAGAAAGTTCTGTTTAAACGAGGCATTCTAAATTCTTTAAATAAGCCGAACGGGCCTTATGCATTCAAATTAGAATCAGAGTCTGGCAACCGTCGGCTTCTGCTCACAATGGAAGTTTCATATGCCTCTTACACACCTCTTGTAGTAGATATTTCTTCTGTAGCATTTACAAAGTAACTGTTAGGTCTTTTCTTATTATCTCAGTGATAGTTAATAGTTAATATTTTGTTAAATATCTTGGATTAAATTCATGAATATGCTACCTTTGTGATTGCTACAATGTATTAAGCATGGAGTTGTAATATTTGTTGTGGGCAAGTGCTGTGATTGTGATTTTTGTAAATAGTGACATGTTTTCTATGTGATTGTTATTACTTTTTGCCTGAGTTGTAATTACTTATGCCTGCTCCAAAGGAATTCTTTCCTAGAGCCAATAAATCTTATCTTATCTTAGGTTTCAAAAGTATCCAGCTATTATTCACAGCATCAAGTAGTTTATATCTCTCCGATCGTTATTCAATGTCCACCAGTCTCACGTTAACAACAATTAACAACGGCAATTTACGAGTCGACTGAGAAGATTTTTTTCTGGGTAGCGCCAAGGACTGGGCGAACTAAATGTGGAAATTTAGGCAACAACTCCAAACATTTGGATCCATTAGGTTAAACGATATTATTGTTGTTTCGGTTGTCAGGCTTCAGTTTAATAAATGCTATCCCTATCTAATGCTAGTTCCGATAAAGAACATAAATGTAATTATATACATATTATCTATATCTACATCTACATAATACCCCGCAAGCCGCCTCAAAAGGCGTGTGGCCAAAAAGCCGCCTCAAAAGGCGTGGGGTGTTAGGACACCAGCCGTCAACAAAAAAAATAAAATAAAAGTTCCGCCTAGCATTTATTAAAGTCCTTAATTGTTCGGGGGAAAAACGAATTCCCAAACCTATCCGTTCGGCAAAATATCTCTATTAATTTATCGATTCTGTCGGACCTGGAAATATAATGTGGTTCTAATATGATGTTCTCCGTGTCGCTCTGAAAGATATCCATTCTCAATTGCTCAAGCAATCTAAGCCTAGCGCGTAGCCTCCGAGTCTCTAGCGGCTCCCACAATAAATCGTTCACAATCTGTGTAACGCTTTCTGTACGGCCGTAGCAGTTTTTGACGAATTGCGCTGCTTTCCTTTGTATTTTATTAAGTTCATGGACTGGGTCTTTCTCCGCCGGATCCCATATGCTCGCTGCATATTCAAGGTGTGGCCGGAGGAGGGCGAAATAGCACCTCTCTTTCTCTTTATCATCCGAAAATCTTCCCACAACACGCTTGACAAATCCTAGCTTCTTCAGGGCTCTGCCAAAAATATTTCTTATATGTGCCCCCCACGATAGGTTCGAAGTTATCGTAACTCCCAGGTATTTCACTTCATCTGTCGCATTTATGCTAACGCCATCCACAGCATATATTACATGTATACAACATATATTATGGATACATATGGAACAATGCGTCTTCTATTAAATATGAACAGCAAAAGAGTACATTTCCATTCCATTCATGTTGCAAATCGATCTAACCAGTATTGTTGTTATTCGGTTGTCAGGCTGTTTTGATGACGTAATGCCCTTTTCATCTACCTCAATGATCGGAACAGAGTTTCGAAGTTCATTTGTTGTGAAACGAACGTATTCAACGCTCAAAAGGGTCGGAAACGAAAGAAAAGTAAATTCAGTGATGTAGCTGTGAAGTTGAAAGCACACCAGATTGAATGGAAAGCGTTCATTTACTCCCTGAACTTTTTGTTCCAGTTACACTACCATCTACCGCGTCTACACTGACCACTTAAGTGAACGTTTAATTGCCCTTTTCACTTAAGCGCACCGTGTAGACGCCCTCTCATCACTTAAGCCACGGGTCAACTCAAATGGACCTTGGGATCCCTATATTAGTGGAATTGTGTGATATCGATATTGTTTCATCCAGGCAGTCTAAGCCTCGTCGTCGATACGTTGAGGAGTTTGTATAGTCATACTTGCGTTTACATCATTTATATAAGAAGTTGAGTATGTGTGTACTCATTATTCTTCTTATCCATCATTTTTTCGCTGTTTTACGTATTTATAAATCGTAAAATGAACTCAAACATTCGGGAAACGCAAATTTTTTTCCATGAACCCTACTGAGGCTTAGGTAGATTTAAAACCCTTGTGTAGACGCTCGCCTGCTTTTATGTGCTACTTTTAATCAAACCCTACTTAAGGGCACCAATAGTGTAGAAGAGGCCATACGCATGTAATAAATGGTTCACGTAAGTGGCTACAAGTATAATAGGCAGTTTCAGGCGTAACGTTGTGGAATTTGTTAACATTATAATGATTACTCGTAACTTTGTTATTCTACATATTTTTATGAGGAACCACCCAAATTTCGACGTTCAACATCATCTTCAGGTCTTAGTCGTAGTCACCCGTGTTAGCGCTATCTAATCGCTTTGCCTACAGGTTTCCCTAATCACCATTGTATCATGTGAAAAGCATCAACGCTTACTAATGACTACTCCACGGATATCGCCAATTAACAGCAAGGAACAGAAGTGGGTCGATGGCACTCCCTTGATGGACCCCTCAAGTGATTTTTACCGCAATAGATTCAGCGTAGTCAAATATCTTTCATTAGAGGTAATGCCCTATGTATGTACGATATTACTGAAGGATACTCTAATCCAAGTTATTACGCCGTCGTGTATCCCGTAGGATTTTGATTTAATTGGTAACTTTACGCGAGATTCTTCCTGGAATGCCTATGAAAGTAGATAGAGAATGGGTTAGCCGGATCATTACCTTCACTGGAGACTGAAGTATTGAGGTAAAATAGATTAAATTTAAATTTCTTTGAAGGCTTCCGCGACTCATATACTTGTTAATATTGCTGTTTTCAGGTATTCTCGTCGCGTGTTTAGTTTTTCTGACAACAGTTTCTCCCCTCTTCCTGGGGGCGTCTTCAGGTCCGTTGGACATTTTTGTAATTGTTATTATTTATTTTCCGTTGTTATGTATTGCGTTGCTAGTACATCTAGGACCATAGGGTGTCTCGATTGCCCGCTCCTCGCTGTGGTCCGACCACTCTCTCCCAGGTTGAGGCAAGTGGGTATCCATCCTCCCGATTGAAATTCGATGGACATTTAACCAGCTCTACCGCTTCTCTGATTAACCTGGGAAAATAACGATTTTCCCTTGAGAGTACTCTCACTTGGTCAAAGGCAATCTGATGTCCTGGCTCGAACCACGCATGCTCTGCAACTGCGGAGAGGGTGAATCTCCTCTTTTCGGTGGCCCTCTGGTGCTCTTTAATTCTGCATTGAATTGCTCTCCCCGTTTGGCCGATGTAGGATTTACCACATATACATTTGATTTCATAGACTCCCTCATACATTGCAGCGGGAATTTTGTCCATGGGTTTTGGGATGATATCTCCAATTTTCTTCGAGTTTGAGAATCTCGTCACTATACCATACTTCCGAAGGAGCCTACTAATCTTTTGTGCCGTCCCTGCGATGTATGGAATTGTGGCATATGCAGCTGGCTTTTCTTTAGGTCTTTCTTTGGTTCTGTTTATCATTAGATCATTTGCTTCCGCCAATTCCTTTTCTTTCCTTGCGGTCCTTAAAAGGACTATATGCCTAGGGTATCCATTTTTCTCTAGCGCTGAGAATAAATGTTGCTTCTCTGAGGGAAGAGATTCGGTGTCTGAAATACTGTAGGCACGATGAACTAAGGTGTTGATTAGAGAGTTCTTATGGGCGATTGTGCGATTTTGCATCCAAATAGCGATCTGTGTGGGTTTTCTTTCTATATACTTAAAAATTAGTTTATTTAATTTTTCTAGATTAAATTTAGTTTCACAAGGTCATTCTTTTCAGAAAGTGTTCCACGTTTATGTTATCATGCCCTAATCTATATGCTATTACGGAATTCAAGAGTATATTTGCGTTGATTACGTCTGAGATACGTCGTACTCGTAACGTACCTGAAGATGACGTTGAACGGCGAAACCCGGGTCGTTCCAAATAAAGATATGTGGAATCTCAAAGTTACAGGTTATCATTATAATGTCTAAAATAAGGTCATTTCTCTGTTCCAATCTCGTACCAGGAGCTATTATTTCTCTCTCTTCGTAGGTATTTGTGTACTGCTTCCGTTAGTTAAGTGAAAAGGCTATTTTGGGATGGGTATACCTTTTTGAAGTCCACTCTGATTTTTTCAAACAGTTGTCGACCTCTATTGATTCTCTTTTACCTTTGTTAACTCTAAGCTTCGTAGCCCAAAGGAACGACTCTTATTTTGTTTACTTACCAAAATAATTCATCCCGACTCTCTCACGTGACTGCCCGTCCAGTTTTCATTTCGAAAATTTATCCGGATGTATCATTGGTCCGTCAACAAACAGCAATCGATTCAACAATTGAAAACCTCAAATTGTTGAAGTAAATAAATATGTACTGATTTTTTTTCTTTCAACGGTGCAATTCCCAAAATTTGAGACCCCCCCTGAGGGAATTTTATCGAATAAAATATTGCGAAAGGATAAATAATATTTTTTTTTGCAAGCATTTTTTTAAAGCAAAACATATCACGTATTTTATTTCTTTTAACTGAGTGGTTGGTCATTAAATAAATGCCAAAATGCTACACAAACATTGTATTGTTCGAATCGCTTGTTTTACGTCTATTTATTCGCCTGCTCTTGTATTGAGTTAGTGAAATTATATATTTACTCATCTGATCGTCAGGTCTTATTTTTTTATTAGCTACTGATTCCTCGACTAAACATTGAAAGGCACTGGAAATGTTGGAACCATCAACACGGATAAATGAATACAAAATGTAACTCCAATCGATTTGTATTTAAATTATGAATGGTGGAGTTAAATATAAACTACAGCTTTATGAGGAACGAGTAATAAGTGGCATTTTCGTCATAATTCACTAAATCATGTGGCTAATTCCAGTCTTCCAATCGTCCATTACCCGTGCCTATCGCAATAATAGGCTTGTTTTCACTGAGTTTTCAATTGAAGCGGATGAGAAAAACAATTGAAGCGTCTGTCAAACATTTTATGGAATAACTTCAGTATGTGATCAAAACTTTTTTTATCCAATGCTTCAATGGTAAGTATATATCAGAAGTATCGTGACTTTAGCCATCAGCCAAACAAGCATCGGAAGTCGCTTTACATTTGTTTCGTGGGCTGTTAGCGAAAGTGACGTGATACGTGCATCGGCAAGAGAAAATTGCGAAATGTGCAAATTTTTCGCGAGGCTGGATTCACAACGCATTAATTTTTGACAATATTCTTATCATGTCATGTCTAGACATTATTTTATGCATTGAAATATGAAAATTGAGAGAATACATTTCCATTAATACAACCGTATATGTATCGCCAATTCAACACTTTAACCCGAAGACACTCGGAAATTATTGCTTTGTTATGTCGTTTTTCCTGTTTTATGATTGGTAAAAACAACTCAAAATGATATGTTGCAATGCAAGATTTATAAGTAGCGTCCATTTTGAGTCCTTGTTTCACTACTTCACTGCGTGCTAAACTACTTTTCCATCAAGTTATGCCCGTGACTCGTCCTCACTTCAAATGTTTTAAGGAAAATTTGGAACGTACATTTCGGTTTATCGTACATTCATACATTTATATACGCCAAGTAACTTGGCTCCGACTCATAGGTATGGAAGATAAACTCTCGAAATATATGATAAGCTTAAAATAAAAGCTATATTCGGACTGGATCACGTCCGCCATTTTTACTCGAAAAACATGTACTCACCGTGGAGGATTTGTACTTCTTTCCATGACTTATCGTCAATAGTTATGGACACATGTAACTCACGAGCAATTTTTAAAAAACCTAAATTAATCGCTAACTTTGGAAATATTTGTGAATTGACCCTCGAAACTTGTGAAATGGACTCTTTATCTTATGGTCTTGAAAATAGTAGACTTGAGCGTTTTATCAACAGAATTTCGCTAGTATTGACAAAATCAACTTGTAACTTGTGGATTTATGACTCTACAAAACAGGCCCCTGTTCGTTGCAAAGGAAGTATATATACAGTAGGAGTGTACATGAAGTGTCTCATAACTTTTAGAGGGATTAAGGTGGGAGCCCCTAGAGACTTAGAGGCTACATGCTAGGCTTAGGTTGCTTGAGGAATTCAGCTCTGATATTTTTCAGAGCGACTCAGAAATTATTATCACGACTCCTCACTACATCCCTAGGTCTGACAGATGCGACAAAATAAGAGAGATACACTGCCGAACAGATAGGTACAAAAACTCGTTCTTTCCTCGCACAATAAGTGACCACAATAAAAATTGAGCTCCACTAAATACACTCCTATAATACATGTCACCATTTCATCTCCCGAAAACTTACATCTTTACACGGCCGGTGACCTAACGCCCCCTGCCACACGCCCATGCGGCGGCTCTCAGGGTATTATGTAAATGTAGATGTAGTCTCGGGGCATTTGAGATGTGGGTTTTGGAGTGGGTTTGGATAAGCTGAATAACGAGAAGGACGAAAGAGGAGGCAATAGAGATAGTTGGAGAGGAGATGAAGCTGGTGGCAGAGGTTCGGAAGAGGCAGAAGATATGGATGGAGGACGTTTTGAAAGGAGAGGGAACACTGAAGAGGACAATAGAATATCTTCAACGGTTTGTGAGCTAGCTTTGTGGAATTTAGTATTCCTGTTGAGATGAAATAAATACACTTTGTATAATGCACAAAAAACTATAATGGTATGGGCCGGACCGGTTTCAACACTTTCGCGTCTTTCTCAAGGGACAAGGGTCGATAGTCCCTTGAGAATGACCTGAAAGTGTTGAAACCGCTTGGGCTCTTGCCACTAGAGTTTTGTGCAGATTATACAAAGTGTATTCATTCCACCTCAATAAGGATATTAGAAGGTATAGCGTTGGGGAGAAGAAGAAAGAGGAATATAATTTTGGACAAAACATGAAGAGAGACGATATGAGGAACTGTAGACTAATTTAATCCTCTTATGGACGGAATTTTAATAATTAATATTAATCGACAAATTTTAAGCTATCCGGGACTAGCCACGGAGTTTCACTTTTACGGAGTCACCCGCAATGCACACATGTGCGAATTTCCACAGAGAAAAAATCATCCGCCTTGACCGGGATTCGAACTCGGCCGGAGCACTCGGACTCGGCCGGAAATCGAGGGATCCGGGTTCGAATCCCGGTCAAGGCGGATGATTTTTTCTCTGTGGAAATTCGCACATTAATATTAATATTTTTTTCATTCACTGAAGGCAAACACAATATTGCATAGTTTTGTCAAAAATATAAATAAATTTGTCATATAGTCATCAATTAGTCATGTACACAATAGAGCATACAATTTACAACACAAGAATAGCATTTAAATTCAGTACATTTTAACGATTCTCTTGCTATAAAGCAGTAGTTCAATTGCTACAAAATCTTTGCTTTACTCTAGAGGTTTTCCTTTGCAAAAGAAGATAAAATTCATCAGTTGAGTACACGGGTTTTTGAGGTAAAAATTTTTTGAGTTTACTTTTAAAATTGTCTGAAGAAGTAATAACCTTAATATTTTGAGGGAGTAAGTTGTGTGGTTTGGCTCCTTTGTGATGGGGACCATTGGTATTTAATCCGGTAGATCTTGGTTCTATATGTATGTCCAATTTTGATCTGGTATTATGTTGGTAGATGTCGCAGTTTAGATCATATAAATTCATGTTTTTTTTCACAAACAATATAAGCTCATATATATGAGGAAGTCAAGGGGTCTAAGTAACAAAGCCATTGTTTAGAGAAAACTTAAGTCAAAGTTGAAAATGTTTGGTACAACCCACTAAGTAGTTAAGAGGCATTACCCTGGATAGCAGCACCTGTCAAGAAAATAACTTGGATCCCTTTACCACCTGAAAGATTAATATTTTCACATCCCATTTCTGTACCTAACTTATTTTTTTCAAAAATGTCACTTAGACCCCTTGACTTCTGGGATACACATATATTGAGCAGGTAGGGGCATAATTTGAGCCACACAAAAGTAAGGTCTACAGGACTCCCTGTAAACATTATGAAACGTCAGCATGAAAAAGTACTACTACTAAGTATATTTATATTTTTAAGTACTAGTTAAGCATTTTTTTAAACTCCAATTTATTTTATAGTAACAGTTATTTTGAAATGTGACGTATTTGTATTGTATATATTCAGCAAAAATTATACTTTACATAATAATATACAGAGGGTATGCTTCAAAATTACCTCAATAACGTACCTTTTTTTAAACTTTCCCAATTTTTTCTTCATATGATAGCTGAAAATATTCATTTCAGAGCTCCACCAGGCACGCCAATGTCAGTGAATAGCGTCACACATTCATCTGCTCATATTGTTTGAAAAACCGCCGAAAGAGACGCAACTTTCCACACGCTTATTCCGAAGCGTTACGATTCTGTCTAGCGCAGCAACTAAATGGAAAAGCCTCTGTAGAAAGCAGACATGTCAATGATTTGGAAACGTAACAAATTTGACTCGCTCGTCCATGGAGGGTTAATGGCGGGTCATCCACAGGAGGCAAACGGAACTATGTGCCAGCCAGCTAGGATAAAACCTGTCCAAAAACTTACCTCCCAGGATACTCGAATGAATGAATGGCAAATAGACATCAAATCAGTGAGAATTGCACGTGAGTTTAGTTGCCGAAAGTCCATTTGGATCGCATCGTAGCTTCGTCTCCCTGCCTGTTTTCGATATAAATTGAACGTCGATGATTTTCAAACTCTGGAGATACAGTGCAATGATGCATGTCAGGCCTTGCAATACAAGCGACACTTGGGAAAGTGAGATCGCAAAGACCGCTTGTAGCGTTCATAACCTCCTGGTGACTTTTCTACGTTCCAAACCATAATAAATCGTGATTTCGTTACCTAACCATATTCCTCTTGAATTTTTCCCAAGAGTGTAAACAAGTACATATAAGAGAGATGAGGTAAAAATCATTGTATATATTATAAATTCCAAAAATTTCAATTGCATTCCACCATGAGTTATCCACGTGTTGCGTCATAGTGGAAATACGACGAATTTTGAACAATCAAACTTATCGTGAAAATCCTATCAAGTTCGTAATGATAAATTCCGTTGTACACTCGTTCCTGTTTCTACCGATAGAGTTTTATCATAAGACTCCTATTCGTCATCAAGAATGTGTACCTTGTATGTAAAACCTCTATACGCTTCTACCCATGAATTGTGTTTCGTCTCCATAAAAGTGCTGTTGGGAAAGTTTGAAATCGTTAACTTCGATCTGCAATAATCGATTCATTAAGAAAGTAAACTTCCGGAATAGATTTGAAGATTACAGAATCAGGTGGTCGGAACAAGTTGTAGAAAAGTGAAGGGATGCTGAAGGCCTTGAAGAAACGGATGTTCAGTATGCTGGGATAGCTTAAGAGAGTGGCTAGTCTGTGTGAATGTGAAATGAAGATTGGAAGAAAGTTTGATGGAATGAAGAAAGAAATTGTTATTGGAAATAGGGGCCTAAGGCTCTAAAAGAAAACTTGAAGATTTCTTTTCAATTACCTAATGGAGCCGGTAGATTACCCGGGTAGCTTCTTATGAATTCAATGACCCTTACAGGGATTATGATAAGTCGTTCAATCCTAAGATTGGTTGACTGCAGCCCTCCATCCTTCCCTATCTAATGCTAGTTCCCTTACCTCCTGGTATCTCTTCCTACTTTCCACTTTATGTGGTCCATGAACTTATTCCCTAGTCTACTTTAGAGACTTTTCCATCTGTTTTACCTTGAGTAACGTTCTTCAACAACCCATTGTACCTCAGTGTGTGTCCTAGACATCTGGTTCTTCGTTTCTCTATTGCGTTATATATGGTCCTGTCCTCCTCTACTCTTCTGTACACTTCGTTATTTCATGTTTTGTCCGTTCAATTTATCTTCAGCATCCTCCTCCGGCACCAGGTTTCGAAGGCTTCAAACCTCTTCTAGTCAGCTGTTCCTATGGTCCATGCTTCCGAACCATAGAGTGCTACGCTTCAGATAAACCCTTTGAGTGCGGCATGACGTGATATCACGTCACGGTTTTCTTTGGGCTGGTGCTGATGACGTTATATCACGTCAAGGGTACCGTGAGTGTTCCAGCTATCATTAAGAAAGTTTCGATAGGCCCCATAATGAAAGCTGGAACACTCGCAGTACCCATGACGTGATATGACGTATTCAGTACCAGCGCAAAGACGACCATGACGTGAGAACACGTCATGCCGTACTCAAAGGGTTAATTTTTTAAATGCTGTTTCCTGGTTTGTATCACTCTCTTCTTTGAGCACAGCAGTTGTCTTTTTCCCATGAACGCCATCTAAGCTTGAGCTTTTCTCTGTTCGATGTACGTTGCTCTTCTTTTGGTCCACGTGATGGTTCTTTCGAGATACGTGAAGGAATCCACTCGCACTTTTCCCCGCTTTACCCATGCGTATAATTGATCAGTCCACGCACACAAAGTTTCACGCAAACCAGCACATAAACGATAATCGCTCCAACCACCTTAAGCAAATCGCTTTATCAGAAACCTTGGCAGCATCTACTACAGATTTCAAAAAAAATAGCTGAGATATAACTTGGCTGGATAACACTCGGTTCTGAATCTCATATTTACATTCAGGTATCGTAATATTTCGACAATTGTTTCCTCTCTTTAGGCACGTACAGGGAAAAGCTCTTGAGGAATGTTTTCAAATACTTTTTACTGGTTTGCAGTCCTATCATCTTTGAGCAGAGCATTTGTTTTTTTTCCCATGAACGCCTTCGCGAGAATTCTCATGAAAATCATGGATAGCGAGAATTCTCATGAATTTTTTTTTTTGTAATCTCATTTCTTATTTGATTTTCAAAACCAAAATTTTACTCTCGAGAGAATTATACGAGCACGATCCAGCTGAAATTGGTCAGATTTTAAGTTATGATGTATGCACAATGATTTGTGTGTGGCCGAAGCATTTTGACAGATGGAGCATAACCGCGTGTCTTTCCGCGTACCGAGCCGTTATCCCCACCGCTTCTGCGAGCGACACGTTAATGAATTAATACATTTTTATGAACGAACTCACACGAGAAGATTGAAACGCGTGCGCGCGGTCGAACACAATGCGTCGTTCCGGCGTTTCCCTGGTAGCGTGTCCGATGTTTACACGAACAAGAGACAAGCTAAAAGGTTGTTTTTCACTTTCAGTCAGTTGTTTCCCCGCATCGCAAACCCTTCATAACCTGTCACTGACATCCGTTTTGCTCCGTCAGCTCTTCTTCATTTGCAGGCCACGGGGAATGAGGGAGAGAGAGAGAGGCGCATGGGCGTACTTCTTTTATTTATGAACTGAATTACGGGTGGAGGGAACCCAAAAAAAATTCTCTCAGTTTGCACGTGAAAAGTCTGAATGTGTGTTTATCGACTTCCAGTTTCGCTAATCATTTCACCACCACTGCTGCCACCAATAGCAAATATGGATGGAAAAAAATGTCCACATGAACCATAACCTTCAGAGAGTAGTCTAATTTGTTGTTGTATGCTCAAAATTAATCATGCGTAACGGCGTTTCAAGACTTCGTTTTATCTTTAGATGTACGCGTAAAGATGGTTCCATTGTTGAAAGACATACATCACGTTTACCAACCGATCTCAGATCGATCTGACCGAATCAACTCGGTGTGATAAACGCAACCGGCTATTGGGATCGACCTGAGAAGAGGGCTAACTTGGGCCGCTTTCTCGGCCAGTCTGAGATTTCAGATCCAACTGAACCAGTGGGTTTGTGGCGCTCCTCGTTATTATTTTGGTTGCCATTCGGAAACAAAATGTAATCGTCATTATTGAGGGCGTGTGTGGCAAAAACTTGTAACAAGAGTACAGTTGGTGACATTGAAGATATATTTCGCAGTACTTCGCAATCTACCTCCAATCGACAATTTTGTTCACTCGGAATGCGACAGAAAATTTCGAACTCAGCACTTGTTTACACAGCTGGTCAATCGCGCTTCAACCAATGGATTCCATTGTTTACTATCAATATTTTCAGGTCGTATTCGGTGTTGGTAAGCCAAGCGATCTGATTCGGCTGGCTTGGAATTTTTCGATCAATCTGAGATCGATTGGTAAATGTACTGATAATGATATTTTTTTATTTCCCTTAAATTTCATGGAAATACTTTCTCGGGTAAAATATGATTGGACAGAGCTTATACCAAAGCTTTGGATTGGTTTTTCAGACGACATGAGAAGTGAAATAAATTTTTTAGGCCATAAATACTTAATAAGAAGTGTCAGCTAGGGTTATCCATGGTTTGTATTCATAATTTATTCTAAAACATAAGTTGCACTAGATACGAATGAAAAGTTGCGACACTTATAACGCGTAAAAATTCGTCGTCATGGCCAAACGTCTCATTAATAGAATTTTATCATCGATATAATATTTATTTATTTACTAATTTTTAATTTAAAGTTAATTTATAATCATAATTTATTTTTATTTAATCATAATAGAATAGTATCATGACTATTTAAGACTTTCATTTTACTCGCGGAAGGTTCACGCCATGCGCTGAAAACGCATTTTTAGCGATATAATTTCATTTTTTATAAAAAGATACGACTTAAACGATGTGACATTATTTTGCTATTCTTAAAAGAATTAAGAATCCAATTGCGCACCCTCTAATTCCCGACGCGATATGCGCGTCCGTATTTTTCATTTGTTTAAAATGTCGCTGTTGAACTATAAAAGCGTGCAAAACCTCGTGGAAAACGTCATGCCTATTAGGTTTGGAAGGTTTTTATCTCAGAAGTTAATGCAATCAAAGGCTATTATTATGGTTTTCTGAGAACGATGAGATCTTTTTCTTCGTAATGATACTGAATCCATTGAGTCATCATTGAAATCGTATTGCACACCATTAAATTTAAAAAAATGAGAATCGAATTGCACGCCCTCAAATTCCCGACGTGACATGCCCGTCCGTATTTTTTTCAATTGTTTTAAATGTCTATTTTGAGCGATAGAAAGAACCAATTTACGTGGAAAACGTCATGCGTATTTGGTTTTTTTGGTATTTATCTCGAAAATTAGTGAAATCAAAGGCTGTTTGTGTGAAGTTTTTCCAAGAACTACGAGATATTTTTCTTCGACATGATACTTAATACATTGTTTTATCATGCGCAAACGTATTTCGTTCCATCAATCTAAATTACCTTCCGGATTTTATTTTCTAAATCTGTTGGCATTGAGTTATCATTGAAATCAAATTGCACACCCACAAATAAAAATTGAGAATTGAATTGCAAACCCACAAATAAAAATTGAGAATCGAATTGCACACCCTCAAATAAAAATTGAGAATCGAATTGCACACCCACAAATTATAAAACTAGCCGAATTACGAGGGAAATGTTATACCTATTAGGTTTGGCAGGTATTTATCTTTAAAATGAATGAAATCACAGGCTATTACTATGGTTTCCTGAGAACGGCGAGTTATTTTTCTTCGTATTGATTCTGAATCCATTGATTTATCATGAGAGAACGTTTTTCGTTCAATCTATCTAAATTACCTTCCAGATTCTATTTTCTGTCGTTCACCATGCCTACATCCGATTAACAGTAAACAACACTACTTACAGTCAGCTGTCATCATTGTTTTCCAGAGTTCGAAAGCGAAAAACGAGCGTTTTGATGGAAAATTAACCACCCTAATTAAGAGTCACGTGACACGTGGAAATGTTTCCGGATCAGTTAGTTTCTTTCTACGCCGCTTTCAGTCAGTGTTCCTCGCCTAAATCTTCATCGCGTGCGAGAGTCACTTGTTCATTCCGTGTACTCATGTCGAACGTTTAAGGAGAACGTCCTGAAACGGATTTACCGTTGCCTCAGACGACTCATCAGTCCCCGGCGCGAGCGCGCGTAATCTCCTCTTGCTTGATCCGAACCCCTTGAATGTTAAGGGAGCAGAAACTGATGCGATTTGCCTGAAACTAGTGCCCCGCGCTTCTCAAACAGACCGTCTTAGTGGGGTGCTTAAATCCTGGTCTTCGTCTCTGTTAGGACAGCAAGCTCCCATGGAAACTTCAGCCTCCGATTGAAACGATTAGTACCAGAAACCCTAAGTTTCCTCATACTTTCATTCCTTGAACTAGTCAATTACATCTCTCTTAGAGTCGTTTCTTTAATTTATTATGCCGTAATTTATAAATAGGTACCACTAATTCTGATATATCGTAGAGAACTCAGATACAAGGCATATGCGGCACAGCATTAAAGGAATTAAGTTTTTTTTAACGTTGTAATGGGAAGGTCCTCGGATGAGAAAGTGAAAGAGAGATGCATCTTCGCTCTGGTTAGGCCATCCCTCTTATACGCCGCGAGCATTTGCAACCCAGGCTAACAAGATTCAACCGATAAAATCAATAAAACACAAAGAAAAAATGTACGCTTCGTTAAAAACTGCTACGAGCAAACACATAGTGTATCACAACTATTAGAGGGAGCCCCTAGAGACTCGGAGGCTACACGCTTGGCTTAGCTTGATTGAGAAATTCAGAACTGTCGTGTTTCAGAGTGACACAGAGAATATTGTGATGACGCCTCACTACATCTCTAGGCCTGAGGGAAAGCGGTAAAATAAGAGAGATACATTACCGAGCTGATGGGTACAAAAAGACTCGTTCTTTCCGCGCACAATAAGCGACCACCATAAAAACTGAGCTCCGCTAAATACAATCCCATAATGGACGTCAACATCTAACCTCCCAAAATCTTATTCCTTACGTCTTTTCACGGCTGGTGTTAGAACATCCCCTGCCTCACGTCCATATGGCAGCTCTCAGGGTTGTATCTAGATGTAGTATTTTATTATTTAGCGTGTTTTTAACACTCTTGATTTCGCTCAGTGAAGATCGTGCTGTGACTTTGAGTGAGGTTGTTCAATAAGACTACGACTAAGGACCGGTTGAACACGACTTTAAGTTAGAGAAGGCTTTTCCAATATTATTAATGTTAACTCTATACTGCGACATCTGACTTATAAGTTGTTTCTATTAATAGTGATTTCTTCTAGCAAACTTGCGATACTCCGATGGATTTCTCACAGAGCCACTTTACTATGGTATCATTTTATCGCTTCTGTCGGACCTAGAGACGTAGCATGGCGCCAGGATTATAATCCCATGTCGCTCTGAAACACACCTGTTCTGAATTCCTCAAGCAAACGAAGCCTAGCGTGTAGCCTCCGAGTCTTCAGACGCTGCCTACTTAACCCCTCCAAAAGTTATGAAACAGTGTATGTTCGCTCTTAGCAAATTTTAACTAAGCTTCCAGTAGTTCTTCATTTTTATAATATATCTGAAATGATAACTCATTTTCGCTCATTTTGGACTTAACGTCCTATATGTAGCTGACACAGAATTGGTGTGAACTTTTCGTCCTTCGATGTGCGACAGTTCATAGGTCGTTCGGTCCTAAGATTGGTTGACTGCAGCCCTCCACCCTTCCCTGTCTAATGCTGGTTCCCTTACCTCCTAGTTTCTACTTTCCTCTTTATTTGGTCCAATAACTTATTCCTGGGTCTTGCTCTGGGCACTTGTACCTCTATTTTGCCTTCAATTATGTTCTTCACAAACCCATTATGCCTCAGGGTGTGTCCAATCCATCTTCCTCTTCTTTTATCACGATGTTTACTCTTCTGTACACTTCGCCATGTCTTATTTTGTCCGTCCATTTTATCTTCAGCATCCTCCTCCAGCACTAGGTTTCGAAGGCTTCTAGTCTCTTCTGGTCTGCTTTTCCAATGGTCTGTGCTTCTGATCCATAGAGGGCCATGCTCCACACGAATGTTTTCACGTACTGTTTCCTGGCTAGTAGTCCTATCCTCTTTGAACGCAGCAGTTATATTTTTCCTATGAACGCCTTCTTTAGCTTGGGCTATTCTCCGCTTAATGTCCGTTGTACTTCTTCCGTCCCGCGTGATGATACTTCCAAGATAGGTGAAGGAATCTACTTGCTCTAACTTCAGTCCTCTCTGGATGGCTTCTATATTTAGCTTCTCTCTTCCGCACACTATATGATGTATCGGGTTTGTCATTGCAGCTTATTTAGTGGGGAGAAATAAGACCAATCAATTTGTATACAAGTGTTTCTCGAAATAAAATTCCATCCTAGCAATAAAAATCAATAGTGTATGGACAGAGAATAAAAACATAACGTTATTCTTGAAGCTACTACTTGAAACTTCTTGACAGTGAAGGATACAACGAACTAAACTGTTACAGGCGTTACTTTGTGGAAGTTTTTAATATTCATAATGAAAAGATAAAAGTTGGTTAATTCCACACTAGTTTATTAAAACCGACCGAGGTTCCAGCAACTGAGAGAAAATGGCACTCAGTTGCTGAAACCTGTGTCGGTTTTAATTTATTAGTGTGGAATTAACCAAGTTTTATCTTTTCACCATGAAAGATACAACGGATGAAAAGCCAGCTTTCGAAGGCTTCTAGTCTGTTCTGGTCAGCTTTTCCTATGGTCCATCCTTCCGATCTATAGAGTGTCACGCTCCACGCGAATGTTTTCGCATACTGTTTCCTGGTTTGCGGTTCTATCTTCTTGTGACTTCTATCCCGCTTTAATTTCCAACTCGTATGTGGCTACATCACATGGACTAGTGGGACAAATCCTCAGTAGATGACGTGGGGGGCGCGTCCCGTCTCGGTCTCCGCGTGCTGGAAAGGCAAGAGACAGATGTGTCCCCGTTCCGTTCAAACCCTCAACACAGATTCCTCTCTCTCCCCGCCATTGAATCACTTCAACTGTCTTCCTCCGCGTCAATCTCCTTGATAACAGACTCAGGCGAGGGCTCCATTTCCATGGCAATGTTTGCGAGGACGACGCCGAATGCCATCCTTGGGAAACTGACCCAGAGGATCGTTTTAATCAGAGAGGAGAATGGGGGGGTGGCGGTGAGAGGAGAACCCTAATGAGGGTTTCGCGGCTTGAAAGAGAGCGAGATAAAGGGCATTATGGGGGTACGACAGAGTTTAAGGGTTAAAGGAATACACCTTCCAAACTTTGTTCCCTTTAGCTTCTCTCTTCCTTTATCCCATCTCCTTCCCTCTCTTTTTATATCCTTCCCTTCTCTTTATCTTCCCCACCTTTCCCTTTCAAGTCTCTTTCTTCGAACTCCGATATTTTCGAAGATAACCACAAGTGTGTATCGATTATTTACTCTAAATGAAGTCATCAGGATATGGAAAGACAACGCGGACCTCACTTTATACTCAAAATTATGTTCATCAATATTTAATCAATGAAAATGTTTACATACTCCTATGAAACACGCTTTTGTAAGCTTGAATTAAAGTTCACAAATCGGCGGTGTGACTTTGAAATTTAAGCATAGGTGCATTGTGATATGAACTTCGTAATATCACTCCAATCCAATATGCCTCAAATCAGGCTTTGGTGTGGGTACGCCTTTATATTAATCTGAAACTTGAAATAATGTTGCATTGAAACATGGTGGCAGTCAGTCGCCTGTGTTAAGCGTGACGAGAATTGTCGATAAAAACCACTCGCATTGCATTCTCTTTTCTATTTTATGGGCTATGATTATAATTTTGTTTTTGTTCCTTATTTATATGATCAGCATTGTCTCTCGTGTCATGTTTAATCTGAAAAATAGATATTTATTGACCATACTAACGCATGGTAATGCTTTTATTATTTTAATATGTGATTGGTGATATCTCCTGTGTCATGTTTTAATTTTAAAAAATACATTTTAATAGCATCTTTCTATTTGTGCATAATAGTGTTCGTATCAAACTTAATGTTTTTTTTGCCTTTTTTTTTGCTTGTATGAAATCCGTTTTATTAATCCTAATTATACGTACTCCATAAAGTGTATGTGTGTTCTATGTTACAAGAACAAGATCTAATCACTATAAATTTCTAATTTGCTTTTATTTGTAATACATTTTACTCCATTACCACTCAAATAACACTCTATTACTCGAAACTTATATGTACGTACAAAAAATATATTCTTTTTCTAAGGGTGAATCTGAATCTGTCCACAGACAGGTTTCAACTGAACTGCTCCCTTCATGCTCGTCTATGCTGTGCTGCCTCCCTCAGCTCTTCGTAACTCCTTCCATTCATAATATCTGTCAACATATTATTTTTTCATCTTCCTCTCCCTCTCGTTCCATCGATCTTTCCTTCTAAGATTCATTTCAGCAGGCAATCGTTCCTGAGGACGTGTTCCATCCAGTTTGCCTTCCTCTTTCTTACTGATCTTAAAACATTGATAAATATATTATCAGAATGGTATGGAAATCTAAGCGGTAATGCATTTGTTATTACCTTCGTAATATCACACCAATCTATCGGGTTTCTGCCGTGAGCACGTCTTTATGTTTGACGGAAACTAGGAACAAAGTGGTAGTGAAACATGGTGACAATCCCGTGTGAAAATTGAACTTCATAGTATCACATCAATCTAGGTAGACTCAGATATAGAGGTTGACGTGGACGCGTCGTTAAAATCTGTATGATTGTTGGAGTACAGAGATATGGAAACATGGTGGCTGTGTCACCTGTGCAATGCGTGATGTGAGTCGTGGGGAATGGTTTTGTTTTTTTTTTAGGGCGGACAAGGAGAGGACAGCGCATTGTGGGTAATGCTGTTGTAAAGTGTTAGCAGCGAGCTTCATCTCAATGTTTACGATTTCAATAAAGCTGGGTCTAATTTCAATGATGCCATTCGTGACTCTTTGGAAGAAGCTATGTAACCAATTACAGCGAAGAGTCGCAGTGGGTTAGAATTCAGAAAAAAAGAATGGCAGGTCGAGCATTTTGAAATTGGCAATGGAGGTGTGAGACCTTGAGAACTCGGGTAGCGGTAACGCGGATTCTACATTACTCTCCCTCGTGGACCCAGTACCTTGGGAACGGACTCTTCCACTGCAGTCTCTCTCTTGTGCTGCAGCTAACTCGTAAAATAAAGCTGCATTGTTTTCTATTAAAGAAAAATATCTCACCATTCCCATAATCCCAAAATATCGGCTGATGACTACGTTCCGAGATATTTTCGAAAAATACCACCTATATTCCCCATTTTAAAATTGAATGGGTATTCTTACCTTGGAGACATTATTTTTAAAATTACGACTTTCGCACGCATGAATCTCGTCAGAAATATGGTGGTTCGTAGCTGGTATGATCTCTCATTCATACGTTAAATTATATAAATTGCACTCCGCAGTAATTTTTGCAGAATCTTTAAAAAAAATTTTTGGTAGTGAAGGCGTTTTCATCCTAGGGCGTGAAAAAAAATGAGTCAAGCTGGAGACGCAGGTAGGCGTATGTAGTTAACTTCGGAGACTTTCTTTCACTAAAGACAATATGTCTGGGCCATTAATACTTCAATATTTACTTCTTTTTCTCACGCTTAAACCTTCTCACTGCTTGAAATTAGATGATAAAATATGAATATGGTGTCTATGTGATGTGATGAAACGTTTATAAAAACCGCAGATTTGTATTTTTGTAGAAGTGTTATCATTTTAATAAATGTAGGTAACAAAGTAGCACCAAGGTTGCGAGGACCGCGTTGTCTTCCTATGAATATGGTTCCTCTTATGACCATGTGCTCGGAGAGACTCGGAGTTCAAAGAGTCAAAGAAATAAATGAATTTGGTCTCGTTTTCGAGAAAAATATCGCACCCTTCCGTGAACACCAAAATTATCAGTCTCTTACCAAGCTGCTTGTCGAAATTTTCGACGAAAAATACCTGCCATTTTTCATTGGAAATGATACGTGCATGCACTCCAGAGAGACATTATTTTTAAAAAATGAAGAATCTCAAGCCCCTAGATCTCGTCAAAAATTTAACAGTGTGAAGTTTGTATGTTTTCTCAACTTTTTAAAAGGTAAGTAAATCATATTGTCAACGCCATAATAAGGAAACGAGAAGTTTTCACTTGGTAGAAGGACGTCATAATGAACATGGTAAAATTTTTGACTTCCGATATTAATTAAAACTAACGACCGGTTTCGGCTGTCACACCATCTTCAGGACTTGAAGGAAACGTAAGTTGGTGCTGATGACGTCATATCAAGTCATGGGTACCGTGAGTATTCCAGCTTTCACTAGAGAACTTTCACTAGGCCCCTTAATGAAAGCTAGAACACTCACGGTACCTATGACGTGATATAACGTCATCAGCACCGGAGGAAAGACAACCATGACGTGATGTCACGTCATGGGTACCGTGAGTATTCCAGCTTTCACTAAAGAACTTTCACTAGGCCCCTTAATGAAAGGTAAAACACTCACGGTACCTATGACGTGATGTCACGTCATGCCGTACTCAAAGGGTTAAGGAGTTTTTAACTTACCGCGCGAAAAAAATGGTCCAGCTAAAGACTTATGCGTATATTTTTATTCAATTGCTTAGAATTAGTCTCATAAAGTGTTTAATTGCGCCATTAATAATGCAATATTTAATTCATGCTTCCTACAGCTGCTAAAATTAAAGCGTATAATTCGAATATGGTCTCCATTATGACTGAGGAAGTATCTCGCTCGAAATTTCCGTAATAGCTAAGCCGTGTCAAAAAGAGTGAAGGCAGGTATTATTTCTCTCAACAAAAAAATACAAAAAAAAGGGTTGGATATAGTATTTGCTTTGGCTAACACAGTCGCCATTGAAACTCCTTTAATTCCCATCAGATAACCGCCTTCCTTTTTGCTTTTTCAATTGAATGTGCTTCTCCCTACCCCTACGAAGATGAAGATCCGCCGCTTTGTGCACTGATGGGCCTTTTACGTGACCGGGAGCACGGCCCTTTAATTGTGTCGCGTTGTGTCTCCTCCCGCTGAGCGCCCCGGCCATTTAGGTTGGCTATTCCTGGTTTCTCCCCCGACTGCTCGTACGCCCTCCCGCGGCGGGCAATTACGCCACAGATGACGCCATCGGTCAACGTGTCAACCTTGCGTCCGTGTGTGCAAATGTGCGGGTGGTTCGAACAAGGGCCGCCAACTCTCCCCCCGATTAAGAGGCGGACTCCCGGTAATGAATTTTTAATGTTGGGGGGAAAAAATTAGATGTGGGAATCAAGGTAAGAGGGCAGCTGATAAAGTCGGTCAGATTCGCGCACGATCAGGCGCCGATTAGTCGACCTTTGAAGGGATAACAAGCTATTGTATATGCTTTAGAATTTAAGGGTGGAAAATTTGGAGTGAAGGTGAATCATAAGAAAACAAAAATATTGAGTTCCTCTAGGTGATAAAAGCGAAATATAACTAATAAATTCAGGCTTCACTTTGTGGAACCTCTCCATATCGGAAATCAAAAACTTTCAAGTAATGGTCCACTGATATTTTTATTGTTCACGACCCGGGTTTCGTCACGTAATGACATCTTCAGGTACAAATATTATCCCACATGGGTATATATACAAAATCAGGTGCAGATGGCGGGGAAGGGAAGAGGGGGGAGAAGGAATACCGTTGGAGCATGGTGTAATGGGTGAGGGGCAAGTAGGAAGGGGTCGGCTCCTCCCCCACCCCTCACCTAGCCCAACGCTTCCCTACCCTCGCCGACCCCTTCCTACCTGCCCCTTACCCATTACACCATACTCCAACGGTTTTCCTTCTCCCCCCTCTTCCCTTCCCCGCCATCTGCACCTGATTTTGTATATATACCCATGTGGGATAATATTTGTACCTGAAGATGTCATTACGTGAAGAAACCCGGGTCGTATACATTAAAAATATTAGTGGACCATTACTTGAAAGTTTTTGATCTCCGAAAAAAGCGAAGCTGGTCATAAAAGTGGGAGGACATGAATTGGAGTCCGTAGAGCATTTAATTACCAAGATTGTACGCTGGAAGAAAATGGGCATAGTAACATAGACGTTAAGGAGGAAAACAGCGTTAGACAAGGAAGCCCTAAGCAAAATTTATGCTGAGGAAATGGTAGGACAGTTATGGGAGGAACTTGAGGTGGGACCAAAATAGGAGGGCATCTGATAAAGTCGATTTCATTCGCGGACGTCCATACGTTTGCTAGAGGATCTTCGAAGGGTCTTCAAGCTTTGTTAGATGCTTTGTAAACGCAGCGCGGGATATTTGGAATGAGGATAAACCGTAAGAAAACAAAAGTAATGGGATTCTCTAGGGCGAAGAAAACGAGGCTGGTAATTAGAGCTGGCGGACACAAACTCGAGCAAGTAGAGCATTTTAATTACTGAGGTAATACGCTAGTAGAAAACGGACATAGTAGCAAATGCATAAATGAGGAGAATAGCGTTAGCCAAGGAAGCTTTTAGTGATATAAGAGAGTTGATGGCGAGGACCTTGCGCAAAGATGTGAAGAAGAGTTTGGTGAAGAGCTTGATATGGAGGGTAGCTTCGTATGGTGCTTAAACGTGGACCTCAAGAAGTGAGGATGTAAATAGGCTGAAGTCATCTCAGATACATCATTGATGAGGGGAGGTGAATATTTCAAGGCCGTAGTGGAGATTACTCCCATCTTTGACTCCAATTACAGTATATGCCGTCGCCCCAATCTTGGCAAGAAGGCAAAAGAATATATTCTTGCGTTGAACCAGAAATACCGTCATTGATGCCAATACATGAAAATCAATCCCAAGATACCCTTCAGCCATAATTTATTTCAAATCTTTACGTTGCTGGGATAGTTTTTGTTTATTTGTACCATCGTTATTGTTAATATTCTGATTTGAATTTCTCATTGATTTCCATAGTATTCCAGTTCGTGACCGAAAGTGTATTCTGTGCTCGAAATCGGTCCATTTTTCTCCAATACTAGATTTGTTAGGAGGTCAAAGATATTTTTTTATACCAAGATACAAGTTCTTAGGCCCACTGAAAGCTCCAAATCATTAATGAACGTCATTGAGGAAGTTAGTATGAAGATAGATTTATATTCAATGTTCATGAATTTTTAGCACACCGTTATCTTTAGCTACTTGATTTGACTCCATATGTAAACTCTCTTAGTTTCACAGAGCATGTGAACGTACAATAAGCTTTTTTTATTTTTATGTTCACCCATGTATTTACATTTTGATCCAATATTATTTTATCTTATTGATTTAACGTTGCAGGACGTCATATATACTGTTAATTTATGCTCTTTAATCGCATCGTTAATTCTAGAAATTTTCTGCGCTAGAATAATTACGTAATCGGCTAATTTTAATTTTTTAATGCGTAGGCAGCCTTGGCAATCTGTCTTCAACTTTAGGTATTGCTATTGAGGCTAAAGTTGATGCCAATCTGTCAATTTGATGAATAAACGTCCCCTTTTGGTCGAAATCATGCATTTATCACCTTTATCTGTCGGAATCTTCTGGAATATTGGTACTCGTGGAGCGGAGGACTGCTCCAACGTTTTTTTCATGGGATTGTTAATGGGTTGTCTTCATTAATTCATTTAGGTAGTCCAACTGAGAAAAGACATAATTGTCATTTTATTCATGTTAACCATGCTTACAGAAAGACTTGTCCTCTGTTAGATTTGAGCGACAAAATTATACCTTTCTGTGCTTCTTTTCTCGTGCGCTGTGGAACTTCCTTAAACGAAGAACGCCATTGGAAAAATGCACAGATAAATGTTTTTTACCCGGGAATGTCGATGTAATTTATTCTTCATTTTGAACATATCTTGGAATTGTAAATTGTGATCGTCTGAAGCAAAACCCTTGCTAGATTATTACCATCGGCCATGAAACGTTGGGTAATCACCACTTCGAAATGTGGCGAGTATATGATGTCATATATTGTTTAATTTGATGATACTTTGCAACTGTAAACTGTTATTCTCTGAGACGGAAACCGGTTTAGATTATTACCATCGGCCATGAAACGTTAAATAATCACTACTTAAAATTACGCGGAGTATTTGGTAAAATTTATTCTTTTTTAAAACATATTTTACGATTGTAAATTGTTATTGTTTGAAGCAAAAAAGGAGGTAGATTATTACTATCGGACTCGAAACGTTGGTTTATCACAACTTCAAAATATGCCGAGTGGATGATATTGTAATGATCTCACTTATTCTTTATTTTGAACATATTTTTCAATTGTAAATTGTGATTCTTTGAAGAAACAACCGTGTTAGATAATTACCATCGGCTACAAAAGTTTGGGTAACTAATCGCCAGTTAAAATTACGCCGAGTATATCACGTCATTTATTCTTAATTTGGTCATATTTTGCGATTGGTAACTGTGATGATTCTTTGAAGCAAAAGCCGGTTTAAATTATCACCATCGGCCGTGAAACGTTGGGTAAACACCGCTCAAAATGACGCCTGGTATTTGGTTTCATTTATTCTTTTTTGAAACATATTTTGCAAATCTAAAGTTTGATTGTTTGAAGCAAAACCGGTGTAGACTATTGCAATCGCCCATGAAACGTTGGACCATCGCCATTTTAAAATACGCCGAGTGTATGATGTCATTTATTATTTTGTTTAGCATATTTGGTTTTTGTAATTTTTTTTTTCAATTTGCCTTTATTGCATTTTTTTTAATCAGGACCTTCTAAGCCACATGGCTTGTCAGAAGGTTCCGTAGTATTCATACCAGCGGCATGTTACATAGTGGAAAATAATATTAACATACATAAAACAGAACTCAAAACACATCTCATTGGAGAAAAAAAAGAAAAACTTAAAAAACCTGTAACATGAATACATTTGCCATAGTATAACATAATATTGCAATGATATAAGTAAAAAAAATTCACAAATGATCACAGAAATGTAACATATTCATAAATATAGTGCTTAGTTTTAAGGGATTACAACTTCACAATATAATTAATTAACCACTCCTTGATACTTTTTTTAATTTCTGCCATTCTTTTTAAATTTTTCAATTGCTTAGGCATACAATTAAAAGTATATGGTATAATATATGTAGGCAACCTTTTTCCATATAAATTTTGATAATTATAAGTTATCAGCATATGAGTATTTCTTTTAGACATACAATGTGTATTCTTACAGGGAACTTGGTATTCTTTCTTAAAATAATTTTCCACAATGATTAACCATATATGTGATTGTTTGAAGCCAAACCGGAGTTAGATCATTACCATAGTCCTAGAAATTTTGGATAATCACCTTTTAATAATACGCCGAGTATACCCTGTTTACGTATATATTTATTCGGGCGTAATGACCAGTGAAAACTTCAATGAAAAACTATTAACAAGTTCTCTTCCCTCCAAGGACTAAAACTCAGGAGAAAGTCGAATCTGCGATTTAAGTGCTCGCAGATTCCCCATTTCAACGAAGACTCGATCTGAACAATACGTCTTTGTCTAGCCTTTTTTGTGTCCAGTATTTTACTTTCCAATTTCGTCAAAAAGTATCCATTCACTTTCCTAGACAGTTGTGGGAAAGTACCCCTCCATAATATTCTATAGCTTCTTTGTGCACGGTCCTTTCTATGAAATGATGCCCTTCGATACATAATATATATATGTATATAATAAGCTTCTTTTCACTAACTCGGTCAGAACTTTTTTAGATTCCCATAGAAAGGCAGCGCTATAAGTTTGTAATGGCACCACTTTGTCGCTTAAGGTTTAGTCAATCAATAGCTCGAAAACTCTCTTTCAATCTCCTTCTTTTCGTCTCCCCCAACCCGTTTCTACATCTATTCAATATCCCGTCCTTATTCCCCTGTCTGGCTAGTCTTTCCTCCACTAGTTTTGGCAAAAGAATCAAAATCAACCTTTATTGTCATGCGTAAATATATTCAGGTGGTCATTATTTTATTGTTATTCCCTTCCTTAAAATAAGTGTGCCATTGGAAAAAATTATAAACGATTGTTCTATATAGATAAGTTTAAATATATTAGCCTGGCTGGGGCTCATGGGTAAAATGGAGCTGTCACACTGCTTCCATTTAATAACGAAGTAAGATAATACTTCGTGGAGGTATCGTATATTAGAATTTATTAAGAAATGATATTACGTGCTTTTCCACAATTATCTTATTACATTTAATTAGTACAATGATTTTCGCAGCTTTTTGTTGCATCTTCAGGTTCACTTGTTCATGTAAAATTTATTTATTGATTGCTGTGATATTTGCCTCAAACAAAGTGAAGTAATAAATCTAGGTATTTAAGTGGAGTGAAACTCTTTGAAACGTATAGTTTTCCCTTTGCACGCAAATTAATAGTCATCTCTCCTAATTCAAATTCAAATTTTTTGGGTAATTTTGGCATTATCCATTAAATTTATTGTGTATGTCAGCGGCATGTTTTTAAGGCGCATTCAGGTTCATCAACGAGCCAATAAAACCCTTTTTATCAAACCCTCTTTTTTTAAGGAACTCCAAGACCCATTACCTTTTCTCTTCCTCACGATTTATGGGTTAAACGAACAGCAGTCCTAGAGATTTTGGCTTATCGTCGCGTGATACGGAATAGGGGAGAGGAGACAAATCATGCTCTTAATATAATTTCTTAAGATTACGGCAAAAACATTACTCACCATTAAACTTTGTCTTTTCCGTCGGGACATATCCATCCAATTTCCCTTCTACGTGACGTACCGCACTCACATGATGTTATATCAGACTCAGCGTAGAGTCATCTAAAGATTTGTAATAAGTGAAACTGTTTGAAATTAACTGTTTTCCCTCTGCACGCAAATTAGTTATCATCCGATTACCTTTTTACTTGACTAATAGCCGGTTGCAAAAATATTTAGTTATCAAATCAATAGTTATGAGATCCATGGAGTTATAGATCTCTTAAAAGTATTCGGATTGCTGGAACTCATCTACCAGTACAGTAGCTTATCTGACAATAGTTGACTGCTGCGAATGTTTGATATTCTATTCCGCCGTCGGGTGAAATGCATGTAAGAATATCGTTTGCAAAATTGCTAATGCACATAATAGTTAGTCAGTTAGAGTAAATTAACTGGTAATTTATCTCAAAACAACTCTTTCATCAAATAATAAAGTCTCCAAGCGGTTCATTGCGCATCCGCCATCTTGGCCACTTATGGGACTCAGAACTCCATACCATGAGTTATGAAACCAATTAACTTATCTAATGTTTCTGCTACACTTATAGAAAGGTTGCCATGACTTATGGGTCTCTTACCATTACAGAATACCAATGTGTCGTTCCCGAAACTGGCCATTACTACGCTTACATAATGCTGTATCAGGCACGACGAAGACTTATCTAATGATTTTAATACAGTAAACCATTTGAAACATACAGTTTTTCCTCCACGCGCATACAAGTATTCATCAAATTCCCATTTTTTGTGACCTACCGATCTCACATAACGTTGTATCAGGCTTAACATAGACTAATCTGAAGATTTAAAAACGGTGAAACTGTTTTAAACATACAGTATTCCTTCTGCACGCAAATCAGTTATAATCTCCTGCGAATGGAGTTCGGCTTCACGGGGGTAGATGTGCCAAGGGATTTTATTCTCAAAGAGAATGGCTGGGACAGCAAAGATAGTGAGGTTATGCATGAAGGCCGCCTATTTGTATTTCCCAGGTAGTTTTCAACACTTATTACTGCGAGACGAAATGTCGAAATTGATTTCAAATTTCGTATACAGTCCGGATAGAATTATACGGATCTAATGAGCGGATAGGCTTGCGAAGAGTTGGAGGGAAAGCAATAGGATGAAAAAAATAGCCAAAACTTTTTTTTTACATATTTATCGACACAATTGCAAGTTCATAACAGTATATAAAGGATAAATGAGTCGAAAGAAAACGAGATGAAATAAAAAACTTTAGGCGTCGCTCCGTGGAAGTATTTTACTTAATTAAATGTTTCTATCCCAGATATTTTTTAATTTTCTCCCGAAAGGATAAAATATGGATGCTTTGGAACTAATTGAAATATTATTAGACAGTCAAGTTAACTTTTGCAAGGAGCTACTTTTCCCGCCCCCCTCCGCACTTCTTTCTGCCAAAATTTCCCTACTTATTACCCCTTGATAGATGTTCCCTTGCTTCACCTCCAAAATGGTGACAATTTATGCGGAAAGGTAGGTCAGTTCAAAGAGAAGATTAAGAGAAGAGTCGAAACTTTTTCAACTGGAAAAATCAAATATTTTTCTGTTGATTTTCATTTCGACCAAAAATAACGCATACTTTCGGAATTATTCGACATATTTAAAAGTTTTAATTCTTTAAAATGTTTCTGTTATCATTATATTTCCTCAAACAAATCAAATTTTTCTTTCCTTTATCTCCCAAAACTAATTATAGCTTCTGAAACCTTTCCCGTTTTCTTAGTAAAACAAAAATTCGAACTTTTTTGGGTGATTTTGGCCTATTTTTTTAATTGTTTGCGTAATTCAACGAGAATTTGTTTTTTAATGGCGTTCCATTGGTATATAAACGACCCTTAAAAACTTTTTTTCATAAATCCCTTGTTAAGGAACTCGTAAGCCCTATTTTCTCTTCTCTTCTCAACGACTCATGGGTAAAATGAACAAGAGTCCTGGGGATTTTGGCTTATCGTCGCGTGATACGGCATTGAGATGAGGATGCAATCAGTGAATTCATTCCATAATGACATACAGTGGAGTGATGTGAAATATGTAAAGCGATATATAAGTGGAAGATTTAATAATGTATTATGTAAATATTTATAGCGGTCAACAGAGGTGCTGAATACGGGAAATAGGGCAGCGCCGTCTGAATTTCAGCCGTGCACATATTTTTCTAATGTATTTCATAAAAATAATTTTTGGTCCTTTGAAAAATGTTGGCATTTTTGGACTCTTCGGCGCACCAGGCACAAAGGGCGCACACATAAATATATATTATGGATTTAAATGTTTGGAATCGTTGCATAGGTAGTGTGTTGCCTCAATTTCCACTTTAAGTTCACTAAGTCCTTGGCGCCACTTAGATCAGGTGGTGGATATTCTTGCATTAAATCCGCCAATTAGACCATTTTGTCATGCTAGCCATAGAAAAGTAATGGAAGAGCAGGGTTAAGCAATATGGTTGTTATTTCGGTTGTCAGGCTGCAGTTTGATCGGGCTACCCTCTTGTCGACATTTTCGATGCATACATGTTGATGATGTTTTCATACAAGCATGAAATAAAGGAAAACGTTTTTGTCAACGAAACGATTTTTATATCGTATTCAGATCAAGGCATAGACTTCTGTACTCATTGTCAAAGCATAACTTGATAATTTAAATCATGAATATATATTATGGATTTGAATGTTTGTAATCGTTGCCTAGGATATGTGTTGCCTCAATTTCCACTTTAAGTCCACTCAGTCCTTGGCGCCACTTAGAAAAAAGTCTTCTCAGTCGAATCGTAAATAGCCGTTGTTAATTGTTGCTGACGTGAGACTGTGGTGAATATTCAATTACGATTGAAGAAATATGAACTACTTGCTGTGAATAATAGATGGCTATTTTTGAGACCTAACAGTTACTTTGTAAATAATAGAGAGGAAATATCTACTACAGGTAGTGTGAAAGAGGATGTGAAACTTCTATCGTGAGTCTTTTCTCTGCTGTGTGGATCTTTTACTGTTAATTTACAGCTACATTTTTTTTGTTTATTACCTGTTGAGAGCCTTAGGAATTAGAACGTATTACGTGACTTACAACAAAGGAATGTTCTATGAGCACATTAGTTGTGTTTTTTCCATGAACGCCTCCTTAGCTTGGGTTATTCTCCTCTTGATGTTCATTGTACTTCTTCCGTCCCACGTGATGGTGCTTCCGATATAGGTGAAGGAAGTTACAACTTTGCATAATTTCCCTCCTCTCAGTGTGACTTCAACATTCAGCTTCTCTCTTCCGCATACTAGGATTTTGATCTTCGTCTTACTTATTTTCATGTTGTCTTCCTGGAGAACTTTACCATTACGTTTAGTCACCTTTGAAGATCATCGCCATTTCCAGCTATGACTGCGATATCATCTGCGAAGCGGGGCATATTTATTTCTTATCCGTCTATCTTCACTTCCGTTCAGTTCAATTTCTTGCGCTTCTCCTATGGCCTCCTCCAAGTTTATGTTGAACACCAGGGTTGAAATTCGCTATGAAAAAAATCATTTGAATTGACCGGGATTCGAACCCGGATCTTCCAATCGCCGGTCAGGTGTGTTAGCCAGTTAGTTCAGTTAGTTAGCCAGTTAGTTCAGTTAGTAGTTAGTTAGTTAGCCAGTAGTTCTCATTAACCCCCCTCAAAATTCTCCTTGAAGGAAGATGGCTTGGTGGTGTAACTGGCTAACACATCTGACCGGCAATTGGGAGATCCTGGTTCAAATTCCGGTCAAGTCAAATGATTTTCTCATAGCGAATTTCAACCCTGGTGTATATGCGCCCGTGCGAGTGACTTCGCACCACATCATTTGTTACATACAATGTTTGGAAATTTATGTTGAACTTTAAATGGCAAATAAATGCTATACAAACAGCTGGTAGAATACTGGAATGAAATTGAGGGGTTGAAAAACTTTTTTCCTGTTTATTTAAGTGTCTTGTGTACATTGCCGATTGTGAAGGGGGATGTACATATCCATTCCCTTCTTTATTTCCGCTATTCCAAGCATCTATTCCGTCTCCCACGGCTCTTGGGTTAAAACGGACCCAGTGTCCGGAGGGGGAGAATTTTTGCTTTCGGTCACGTGACACATAATGGGATGGAAGGGGTAAACGATTCGTGATTCCATTTCAGAATAATATTAGGAGGTCGTCGGAGGGGGAGGGGGAGTTGGGAGGTCGGTAGGCGGTGCCCAGGGCGGTGTGGAGATAATGTGGACCACACACTTCCCCTCCAATTAAGCCCAATCTGTAATCCATCTCACGTATTCAGTCCACTGCGGCAGTGGTTTGTGTGGCTGGTCGTATCCATCTCGCCCTCCTTTCCCCCCAACATTCCACCAGCCCTTCTCTCTTAATCTTCTTTCATTCCATACCCTGGTAACCCTTTCACTCGCCGCCGCCCTCCCTAACAATACCCCCACATGTCCCCCAAACCTCGTCCCGTTTTCTCATGTCTTCATTCTTTCCCGGTTTGCATTAGACTCCACGTAATAATCTCCGTTTTGCTGAAACCACTGGCGTGGCCTGGCTTGTTTTTTCTGCATCAGTTATGACTGTATTTATCGTATCTGAACGCTTATGATTAGACTTCTGAAAATTTAACCTGACCTAAATTAAGCTAGCTTGAGAGAAATATCATTTCGCCAATTAATCAATGATGTTGGTTTCAGTTTAAATAAAATGGCATCTCGTCATACCAAGGATACCAAAATATCATCCCATTACCGCAATGTTTTCCGAGATATTCGCCGAAAAATACCAGCCATTTTATATGGGGAAATGGTACATGTGTGTACTCTTGCAGGACATTATTTAGAACGTAAGGAATTTCAAACAAATCTTGTTAAAATATTATTTGTATGTAGTGCTTATGGTTTCACGACTATTTTTAAAAAATAAATCAATATAATAGTAATAATTTATAACTTTTATTCATACAGAGGCATACAATGTATGTATAGTACAATAGTCAAGCAATACTAAGATTAACCCTTTGAGAGCGGCATGACGTAATGTCACGTCATCAGCACCTGCGTGAAGACAACCATGACGTGATATCACGTCATGCCGCACTCAAAAGGTTCAAATACATAATCACACTTTTCATCCATAAAATCCATGACAGTTAAGAGCATTTATCAAGAAGGTACTTATAAGTTTCCTTTTTAAATTAATTTACGCTAGTAATATTTTTAATTATTTTTGGTAACTTTTTATAGATGGCTATGGCCATCCCTTGGAATGGGAATTAAATGAGAGATCTCTCTACATGTAAATCTCTCTTTCTGCTAGTATCATTGAGATGATAGAAGTCATTAAGTCGAAAATTACTGGTGTTACTCTTCGCAACTATTAGTATGTGCAGTAGATAAATGTAAGGTAAAGAAAGAATTTGGAATTTCTTGCGAAGTGGCTTACAGGTTCGCCTAAAAGGGATAGTTCCAACAATCCTCGCAATTGTATTTTTTGTATTCTGAACAATTCAATCAGTCTGGAAGAGGAGCCTCAGAAAACGATTCCATAGAATCATATTGTACCAAGTTTTTTTTTACAGAATATGAAGTACTTACCGTTTTGAAGGAATTTCAAATGAACCGCGTGGAGGAAATGAGTCAAGTTGATGACTAAAATATACATTTTTATATAATTACGGTGAACTTTTATGAAAATGAAAAACGCCTATGGTTGTGAAGGAATTTTAAGCACTCTGCGCGAAGAAAATGAGTCAAGTTGAAGACTGACATAGATATTTCTATATAATCAATGTTAATTTTGGTCACATTACAGTATATTATGGCACCATGAATGTACCACTGTGAACATCGCACTTTGCATCTGACGCGAAAATTTGTTTGTCATTCACGACTTGTGCTCTGTCTAAAGTCTATTCCTATTTTATTGAAAAGTAAGCTACAAATATAATTAATACATTCATTGAAGGTAAAATAAAATGTAGCTCGGCATTGTTTTAATAATTTAGGGCTAGAATAACTATGATTTAAGGGCCCGTAATCAATATTTACCCAGGGTCTCACAAATAAGAGTTACCCGTGGTCTCACGAGGCTCAGTTGCCCAGGGCCCCACAAAACCTTGCCCGGGGCCCCGCGAGTTCCAGGCGCGGCACTCCTGAATGTTGTACAGATCAGGATACCGTGAAGGTATACGTAGTGCCGGTTAATAGTACCGGTTTTTAAGCCAAAATGTCTCTGGCTGCGAAGGTCTTTGCGGTTTCCTTTTGTATCGGTAGTTTTCGGGTCCTCCTCGCGTCCATAAAAATGGTTCATCGTGGGGAGAACCCGGAAGTTACCGAAACAAGATGTCTCTTTTTCGGCCAAGATCACGTATGAACAATCAACTGTGATGGTAAAAACGACAAGGAAGCTACTTATTAATAATTGGAAAATATCCTTCCCTTTCCACTGAGAGCAATTGATGTTTGGTTGGTGAGGTACGTCGGAATTTCAAGAGATGGCTCTGATGGTGGCTTGTGATTGTTGATCGCGAGATGACTGCGGGCGTATTCTAGGTGTGGCCCAACAAGAGCGAATTTAGGAATTTGCTCTTATGTTTTGTTTTCTTTTTTTTTCTTCCTTCTATATTGAGGGAATCTACATGTATATCCACTAGGGAGGTAATCGAAGAGATTTTTGGCGACTGCGGGAAAAAAATCGTTGGTCGGGGCGTGTCAAAGAAGTCTGAAGTGTCACCAAAACACCCGCAGTGCGAGGCTTGCTTTTGACCCTTGGTCCGCCAACGCATATACTTGTCCCGACTCTATCCTTCACGGCGAGCCAATTTCCACAAAAAAGATTCACTTCCATGGAAATTTTTGTGTTGCAAAGTTCTGGGGAAACGGAAGATGGAGAGGGACAGGGGACGAGGAAGGGTTCCTTCAAGGCGCCACTCCGGGAGAAAGGGAATGTGGGACAGAGAGACGAAACAAGAGTAAAGAGAATAGAATAGAATAGAAAATAGTCTTTATTGTTTTGGGACTTTAAGTCCCCTGGAACATAGAAAAGAAATAAATACATGCCATAGCATAAAAGATTACAAAAAACTAAGCAATTATACATAGGTAATCAGTCATGTTTCTCTTGAACATAGAAATTGAGATAGAGGTTCTAACATTTACAGGTAAACTTGCAGGAGGAAATTAGGAATGAGTGCTCAAATAATAAGGTATGGAATTTAGGGACTAAGAACAACTCAGTGACACGAGTTTATCTTTTTCCTGTATCCACATTACATATAAAATTTTCATACAAATAGGTGGGGTTTTTGGATTTCAGGACCTTGAACACGTATAAAGCCTTTTGCAGTTTTCGGCGTCTATCCAATTTCAGCCATTTAATATTTTCGCATTAAGGCGTGGCGTGTTCATCATAGCGGATGTTGAAAACAAAACGCAGACAGGAGTTTTAAAGACGCTGCAGCTAAATTCACAGTTCTGAGTTAACATCTGAGAAAATGATTGAACAATAGTCAAAATATGGGAATACCAGAGTTTGAACCAGCTTCTGGCGAAGTGAAATTGGGAGCAGATGCCTGAAGTGCTTTAATTGGTACATAGTCTTATACACATAGTTAGATATAGCTTTCACCATCTTTGATTCCCACCTTCCTAAGATACACCCAAAAAATTGGAACTAAATAAACGTAAAGGAAAGGACGCATCGGAAAGGGTCCAAGTGAATGGCTGCGTCGGAGGCGCGATGGCCTGGACCGTGCTGGTGAGCGGAGCTCACCGTAACCTGTTTACAGACCAAATGGTGCATATCGGGGGATTTAAGTTGGCGCGTGAAGTGTTTTCTGTGTACAATTTGAAAATGAACACATTTTATCATTTAAAAAACTAATTCTAAGAGGGGAGATGTACAAAATGGGATTAAAGATAGTAAAATTGATTACAAAAACATTGAGTATAATCTGTTTGCACTTTGACATATTTGATGATTTTTCTCATTTATGTATTTTTTTTGTTTTCCTTTTTGGGAGTATTTTTTTTTTATTTTTTCATTATTTTATATTGAATAAATCTACATCTGTATCTACCATGGGAGGTAATTGAAGAGAGCACTTGCTAGGCTGGCCCATGCTAGAAGCTGAAGCCAGTCAGACATCTTCGTCGACCTTCATTTTCCTTTAGCGCATGCGGGATAACGAACTAGTTTTGCGATTTGACCAAGTTTTCCATCGATAACTTACTAGAAATGAAAATGCACTTAATTCTTTAATATGCATTCTCCTTACATATAACGGGTTGGTGGTTTCCGGCGATTCTTTGTGGAATTTGCTAAACAGTTTGAATAAATAGGGTAAAATTTGTTTTTCCATAATGAATTTAATGACTTACGACCATGGTTTCGACGATTAACGTCATAACCAGGTGATGACGTTAATTAAGTAAGATTTACGTCATCACCTGGATATGACGTAAAACGTCTAAACCATGGTCGTAAGTCATTAAATTCATTATGGAAAAAACAAAGTTTACCCTATTTATTCCAAATACTTTCATATATCGTTCATTTATTTAAATTTAAATATCAACCGCATTCCCGATGAAAACTATTGGAAAATCGTTAGAATCCAAAACATTCAAACATCATCAGACAGTGTAGAAAATGGGGAGGAGATACCCTGACTTTCAACAAAACCTACATTTCACCGCTAGAATACTTATAAAAGGGAGAGATGTTTGCCCTCGATATATTCACAGGCGAATTCTCCTTTGCCCGCTATCTGATCCTGGAATGGATCGTATATAGAGGCGAAAAAAGGAAATGCAAGAGAAAGGAAGCACCTCGAAAGATTAGAAAACCCTGGAGGACTTTCTCTCTCTTTCGACATAATCTACCTTTCACCGTTAGAATACTTTTTAAAAATGTTAGAAAGAGTTTCCTGCGGCACGCTGTTGCCTTCTGTTCCCGATCGTTTCCCATGATTAACGTACTATGAAGATTTGTATAATATAAGCTCTGAAATGGAAATTTATCGACTCTTCTAGCGAATATTCTGACTCTTATCCATGTAAGATATTTTCTTCTGCTGCATGTGAGGAATGTATCCTGAAATCTTGCCACATATTTTTTTCACCCCCTGTATTGTTGAATACGGCTACACATTCTAAAGAGACTAGTGTAGTGGTTTCTCGCAGCCCTTCGGATGATACCGTACGCTTCACTGTCACTAAAATAGGACCGACCATATTGATCTGCGCCATCAATACCTCGCGCTAAGGCGGTTGATGCTTCTCCAAAGAGGGGCTGGGTAGTTTGGGTATCACATAGAAAATTACAGCTGTCTCGTCGCATGCATCATCATTGGTTGTTCAATCCTAAGATTGGTTGAATGTAGCCCTCCATTATTCCGTGTTTAATGCTGGTTATCTTCCTTCCTGGTAGCTATTCCTTCGTACTTTCCTCTGTATTTGGTCCATGAACTTATTCCTATGTCTTCCTCTTGGGAAATTTCCCTCTATTTTACCTTCAGTTATGTTCTTCACAAGCCCATTGTGTCTCAGGGTGTGTCCAATTCATCTGGTTCTTTTTTTCTGTAGAGTATTTCATGTGGTCTCTTTACCTTCTAATCTGGTCCTATAATCATCATTGGTCGTTTAATCCTTTGAGTAGTTTACTGCAGGCCTCCAACCTTCCCTGTTTAATGCTAGTTCCCTTACTTCGTGATTGCTCATTCTATGTTCTCTCCTCTCTATTGAGCCCGAGTACTTATTCCCGGGTCTTCCTCTGGGGACTTTTACCTCTATTTTACCTTCAATTATGTTCTTCACATACTCGTTTTGTCTCAGGGTGTGTCCAATCCATCTGGTTCTTCTTTTCTATAAGGTGTTCTTCATGGTCCTATCCTCTTCAACTCTTCTGTACACTTAATCATTTCTTATTTTTTCCGTCCATTTCATCTTCAGCATCCTCCTCCAGCGCTAGGTTTCGAAGGCTTCTAGTCTGTTCTGGTATGCTCTTCAAATGGTCCATGTTTCCGATCCGTAGAATTCCACACTATGCACGAGTGATTTCCCGTACTGTTTTCTAGTTTTTAGGCATATCTTCTTCGAACACGCTCGTTACACTATAATATCGATACATATTTCTCGTCGCTTCCTCTCCACCATGAAACTCTCGGGTTTGGAGTCGTGCGCGTCGCCATTGGACCTCCCCGAAGAGAAATGAAAACGGAACGAAAGAATACGAATTAAAAACAAATGACGTCCGCGCAAACCTTCTAGCGCCTCGCACCCCTCACTCATGCTTCCAAAAAATGTCCCGCGCGGCCTCAATAATCCAAAAAAAATCGTTTCCTTTCGACAAAACAACCACCCTCCCCCAGCCTTCAATTCTCCAAATCCAACCCAGTTCCACCCCTCAGCCTCTTGCAAGCCATTCCAATCTCATCGACCGCCAGGAAGAGGAATAAAAAAGAAGTTTCCGGCTCCCAGGGTCCACCACCAAATCCTGCTCCCAACCACCTCCCCAAATAACCCTGGCAACACCCCACGTACCCTACTCACACAACACACACACGAACAGTCTTCCTGCTCTTCTCCTCCCAACAATCAAAGTCCATTTCTTCCTGCTCCCATCGGTCATCCTGATCGACGACCTCCAAACACATAGGAGGAGGTGGTTTGAGTCCTCTACCGTCCCCGCCCCCAGTGAAACAGCGGCAGTCCCCACCTTACCCTGGGAGGGAGGGGGGAGGGGCAAGGGGATCTTCCCCCAACTTCCGCCTCCCCACTTACCACCCCCAGAATCCGTCCATCGCAGTAACAACGACCCTTCTCTATTACGGACGTCACCCCATGCCACTTGCTCCATCCCCTGCCCCGATATTACCCCCAAAACACACACTATAAACCATTTCTCTTTAACCCCCCCTCTCTCTCTCTCTCCCTCCCTCCCCCTGATCCGCAGTTTCTTCTTTTTCCACCTCTCAAAGCATCCTTCCCTCTCATCCTCCTACACCTCCTGCCCTACACACCCCGGTTCCCACGGAAAAAAAATAATGCTCTCTCCCTCCGCCCTCCGTCTCCCGCCTCAGCGCGCCAAATTACGACGGGGAAGCGCGGAACGCCGGGTAGAGTGTGGGAAGAATATCCATGTTTTTATCCCTCCCTCTTCGTCAGGGGTCATCCCCCAACTAGCCTCCCGCCACCTCTCCTTCATTCTCGTCTCTCTTTTATCTTCTATTCCGTTCTTTCACCTCGTTCCACTCCTATTATTGGCCAAATGCACTGAGGCGTGTCTTTGTTTTCTTCTGGGTATCTTTATTAGCTTTGAAGATCTATTTTTGGAAAAGTTTTTTATACAAAGAAGAATGTAAGTATCAATTATTCAAATATTTTAACATTACTATCTCCCATCATAATACTCTTCATCATGTGCATCTACTATGCGAATGGAAGCCGTACGCACAGTATAGTTCAGCTGATTCACATGTACTCATATAGATGGAAAGCGAGTTCCGACAAAATAAGAAGGTATTAATAAGAAGGAGAAATAAAGTATCGATTATTCCTGGAGTTTGAAAGTGCAACCTCCTATTATAAAATTCACCGTCTCGTATATGTACGATGTGCTTCGATGCCATGGGTACAGTATAGTTCAGCTGATTCAGATGTCCGCCATGCGCAATGGCAATCGAGTTCCGATAAAAGCAGAGTCGGAGCGTCTGAAGAAATTACAATTCGGCTGTTTCCACATGAGGTTTTATTGTTACCGACCATGGTTTCGTTACAGAGTAACATTATCAGGGACCTTGATAATGTTACTCTGTAACGAAACCATGGTCGGTAACAATGAAACCTCATGTGGAAACAGCCGAATTGTAATTTCTTCAGACCCTCCTACTATGAAGGATTTCCACGAAGTCACGCCCGCTACCATTACTTATAAAAGCAGAGTCCTCTAGATTGAATTCTCAACAATACTCCCTCACCTTTTCGTAGTTATTGTGTGGCAATCTGTGGGACTCTGGATTATAGTTTTCCACATGCTCTGGGCGCGGAGTTTGCAGTTTTCGAAAGACACGCATCATAAGGGTAAACTGCTAAGTAACTGCTCCATCTGCGACGCCAAAATTGTTTTATGAAAAGAAATCTTCAAAATTTTGCAGTTTTATGTCAAATGACATGAGAAAAAAGTTGATAAACGTTTTCGTATGAAGCATTGCTCTATACGTATGTGAAACCTGGACCATTGCAAAGGAAGAAAGAAGAAGACTGGAATATTTAGAAGTGTGGTGTTATCGACGAATGCTGGGAATGGGTTGGATGGACAGAGTTAAAAATGGAGAGGTGTTCAAGAGAGTGAGTGAGAAGAGGAATGAACTATGGGAGAGTATAGTGAAAAGAAGAGCAGAATGGGTGGGGCATATATTGAGACACGAGAGTCTAGTAAAGTGTGTGTTACAGGGAATGGCGGAGGGGGTACAATACGGAGGGAGGCAAAGGGAACAATATCTGGCGCAAGTAAGGAAGGATGCCGGGGCAACATCCCACGAAGAAATGAAAGGGAAAGCTTAGAACAGATGGGAATGGAGGTCCATATTCAAATCAATTGTCGGCCTTGGTGGCGGAGGGGTAAAGTCCTCGCCAGCTAACCCTACGGTCGCGGGTTCGAGTCCCGCCTGGGTAGAATATTATCTGCCCAGAACATGGGTGTTAGTGTCTCGTCCGTTGTTACTGTTGTTCACCCGACGTAAATTGGCCCATTGTGCTGTATTCGGGGTAGTTAAGATAAATAAATAAATCTAAGGATTGATAACTGCAAGAAGAAGAAGTCAAACGACAGCTTGCCATGGCCGACGTTTCGACAAGCTAATAAGGTAACGTTTTGATAGGCTAACCCATTACCATTTCCGAGAAATCTTTGTTAATATCATCGAACGAGATAACCTACGAAATACTTTCCCTTAATCTTGGATTTCATTCTTTTGGTGTATATATTTCCTTGATTTCGAAGGGAGGGTGGTAATTGTCATACCTAACCCGATTGGATCAAACACTAATGCCACGCCATTGTGAATACAGCCGTATACTACATACAGATCGGAAAGAAGCGGATTTTTTGGGGACCAGAAGGAAGAAGGAAGGGAAAAAATGAATAAAAGTCCAACTTTATATTTCAGTAATCCCAAAAATGAAAGTTTCTCCTCGCCTCAACGACTAAAAATAAGCGGAAAGGGATACGAGTCGGACAAAAAAATGCAATTTTAAAAATCCTCTATTATTTCTCGTCAACTGGGGAAGATGGATCAAGCCAGATTTGCATGAAAAACGAGGGCGCTGACGTCAGCCTTCTCACCTACTCGCGCGTAGATGCAGTGGCTGGTAGCGTATCTACCCGACAGCAATAAATCAATTACTGTGCGAACAAATTTGTATTGCATATATTTAGTAGGTTGCTTATGTGGCTTCTAGAGAAAAGGTGATGCAAATTGTTGTTGGAAGCAAAATTATCGAACTTACAGCCTTTTTGATTGACATTCAGGTTAACCCTCTATGCATCGATATTTTTATCCGCAGTGTGCAGTCATTTCACGTGTTACCCCACTCGTGAGAGAATCAGCAACGAACGAGAGATATATATTTTCGTCGCCAAACTGTAAAATTGATGTTACAAAGGCATGTGGACGTAAATAAACATTGTTAGAGATACAAAAATCTTCTGTGTGTGACCTTTAGGTCACTCAGCGTGATAGAGGGTTAACAAAAAGGTATCGCTGGTACCCTTGCTACGAGATAAATAATCGAACATCTAGCCATTTTATTATTATGCTACGATTACATTAAAATACATTTGTATCTAAGTAAAATTGCAATTTATTGCGATCGATTGATGATATTAGTGATGGAAAATTTATCTTTTTACATTTCAGTGTGGTTAACAATAAGTTGTCGCTCTCAAGATTGTTAACCTTCATATCAAGATCGAACGTATTGCCTTTTTTTAACCTTATATTCCGTTTTAAATGTGATTATCGTTTTTAAGGTTGTTAAATGCATTACGAAGATATTTCGACATTTCCATATGGAGCTAAACTACCTTCACGGTTCACGAAGAACGATGCATACGATTAGAGTTAACCGTATAATTTTGGGCACTTAAGGAAAATTTCGTGATTTAAGTGCTATCAAAAGTATGACAACTTATTTGAGGACCTCAGTTATTTCCTTTAGACTATCTAGATGTAGCTATGAAAAGATATTTGATTAAAAATATTCTCAACTTCGGTTTTTCAGTCTAAAATAGTCATAAAAAGTCAAATTATTCATTTTTATATAATTTGTTATGGGACATTTCACACGGTATTGTCCAGATGACTGAGAGTCATCGTCCTAGTTGTTTTTTCTCTCTAATAAGCAACCAATTTTCTATCGCCCCAGTTCTGGGAAGTAATACAGACGACCTGAACTGCGGCTACGTTAACGGGTAAATATTCATTATCTCTTCAGTCTATGTCTAATTGATATTATATCGAAAGAGGTACAGAACTCCTTGAATCCTGTCAATGACCAGGGATAAAACTTTTAAAGAAGATATTTCCTGGGTAATTCTATCAATAAAGGTGTATTTATTATTTCACTAAGCATTAGTTACGAAATTATACCGAAAAGTTTTTTTTTTGAGCTTCGTTGCAGGTGTAAAGTTGAATTTCAATCAGAGAATATCTTGAGCAATCAATTTATTTGGCGCTTAAAAATTTCTGTTCTTTATTGAGGTCTGATGTTCGCAAGTCTAACATGAATATATATGTTAGGGTAACTTCCTTCGTAAACCGTGGGCCGAAACAATTCTGTTTTTATGGAAATGAATAAGTAGACAGATAGAAAATCTACCTAAAAAGTTCATTTATTATTTCATTAAAAATTAATGACAAAATTGCGACGAAAAGTTTTTTTGTCGGCCCCTGTGGCGGCGGGGTAAAGTCCTCGCTTGCTAAACCGAGGGTCGCGGGTTCGAGTCCCGCCTGGGTGGGTTTTTCACCACCCAGGGCATCGGTGTATGTCAAGTTCTGTTGGTCCGATCCCTAGAAAACCTGATGACAGGCTCAGCAGCCTATCGGGATTTCGGGGACATACGGGCCAACAGAATCGTCCGGCAAGCAAAAAAAAAATCAAAAAATGAGTCTCGCTGCAAGAGTGATGTTGAATTTTTACCAGAATATCTTGATACATCAATTTTCAAGGCGCTTAAAAACTTCTTTTCGTTAATCTTAACTGAGTATAAATGTTAGGGTATCTTTCATCGTTAATTGTAAGCTAAAATATTCCTGTTTTTATAAAAATAAATAATTCAACAGTTCAAGGAAAGGAATGCGGCAAAAATACCACCAACTGATGCGGCATGAAGCTGAAAAGAAGCTGAAACAAAAACTTGACGATGCATGACAAATAAATGGCTTCCAGAGGGTCAAGATCTCCCTTGGCAAACCAATAAATACGTAACATCGCAGTCAACTTAAAAATAGTGGAATAATGATTTTCAGGCATTCCGACTTTTGCTTCCGATTTCTTTACTCATACTTTTATTCATGAGACTGAATAAGAAATTGAGAACGATTTGTCGTTTCAGAAACGCGTCGACAAACTTTTCAAGTCAGAATTATTTATAAGTACGAATCAAAGTTTCCATATCCGGCCGTTTTTTGCGATTGTTGCCAGGGAAAGGAGAAATACGAAACTCCGAATATTTCTTTAACAGACGCACAATAAACAATAATGTTCCTATTTTATGTAAAAATGAGTAAACTGAATAAAAATCGAACATTTTTTTGACGATTTGGATGGGCAGACAAGGGATTATTTACGACTCATAAATAGCCACTGGTCGAGAAAGAAATGCCATTCCACATTGGACAAGAAAAATCCATAATTTTCATTTAATTTCGAGGGCTTTATTTAATAAGAACCTTTTCTGTGTTTAAAATATCCACTGATTTTACTTAGCGTAATATTAAGAGTATCGGAACCTCTTTTAATATTTACGGTAAAATATTTTTCGCTTACAATAGTTTGAGCGAAGTATCGTTCCACCTGGAAATCAATTAATTTGGTCTCATTTTAAAAAATGTTTTACTCTTCCGAGTTTATAAAATATCAGCACCTTACTGAGCTACTTTCCAGGATTTGTGTAAAAAAATACCAGCCCCTACACATGGGCAATGGTACGTGCATGCACCCCATAAAGATCTTATTTAAAAAAAATGGAGAATTGAAAACGCCTAGATCTCGTCAAAAAATGATGTATGTAGGTTAGATGTTTTCTCTACAATTAAAAAACAATAATAATTTAGTTACCGCAATACTGATTTCAGGATGTTAAAAAAACCTGTGAAGTTGTTTTCAAGGTACAGTGCGAGGAAAATGGGTCAAGTTATATACTTTTAGGGATGTTTTTATTTCATTTCTTAGAATTTCATTACTTAGAATTTTTTTCATAGAAAATTACATTATTTCACCATTAAAAGTGTGATATTTAATTAATGCTTCCTACAGGTGCTGAAATTAAAACGTATAATTTCAATATGGTCTTCATAAAGACTAGTACTTTCTCACACTACTTTAGTAAACAAACTTTTGATACTTACCCTTTACCTTTGATAAACTCGAGGACAAAAACGGCCGCTAACTTTTTTAGCTGGTGTATTTTTTAATGGCTGTAAATGGAAAAAAAGTCATTTTTATTGGGTTATTGTGAGGGTTTTGGTCGAATATATATATATATATATAGAAATATTTTTCCTTTTTCGACGTTTCGGAATGTAATTTATTCCATTCTCAGGGTCATAATGTTTACATACAGGACATGAAGGTCATTCAGAGTAATATCCACTTTTACACCAACAATCATTCACATATCAAAATCCTTAAATGCATTACGTCAGAGACAGATGTACAAAATAAAATCAAAAGCACGCATATTTTTGTGACCTCACTCATTGAAAAGGACATGATTTCACATGTACAGCACTCTTCATACACGTATGTTTGAATAACAATGACAATGCTGGCTATGCATACATAATAAAAAATAGACACAGGAAATCAACATATCAATTCCTTACCCATTACTGTGATAAATGTGTTTAACTGCCATACACTTTGCTTAGGTTTGCAATGTCAGTTTTTCATTATTATTTTATACGTAAATTTGTACCTATGTGCTATCTGCTAACATTTCCTTAATTTGCAGCTTTTTTTTATTAGAATTGTGGTCTACAATGGCAGTATTGTCCAATTCAAAGATGTGGTTGTTATCAATAGAATGCTGAGCAAAATCACAGGCTACCTTTTTATTCGATATGTCCGATCAATGCTTTGACATTCAGTTGTTTAAATATTGCCCTGTCTCTCCAATATAGATTTGCTCACAGTTTTTGCATGGAGTCGAATACACCAGCTCACTCTTCGTCTTTGGGTCGATTTTGCTTTCTTTTCCAAAAGATGAGTGAATTCAGGGTTTTACTGTCTTTAAATCCAAATCTATGCTCTGTTTGATAAACAGTTCAACGATTTGTTCGGATAAATTATAAACATATATCATACATACATGCATACCAATCACGCCGTCCCCTTTCGGGGTAGCCACAGTTAAAATGTTTCACTCATTAATACGTAATTGTACACCTAACTCTGCTCCAATAATTTCCTCCATGCTGACCTATCCTTGCAAACCTCTTTTTCCTCATTTACCCCCATACACTGCTTCATACACGCCCTCCTGTTTTTAAGACTCCTAATATTCCTCCTCCAAAGAATTTCCACAACCACATTTAACCACAACTTTCTCGGCCTACCTCTATCTCTCGCACCGTTCATTTCACTCTTATATACCTGGTTCGTTGTTGGACCCTCATCCATTCTCTCAACGTGGCCAAACCAACGAAGCAATCATGCTTCTGTATTTTTGCTTTACATTATCTCCATGTCCTGTGTGTAAAAATTGTTGCTCTGAAGATTGAATGAATTACAATCCCAAGCGTTAGCAATGGAAAATTAGCGTCATATATTTTACCTAAACCCTCAAAATAAACTAATAATTATCATTAAATAACCGAGATCAATATCCAATCATTGCATTCACAGATGATATGGTAAAAAATCACTCGCAGGGGTGCATGTACACTAAGGGTTAAAAGTCGCCGCGTAAAATATCATTTGCCTTGAATGGGATTCGAACCCGGATCTCCCAATCGCCGGGCAAGTGTGTCAGCCAGTTACTCCACCAAGCCAACTGGTGTAACAGACTATCACACCCGACCGGCAACTGGTAGATCCGGGTTCGAATCTCGGTCGAGTCAAGTGATTTTTATCGTGGTGAATTTCAGCGAATGAGGTCAATATTAGGACATTAATAAAAAGTAATCGCTGGCGTTACTATCAATTTATTGACAACCTGTAGATGTGACGCACTTTTGAGTCATTTCTGCATTGGCGGCATTATTCCAGTGAGCTACCACCAGCTTTCACGCGGTCAATCCATCCAACCGTGTCCGCATAGATCTTCCTAACGCCCCCATCAATATCACCGACGACTCCACAAAGACCCGGCCGCTGAGGATTTCCATCAGTTCGAAGGACCGCCACCGCGAGGTTAAATTGATCCCTTTTTAAAAATCCACAACCCGAGTCGAACAAAGAAGAATGGAATTGCCTTGCGGGTCAAAGTACAAGGTTGAGTAAAAAAAAAAAAACACGCCTGCCGCTCTTTGTCTCTGAACTCTGTCCCAACGTACGATCCAACTAACCCGACGACACCATGACTTGAGGTCCACCACCACTTTTTGGGGTTTAATTAATGGCTTCAGACTTAATTTGGAATAAAAGTAAAACAAGGGATAAATCGGACCAATTCAAGGAACTGGGTTATCTGGCCGACACGTATACGTCCGGGCGGACTGAGAATCGTATCTCTCTTTTTTTTCGAATGCGGGACAAAAGCGATCGGGGACATTGGGAGACTTTTGAGAGGGTCGCGGGGTGGGAGAAAGATAGGGGAGGGAATGGGGCACGAATTTTTGAAGGGAAAGGGTAGCTGGAAGGTAAAATTAAAGAACACCACCTTTGGGTTTACGTATGGAAGCTGACTTCTATGGAAGTGGCCATTGTATCGATATATCGAATCGTATCGCCACTCTCAGGGAATCGTTCTGCTTACACATAACTTCCGGCTTTTTCCAAACAAATGGATGACGGAAGTAAACAATGAATATGGCAATTACGAAAATCGCCCAAGTTGGCAACAATGGCGTTCGTATATCGCTGTGTGAGTCACATGGGCATTCGTGCGTTGTATGTTGTATAAATTTGTATAAATCTCAATAATCATGCATTATTACGTCGAATCCTGTGTGTCAATTGTGATATTACGTCGAATCAAGTGTGTCCATTGTGACAGTAAAAATTATTGTCTAATAAGAAATAATTCATAAAGCTTTTTCATAAGGGGTTCTGTGGAATTTATAATATTTTCAACTACAAATAAATATTTACATAAGCAACAATGAGTCCTCCTCCTACAAAGTTATTAGTTTCGTACATTTTAAATGTCCGTTTGATGTCATGTGACCAAGATTCTACCGGATGTGATGCAAGTTTATCGCAGAATCGATATGTTACTCGCAGGAAAAATAGAAAACAGTGTTTCCTTGCAAGTAGCAACCGCAGTCGATTACCACCACTTTCGACCTCTAATGGCATGGAAGTGCGTGCTTGCACATCGAAGTGTCACTTGCAAGCGACTTCCAAGGCTACTGTCAGGGAAGTAACTTTCATGTGTAAACTCGCCTTAAGGAAGCGGACGGATTGGGATGGCGCAGGTCCTTTTACGCGATGCTTACTTCATTGCTGAAATTCGAAATTAAATCAGTATCTTCAAGGAAGAACGTGCGATTCGAATTCTTACTTTCTTAAGGTTAATAAAATTTGCCGTAGGTAGTTACTAAATTTTGGCTCAGTGTTGCCTAGTATTATCTTTTAAATTTCATGTAAATTCTCCTTTGGGTAAAATCTTACGCGGCAATCTTATATTGGCATAGTTATTTTCATGTTTAAATCTTTTAACAAATTAAATAAAATTCCTGATCTCAGAGAGCCATCAGGGATTACAGAAGCTCCTAGATAAGTTTTGTGAATTAACAGAGAGGATGGAATTGAGGGTAAATGCTTGAAAGACTTAAGTAGTAGCCTTTGATAAGGAGAATGGGGAGAAGAACTGTATGATGAGGGCGAATGGTGAAGTAATTGAAAAATGGATGTTTTCATTTACTTAGGTAAGACGTCAAAATAAATATATATTGAAAATACCCTTTTTATCACATTAAATCATGCATGACTGCAACTGTTTCTACAACTCACATGAACCAACAAAAATACGTGGCACCCGCTTACAGTGGACTCTCTGGGGCACCATACACAAATCCAGCATCCCTCGGAGAGATTCCAGGCACCAACAATGGTACCCACTGTACTGAATTATACTTGCAGGCAGGCCCTCTCCTTCTCACACGCTTTCACTTAGTTTTTTACACGGAATTGCAAAAACTCTCCTTTAACATCCTCTCTCGACACTCTCTCCTCGCGTTCTCCTCCTTTTCAAACAACATCATCTACATCTACATAATACCCCGCGAGCCGCCGCATGGGCGTGTGACAGGGGGTGTTAGGTAACCAGCTGTGTAAGGGTGTAAGTTTTTTGGAGATGAAATGGTGTCATGAATTATAGGAGTGTATTTAGTGAGCTTAATTTTTATCGTGTTCGCTTATTGTTCGCGCGAAAGAACGAGTTCTTGAACATATCTGTTCGTCAGTGTATCCTTCTTATTTTATCGCGTCTGTCAGACCTAGAGATGTATTAAGGAGTCATGATAATATTCTCTGTGTCACTCTGAAAAATATCAATTCTGAATTTCTCAAGCAACCTTAGCCTAGCGTGTAGCCTCCGAGTCTTTAGGGGCTCCCACCTTAATCCCTCTAAAATTTTGAGACACTCTATGTACGTTGCCACCTTATTGTTAAATCTCCCCCCTTTCCCTCCCCCACCTAACCTAAGCCTAGCGTGTAGCCTCCGAGTCTTTAGGGGCTCCCACCTCAATCCCTCTAAAAGTTGTGAGACACTATATGTACGTTGCCACCTCATTGTTAAATCTCCCCCTTTTCCCTCCCCCACCACTCAATGCTCAAATCTCAACAATACTTTCAGTTAAACCTTTCCTGAAGAGCCGCCAACCGATCGAACCACTCCAAGGGCTGCCAACCCAACCTTCCAGCCTAACGCATACGATTGGCATTCGGGAAGTCATTGGATATTATACGCACTTCAGAATATAATTAATGTTAGCACCACATTTTATTGATTCTCTCGTTTTGTTTCGCGAAGGTCATCACTCCAACAATTTTTATACGAGTCCGTGACCTTATCATTCCATAAGACCCCGTCGTGATCTGTTGGTCTCTCCACTCGAGTCAACATGGCCTCACCCAGTCTGGTCTCGTCACCCTGTCAATCTCCATTATTTTTCGCGGCCGTTGTGAGGAAGCCGTCGACACGAGCGTTATTTTTTTTTGTGGCCGAGTCGGAATGAATTTTTCTTCCCGGCCGTGAGGAGTGTCCTCCTGTGTCGGACAACCTTTACAGCTCCCAATGAAGGGGTCCCTCCGATGACGGACGATTGTTGTCCCAAGTGTTTGCGTCGTGAAGCCGCGTGTTTGTTATCGATCACTGAGGATTTGTTACCGAGGTTTCCCTGGGATTTGAAGTTCCATTGTTTAATTTCATCTTATTTTCACGGGTAAACCAACGCTTATAACCGTGACCATGAATATACATAATGTTTGGAATTGTTGTTTAGGCTTAGTGTTGGCTAAATTTCCACATTTAGTTCACCCAGTCCTTGGCGCTACTTAGAAAAGTCTTTTCAGTTGAATTATAAATGGCCGTTGTTTTAATTGTTATTAACGTAAGAAAGTGTGTAATTACCTCCCGCGTATGGTACTACATTTTTATCCACTTCATTATGATTACTGGTAGGTAAAACCGGTAAGACGTGTTTATTTACGATCTGTCGACTGTATTTACATTTGAACTGCCGTCTTTCATGACTAGGCGGCGCCACAATCTAAAAAGTTGTTGGTTTACGGAATTCTAGACAACAGTTTTTGGCGACGAGTCAACAATCCATAATGTATATTCATGATTGTGACATCACTGTGTTTCCTGTCCTCTAAACTTATCTACATCTACATCTACGTAATACCCGGCAAGCCACCACGATGGTGTGTGGCAGGGGGTGAAGATCACCAAACATGCACTATTGACATGCAACTAGGATATTTAAGAGCGACATGCTAGAAAATAGGGTCACATGGAGCTAGATGGTTAGTATCTACAGAACAAGGAAGGGATTATTGGTTGTTATTACATGCATCATGCACTACAGACTACTCTAACTATATTTCAACTACCTATCCCTTTGCTACGCTGCCTATTGTTCTATCTTATAGTGCGCGGGAAAAAATGACATTTTAAATCTATCGGTACGACAATCTATCTCTCTAATCTTGTTAAGATGATCAAACCTAGCATAATACGCAAGGGTTCTTAATATATATCTACGGTTTCGAATTTACTTAAAAGGTTTAATCTAAATTTTAACCTGCGTTCTGATAGTAATTCCCATCCGAGTTCTTCTATTAAGCTCGTAACACTTATACATTTAGCACTTATACATTAAACTTATACGTGCGTTTCTAAAATAAACAATACACGTGACTATTCAAAACTTCAGGAGGACCACAGGTATATACATCATCAGTGCCCGATTTTGCGTTCAACTGGCCAAACTCATTAGCCTTGTGTTACAACACATGTCAGAATGAGGCGAAAATTTAAGATTTTTAATGCACGAATAATTGTTGCTCCAATTCAGTGGTTACGACCAGAAGCATCGGGTAACTTTGCGGTAACAAATCACGAGTTTTTGAGTTCATGTAATAAATAATTTTTCGAGCAAGTGGACAAAAATTCTTGGACCGCACTACGCTAAGGAAATTACATTAATTTATACGTTACAAATAACTATCAGCGTTGTAAACTAAACTATGCAATAATTATATTTTAAGATTTTCGCCTCAAAACGAGCATCGTTTTGTCTTGGGTTCACGTCGTGGAAAACGATATTTTTAGCGAAAACCGCCAATAAATGTTTGTTTATCCCGCATGATACCTCGATACTCATTAGGGCCCATTTAAATGTAAAGTATATTTTGCGTTTTTGGATAAAATCTGAGCACAAATCATCGAATTATACCGTAGCGTAATTCGATTGCTATCAAGCCAATGTGTTAAAACCGCTTAAAATTGTCACAAAAAATAAAACGGTTACATACAATTTTTCACTTTAATCTTTTCATATTACTCGTGCGTAAATGTTCGCGTGAACGAAAATCGCTCCAACCAACCTCCAAAACGTTGTAATTTCACCACAAATGATAGCAAAGAGACACACAGTAATTAGAATAACTCGGATAATCTTTTTGGCAACTTGACACTATTTCAACTCTAAAGTGCCGCAGTGCAGGTGGGTTGCCTGGAGGGTAGTGGATAGCGGGTACCTAAGCTACCCGCGAGGTAAGTTTCCGTCACAAGGCTTCTGATGCAGGCGGCCGCACTGCACCCTCCAACCTACCCAATCCACCTCGTGAGTCGCTAGGCGTGTAGCGAGGCTTTCAGTCGTGTTGGATAATTCCATCTACCCACAACCCTCTCTGGCATGGAGGAGCAGCTAATCGCGTCCCATTCGCCAAGCGATACGTCGTCATGAGCAACTTTGAGGTCCAATAACTGCAAAGCACATTGTTTAAAAATTACGAAAGTTTAATATAATGTGAGTGATATCTTTATTGTAAGGTCTGCGATTTTTTCAAATTTTTTTACTTTTGTACTTATTGGTATGCTGTTCAATTTAGAAACCTACTTTTTCTCGGCAACCATACATCATGGCGTCATGAGACCAAAACTGTCATCTTCCTCTTTAAATTCCCTGAGCGAATCAGACGTTATCATTCTGCTGAAGTCAGTACCTTATTTTATATCAAATTATGTATTTTCTGAAAAAGTGCCCGAACCCAAAGCTGGACTCCTCTGTATCGCTTATTCCATCGCTCAGTGCGGCCGCGTTATATCCACCCGCAACCCACCAGTCTCTATCCTCTAACCTACCCGCTACCCACCTTCAGTGCGGCCGCACCTTAGCCTTATGGCCTTTGACGCGTTTCGAAATAATTTGATTCTCTTCACCTCTTTTTCCATTTTTCTCTGGACAAAAACTTTTCCTATTAACGCGAAATAAATCCTCTCGTATCATTATAATGCTTGCGCACAAATATCGCATCTCGCCGAGTGAAAAAACGTGTATTTACTTAGTATTTTCGCTTAAATTTTGAATGCCGCGCCGTTAACCCAAGTCCCAAACCCATTTATATGACTAAATGTTGGGTAGTTTCTTCCGTGTAAACAGATATACTTCAGTGAAATGAGCTTCAAGAACTTTTTCAACTGTTTTGAGAAGTGATTATAACGTGCTCTGAATGACTCCCGATTGGCGACTCCATAGGTCTACAACTACTGATGGGAGTTCAGTTACAGTTACTAATTATCGTACAGTTTTTATAAGTTAGTTCGTGCAAACTCGTGTGAAACTTCACCATTAATTATGATGGCTTGGTTTTTAATTATCTGACAAACATGCTTGTCAACCCATCTACATCTACCTGATACCCTGCGATCCACCACGAGGGTGTGTGGCAGGGGGTGAAGATCACCAAACATGCACTATTGACATGCAAGTAGGATATTTAAGGGAGATATGCTAGAAAATAGGGTCACATGGAGCTAGATGGTTAGTATCTACATAATAAGAAAGGGATTATTGGTTGTTATTACATGCATCATGCACTACAGACTACTCTAACTATATTTCACCTACCTATCCCTTTGCTACGCTGCCTATTGTTCTCTCTTATGGTACGCGGGAAAAATGACATTTTAAATCTTTCGGTACGACAATCTATCTCTCTAACCTTGTTAATATGATCAAACCTACCATAATACGCAGGGGTTCTCAATACATATCTAACGTCATATGTGAACAACTCGGTTTCGAATTTACTTAAAAGGTTTAACCTAAATTTTAACCTGCGTTCTGATAGTAATTCCCATCCTAGTTCTTCTATTAAGCTCGTAACACTTATACAGTTATCATAACGGCCTTTAACAAACCTAGCGGAGCTCCTTTCCACGCGCTCTAATTCTTTAATCATACCTTCCTCGTACGGATCCCATATACTAGCGGCATATTCTAAATGAGGCCTGACAAGTGTAAAATAGCTTCTTTCTCGTACCCATGGGAGGACCCTCGTATATGGATGCCTCATCGACATCGATTTATCGAACTACTCGATGTTTTTTGGCCGATACATCGAAAACATCGAGTATTAAAAGGATCCAACGAAAATTGAGTGAGTTGTGAGTACTTTTATAAACATCGAAAAATCTAGTACTCGATGTTTATTAGTCCGGGTTGCATCTCTACGCGGGTTGTAATTCCTCGTCAATTCGGATGATATTATAATGGCCTAGTCACTCTCTATTTTGTTTTGAAATAAATAGAAGTTTTAACTTCCCTTGCACGCTTGTCTAACACCATTTGAATGAATCCTAATCCATTTTCGAGTTTATCGGGGAACATAAATCGATCTTTTTTATTCTTCATACAGATGAGAATTTGAACCGGTTGAGTAGCCAAGAGAGAGTTATAATTTTCCTCGCCTGATTAGATGGCCAAATAAAACCTTCGGGTAAGGTAATTAATTTCTAATAGCATGCCTGATTTCATTAGCCTAAAAAAATATGGAAACGCCCTCTGTAAAGTGAAAAAGTAAACATCGGACTCAACCGAGCGTGGCGGCGAAATAGGAAAGGAAAACAAAGGCGACTCGGAGAAAATGAGCGACGGCTAACTAGTGAGGCCACCACCGGTCAAATTGCGAAACGCATCAAGAGTCGGGTGGGATGATTTTTGTGGTGACTTGAGCACTGGCCTTTTGCATTGAGTTCAAATTAATTACAGCGTTGAATTAATTAATGGCACTGCATTAAATTTTGTGAATGTCTGTTTCCGAGGCGATTTATTCTAGGATTTGTGAGACAGATTGCTGGTGAAAAAATAGATATTATTAAGAATGACCATCATGTCCTGCGCTGCACTGCTCTAAAGAGAATATGACTGCCTTAAATATGGAATAATATTATGTTCCGAAATGTCGGAAAAAGTACACTAACGTTATACATTTGACCTAAGCTCTCAAAACAAGCTAATTATTATTTTAAAATAACTGGTGTCAATATAAGGAACATTGAGAGGAAATAATTTCTCCCCTCTTAATGACCTATTCAACTAACTGGCGTGCCGAATGGTTTCTAACTAGCGAAGGCTTTATTCCCCACTGTACTTGGCAAGAAGAAACTTCAAAGAACAAAGTGCTTTTCCAAGAATCAGGAAGAGACAAAAGACTTTTGAAAAGAACCCAGGTGAACGGCGCGATAAAACAGATAAGGAAGAAGGATTGGTGGGGAATTAAAGAAAAAGAAACAGAGAAGTAACAACTCCGTACGAGCCACCCGACTCTTTGATTTGAAATCACGCAATAGAGTTAGCCGTTGGGTATTTTTCCTGTGTCATGATGACGTTAGAATGTAGTCACAAATAGGTCACGGCGGAAATTCCTCGATTTGGTCTGTACACACATTCACCTAAACACATCACGCCATTCCCCTTCATGATAGACACTGTTTAGGCACTGAAAAGGACGTTGTAGACACTGTTTAAGCCATTGTAGACACTGTTTAAGACGTTGTAGACATTGTTTTAGATGTTTTAGACACTGTTTTAGACAATTAGTCATTGCGGTTGGACCCAAGGCTTGAGGTAGATCGAGAGGGCGCTAGCTATTGCGGTTAATACTAAAATTGTGACATGACCGTGGTCTATTCTCCATCTTTGTTAACCCCGATATTCCTTGAGGCGTTACGGGCTGACGAATTAATTTTGCAATTTGACGATGTTTTTCATCGATAACTTACTAGAATCAGCATTTATTTATTTCTTCAGTATTTCTTTCTCCTTACTTACATTTTTATATATTTCAAATGATAATAACTTACAGGTGATGTAGTCATTAATGTGCTATAATGAATATGATAGTTACTTACTAGTGATTATAAAAAGTTAATAACTTATAATAAAATATTCCATATCTTGGTGTCATAGTAGGTGACTATTTTAAATTTCGACATCATATTGATAAAGTAAATAAAAAAATGAGAATTGTTACATAACAAATCTTTTGCTCAAAGCTATAGTAAACCCGTAAAACTCATGATGCATAACGCCGTGGAAGAAAGTATTTTGAGATATTGAATAACAGTGCGGGGAATGGCTTCTAGTACTCTATTGAGCTCAATAATCAGAAACCAAAGGAGAATATTGAAATTGGTTGATGTAGAAAGAGGTAAACATTGTGTTAATGCTGACTTTAGACGTTTATGTATAAAATATTGTTAACTGTTGATAAATTTAAAAAAATTGATAATTATAACAGAAAATTATTTTTAAAATCCATGTAAAAACCTTCATTGTATGCTATAAAGAAATTATCCTGTGCTGGAAACATAGAGGTGTTATAACTTATATGGTAAAAGGTTGGCGAAATATTATGTACCAAACACACTCAATTCTATACCCAATCATCTTAAAGACCTAAAATGGATACAGAGGTAAATAAAAAAGTAAAAGCATGGCAAATTAATGAAACTTAAAATTTTTAATTTAAAACTTGTAATCTGTTATGCTCATACATCGATTAATTTGCTGAATGTAGCCAGATGTATCGTAACTAGACCATTGAAAATTGTTGTTGTATGCCATTTTTAATTGCAATTTGACGTTTTTGTCCATGCCGCTTTGTTTGCACGATTTGTGGTATCTTCTAACAAGCCATTTGGCTTAGAAGAACCAAGTTTGTACATGAAATAAAGGAAGCAATTAACACTTATTAATTATAATTAACATACTAGAAGTCAGCATGCTTTTCATTATTCAACATTTGTTCTTATTACTACAATATTTTATGTTTTTTAAATGATATTGTTCCGCATTGACGGTGAAAACATATTAAAATTGAATGGAATCCATAGGACTAAGTTTCCGATACATGTTTCAAGAGTTATTTTCCTTAAATATCAAACGAAATTTGGATATTCCTGCCTTGCATCCACTTATTCTTCCATCCCATCGTGCTTTCCAATGGAAATTGAGAAAAGAGCAGGGATAACCAATATCGTTGTTATTTCGGTTGGCAGGCTATATTTTGATGACGTAATGCTCCCTTCATCATATTTTTTTTACAAATATTTACTTTTTTATTCTTGCAATACATCAATTTTACAATGCCTTTGCGGATAACTTTTAGAGTAAGTGAATATGATGACGCTAAAATTAAAAATTCTTAAATTCATGTAATAGATTCTCAATATAATAACAGGTATAGTCTTGCTAAGCCTATGTCTTGTCAGCAGCTGCTGTTTTTAATTAATAAATAAATTAACAACATTCATCAGTCAGAAAACATTTAAAACATTGTTTAAAACCTAAAATGTAATAAATACACATAAATATACACAATAACGCAAGTAAAACATTAAATCAAATAGCATAAGTACAATTTTTTAATTAAACAAATGTATACAAATGTAAACAAAAGTGCGAATGAATGTTTTTTATTCAAACAAAACATTGATCCGTCAAAAAACGTTAAAAGTCTTATCTTCTAACCTAAGCAATCTACCTCAATGGGCCCTAGAAACTGGCTATATAACTGGTATGGACTGACAAACAAACAGCCAGGCCATACCAAGAGTTCCAGGTTGATATCTAAAAGACGTAAATTATCATATTAGGAAAAAATCAATATTCATAGTCGATACCCTAAATGTTTAGACAGTTTGAAAGAGCTTTGACTTTACTTATATTTTTTTCTGGTTATCATTTGGCGGCCATTTTTAAATTTCGGTGCAGAGCATTTTCTGTGTTTACTAGCGTTGGAAGTAACTTCTTTTTAACAGCTTTTATCCTTTCTAAGGCGGTAAAGTAAAAGTTGATATGTCATTTAAGTTATTACTACAGCTTCATATGACTGATATGATATGATAATTGTATGAGGGGAAGAGTAAAAATATTGACAAAGGAAGTGACAGAATATTAGGCGTCTGTAGAGGAGTGGAGGGTGGCTGGGTAAAAGTAACCTCAAAAAAAATCGTTAGGGTGCAAAACTGGAAGAGGACTGGAAAGTTAGTTAGCAAAAAGGTTCGAAGGCTGGGCTGGTTGTTAAAAGAGGCGTTATTAGCAGTGGAGACTGGAAAAAAATATTTTCTTTTCATTTTATATCCCTTGCAGGAAGAGAGGGAATCGGGGATGGGGAATGGTGAGGGGGGTGGGTGGCTAATTAATAGTTTAATGGCCGGACAGACTCGTGGGGAGGGGTACGAAAGAAGGATAGTGGGTCGCACTGGGAACACGATATTAGGGAGAGGGGGTAAAAGGGTGTCATAACTGAAGGGTCATGATAAAAAGGGGCGGGAAGGGGTATAAACGCTTTAAAAGGGTGGGGAGGTGTGCTCGAGAGGGTATTCACCTTTCCCGCCACTTCCAATTCCCTGAAGGGGCGTCCCTTGGAGGGCCCTGCAGATTTATCACAGTTCAAAAACTTCTTAAAACTATCACATCAATTATCTCTTTTAGTTAAACTTTGTTTCATTCACCTCTCTCATTCCATAATTTATTACCCAAGGTATTTTGAGATATCCCCCGTCCGAGCGGCGATCCTGTACGCTAAGGACCCTTTAGGGACCAGAGATCAATTTCATAATGCCAAAATTCATCATTGGAAAGCTAAAAGAGCGGTATCTATACAATCATCTTACCAAGAACTCAAATTCTTTCCTCTTAGTTCTGGCTTATGTAACTTAGTTGTGGCTTGATATGTATTACCGAAGCTTCAATAAACTTTATCCATAAAAATCTAAAGAAACTGCCCTTAGCCAGTATGTCCATATCAATTTTAGTGTGGTTCGTTTTCTATTGGTTGGTTATATGGGAAGGCGACCGACAACTGAGCTCATTTGCGCCTTTGAGGTCAAATGGGCAGATAGGTTAGGGTAGCTTTAACGCGGAAAGGGTGAAGTGTGGAAAGAAACCCGGCGTTGCCATTTTTTAAGGTAATCTGCCGGTTAAGGTAGCACGAGATAGTTCCCTAGTCTTAATAGAGACCATATTGGAATTATACGTTTTTATTTCACCAGCTGTAGGACACAGGAATTAAATATAGCATTATTAATGAAGACATAATATAGTTTTACATGACAGAATTGAAAGTAATCAAATGAAAATATCCATATAAGCCTTTAATTTGCCAATTTTTTTTCAATCGGTACGTTTGAAACTCCATCAAAACGTAAGGTTTATTGCGATCTCGCAGAATTTACTGCGGTGAAAATATCATTTATTTTCAAAAAATAGTTGTGAGAACACACAAACTGAATACTGTTGATTTTTTTACGAGATCTAGGTGTTAGAAATTCCTCATTTGTTAAATAAGGTCTCTCTGGAGTGCATACACGTACCATTTCCCATATATAAGGGCTGGTATTTTCTGGCAAGTATCTCGGAAAGTAATGTGGTAAGGGGTTGATTATTTATCATCCACACTGGAATTGAGAACTATGTTTTCTCTTTTTTTCACTGTTGATTAGTGGAATATGGCAGTGAAATAAACATTCGATTTTTTTCTCTTTCCGTGTTCTTTTTCGTTTACCTGTCTCTTCTGTATGGCATACCTACGTTTATTTAGAAAATTACTCCCCGAGTATTTCTCTGCAATTATCATGACTTTACACAAGTATTTGAAGTATTTGTTGTTGTTAATCCATTTTAAATCTTTCGTTGGACAAATCAGTTGACTCTAATGGAATAACTCCATAATAAACACTGGTCCCCTCAAATGACCCTCTTTCAGTAATAAGGCTGGCTATGTATTTAACTTAGAATGTCTGATTATGGTCATTATTATAATAGCTCATATAAGCCTTATTTTCTCGTTGCATTTTTTATTTTTAAAGTGTTACCTTTAAAAAACCTAAATTGGGGGTCTGGTAGCCCCTAATGGACGCGCTATGCTGATTGTTACGGCGATTCTTCGCCTAATCTCGGGGGAGTATCTGGAGAGTTAGTTTGGAGGGAAGCAATATCTTTCGCTTTGAGGGCTAGCGTGATAGTTAGGGGAGGCGAGTAATACCCTTATCATTGAGGGCTCGAGTTGGAGCAATAGCCATTGCCTTGAGGGCCAGAGAGACATTTTTGGAGGATAAGGTTTTGGTAGAGAGGACTGGGGCAGGTGCGACTTGGGTTGAGTCGTAGCCAGACGGCCGTTTTGCAATGCGGTGTGCAGTGACTTTCATTAAAGTTTTATTTTCAATTGTGAAGTGTGCTCGTGTATTTTAATCGCTGTCACCGGACTGCGAAGGATGAGTCGCCTATCGGGCTTAACATAACTAAACAAACTTCACTTTAAATATTCAATCTCCATGGATTGAAAAATTAGTAATCTGTTTTAGGAATCCTTGTGCTAAGTAAAGTGAAGCCGTAGCGGAAAAAAAGAAGCGAACAAGGCCATAGAGGAAACGAAAAAGAAAAAGAAAGAGGTACTGCTAAAGGTTCAAAAATTCGTAACAAAAAAAACTAAACTCCTGGAAAATGCAGAGAAATTTGCCGCAGGAATTCATGCGGAAGTACATTCATTGAAAAGACTATATTAAGTACACTGAATATACAATATTAACTTCGTAAGACTGTATAAAATGGACATCTTCAGCTCATTTTGAACGCAGACTTGTTTTGACAGACTGACAAAAATTGTTTCAAAAGTATATTTTCTTGGAGTATCTGCCCCACTCGTGGGCCTAAACCAATTCTTTTTGTTTTTTAACTTCATAAATTCAAGTACATATCATCCATCCCATTACCGTCTTCATCCTTTCATCATTTCACCAGTGCATATTGTTATTTGTGTTTGATTAAGGTGCCAAATATAATGTAAGAATTGTATTCTTTTCATCTTTTGATGTTTTTTTATGTACCTACACGTTCTCTTGCCCAAAATCCGGGTGGTCGGGACCATTACAGTATGCAGATTTGATAGGAATTTCAATCAAAAGTCGTCGGAAACAAAGTGGAATTAGACTCTGGAAAAACCAAATATTTACCTGGAAACCTGTAAAACTCAGGGAAAAAATATATCGAGATTCGCCGGGCACCCTGTTAATGATGCTGTGTCACTTATCAGCCAGCGCTAAACTAGTGGCGTTCCAATATTTTGCGTTGCTGAGTGGGAAAAAATCCAGAATTCTGTGTATTGTATACAATACGCCAGGACCGAGGAGGTTAAATTTGATGAGTAATTCTTCTTTTCTCACGCATGACACGTTGTGGATGACACCAGAAACTTTTGACTGTGCATCCTGTCGTGAACATCGACTGCGATAAAGAAATTTCCCTCAACTCTGGTCATGAAAAATCTGTTAACTTTTGGCTAAAATTTATTAACCATGAAAATATGGCGTTTACAGATACTAGGGACTATAGTTACTAGCAAACATAAATTTCATATCTTTGATAAAATAATAAATACAACTGTTTCTAAGCAACATCCTTTAGATAAATGACCAACATGTTAACAAAATCACACTTTGATTAAAATGTAAAGATTGTTAGCCTGTACTTCAAAAACTTTTACCTCAGAAATAACGTAACTGGTTCGTAAATTATGACCATATTATTTATCAATTCATATTAATAATAATAATTATTATTATTATTGCTTTATATCTAAAAGCTCAAGCCATATATTACATATCTATTACTCGGGTGGCCGGGACCATTGCAGTATGCAGATTTGATAGGAATTTCAATCAAAAGTCGTCGGAAACAAAGTGGAATTAGACTCTGGAAAAACCAAATATTTTCCTGGAAAACCTGAAAAACTCAGGGAAAAAATATATCGAGATTCGCCGGACACCCTGTTAATGATGCTAGATATATTCCTAGATGCTAGATCTATTACTAGATATGTAATATATGGACGGACACAAACAACCATGCCCAGGGAGGTGCAAATGTCCTATCTTGGCGGGACTCGAACCTGCGACCTTCAGTTTGGCAGGCGAGGACTTTACCTCGCCACCACCGAGGGCGGCGGGATAAATTATTATTGATTAAGAATAGGTATCTTCTCTTTCATTTGGTTCTACACTCCAAAATAGTTCGCACTGTTAGTTAATCCACATGAGGTTTCATGTTCCTCGTCCGAGGTTCCATTGAAGTAAATATCATTTAGTATGATGAATCTTGATGCTCAACATGAACATGACCTAAGTCGCTGGGGTTTCATTCGGATTTATAAGAAAACCAACATTGGATTCTTTGCTTATCGAATACATTGATATTTGTGATAACCCATCAAAGGGATAATTTCGCCGAAAGAAAAAGGCTTGCCCTTGCGAATTTTCATTTTACGACAGTTATTATACATTTCGGCATGGCTGTTAGACATGTTAAAGACATTATCTCAGGACACCACTCCACATGCAAGCGCAAGCATGTGCCCTGTAATCCAATGTGCTCTGCTACACTTTTCTTTTTGCTTTTAGTGTCGAGTGTATTAGTGCTGCTGTGAGAAACTAAAGCAATCCTGAATCACTAATTATTTACATTCTGATAATTATGCTGAAAATGTGCACCGTTCCCTCCAATTTCTTTCCCTCTATAAAGCTCAGCGTATCAGGCAATATTTTGTGGAAATGAAGTACAGATGTCATGATCTCACAATAAAATATGCAGTTCACTTTCCACAGAGTCTTATTAAATACGATCACAGTTTGGACATAAGTTATGTCATTTTCAAGGCCCGTGAAAATGAAAAAGCTTATGCCGAAGCCTATGTAGGTGTGAATAAAACTCTGTGGAAAGTTAACCACATCTTTTATTGTGAGATTATGGCATTCTTTCCCTCTAGTTTTCTTTACTGGCGTCCAAACACCACTTTCCGCGTGCACCAGCGGCTGCTTACAATAGAGTTCATAGATTAATACATTTCCTGGGCATTCTGTACAATAATTCCTATTTACGGAAATAGGATGGTGAATGTCTTAATTTTTTTTTAACTTCAGCTCCCTTTACTAAACCTCACCCAGACAAATCCCTACCCAATGCCCTTCCTGGCATAAAAAATAAATTGACATCCAACCAGAGCTCCGGCCATTTTCTCTGATTTTTCATTTTTTTATTTTTCTTCGGGAACCCCCCTTCCTATCCTCCGCCGCTGAATATTCCCGCAGTCATTTTCCCGAACCCTTTTCCCTACCCTTTTTGCAACCAGGGCTCCCCAATCACGCTTCTACACTCCCCCACATCCTTTTAACTTTCCAACCGCCCAACCTCATCCCCTAAGGATCCCTTTTCCTGCATTGCTTCCACAGTTTCAACCCTCTCCCATTATATTCCACTGCTACCATGTTTTCCCCCGTTCTACATCAGAGGTGGGTCATTCGCGGACGATCGGGTCCGAAGGAACGGGTCCGAAGGCACGGGTCCATGGATTGAACGGGAAGAACGAGGATCGACTTCTATGGAACGACCGTTCCTTTCAGTCCATCGGTCTTTCGTTCTTTTCGGTCCATCAGTCCTTTTGGTCCTTCCTTCCTTTCGGTCCTTAGTTTCTTTGTGTCCGTCAGACCTTTCGGTCCTTCGTTCCTATCGGTTCGTCGGTCCTTTCGGTCCTTCGTTCCTTTCGGTCCTTCGTTCCTATCGGTCCTTCGTTCCTTTCGGTTCTTCGCTCCTTTCGGTCTTTCGTTCCTTTCGGTCCGTCTGTCCTTCCGATTCTTCGTTCCTTTGTTCCTTTCGGTCTGTTGTTCCTTTCGGTCCCTGCTCCTATCTTTGTAACATAGCATGTACTTAATAATACCACAAAAAATCATCTGCTGAAGCTAGCGGTGTTAATTACTAATATTTTATTTCTTTACTAGCAAAGGGACCCGTTGAAAGTCAACGGGGGATGAAAGAAAGACAGGGCATATAGGTTGTAGGTTCGAGTCGCTAATGAGGTTTATTTATTTTCTAGGCAATTCAGCAATAATTTTAGTTTTATTTTTTAATTCAGCAGATGAAAACCGCATTATATTATGCTTACCGAGTTTCGAAATTCATTTGCAGTAACGTATTGAAATTAAACTACAGGCAATTTGCATTCTAGAGGCTAGTCGCATTAATATAACATCGTGGCATTCTCCTGTTTTACTCAACTATGATTTTAGTTTTATTTTTTAATTCAGCAGATGAAAACCGCATTACATTATGTTTACCGAGTTCGACATTCTTTTGCAGTAACATATGGAAACTAAACTACAGGCCATTTGCATTTCAGAGGCTTTCCGCAATAATATAATATCGTGGCATTCTCCTGTTTTGCATGGCTCCAACTTAAATTAATCCACTTGAAATGAATTTTGCCAATTTTAGGCAAAAATATCCCTCAAAATATCGTAATCAGCAACATTTCAGCATACTGCCTCGATTTCCAATGTAAAACGTATCTCTAGATATAAAACCCAGCCGCCATTGTTGAGGTCCCATTTCCCTTCTAAAGTTAATACTAATTCCTCGATTACCAAGGAAATATCCTATAGTTGACAGAAGTAAAATTCATGATTTTGACATTAAAAACGCGATTTCTAGGTAAATTTTATTCGTATAAGAAAATTGATTGAAAAACTAAGAAACTGCAATCTTTTATCCATCTAATAGGGAAAACTATAGCCTTCTATCTTTAGTAGAAATAATAAAAATATGCAAACATCTGCACTTGAACCAAAATGTTTAGACTTGAGATTTTCAAACTCATAAGAAACCAGATGGCCCAATACGCTGCCTTTGGGGCCTTTCTTAAAGTCCCAATTTCCTTAATAAAGCTTTACTGATCCCATGTGTGAAAATTTCACTAAAATCGGTTAACTCGTTCAGTACTTATGAGGCCTTTAACAAAGCATTCTTTTGGAACCTTAGGCCCTCACGGGCCCCAGCGTGTCTTACGACACCATGATTGTTGTACATACATTCAGTATTGGTATATTTTACGTGTGTATAATACAGGCAAGAATTGTCTTCCATGGCCAATTTTTGGCGATGAAAGGGCCCACTTGAGGGCCTTTTAGGGCCCCAAGGCCCTTGTTCTATAGCCTATGCGTGAAACAAATACATCAAGTATCCTTCTGCCAAATTTTGTTTCAATCGATTCAGTGGTTTATGAGTGATGTATTTCAATATCGCTCAGTATAATCAGGATTTCACGACTGTGTCCATTTGGCAGCCTACCTCTAAAATTGGTATCTGACCAATGAATAACGTGAACTATTTCCTTGAACACGCCCTTAAAATTTGAGAGACTTTTTTTCAGGACCGCAGCAAATGCGGTGCATAGCCCCGGAGATACGTATCGTATCGTAGTATCGCAGGGGAAACGTTTCAATATCGCCGAGTCCCTGTTCTTCCCTGGCAACCCATCCCCTAATTGACCACCCATTCCGTTCCCAGGGTTCCCCTAAAAATCTCTCCCTGGGCTCTCCTACCCACCTACCCCTTTCTCATTTCTCTCTCTCTCTCTCTCTCCTCCTATCTTAATCTCTCTTTTTCGTTTCAACCCCTCTCTCCGACCCTTTTTCCCCCGTGGACCCCACCCTATCCGATAGGATCCCGCGTCGAAAAAAAAAACTGCTCTCCCCCCTATTTCCCCGAAATTTCCATTACCAATGATTCCCCTTTCCCAATCTCCTCCCCCTTCCACCCTCCCCTCCCCACCCCCAGACGCCCAAAATGGCCATTTCTCCGCCCCTCGCTCCCCATGGTAATATTCGTATCTCAGGGATCGGGACGGCTTGGGGTCGTCAGACGAAATGGGCTTTCCATCCCGGAGCCCAGGGTTCGAATACCGGCATCTTTCAATCACCGTCATCCACTCACCCTTCCAATCGAGGGTTGGGCGAAACTGTGTTAAACTATTTTTTCAAGCATTTCAGGATGCCACTGTGATTTAACCCCCTAAAGTCGTGGTAGCCTCATACAGGTTCTCGTTGAAATGAATAACTTTGTAAAATTAACATAGGTGACTTTAGTAACGACCAGTTTCGTCGCTGTGAGACATCATGAGGTGCTGATGATGTCGATGGACCTGATGTCAGGACCTGATGATGTCAGCACTGCGACGAAACTGGTCGTTATTAAAGTCACCTATGTGAAATTCACAAAGCTATTCATTTCAACATGAAGCAATTTCACGAAGTCACGCCGCAAACCACTCAATGTATACAGGTTCTCCTTCAAGATTACCTAAAGTTACTCAAAATTTGCAATTGAGAATGTATTTTGTGTTGGATTAATAAACTTATTATTACTATTAAAATTTTACTTTCAGAACTACGAATGAGAGAATAAGAAAATATAATGGGAATCACTCACACAATAGTTAATGACATTAAAAAGAAACGGCCTGTGTTCTATGCTCACATACCACGTATCACGAACGAGAGATTGCCTAAGCAAATTTCAATAGGGAATCCACTAGGTAGAAAAAAAAATAGGAAGCCCCAGAATCAGTTGGAGAGAAGGCATAGAAAAGACAATTAGAGAAAAGCAGTTGCCAGAAGGCCTGTGGATGAATAGAGCAATGGCGGTTAGACATCGGACAGCATCGTATAACGTTAAAAGTAAACAGAATACACATATTAGATTATCATAGCTCATGAATTCGTCATCAGTGTCCACCATGTATATTGATTAGCACACATCAATAAATTCACTGTGTGCGAATTTCCTAAGAGAAAAAATCATCCGCCTTGACCGGGATTCGAACCCGGATCCCTCGATTTCCGGCCGAATGCTTTAGCCAGTTAAGCTACCGAGGCGACGTAATGAATGTAATTACGACCAAATATGGCGATATGACCAAGTATGACGATACAAATTAAAGTGAACGCCTCTCTGTGTTCAAAGTTCGATCTTTCCTCGTGGGCAGTGGCGCTAAGCGCTCAACAGCGACTGATTGTTACATTGTATGTCCGGCAGTCGAGAACATCTAGTCCCGTAAAGGTCACAAAAATCCACAGGGGAAAAAGGACGCCTCGGTAGCTTAACTGGCTAAGGCATTCGGCCGGAAATATAGGGATCCGGGTTCGTATCCCGGTCAAGGCGGATGATATTTTCTCTGTGGAAATTCGCACATGTGTGCATTGCGGGTGACTCCGTAAAAGTGGTACTCCGTGGCTAGTCCCGGATAGCTTGAAATTTGTCAAATTCACTGTGCTTTAAGAAGATAGAACTACAAACCAGGAAACAGTATGTGAAAAGCTTCTTGTGGAGCGAGGCACTCTATGGATCGGAAAGCATTGACCACTGAAAAAGCCGATGAGAACAGACTAGAAGCCTTCGTAACCTGGTGCTGGAGGAGAATGCTGAAGATAAAATGGACGCACAAAATAAGAAATGATGAAGTGCACTGAAGAGTAGAAGAGGAAAGGAACATATGGTACACTATAGAGAAATGAAGAAACACATTGATTGGACACACCTTAAGACACAATGGGTTTGTGAAGGAAAAATAGAGGGAAAAGTCCCCAGAGGAAGACCCAGGAATAAGTTGATGGACCAAATAGAGGATAATACATGATAGAGGAAGAGATACTCGGAGGTAAGGGAACTAGGATCAGATAGGGAAGGGTGGAGTTAACCAATCTTAGGATTGAACGACCAATGATGACATACTAGTACTACGGATATACATAACCAATATACATATCGGATAGCGTAGTAGAACGTTATAAAAAACCTTCGAAGTAACCTTCTCGAAATGCTAAATACGTAAATTACAAAATGTTTTTATAATTATAATGATTTTAATGTAATCGGATTAATTTATTGGTAATATTTTTTAGAATGAGTTAGTGTGTTATCTTTAGCTCTTCCTCCGGTCCGTTCCTCTCTCTGGCTTTCTAACAATTTGAGTCACTTTTTACAATGATTTTCATCTTGTCTCTTTGTTGTACTCATTAAGGTAGATGGAGAGGGCGCTAGCTATCGTGGCCAATTCTATAAGCTGTTGCGTGGGCGTGGCATGAACGCCATCTTTGTTAACCCCGATTTTCCTTTAGCCCCTACGGGATAACGCACAAATTTCGGAATTTCACCATGATCTCCTTCAATGAGTTACAAGAAATCAGCAAGTATTTTTTGATGAAGTCTTCTCGGGTTATCAGCCGGGTCAGGATGGCCATTACTGCCAACGTTTCGATGGCCTTCTCTGCCATCGTCATCAGGGCTAATGATGGACCTTGTGTCGTGCCAGGTTTATATAGCTCCGATATGGAGGTCAAGTCTCCTCTGATTGGTCAATTTTTGGTGCCTTTTTTTCGTCTCAATCTTCCCATTCGTTGGAGAATGTGATTCCATGTTCTGCTTAGGTTATAACCCGTCTTTCTATTCATTGTGTTGTTTGTGAATCGAATTTCCATTGCCTCTTTGGTCAGCCGGTCTCAGTATCCATTTGCCCAGCAGAGAATTTTAGCTTCTTCAAAATGGATCGCATGATCTTTTTGGATGCTGTGGACGGCCATGGCAGATTTCTCCGGATATCCAAGCCTAATGCAGCGCTTGTGCATGGAAATCCTGGTTTCAATTATTTTGCCAGTTTCTCCGATGTAAGCGTCTCCACATTGACAGGGAATGTGATAAACACCGGAGGTCTTGAGCCCAGTTTTGTCTTTAATCCTCACGAGTTGACTCCGTAGTTTTTCAGGAGACTAGTGGAATCGTCTCGATGTTGTGTCATTTAAGGATTCTTGACACTTCCTGGAAACCGTCGAAATGTATGACAGAGCGGTCTTGACAATGGGCTTGGCTTTGTCTGAAGTTTTTCCTGTGGCCAGACACTCTTCTGTTGGACGTTGGCTTTGGACGGTCCTGAGAAGGTCCTGTTCGCCGGGAAAAATGGAATCCTTCAGCATGTATTGGTTTTCTTTTATATGCTCTCTCCTTACATATCTTTTTATTTATTAAAGTTAATAATAATCTGCATTCCCGGCGAAAACTGTGGTAGCATTGAGTAAAGTCATCTTAGTAAAAATAGTAATAAAGTGACCAATATATGTGTTTTTAATTACTTTCCATAAATTTCGATCAGGTGGTGGATATTCTTGCATTAAATCCGCTAATTAGTCCATTTCGTCGTGCTAGCCATAGAAAAGTAATGGAAGAGCAGGGTTAAGCAATGTGGTTGATATTTCGATTGTCAGGCTGCAGTTTGATCGGGCTACCCTCTTGTCGACATTTTAGATGCAAATATGTTTTCATGTATACATGAAATGAAGGGAAACTTTTTTGTCAACGAAACGATTTATATGTCGTATCCAGATCAAGGCATCGATTTCTGTACTCATTATCAAAGCATAACTTGATAATTTAATTCATGAATATATATTATGGATTTTAATGTTTGTAATCGTTGCCTAGGTAATGTGTTGCCTCAGTTTCCACATTTAGTTCACTCAGTCCTTGGCGCCACTTAGAAAAAAGTCTTCTCAGTCGAATCGTATATAGCCGTTGTTAATTGTTGCTGACGTGAGACTGTGGTGAATATTCAATAACGATTGAAGAAATATGAACTACTTGCCGTGAATAATAGCTGGCTATTTTTGAGACCTAGCAGTTACTTTGTAAATGCTAGAGAGGAAATGTCTACTACAGGACCTGTGTAAGAGGCGTATGAAACTTCCATCATAAGTCTTTTATCTGCTGTGTGGATCTTTTACTGTTAATTTACAGCTACAGTTTTTGGTTTATTACCTGTTGAGAGCCTTAGGAATCAGAAGGTATGATCTAGATAGATTGATGTGGATGTTAATGTGTAACCTACTATTCCTGTGTGGCCTCGGAGTAGGTTCAACAGTCTCTCTTTTATTTGTTATTAAAATTATATTAATTGGCGCAATTCCTCATCCATAGATGATATTTTCCGATCTCGATTTTGAAATCTTTATAGTACTTGTATCCGTCTTCTTATCCATTCCACTTTCTTCACCTCGTATTATTATTAGATTGCCGTAGAACGATATTCATGAAGTGCTAAGAAGTTAAGTGTGCATTTTTGTCATTAAATTTCGGAAGGAATTAAATATATCTGTAGACCGGACAGTAATAAAAAAGTGTGTAATTACGTCCCGCGTGTAGCAATACATTTTTATCCACTGCATTATGATTACTGGTAAGCAAAACCGGTAAGACGTGATTACTTACGATCTGTGGACTGTATTTACGTTTGAACTTCCGTATTTCATCACTAGGCGGCGACTCAATCGAGAAATTTGTTTGTTTACGGAACTCTAGGCAACAGTTTTTGGCGACGAGTCTAGAATCCATTGTGAATATTCATGATTTCATTCTTTAATGTGCCGATCTGTTCTAAGATTGGTTCACTGCAGCCTTACTTTGCTTGAATGAGTGATTAAAGTGTCTTCTCATTTTTAATATGCTCACTTTATAAATTATTTTACTTAATTTAAATTGATAATAATCCGCAGTACTCGTAAAAACTGGTATAACAACATATGAAATCCATAGCCTTAGGTAACCAACATATGTTTCATGAGTAACTTTAATCTCATACGACATTTATTCATTTATAAAATTTTACGTCGCTTTTACCTTCTACTTCTTGAGTGGTAAAACTGGTTTATTGCTGTACAATCTTTCTCCCTACACCCTCCGTAAAGCACGTATTTCCTTGCATAATCTGAACATGACGTTAATAAAACGATGTTTCTTGTACATAGGACCTAAGGTGTATAACTTATTACCTGTTTATTCATTTAATTCAAAAATTGTAAGCACAACATTGAAAAAGATACGATCTTGGTCATTTACTAAAGAAAGTCTAGAGGATGGTTTCTTCTAACTGCAATATTATCTAAAACATGTACTGTAACTTCAAAATGATGTAATTCGTTTACACATGTATGCATAACCTACTTTTTAAACGATGGTAGTCATAATTCAGGTTTACCTTCATGGCTACCTATAGATACTCCCCGACTTAACTAAATATATTGTGTTGCACGCATCCTTTATCGGAGTAATAAACACAAACAAAACATAAACATAATTTAATTTCAAACATATTTTTCCATAAATTTTTAAACATATTTTTAATATTCTTGCTTTACAATTTGTCCAATCCGTCATGCTCTTCATAGGAATGTAAGGAGCGAGCAGGGTTAAACAATATGGTTGTTGTCTTGGTTGTCAGGCTACAGTTTGATGACTTAATGCCCTCTCCATATATCCCAACGGTTGTACTTGTGATGGCTTGCTTGTGGGCTAATCGGCACATACTGACCTCTGGGCTCATTTGAATACCGGCAGTCTGTAGATATTTTAGATGCGAATATTTATTTTCATACAAAATAAAGGATAATTTGCTTGGTCAACGAAACAATTATTTATGTCACTCTCAGATCTAAGTGTCGACTTCTGTGTCCATTATCAAGGCATAACTTGCTAATAATTTCATCCATTCATTGGTCGAGCAGTTCCTAGATTGGTATTCTTCAGATCTCCATCTTTTTCCCTAAAAGCCGCGTTTCACAAGGCACTTTTTTCCAAAATCTTATGTCTCCATGGAGTTTTTATTTTTTATTATGGACTAGCAAAATAGTTCCTCTTCAACTAAGAAGTCACGTAGCTCAGCGAGTATGATAGTTAATATACTTGTAAGCCACCATCCTGCTTTTGTATCACACAAGCGGTTTTGTATCGTAAAAGTATCGTAAAACTTGAGCTGTATCAAGTATCGTGTGATAAGGGCTTAAAATATATATGAAGAAATTCCTCCCTATCGAAATTCATCCCCTCAAGCCCTCCTCCATACTCCTTCCCGTATCCTTGACCGTACCCCTTTTCTCCCCACCCTACTTTCCCCAGCTCCCATCGCCTGTCCGAGCCATCTTATATGTTTTCCTCTCTCTCTCTCTTTCTCTCCTCCTCCTCCTCCTCCCTGAGACCCCTAAGGGACAAACCCTGGCCACGCACTTATCTGGAACCCTTTTTGCGCCCTCCCTCCCCCCCCCCCTGTACCCTGGGGACCGATGGGAAAATAATGGAACCAAAAAAGGATCGCTTGTACCTACAGCGAGTGGGCGTGGGTCATCAGGGGTTTTGGAATTGGGGGTTGAGGGAGGAGGTGGGGCGGGGATGGTTTGAGGGATGGGGAATTGGAACGGGGGGTTGGAAAATAGTAGGGGGGGAGAGAGATGCTTGGCAGGGGATGGGAAGCTCCGAGAGAGAGCGAAAGAATTGTTAAGGGGGAAAAGCAGAGAGGAAGTGGGAATTGGATAAGGATGGACGGAGGGAGAGAAAGGGAAGGCAAGGGAAAAAAAAATGATCACTTTTTCCAATTTTTTTCCTCGAAAAACTTGCCTCTTCGTTGCTTTCCCACTTTTCCCGATTTCTCCAAAAAAAAAAACGTTGAAAACATTTTTGGGGCAAAAATAAATAGGCGAATTTTATTTTATCCCTGAGCTCGTTAAAATTAATTTCTCATTTTTATTCTTGGGTGTGATATTTTAAACGATATAATTACATTATAGCTTTACAGTCTGATACAGTTATATGATAGCTTTCATTTATAACATTAAACGATATAGTCACATGTTACTTTGACATTATAGCATTGAACGATACAGTTACGTAATAGCTTTAAAGTGTGATATGGTTACATAATAGTTTGAATTATTGCATTCAGCGATACATTTACATAATAGTTTTACAGTTTGGTAGAGTATCTGACGCCTGACAACCAAAATAACAACAATATTAGCTATCCCTGCCCTTTCCCTACTTTTCAATTTATAGCGCGAAGGAATGGACGAATTAACGGATATAAAGCAAAAAGATCCGCCATCATTTCCAAATTTAAGGCATGTGACTCATCAAACATACATTAGTTACTTAGTGCTATGGATTATACTTGATTTTGCAAGAGTTTTCATTGGAATTGCGTATGATTATTCATTTGAATAAATTAACGAAATATGCATGGAGAATGCATATTTAAGAAGTACCTGCTGATTTCTAGTACGTTATCGATGGGAAAAATCGTAAAATTGCAGAACTAGTGCGTTCGCCCGAAAGCGCTCCATCCACCTCTATGAATCTACAGATTATAAACCAACAATGAACATTCATTGATTCAATTTTTGAGATTTGTAAATTTATCAGAGCAATAAAAACCAATGATTTAACTTCGTTTATTCAAATTTTCTCTTCATGGGTATGCCAGGATAGACGTAAGGGTGGACTAAACGCCATGGGTATGAGTTATCTGAGGAGTGTTTTCGGAAAAAGTAGGATGGATAGGATCAGGAATGAGTTGGTAATAAATGAATGTGGGTTAGATGCTCCAGTAATGGACATGTATGAAAGGCGTGTGCTTCGTTGGTTTGGTCGTGTTGAGAGAATGGATAATAATAATAAACTCGTTTATTGTTCTAGGAGTGAACTCCTTTGGAACATAGAAATGAAATACAGTGGTGTGAATGACAATATGTGAATAAGCCAATCAGGAAACAAAAAAGGGAAGTTATCATATAAATTGCTAACAATGGACATATACAACATTATCTTTTAGCAATGTAGAAAAAGAACTGAATTTCTTCTTCTTACAGAAAAACGAACATTAAACGTATCAATAAACAAATAACACAACTTTTAAAAAGAAAATTTAGCTTAACAAATGAAAAGAAAAAAAAGGAACTGAATTGCTTCTTCTTACGTTACAATGGACATTAATCTCATCAATGAACTGATAAATGAGTTACATGGTCAGCACTCATGGTCAGCATTCCGGAAAGTAAGTGTGTGATAATCTTTCTCTTAAATATTACCAGTGATGCACTGTCTTTTACCAGTTTAGGCAAGTCATTCCACAGCTTTGAGGCAACAACTGTAAACGATTTCTGGACTGTAGCTGTCCGGAACTAGGGAGGATACAAAAAACAGGGGTCTTGTCTAGTAACAACATTAGTGTATTTACTACTTGGGAGAAAATGATCCATTATGTACTGAGGGCTCCCATATTTGAGGAGGTTGAACATGAAGCAGGCCATGTTATATTTTCTTCTTGATTTAAGATCAAGCCAGGAGAGCCTTTTAAAATAAGGGGTAATGTGTTCATCTCGTCGTAGATTAAAGATGAATCTCACACAGAAGTTCAACAGGAGTTTGGAGTCGAATAACGAAACAGTGTAAGTAATTCGCCCGTTGTTGCCGATGGGTCCCTCGGAAGGTAGATGGGAACGTTGTAAAGGAAAGTACTTCATAGTTTCGCAAGGTATATTGGTTCACTCAACGTACATCATCACTCTTACATGGCTCGAGACTAACTGCCTCGAGGGAAGTTTCCAACGGACGCTCCCGTGAGCGTCCTTTTCTCCCATTCGCTCCCGTGCGTTGTATGATCGAGTCCGAAGTACATTTTCCCATACTTGAACATGCAAGCGGCATAGGCAACCGACACGGCTGGGTGCTGAGTGCGATTAAAAGAGGTAAGGGGGTGAGTGTAGGTTGGAGTGGATAAAGGAATATGTCGGCCGCCTCTTACAACAGATATATAAGAGTGAAATAAATGGTGCGAGAGGTAGAGGCAGGCCGAGAAAGTAGTGGTGGAATCTGGTTGAGGAAATTCTTAGGAGGAGGAATATTAGGAGTCTTAAAAACAGGAGGGCATTTATGAAGCAGTGTATGGGGGTAAATGAAGCAAAATAGGTTTGAAAGGATAGGCCAGTATGGAGGAAATTATTAAAGCAGAGTTAGGTGAACAAATATGTATTTATGAGTGAAACTTAGAGACTTTGCCTAACCCGGAAGGAAACGGCGTGATTGGTATGTACGTATGTATTCCCTTCTGCCGGCAGTCCCCCGGCTGCCACGTTTTTTCCTTCCATCTCTCCGAGAACGGGTCCGTGTCGGGTAGACGGACAAAAGGGGCTTTCCGTTTCGGACCCTATGGTTCTAATACCAACACTGGCACCTTGTCCATCTTCGGTACATGACAGATGCATCAACATTTTCCGGACTGAATGTTGGCTCATTGAGAAGGGAAATGACAGGCAACAGTATTGTCCAGAAATAAATTAGGAAAACATCACTTCTCTCCGACATAACCAGTCACCTCACTTAAGGAAAATAAAATAAGGAAAACATTTTCAAACATCTACGTGCTCAATGTTGGTCTCTTGGGCGACCCAAACAATGAAGTTAAAATTATACTCTTCGCATACATAGTGTAGACAGTTCGTATAGATACAGAGAGAGCATACAATCATCAAACTGCAACCTGGCATCCGAAATCTCCACTATATTGCTTCCCCACTGTTCTTTTCTCGCTTGTCATTGGATTTCACGCCAGTGCGGACACATTAGCGGACAGAAAGCAAGAATCACCTTCACCTTCTGTGTAAAATTTAAGGATAGTAGCTCTTGAAACTATATTAGTTACTTGAATAAAAAAATTCATATTGATTCTTTGATTGATTGGTTCTAAAAAAATTCTAATTCGTCGCTATCCACTCACCCGCCATTCAAGTTTTGGGTAGAACTTAATTACGATGTATGCTTCAACGGGGAATGCTTTTGCGGGGTGCCTTCCTGATTAAACCACCGCAAGTTAAACTGTGATCTTTTTTCAAACATTGCATTTAACAAATGATGTGGTACGAAGTCACTCGCACGGCGGCATATACACCAGGGTTGAAATTTGCTATGAAAAAAATCATTTGACTCGACCGGGATTCAAACCCGGATCTCCCAATTGCCGGTCTACATCTAGTTCGCATAAAGTAAGATGGATTGGTTGTGTAACTGGCTAACACACCTGACCGGCTATTGGGAGATCCGGGGTCGAATCCCGGTGAAGTCAAATGGTTTTTTCATAGCGAATTTCAACCATGGTGTGATCTTTTTGTTAAATTTGTACTTTCGTTTACATTTTTTGCTAATAACTTTTTTCGAAGCCATTTTAATGGAAGTTTAATGATAATAGCAAGATGCTTGAGTTGTGATCAATTAATACATTTCCCAATTCCAACGTTTCATCGAATTGTGTGGCATATCCAGGTAATTGAAATGAGTAAAATTGAACCATCGAACAAAATCAAATGCCATTTATGAGTGGTAAAAAATTAAGTAAACGCTTTTCTTGACTTTTTAGAGTCGATTTACTTTGCTTTTTTTGATGGTTCAATCTAGCTGATCACTGTAAGTCCTCGATTTACGTCGGAGATGCGTGTTGAAGAAGAGCGACGTAAGTCGAAACAACGTAAAACTGATCCAGATACTCTCTAACACTTTAATCTCGCGATAAATCAAGGCGTCAATGTCAAAATTCGTTTTTTTCCTTTGTCCAGGATAAAATAGCTTTTTCAGATAGGACGATTATGTCTTTACCATCAAAAAAACGCATGCATATTGTGCATATGGTCTATTTTATTAGCATTCAACTGGGAAAAATTTTCCGACGACCCTTGTCAGCATGGGCGTAACGTCGAATCACACGTAAATCGAAACGACGCATACCGGGGACTTACTGTATAGAATTTCCTGAAAATGCCCAAAAATTTGTCGAAACGTCGGCACTGAAAAATATATTTATTGACCCGATGGTTCAATGTAACTGATTTAGAGTGACCTGAAAATGCCTAAACATTTTGCGAAACGTCGGCACTAAGAAATGTATTTATTGACCTGATGGTTCAGTTTAGCTGATTATATAATGCCTGAAAATGCCAAAACATTTTGCGAAACGTCGGCACTAAGAAGTGTATTTATTGACCAGATGGTTCAGTTTAGCTGATTACAGAATGCCTGAAGACGCCAAAAAGTTTGCGAAACGTCGGCATTGGGAAATAAATTTACTTTGCTTGCGGAAATCTTGATGTTGTATATGCATATATACTAATGGTCGATAAAGTCAATATTGGTGAACTTATAAAAGCAGCATAAACCAACGATTTAACTTCATTAATATTAGTTTTCATCTCTGCCGTCATTCCCCCAACTGCCACTTTTTTCCCTTGCATCTCCTTCCTAAGCAGTCAACTCACCCGAATTCAGCAATCTCTTCGTACGGACTCGCGCGGCGCATCCCCGGAGTTTATCCGACAGATCGCTGCCGACCTTCCGCCCAGCCTCCCGGCGAAAGACCCATCCCCCGGACGCTCTTGCACAAACAATGGACCCGTCCATCCTGGCGTGAGCCTCTCCTCTCTTACGATCAATTTGCCGGCTCGATCATTCCTTTTATTGTCTTCTCTGGAGCCATTGTGCATCAGGCGGCGGGTAGTTCGTAGACCTTTCGGATGCCTTTTTGCACCGAACAAAAGGCTATTCCTTTTCTCTCTAGTCCCCGCGACTATATAAAAGGGGAGAAGGAGAGCTCTCCCCTATACGGCCGCCTACAGGAGACCGAAACTCCCCTGGATGCCATCGCTTGACTGGCTCCGCCAATACTTATAAGTTAAGAAAGCAAAATATATATTTCCAAGCGACCGTCGCAAAATAAACGGAAAAAGTGAACCACAAATCATTTTTTACTTTCCTTCACTTAACGTTGTACTTTTTTTATTTTATTTATCTATTTTCTCTTTCCTTTCATATACATTGGTAGTATTTTCAATTTTTAAGACTCTCCACCCGTTTTAAAGGTCTATTTTATAAATTTTGGCCGAAGAGGTGAAGCGTACAGGAGAGATAATTACATACATACATACCAATCACGCCGTTTCCTTCCGGGGTAGGCATAGCCTCTAAGTTTCACTCATAAATACATATTTGTACACCTAACTCTGCTTCAATAATTTCCTCCATACTGGCCTATCTTTGCAGAACTCTTTTGCCTCACACACCTCCATACACTGCTTCATACACGCCCTCCTGCGTTTAAGACTCCTAATATTCCTCTTCCTAAGAATTTCCTCAACCACATCCAACCACAACTTTCTCGGCCTACCTCTACCTCTCGCATCATTCATTTCACTCTTGTATATCTGTTTCGTTATTCGACTCTCATCCATTCTCTCTGAATGAACAAACCAACGAAGCACACTCCTTTCATATATGTCCATTACTGGAGCATCTAACCCACATTCCTTTATTACAAACTCATTCCTGACCCTATCCAGCATACTTCCGCCGAAAACACTCATCAGATAACTCATACCCACGGCATTTAGTCTACTGCTATGTCCATCCTGACATACAATGAAGAGAGATAATTGAATTGAAAATTCCATTACGGTAGTTTGGGCGAAATATCAATTCGCCTATAAATCATTTGTATATGGCCTCATTTTGAAGAAAAATTTTTCTTCTTTATAGCGATCCCAAAATATGAGCCTCTTACTTAACTACTTCCCGAGATTTTTGACGACAAATACCTGAAATTTTACATGGGAAACGGTACGTGTAGGCAACCCAGAGAGAGACATATTTTTTTATGAGGAATTTCCAAAAGCATAAATGCAAGTTACGATATCCAACTTCTTTCTTATGTTACGCATACGATTTTTTGCCTCATATGAAATGAAATTTCTAGAGTTAAAGGCTTCTTTTATATTGAATGTCGGTATAATTTAACATTTTTCAGCGAAAACAAAGTAGATGGCTTCAGTTTTTTTTTACAGTTAATTGAAATGCCCTAAAAATAACTTCCTCTTGAAATGGTTTTGTTATTTTCTCTCCATTTCAAAAATGTTTCTAGGGTAACAATTATCTACATCGACCAACTGATTGTTCGGGCATCGAGAATTCCTAAATATTTTGAGTTTCTAAAGCATAATCTGGGAATACACCGTCAAATTTTCAATGGCATTTACAAGACTTCTTCGATAACCTCATGTTAAAATACTGCTCACTAGATTAATAATGTAAATTTTAGGTCTCAAGTTATCCACAAAAGTCGCCCAAAAAGTAATGCCCCTCATTTTTTTATAAAGTCCCTAAAATAGAAATCAGTGCGTTGAAACGGTCATCGATAGACACATCGCCACATTTGGTCAACAAATCTTATCAGGTTAGGACGACGCCACCGTATCTTACATCTGAGTGCTCTAACCGATTTTGTGGATAAACTGAACTGCTTCAGTTGTCACTTGGTGGAACTGCATTTCGATGAAAATGAATAAACTTTGTATAGTCTACACACAAATTTTTAATGAACCGACCCGGGTTTCAACTACACTGTAGAGATTATCAAGGGTGATGCTGTCCCTTAATAATAAAAATATCATAAAAATTTTAATATTCTGCTCAATACAAAAGATAAGATACACATATTTTAAGTAAGAGAATGTTAGTAATGTGTTTATGTATATGGGTTTAAGTATTTCTTCCTTCCTTCCACGCTGCCCTTTACAGAATGGAAAGAACAGGCAAACTCCCGCGTTCCATCCTGACCTGATTCATTGTGTGTGCCAAGCGTTCATTCCGCCGTCTCATTCCTTTTCTATCCCGTCATCCTCCTCCTGCTGTGTCGGCCGTAGAGTTTCTGTTATTCCTCCTCCTCCCTTCTTGGATCCGGTGGCATAAATGAACTGCTTTCAGGCCCCCTTTTTTTTTTAGCGATCCCATTGTCCCGCGCCTTCCTCTTTATCTCTTCTCATCTCTCGTACCTCGTCGTATTTTTGCAATCAAAGCTTCCCTTTACCCTCTCTCCCTCTCTTCTCCGTCATTTAATCCCCTTTTCCTTCCATTACGAAAGAACGAGATTCCTTTACCTCCGTTTTCTTCGCAAGGAGGTTGTCACATCCGGGTATTGTTCTCTGTCCACACGATCTTCAGTCTTTCGTTGCGTTTCATCAGGTGCGTGCCTCACATATGTGTATGTATATATGAGTACATAGATCCAATGTTTGTCATGTCAGCAGAAATACGGAGAAGAGACGAGATGAGAAATTATCAGGGCGGAAGGGAGACGGAATTGGAATTGGACGAAGGAATGTTTTTTTTTTCTAATGGTTGAAGTCCCTTTTACGCGATGGCCACCATCTATTATTTCATTCCTGAGAAAGAGGCCTGAATTCGGTGTACTTAATGTCGTACCTCGTAAAAAGGTGTTGTGGTATCCAATGAATGAATGGAACACCGTCTTGAGTTCTGAAAACAGAAATTAGTAAGATACTTTTTATCCATCAGGATCTTTCATTCGTCGACCAATCATATGTAAGCAGTCGACTTGAGTGTTTCGAAAGAATTACCGATTGCGGAGCTGGTATCTACCAAAACACAAAGGTCGTCCAATATCGAGCTCATTCTCCTTTCGGTTCGGGTCTTAGCAACGTGAATAAATCCGCCGCCATAAATGTGCTCATTTTCATGTATTCTCCAACCGCATCAAACACGTTGTTCAACTTTTTTGTTGACTAATGGCCAGTTGCAGGAACGACATATATGTCTTCCATGAAGCTATGGGACCCGTGAGCCATAGCAACCATTCAATTGTTGCAGATTGTTGTTAGATAAATTTATCGGTTCCATAACTTATGGCATGGAGTTATGAGTTCCAGAAGTAGGCAAGATGGCGGATGCGCAACGAACCGCTTGGAGATTTAATTGCTAGTTAGAAGAGTACTGTTGAGTCAGGTTACCATGTTGTTTATTTTAACTGACTAATTATTATCTGCATTAGCAATTATTCATAGGCTAAACTTTCATAAATGTTATCCGGCGGTGGGAGATTGGATCAAATATTTGAAGCTATTAACAATTGGTAAATAAGTAATGTAGCTAGTAGATTTGTTCCTGTAACACGAATATTTATATGGGATCTATAACTTTATGGACCTCATAACTATTGATCCATTACTGAATGTTCGTGCAACCAATTATAAGAAATGCTTTTGTATTCGAGATGACGACTTACGCCGCATATTTGCAGATTTCCTTATGACAGTAAATACTCAGTCCATTAACGGCAGCCGTATGGTGAAAATGGTTTCGAAGATCCATGTCGAGCTACGGACATATCGAATCGAACGACCCTGGCCAAATACAGAGTATTCTTTAAAGGTGGGTTTATACATGGGAGTCACTTCCATAACAGTAGCCGTGCAAGTCGCTAACAGCAACACTTCGATGTGGGGGCACGGATTTATATGACTGTAGGGGTTGGTAGTAGTGGTAAACGACCAAGATTTAAACTTGCAAGGGAAATAGACTGGTTTCTATTTTTCCTACAAGTAGCATATAGATTCTGCGATAAAATTGCATCGCTTCCTGTAGAATCTTGGTCGCATGACAGCAAACGTAGATTTAAAATGTAAACAACGAATAACTTAGTAGGAGGAGGACTCGTTGTTGCTTATGTAAAAATTTATTTGTGCTTGACAATATTTTACATCTATATCTACGTAATACCCTGCGAGTCGACATATGGGCGTGTGGCAGGGGGTTTTAGGTCACCAGCCATGTAAAGATATAATATTTTGGGAGATGAAATGGGGACATGTATTATAGGAGTGTATTTAGTGGAGCTCAGTTTTAATTGCGGTCGCTTATTGAGCGCGGAAAGAACGAGTTTTTGTACCTATCTGTTCGGAAAAGTATCTCTCTTATTTTATTGCTTCTGTCAGACCTAGAGATGTAGTGAGGAGTCATGATAATATTTTCTGTGTCGGTCTGAAAAATGTCAGTTCTGAATTTCTCAAGCATTTTACGCTTTAAATGCTAAAGAACCCATATGGTAAGCTTCATGACTTATCTCTCATTAGATAACAATAAAAATGGTCACTGTTGACACACTTGATTCGACGTAATAATGCATAACTTTTGTAATTTATACAAATTTATCAAACCCACAAATTCCTATGGGACTCAAAAAGCGATGTGCGAACGCCATTATTGCCAAATTTGGGCGATCTTCGTAATTACCATGTTCATTGTTTATCCCTTCATTGTTTGGAAAACCGTAAGTTATGTGTAAGCAGAACGATGCCCTACCAGTAGAAATACGATTCGATATATCGCTACACTCGCTACTTCCATAAAAGCAAACTTCCATGTATAAACCCGCCTTAAGAGCAACTACTCAACCACGGTGTGGTACTTTGTACTTGAGTAGTCGCTATGTGGAGGACAATGCTACGTAGAGGACAAAATAGTCTTCGTAGGTAATTGTAACTGAAAAAGCGTTTTCGTGGTCTTAGGAAGCCTCCCAGACAGGATGTTGTTAAGAATTATTTCACCCCCCGTATGCTAAATATGCCAGAACAATATGGTGGTCTTTATTAAGGATGTGTAGGGCAGCAACTACCAATGCAGCGCCCCTGCTCCCTAAAATTAGAACAATGTAAACCTCACGAGGCATTGAAATCGATGTAGTTCCGAATTTTGATCCGGGTTTCCGGTGCTGATCATGAATTATGTGTACTGATACGGCGAGTTATGTATTTCATGCTGACCTACGCGTCGTATAAAACATCCTTGATGCCAGAGGCAAGGTTGGTGGTCATATTTCTATCATTTTTAGCGTGCCTCCTAAATTAGTTAACTTTAATAGTTATCACTGACAAAGGTAATATAAAAAGTAAGGTATTTATGTATGAATTTTTACTTGAACGCAAAAACTAATGACAAAAATCGTTCGTATGAGATTCTCTAGAAGTAAGAGGGCGGGCCCTAACATACAGGTGGGATGGCATAAAATAGAGCAGGTCGAGTAATTTACGTATCTGGGTAGTCTTCTGGAGAAGAATAGGTTCAGTGGTAGGAACCTAACTTGTTAGACGCATAATTGCCATGGCTAAGGAAGAATTTTCAAAGAGGAGGGAATCGATGAAAGAGGGGGGTCTGAGTAGAGACATGAAGAAAAGGCAGGTGAAAACTCTAATATGGAGCGTGGTTCTGAATGGGTCGGAGACTTGGTCGTCGCGGAGGGAGGATCTACGTAGACTTGCGTTTGAGATGTCGGCGTGGAGAAGGATGGAGAGGGAGAGCTGGTCGGCGAGGATGACGAACGAGGAGGTATTGGATATGGTTGGAGAGGAGAGGAAGCAGGTGGCGGAGGTTTAGAGGAGGCAGAAGAGATGGATAGAGGGCGTATTGAGAGAAGAGAGAATGTTGAAGAGGGTTACAGAGAGGAGAACGCTGGGGAAGCGTGGTTAGAGTAAGGAGGAGGATAGGAATTATGGACGATGTAAAAAGAGGGAGACGAATGGAGGAATTTAAGAGGGGTCTAATGGCGGATCACGAACAGGAGGGAAAACAGAACGATATGCCAGAAATTTGGACGTAAGAATAAGTACTGTCCATAAACCTACCAATCAGCTGGTATAAATCAGAATAAAAATGAATGATATGAAGTAATCCAAAAACTTTGGGTTAAATAACTGTAATTATCATTTTAAAAACTTCTCTTTTCTACCCGTGAATTCCTTGTTTCAATGCTCGTATTCCGCTTATTTAATTATTGTACTTTTATCAATAAGGACTAACCATTGGAGGTATAAAATAATTATTTAAATAAAAATTTTTTAACTGCATTCTTATAACGGACTAAAAAGGATAAAATTATATAAATCCATATATAATTTAAAGTTATTTTCCTGGAGATTGTAGGTCATAATTCATGTTTAAACTGTTACTCTTTCGCCAACGTTTCGCATATTTATTTATGCTTCATCAGGGCTACAATAAAAATTAATATTTGTGTTGTACATCAAATGAATCCAGTTTACAATTTAGGTATTTAGTTTTTAAAAAAAATATATGTATACATGTGATTTTTGTTATCACCTCAGGAAGAGTTCCTTTTGAATTACTTTTTGTTGATACCTTCGTTGCTATTTATTATTTGATCGTCAATTGTTATAAATTTAGGAGTTAAAAAAATCGAAATAAAATTAAGTGGTGTAAAAGAATATCATTTTTTTTTATAATATATACAAATAAATTTTACTTAATTTGGCAATGTATGTTCTTTTATTGCAGGATGTTTTGTTTTTTGTGATGAGTATCATTTATTTAAATAATCTTTTGGATAGGATGCTTTCTATATCTATTACTTTTGTTTCATGGAAATGAAATGAGTCAAATTAATAAATAACTTTATATTAAAATAAAGAGGTCACGAAGAAGAATCATCTAGATTAATCCATACAGATTGACAACCCCATACTGACTCCTAACCCAATACAGATTGTCCTGGAAATTTGTGATTGAAAATTTCAATAGGTAGGAAAATATTTGTATGATTTAAAATGAAAAACGTAGAGCGCATGCACTAGATAATTGATGCATAAATAGTTCACTAAAATCACTGACAACTTTATTGTACTGCCAATGATAAGAATTGTTGCGTGAGTTTTCTCTGCGACGGCTACTGTCTTCACTCCTTACTATTGCTTTGTCAATCAGTTCTGAGCTATGATTTAAGTTTCAAGTCTCTAGCTCATTGGGAAGTTATTTTAAAATCGATTGCACAAATTTTACCGAACAGACAAACAAACAGACGGACAAGAAAGCGAGTTGATAGAAACGCGGTAAAATTAGATTAGGCGACTCATGAATTCCAGTGCAAGATTTGTCCTTTACCTTCGTGACGGTGAGCATATCTCCCATCACCTTCAAACATTTTTATGGCTCATCTTACCTTTTATCGGAGGAAATATTTACTTTTTCATTTCTCTCCACCGTTTTTTCGCAATAAAATCCCAGCTTATTTAGTTTTCATGTTTAAACTAATGTCGCTAATGTCACTATATTTACCTCATACTCCTCACAGATTCTATATTTTAAATTGAAACTTTGAATATGGTCTGACTAGGAAACAAACTCGCCCACACTACCCCTGGAACACTACTGGAATACCAGGAAACCGCTTTCATGTCCGCCTCTTGACTTTGGACCCCAAAGTTTGCGGTCAAGCGCGAGTAACGAGAGAGAAAGTGAAAGCGTCCTCTCACGTGAACGGGTCGGAACTCCTACAAATGCGAACGCGCGGTTTGCTGGGGAAAATAGCCTCCAAAATTCTCATCAGCTACGTCGGATGCTAGTTTTTTCCACATGAAATTCGTCATTTTTTCCCGCGAAATGTGACGTGAAATTGACTGGCCATCAACTTTTCCCTTGGTTCCTTCGTTCAAAACTTTTTTTTAAATCTCCTTTCAAAATAATTAGTGTTCTTAAATGAAGCTGAATAGGTTTGTCATTGCTGTTTAATATTTTTCCTAGGGAAATATCAGAAGGGAATGGCAGGGAAGGGAATTTCTATGACATTTAAAGTGAATTGTTAAATATTGTTGTTTCCGTGCAAAAAAATATGCCTCGGAGGATATTGAAAGTGACTAGGGATGAAGGAGTTAGATGAAGAAGCGTTAATTGCGAAAAATACCATTCAAATTTCATCTTTTTTAGGCCAACAAATCCTATTCCTTCATCAGATATGCGGTTGAAGGACTTGTTCCTTCCGATAAACCCTTGGCCTGAACTGAAACTGGTAAACTGAACTGAACGGGTAAAGATAATAATCATTGCCTCTTATCCTACTAGTTTGAAAGGTATAAGAAAGTATAAGAAACTTTAGTCAGCTTAGCGTATAAAACGCTGTGATCTAGCCCCTCATGTTATGTTTTTATTTAAAGCATTCTGCTTGTAAAAGGTAGGTTTTTTTTATGTCAGAGAAACTTCTCATGGTTCTATAAATTTTTTAGGTGTTGCCTACCTCTAGTATTTACTTTTTGGCCTCAACATATTATCTACCCTTCTTCATCCCGTCCATAAAACCTCTTCTCTTTCTTACCCCTCCCCGCTTGCTCAGTGCCCTACCCTCTATCGAAGTCTTGAGTAACCCATCGCCCATTATTACTTCCTCCAGCCAGCCTACCCTGCCTATCCCAAATTTCATTCAGAAGCTTCCTTTCCTGGCCTACCATTATTAGAAACTCCCTCGCTCATCTTACTCTCCGTCCACTGCACCTTTTTCCGTCCTTCTCCACACCCACATGTTAAACGCCTGCTGCCAATTCTCGTCCTCCTTTCTGAGGGTCCACGTTTCTGCCCCATGCGACTAAACGCTCCATATCAACCTCTTCACCAGCCTCTTCTTCACGTCCTTTTTTTTCGGAGAGGGTGAGGGAAATGCGCTTACGCAGACCCGGCCTATATGGATTGGCCAGGTACTGTGGTACTCGCCCTTGTAAGGGAATACCCACTAAAACCCCCCTTCCTCTTTATTTCGCCGTGTGGCGGCGGCAACCTCCCTCAAATCGGACACCCTCTGCTGCTTCATCCGACGCCGGTCTTGGTGCGCCACCTCCATCCCACGGTTGACCTGTTGAAGTACCGCCATGTCCCCGTCATCAGCTCCCTTCTATTACTAAACGTCTCCTTAGCTAGCAATTCTTCTCTTCCGTATGTCTTTGCTACTATGTCCGTCTTCCTCTAGCCTACTGCCAGTAAGTGATTTAAGTAATTAAATTGTTTTACTTTATAGAGTTTGTGTCCTCCAATTTTGATCTCAACCCTTGCTTACTTTGTCCAAGAGAATCTTATTACTTTTGTTTTCTTATGATTTAACTTCATTCCATTTTTTCCCGCACTGCCATTCTTTAGCGTCTACTAAACCTTGTAATCCCTTCGAAGATCGACAAATCAGCGCAGCGCCTGGTCGTCTGCCAACGTTACGTTATCAGCTTCCCTAATACGTTGATTCCCTCATGTGGTCCTTCCTATGTCTCTCTTACCATTCGAGGTGACATCATGTGATGCCGTCGCGTAAAAGAAAGCACTGCTAGCTATTTAGGATTTCATCGCTAATCATCCCTATATTTTATTTCCCGAGAACGTGAAAGAATGTATTTTTTTGAGCTGCGTCCAGATCTACCAATATTTGCGCCGAATATCGAAAATCTCGTGTACCCTTGCCTAGAACAAACTTAACGTTATTTAAGGTATGTTTTTTGTATTTCGAACCTAAAGTGTAAAATTAATTGCCTACGTCATGTGTTAAATCCAAATCTGTTAATACAGTATTGAAAAATATACAATCTTGGTAATTTACTCAAGAAAGAATAGAGGATACCTTGCTATAATTGTATGTGATAAACTTGATGATTCCGCTAAAAGTACTGATAACCTCATGTAATATTGTGCATCTATTTTCATGTTCAATTATGTAAAAGACTAACGCATAACTATTGACCAAATGATGGTAGTCTTAATGCAGGTCCTCCTTTTAGGCTACCTAATATTTATAATGTTGTAAAGATTAATGTATGTCTGATTGTGTTGAGTAATAAATATTATTATATATAAATATAATATATTAAATATTATATATAAATTAAATTAAATAATATATATATATAAGTAAAATTAAATTAAATATTATATATAAATATAAAATAATAAATATATGAGACACGGCATACATTTTGTGCGTTCGTGGGAATTCAAGTAAGTGTGGACGCGACAACGCTCGCAAGACTTTTCAATCCACATTAAAAACGCACAATTTTGGACACACACAGTTTTTCGACCTGCGATAAAGATTTTGTGCCGGATTCAGGTTCTCTATGTGGACGCTTCTGCCGCAGTAATGCTTGCCTGTCTATCTGGTTTACCCGACACGAGCACAGACACCAGCCGCGCAGCGTAAAAATATTTTTGTGAAATCCACTTACAAAAATGTTTGCGGCGAACGCATTCGGCACAAATCTTTACAGGTGTGGCTTTATAGGTGCAAAATATTTTTTACATATCTGACTAGCTGTGCCCGGTATACGTTGCAAGCCTCTTTTTTTCTAAATATTCAAAGCTGACACAATCACATGCACAAAATACACGAAAGACAATGATTTTTTTTGTAGTCCAATGAATTCCTCGTACCTACACAGGAATTTGTAAAGCACAAATGATGGCTTGAGTCTTCATTCCATACCTGTGCTGCGGTTTCCTAGTAAATAAAATATTCTATTGTTGAAGTAGTGAAATAATTTAAGATTTTCAAGCTGAAAAATCCAATTTTAGAAAAAACGAAGCGTATACGAAAATCGAATGTAAGAATGAAAAAAAGCAGAAAAAGAGACCACTGCAACAAATCTTATTCCTTTACCTTTTTACGCAAATTATGTCTCACTGATATGATTCTTATTCACGCGATATTACGTCTCACCGATACGATTCTGATGCACGTGGTTGAGCAACTCGTAAACGATCGGCTTCATTGCTAGCTTAACGCTCCTCCCTTGTCCTCCTCCCTCGCGTGCCAACACTCGTTTGCCGAAACGACTCGCGCTCCACCTATTGTACAATGGATTTAATAATTTATAAACCTCGCGCATAACAACTCACCAAAGTTTCATCGTAATCTGAGGAATGGTATTGTAACACATGGAAGACAAACAAACAAAACTCATGTTTATATTTTTTATATATTAGATGTAAAAGCAATTTTATCGGGAATATGTTTTCAAGAAGCTAAATATCCCAGTAAATTGATTAAAAATAAAAATAGCGTCTTACCGTCTGATGCTTTTTGAGTTATTAACTAATTACTCAGAAATTTCTAGTCAAAATGTGGTAATTCTATAGAAATGGCGCTGCAGTCTGCGTATATGACTTTAAAAAAGCGCTCATCAAAAATATATTCGTGGAATAATTGGTGTTATTTGTGCCTTAATTTTGGTTTTCATTATCTAACGCAAGTCATTAGCGAAAGTAGGATTTTTAAGACAATGTTTTTTAGATTTAAGGTATTATTTTGACTAATATAGTCGCGGTGGGAGAGCCTTAAAAGCTTTGGGGGTCGTCGACACCGTTGTTGACTGCATCTTCGTCACGACCGCGCGTTCAATTTCCCTCAGGTTGGCAGCACTTCTTCGCCCGAATCCTACGGGGATATCTCTCTGTGTCTTTTGCGTAAAGGGAAGTGAGTGCCCCAATTGACGTTGCGCGGTACGGACATCAACTCCCGCCATAAACGGGAAGTGAAGCTATACACCCGAGCGACGCCCGAAGCAGTGCATGCGTAATCAGATTTCTTTTTTTTTTTCTACTCTCTCCGCGTTTCACCTTCCTGAGCAGTCTGAACCTTTTGATGGGACCAAAAAAAATTATATCCCCTTGAAGCCTCAGCCGACTGCATTCTGGGTGCATCGGAAGAGAGAGAAAAAGAAGATTTATACATTTTTTTCGTGTTTATGCGTCCGGGGCGACTCTTTCTCCGCTCCTAAGAGCATAGAGTACTCTATATTCCTTGCTCCGCTCTTGAACGAGGGAGGCGGAGACGGTGGCGCGGTCTACCGGGAAAAAAAGAACTTAAAAGCGACGCCCGAAATTTACTGAGGTTAGGAGCTCGGAAAGTTTTAAATACTTTCTATGTTTTTCAAAATTTTTTTTAAGGTTTCACTGATGACTGCCATACATAACGATGGTGCTTTAGGAAGAATCTTAATTTTAGGCATCTTTTCACATTATTTTATCAATATCCGCTCAAATAATATTTTTCTAAAACTTTTCAATATGAACTACATATTGAGACACTTATATTTTTACTTAGTTCATCGATGAGATAACAGGAGTATATAGGTTTAAACATCTGACTTCCAGTTTTCCCAGGAGCAAATAGTTGACACATTGTGATGAATTCGGCAACGTTGCTAAAGGAAAGTTCTTCTGCTTACCTTGTTTACTAAATATATTGTTTAATGTATATAATAATTAGGCATTTAATATACACTGTTAAATGTTTTACCTATGCCAAAAAAAAATACCTCAGCTCCTTAAAAAATCATGATATCAAACTCTGCAATAATAGAAATGGAGATTGGAGTCTGGAGGCTGGTATTCGTGACGCAGTAAAAGTTTCGGTTCAGCGCTTTGCCTTTTAAGATTTTCCCCAGAGGAATATATACATGAAATAAGTATAACAAATAGCAGCACTATACTTAGATCTTCTAACAACACCAAAATGAGTACCTCTTAAGATTACAGTACTTCGAAGCGCAGTTTCCTCCTTAAATGTCTGTGAATATCTCAATTATTTGTGTCCATTGGCCTTGAAACGAAAGTACCTAATGGACGGGTTTTAGATTTAAAGAAAAGTTTTCCGTCAGGTATTTTATTAGAACATGTTCATGCATGAATTATTTCCCTTTCGGACGCCATATCAGTCCGACTAACGCAGTTTTGACATCGATTCCTGTAGTTACTGGGGAATAACTCAAATATTAACGATCATTGGTGTCCTTATCTTCATCACCAGTGGATTCCCTGGGAGTTTTACCTTGTAATAACAAGTTTTTTTTCACGAAAATGGGCACTCAGCGACTTAAGATTTGCCCCTCAGCCACCTTAAATATAACTTTATCAAGGATCCGACTAAATAAAGTCGTCCTTGCTTTTCCTTTGATAATTAATGAAATAAAAAAACTTGCTTTTAACCTCTACCAATCCCTTAAGTGAATTCTAATCATAATTCTGTCTTGAAAACCCAACACGCGCGTGGGAAATTTTTTAATATTTTCATGGCGCTCTTGGAAGATGCATGCCGAGAGAATGGCGGACGATAACTCGTTCTCTTTCTCCCTCCTCCTCAAATCCGAAGGCTTATAAAAATAAATCTCCCGGATAGCAGCCACGTTAGCGTCCCGCAAGGATCTCACTTCGCCCCACCAGCCTTATATATATATATATATATATATATATTTTAATCCATATTTTATGCGCACATCTTTTTTTATATCATGAGATCCGATCAGGGATTTTTTTTGCTCCGATGCTCCTTGCTATCCCCTTGACGTTTTCTGGGATGTGGCGAGCGAATAAAAAAAATTGGACACTGCCGCGATGGAAAAGAGATGGGGTTGTTTGAAAGGAGGAAAGTGGTATGAAGGGATAAAGGTTGGATTTCAGAATGGTGAGGGCGGAACGGCTGAATTATGGCGCTTGAGAATGGAATAGGAAGCTGTGTAGTCGGCAAGCGAAGCGGACAGATGAAATGGAAGACTGACCACAATAGTGGAGGGGAAGTCGGATGAGACAGGTTCCTTGGTACCCCCCCCCCACCCCACTTCCCCACCTCTCCTCCCGTTCCTCCCGGGTGCATGGTCGTGTAGGCTTTTCGATATTGAGATTTTGCAATCGCGTATCGATATCTCTATAACGTGTCTCAGAAACCTAAAGGTGGCTTAATAATACTATACATATAATATTGGACAATATTTTTTTAATGACGTGAAGTGTGTTATTTCGCGTTCAGATGAGAATCTGTACGTATTTGATCGAATTATTACGAAACCTTTCACTTGTGCCATAAAGTACGTAATATGAGAGTGGACTTCTATGGAAGTAGCGATTGTTACGATATCTCGAATCGTATCGCTTCTTGCATGTTATCGTTCTGCTTACACATAACCTCCGGCTTTTCCCGAACAAATGGATAATGGAAGTAAACAATCAATATGGCAGCACGAATCGCTACTTTACTCACAATTAATCACCTAAAGTTAGCAATAATGGCGCTCGCTGGCTTTCTGTAAGAGTCCCATGTGCATTCATGGGTTTAATAAATTTCAATAAATAACAATAATTATACATTATTTCGTGGAATCAATGGTGTCAATTTTGATCGTAATAATGATTATGTAATAAGAGATAATTCATAAAGCTTAGCTTTGGGGTCCTTTAGCATTTAAACCTTTTTTAATTACAAATAAATATTTAAATAAGCAACAATGAGTCCTCCTCCTACTAAGTTATTCGGTGTTTACATTTTTAATCTCCGTTTACTGTCTTGTGACCAATATTTCACCGGATACGATACGATATTATCGCAGGATCGATATACTTTTTGTGGGAAAAATAGAAACCTGTCTATTTTCCTTACAAGTGTTAACCGCGGTCGATTACTGCCACTATCGACCCCTACTGCCATGGAAGTCCTTACTTACAGGTAGAAGTGCCGATTGCAAGCAACTTCCAAGGCTGCTGTCATGAAAGTGACTTCCACTTGTCAACCCGCCTTCAAAGGTGGCTTCACGCTAAAAGAACTGAGCACCCCGCCAGATCAGTTGCAGTAAAGTTGGAAAATAGTTTAACCTTAGTTGGATAAGTTTTAATTTTTTTTTTAGAATGATCGAAGGTATTCCCGGCGAACTATGTCGTTGAAGATTATTCGGGATTTCCACCGGGTCAGGTTCTCCATTTCTGTCGACGTTTCGATGGATGTCCATCGAAACGTCGGCAGAAATGGAGAACCTGACCCGGTGGTAATCCCGAATAATCTTCAACGACTTTAATTTTTTTACTCTGAGAATCGAAAAAGAAGGGAAGGGGTGGAAATATTAATTTCTAAATAAAAAGATGTATGAGCCATCGAGGACTCTCGTCTTTCCAACTCACCCTTACTCTTTGCTTCCCAAGTAAACGTCGTTTGCCTCAGATAGTGACGCGAACGGAGGAAGTGCGCCCGTCGTCGCTTTGATATCTGCCAACGACCGGTGCATTCTCGTCTCTCGCTCTCTCTCTCTCTCTCTCTCAGAGAGAGACTCAACCCCTCACATACACGACGGAGCTAATTGCGAAAGGCCTTCGCGGATCGTCAACACGTCAGAGACTTGAGCTTAATTGCCAAGCGCCGTGGATATTTTATTTTTCCCGACCCCTCCTCATCCAATCCCCAGGTGGCACGATTCGTCTCTGAGGTATCAAGATCCAGCTCGGAGGAGCCGTGCGAGTGCGGTGCGGTTGAAGAGATCCCTTCAAGTTAAAGCACGTCGCCCTTTCGCAGAACGATACAGCGAACACCTGAGTGTGTGGGTGAAGATGAGACCTCTTGAGATCCCCTTGCGTTTCGCGGCATTGATCGGCCCGCGGATGCTGTTTTCACTCGCCGGTCGGCGCTGTGACTTTTCCCGGTGTTGCTATAAAGCAGGCGTAAATGAAGACATGCATGCAAACCCTCGGAAAAAAAATACCATGCGACTATATATCTGTGGGCAGTCTTTATGGAGGATTGGTCTCAGCTACGTAAATGACTGCGAAAACCTCTTTCTGGCAAAGTTTTGTAGATGCATTTCAGCATTTTCTAGGCTTTAAACATCAAATTTAACCAAAAATTTTTTAAAAACCCATAGGTTTTCTAACGTTTTTTACGAACTTTGATGATTAAAGACAATGTTTTTACCTTAAGATGGATATCAGTCTTATTACATTATAACTATGAATATACATATTGGATTTAAATGTTTGGAATTGTTGCCTAGGCTTCGTGTTGCCTAAATTTCCACATTTAGTTCACCCAGTCCTTGGCGCTACTTAGAAAAGTCTTTTCAGTTGAATTGTAAATGGCCGTTGTTTTAATTTCTATTAACGTGAGAAAGTGTGTAATTACATCCCGCGTATGGGACTGCATTTTTATCCACTGCATTATGGTTACTGGTAAATAAAACCGGTAAGACGTGTTTATGTACAATCCGTCGACCGTATTTACTTTTGAACTGCCGTCTTTCATCACTGGGCACAATCCAAATCACAATCCAAAAAGATGTTTGTTTTCGGAATTATAGAAAACAGATTTTGGCGACGAGTCAACAATTCATAATGTATATCCATGATCATAACAAATTGATGGCAACAGTTTTATTTGTTGCACCGCACAAAAATCAACAACATAAACATTTAAAAAAGAGCAAGGAATATTTAAAAGACATCCAATAACTAAAAGCATTTGATTGGCATATTTAATGATGTAATTACATATAATATTGCGTCGATTATTTGAATTTAAGTTGATGCTATTAAGAATTGATATACTTCGCTTAATTTTTTAATGTGTGTGCCATTTTGACATGCTATGGGAGATTTTACGAAGTGCTTGATATTATTTACTATTATTTAATGAATGTTTGGTTCAAAATTTATTATATCTCTTCTTATAATTAAAAATTGCGACGGAATGTTTGTGTGTGAATGGCCAAAGCAGAGGCCCCGGAGTTTGTGGTGACTGCTTAAACGTATGAAAGTGGTCAAAACCATCTTACCCTACATACAAACTGTACAAATAGTGATTTCTCATTTTTTTTAACCCGCGATTTATGATTCTTTAGGTATTTGGAGCTATTACTAGCGACTTATTTGGAATAATAACACTATACATTGAAACTTGCCTCCGAGGCCACCTCCCTTAAGTGATCACCTCTCTAAGGGGCCGATTTATTCGTGTACGGAATGCATTTCCCATTTGTTATAAGCGACGTAAAATTTCCCTCTCTTCGGCGGTCACCTCCTTCACTGGTCATTATCTCATTGGTCCAGTGGTGAGCGCTTAACACAGGTTACATATCATAGAGAGGCGACCGCTTTGGGAAGATGGCCGCGGATGTCACTGTAGTGATTTAAGGACGGAGGAAATTTTTGAAGTGATTTAGAAACTACGAGACAAACCCAAGGAGTAGGTACTCACAAGTACATAATTCAATAACCTTAATATTTTTTTAGAATTGGATACATTCCTCAATTTAATGCATCAGGTAATGTGTGCGACGCCAAATTTTAAAATGTAAACAACTAATAACTTTGTAGGAGGACGACTCATTGTTACATATGTAACAATTAATTTTTATCTAGATACGATGCCATAGTAACCAGACCGGAGAAGTCGATAATGGTAGTGATCGACCGAGGTTCGCCCTCGCAGAGAAAATAGACTGGCATCTATTTTTCCTACAAGAAGCAAAGCGATTATGCGATAAAATTGCATCGCATCCGGTGAAATCTTGGTCACATGACAGAAAACGGAGATTGCCAATGTAAAAAAACGAATAACTTTGTAGGAAGAGGACTTATGGTTGCTTATATAAATATTTTATTTGTCCGTAAAGATATTTTATATGCAAAAGAACCCCAAAAGTGAGCTTTATGACTTATCTCTCGTTAGATAATAATAATTATTGTCACAATTTACATACTTAATACGCTGTAGTAATGCATGGTGATTGTAATTTATACGAATTTCACAAATCCATGAATGCGTGTGGTATTAGAGTAGCGTGATACGAACGCCATGATTGCCAATGTGAGGCACTTTTCGTAATTACCATATTCGTTGTTACTATCGTCATTCATTTGTTTTGGGAATAGCCGGAAGATGTGTGTAAGCAGAAAGATGTCCTACAAGTGGTGATACGATTCTAGATATCGATGCACACCCTACTTCCATGTGTAAAGCCGTTATCGCCAACAACGCGTGTGTAATAAATATAAATAGCCGTGTATCGTTCATTTGTTTTTTTTATATTTTTTGAAGAGAAATAATATTGTCACCGAAGTAATTTTCTCAAAAGTATATCTTTGCCCCTTAAATAATGGAATATTTAATTATTCCTTCCTTATGCTACGTAATTGAACATGTACAATTCGAATATGGTCTCCATTCACTGCGTTTACCAATCGACCTCAGATCTATCTGAACTCGGAGCGATCTGAAAATTCTAACCGAGCCGAATCAGATCGCCTGGTTTCCAACACGGACTGAAAATATCGATAGTGAACAATCGAATCCAACAGTTGACGCACAATTGGCCTGGTTTGTAAACAAGTGCAGAGTTAGAAATTTTCAGTCGGAATGACAACAAAAAGAAGAACGTGGAGCGCCACAGACCCGCTGGTTCAGATCGATCTGAAATCTCAGACTGGCTGAGAAAGTGGGCCCGCAATTGGCAAACGTCCTTAAATTAAACTGGTAAACCATTGGTAAACTGCCTTAAATTTTCAACAAACTGTGAACATTCTTGCTTTCTGTCCAGTAATGCTTCCGCTTTAGCCCATTTTAGCCCGTTTCGTTTGTATTACTGAGTTGATCTGGCCAGATCGATCTGAGATCGACTGGTAAACGTAATAATTATGAATGGGGAACTATTTTCCTCAAACTAACTTAAATACTGATTTCATTCTCTGTATTTTTTTCCAACCTCTGCAGAGGCAAAGGCGAGGATAATGGGCCCATCGGACCTGTACGTCAAGACGGGCAGCACAATCGTGCTGTCGTGCGAGGTGGCCCAGGGTCCACACGACCTTGGCACGGTGTTCTGGTACCGCGGGGCGATGCTGGTGGAAGCGGCGTCGCCGGGGAGGGCCACGGCGGACACGCAATGGTCCGGGACGCTCACCAGCCGGTTAAAGGTCACGAACGCACGCCCGGCCGACTCGGGGAACTACTCCTGCGTGCCCACGCTGGCACACGCCCAGCCCGCCAGCGTCACGGTGCACGTGATCAATGGTGAGTCTCGTAATTCATCCGATAATAGACGGTGTTCGTGTCATAATCAATACGAAGTAAAAATTATTTGCGGTACTATGGCCAAATTTAGGAACGACATATATGTATTCCATAGGGTTATGAGACCCATAAACCATGGCAACCATTCAATAAGTGTCGCAGAAACTTTCGATAAATTTATTAGTTTCATAACTTATGGCATGTTGTTATGAGTTTCATAAGTATCCAAGATGGCGGATTCACAATGAGCCGCTTGGAGACTTAATTAGTTGACAAAATTGTTGTTTTGAGACAAATGACCAGTTTGCTTACTCTTACTGACCAATTATTATTTGCATTAGCAATTATTCATACGCCAAGCTTTCATGAATCACATTCAGCGGTATAGTATTAGATCAAATATTCGATGCGATTAACTATTGGTAAATAAGTTATGCTGCTATCAGATGTGTTCCTGCAACCCAAATATATTTATGAGATCTATAACTTTATGGATCTCATAACTATTGATTCCATAACTAAATGTTCTTGCAACGAGCCATGAAGCATTTTGTATGTAAAAATACTAAATAATTTTAATGATATTTTACTAAATTCATCCTTTTAATCATCTCTCATTTTTATGAGATTCAATACCTTGATGAACTCAAAACTTCAAAATAAATGCATTACTGTCAATGGAACTCATGCTGTAAGTGATCTAAAGGTTGTGTGCTGTCCGCGGAATTGTGTATGCAATACTATTTGTTAGAAGATAAATATTTTAACTAAATACATACGTTTTATTAACTGGAAATTTGAAGCACACATAAAATTATGAAGTGAGAAAATTAAACAATCATAATTTTTGTAAATAGTTCGTATATCAGAATGAATGTCATATGTGGTCAACTATAGCATATAATATTTTGATGATCAAAGTCAACATTTTTACTGAATTAGCGCTTTAAACCAACGCAATAACTAAGCAAGCTCATAAAGAATTGATAAAACTATTTTATAATATCAATACCTTTTTATGTTATTCGGGAAGCGATGTTCTTTTTGTATACGGTCTGCATGCAAGAGTGCATATTTATTGGATGAAATTGAAATATGTGTCAACGGCATAAATTCTTTTAATTCTTCAATTCTTTAAGCAGTCGTACTTAAGTGAAATAATGACTATATATAATCGTGTGTTTTTAAATTTCCGATTGATTTTTATTAGCCTCTATTTACTGTTTGGTTAACCGGAAGGAAATCTTCCGAAATATATTCTTTTTTTATCATCCTCTTGTGATGGATGATTGCTGCGAACGCATGCCATATTTTAGTCATAAGATGTCACCAAGAGATACGCAGTCCACGATAGGATGCTAGATTTCTTTTATGACGTATTACTTCTATTTTAGCTGATCAATTCTCTTTGCATGCTCTATGTTTTTTTTTTAAATAATAATTTATGAGTAAATGAAGGTGCCTCAAATGTATGATGAAGATCTTACTTTGTGGAATATTTCTATAACGGTAATAATTGCACAACTTTCTGTTTTCAACTGATTTATTATAATTATTGAGGTGGATGGAGAGAACGCTTTTCCTTTCGGATTTATTTCAAGAGCGTCGATATTAATAGGACATTATTCTCTTTTATTTCGTGCGGAGTGAACTCATTACGTAAGGCGAATGTATGGAATTATAATTTATTTTTCACTATTTTTCGTGAAATTGGAATTTATTCTAGCTAGAAAAAGATACAAAAATGTGCACTCAACGATCCTCTAATCTTGCTAATCTAACTAATCTAACACGGTTCTTGCTTCAAACGATCACAGTTTACAACTGCAATAAACGCTCAAAATAAAGAATGAATGACATCTACATTCCTGGTTTTAAAAAAAAATCTTTAAATTTTTCCAATGGCGCACTTATTTTTTAAGGAAGTTCCACCACGTAGGGGAGAGCGGGGCTAGCTGATACAGTTTTAAGTTTTTCATTTTTTATAATTTTTAGAAACGATCTACTTTATCATACTCATGACCGAATGTAAGATTGAAGCATTCTTAATACATTGGTGATTATTTTCTGGGCTATTATTTGACTACCGATTGCAAAATCGTCTTTTTTCAATGATATCCACAGTGTATCAACCTACCCCCGCCTGTGGCAAGTTGATACTTGAAGGGGGCAAGTTGATACATAATTAAATTAGGTGGCAAAAACAAACTAAGACAAAATTTAACAATAAAACGTGTTATATTTAATTAGTTCAAATTTAAAATAAATAACAATGTTGAAAATGAAGATAAATTCAATATTTAAAATAATTAAATTTTACTAGAAAAATAGTAAAAATTCCTTACTTTTGCTAATGATACTCATTTTTTGCGTCGGCTGGGTTAAAAACTATTTAAATATGCTACGGGCTTGAGGGGTAATTAATAAGCAGAAGAAATAATATCAGTAGAATAAATTTACTACATGTAACTTTGGCATGAATACAGGTATTGTGAATTAAAACATAATATTACAATGCAAAGACATTGATGAAAACCATTAATTAGAACAATTTACTGAAACAGTAATGTTTCAATGAAAAAATGTCAATAGAACGAAGTTTAGTCAAATGAGTTCAGTAATAGCTTATATAAAAATATTGAAAATTGGAAATAAAATGTCATAGCTAATGGGCAACCTGGAACCCCTACCTAATTCATTCATTTTCCGATAAGTCACTGTCTGAATTACAGTGAACACACTGATAACATGTTGTGTCGTATTTGACACAGGCACAATGAGCCCACTTCATACACTTAACACACTGCACCCATTCACATCCAGGTTTTGACTTATTAAATGGACGTAAACAAATTATGCACAAACAGTCCTCATCTTCCTCGTCAGAACTCCTATCTTGCGCCGGTTTTTTTTTCATTGTTTTTTTTTTATTCCTTTTAGACCTATCTGATATATTTGATTCCTATACCTATGTGATTCAAAACAAATGTAAATCGTAACTTTCTGTCTAAACGGTTGAAAAATTCCTGCTTTCACTGATTACTTGTGTTAGGCATTAAAAAAATGCGCATTACTCAACGAATATGTTTTCCTTCAAAATTTTTTATTGTAATTGACGCCGGCTCCATCGCTTTTCCTACTGGATTAACTCATCAGTAGGGATGCCACATCGATATCGATGTATCGGGCAACTCGATGTTTCTGGGCCAAACAATCGAAAACATCGAGAAGTGAAATAATCCAATGCATTATTAGTGAAAATTGAGTGAGTGATGAGTACTTTTATAAACATCAAAAGATCGAATATTCGATACATGGGACTACTCGATGTGGTTTTGGCCGAGACATCGAAAACGTTGAGTAGCAAAATAATCCGATGAAAATTGAGTGAGTGGTGAGTACTCTTATAAATATCGAATCATCGACTATTCGATGTATTTAGTCGATGCATGGGACCACTCGATGTATTTTGGCCGAGACACCGAAAACATCGAGTTTTAAAATCCGATGAAAATTGAGTGAGCGCTGAGTACTTTATAAACAAAAAAATCTTCTCGATTTTTAGTCGATATGGTACCCATACACAGTAGCTAACGTGTAATTAGCTGTTAACTTAAGAGGTGAGACGTTCCTCTCATTATTTTAATCAATATTCCTTAATTCTACACAATTTTAAAAGGTTTTTACATGAAAATTACTCGTGTAAAAGATGAAAAAGTACTATTTTTGGCCGTTTTTTCCCATTCTCCTATTGAACATCATGTTGTTTCAAGTTAAAGTTACATGAGTATGGGACGGAAAGGTAAATTTTTTTTATTCTAATCCAGTTGAGGATATATTCATTGATAAATATTCACAATATTAACAAAGTGACATAGATGTCCTTTCTCGGCGGGACCCAATTTAAGGGACGTCATTCCCGATGGATCGCTCCCGCCCTCTCTCGATAGCTTTCCGGGTTACGAGGAACAGATCCCCAGCCAGGGTTGAATTAACTCCGTCGACGAAATAAATAAATTCGTCACGTGTGAACTGAGATTCGTTCCGTCCATTTTTCGTGTTTTATTGGTCACGGTCCCCTAACGCTTTTCCTTTTCGGATTTATTTCAAGAGCGTCGATATTAATAGGACAATTCCTTTTTATTTCGTGTGGAGTGAACACGTCTGTTCCATTACCGCTATTTTGTTTTCCCCGTTCATTTAGGATGACTTTAAAATGAATTGTCGACGTGGTTAGTGGGTTTCATTTGTTTTTATTTCATTAGGTTCTGGTGTATGGTTGGAAAAAATTGGATTGGGTAAAAGGTTTCACGGATGCCAAAATGGCCGTCACCATTGAGTTATAATTGTGCCTCGGTGTTGTTTTAATTCACGCGTATTCCACGTTCTTTAATCTTGTACCAATTATAATCGTACGCCCGTGTGTTCCCGTGCAAATTTAAATTATCAATAGCTCGACAACTCCAATCTTTCTCCTGTGAGACCTCACTTGGAGTAGGCAGCTAGCATATGGGACCCTTGGGGAAGTAGGATTAGTTTCAGAAATCGATCGAACGCAGCGGAGGGCAACTAGATTTGTTCAAAATTGTAACGATGAACGTGGCAATGTTACTAAATTGTTGAGGGAATCAGGGTGGGAACCTCTATCCGATCGAAGGGAGAAATATAGGTTAAATCTTTAAACGAAAGTTTGATGTAGACTATTTTTGCCGGACGTCCAACATGTTTTGCTAGAGCCAAACTTTTATGGAAGAAACGATCACAGGCATGAGATTTAGGAAATGGACTGCAGAACCGATATATTTAAGGTAGTTCGAGCGAGATAGCTCCCTAATCATAAAGCACATATATCGCTCGCTCCATATTCGATAAATACGTTTTAATTTCAACAGCTGTGAGACACACGAATTAAATATTGCATTATTAATGGTGCAACAATATAGTTTTATATATGGCGATATTATATGTGGCGATGGCGATTTTATATATGGCAGTACGTTTGAAACTCCATCAAAGCGGAAGGTTTACTGTGATCCCGAAGAATTTACTGCGGTGAAAATATGATTAATTTTAAAAAATACTCGAGAAAACACACAAACTACACACTGTTGATTTTTTGACGAGATATAAGTGTTAGAAATGCCTCATTTGTGAAATAAGGTCTCTCTGGAGTGCATGCACGTACCATTTTCCACGTAAAAGGGCTGCTGTTTTTTGGAAAATATCTCGGAAAGTAATATGGTAAGGACTTGAATTTTTGATGTCGATGGAAGGGTGATGTATTTTTCTTTAAAATGAGACCAAACTCATTGATTTCTAGGTAAAATGATATTTCGCTCAAACTGCCTTAAATTGTCATTTTTCCCGCGTACAATGAGGTACTATAATAGCTGCAATAGTTCAGTTCTAGGATACTGATTAGGTTAAATAGGTTTTTGCTCTAGTTTTTAATATCCTTACATCATTATTGGTTACTAACCTCGCCTGCAATTTCCGGCATGGTATACCCCTTGCATTATTTAGTACCCTGTAGTATGCAATTTATCTGTCACATTAATAATACTAACCAGTAGTTGTATATTAAGTAGTGTACTCCATGGTAGTATATTTGTCCATGTGGCACTCTCCTAGTTTCTGGACTAACCGCGTATTATCTTCCTGATTGCTTTTGGCCTGCACCCGGCATTCCGGAGAACTTGCGTGGTTCGGATTTCAGCTGGGATGAGGGCTTCATGCCTGGTGTGGAATCACCCCGTGCCACACACCCTAGTGGTGGCTTGCACGGTATTTCGTAGATGTAGATGTAGAATTTCGCGTTGTGATTATTGACGAAATCGGTCTCCTAATTCTCGGATTTCTCGCGTGTTGGGTTAATATTTTCATCAAGGAAATGCCTTGAATCCGAACCTCTGAAACCGCGAAAGTAATTCAATTTAACTACGAGGTTAGTCTGGCGAAGTTTTCGGTGTAGCTTTTTCAACGGGTAAGTTTATCGTCCACGGCCACGGTTTCGTTACAGAGTTACACCACGGAGTGTATCAGAGCAATGAAATCATCACCTTTCTCAGTTAAGAAACCATGGTCGCGGAAAATTAAGTTACAAGTGGGAAAAACCCGTGTCGAAACTTTTTCAAACTTTCATAGCGAGAAGAACGTCCAAAAAAGTTTCGCCCGAAACCATAACTTCCTTCATCAAATTACTAAAAATGGAATAAAAAGCTCAGAGTTTTAGGATACTACTGTGGAATATTTCATAGTATTTATCGCGTTCATTCTCTCTTACTGTCCAAAGAAAAGTAAGGAAAAAGAATGGATGTCCAATACGGTTGTTGTTTTGGTTGTCAGGCGACAGTTTGATGACGTAATACCCTATACCGTCTACCGCAATAGTTTTCTGCCATAGTCATTCGGAATTAGTCTTCCGACCTAAATATTCTTAAGATATAAATATACAGTGAAACCTGTATTAAGCGACCACCGACGCGACGGTTCCGCTGAAAAATGGTCGTTTAGAGGGATGGTCGTTCGACAGGGGTTCGATTTCAAGGAGTATTTTGCCAATGAACGGACGACTGATTTGAATAAAAAGGAAAAACTCTTAAATTGGCTGTTTTGTTAAAATCTACACGGATGGCATTCATTTCCTCATAATTTAGTTGCTCCTGGGAACTTTCAATGCATATGCAATCGCTGTGCACATTCAGTGAAACCTGTATTAAGCGAAGACCGACGGTTACGCTGAAAAATGGTCTTTGAGAGGGGTGGTCGCTTGATAGGAGTGGTCGTTAAGAGGGGTTTCACAGTATTATTTGTATTGATCTGTGATTTTATCTCATATTCCTTTACTTATGGCCAGTTGCAGGAACGTAACATATTTATTCCATAAAGTTATGGGACCCATAAGCCATGGCAACCATTCAATAAGTGTTGCAGAAACATTCAATAAATTCATTGGTCTAATAACTTATGGCATGGAGTTATGAGTTCCATAAGTAGCCAAGATGGCGGATGCGCAATGAACCGCTTGGAGACTTAATTACTTGATCAAAGTGTTGTTTTCAGACAAGTGACTAGTTTGTTTACTCTTACTGACTGTGCATGTGCATTCTCAATTATTCATAGGCTAAACTTTCGTAAATTTTATCCGGCGGTGGAAGATTATATCAAATATTCGAAGCTAGTAACTATCGGTAAATAATTTAAGTAACTAATAGATGTGTTCCTGCAACCCGAATATATTTATGAGTTCTTTAACTTTATGGATCTCATAACTATTGATTCCATAACTAAATTTTCTTGCAACCGGCCATTAATCACTTTTAAGTACATGGGTCGAAACTATTGGGTCTTAACCCCCTCCTTTTTTTTAGGACGAATTAACTGGGTGCAAAGGAGTTTATATTAGTTTAATTTCGATTTCTGGAGTAAAGTTTCGTCAAAATTATAATCCCTATTGCATTTAATTTTATTCCAGGATTAAATTAAACTCGGACCTCGTCTTCTAGTATCACTCCGGATCAAAACTAAATATATTCCTTTTCGTTTCGATCGCCATTCCGGGGGGAGTTGTGCTTCAACCTCTCGATATAATCTCGATCGCGTTACTAAGTTGTCACGAGGTACAATAACGAACGGTATGAGATTTTGGCGAGTTTTACTCTCAAGGATGGCTATCTTATGGCCAATTTTAGGAAATACACATATGTATTTCATTGAGTTATGGAACCCATAAGCCAAGGTAACCTTTCTGTAGGCTTCGTTACTTGCGCCAAGATATAAGTAGCCAAGATAGCGGAAGCGCGATGAACCGCTTGGAGTTTTAATTACTTCATAAAATAGTTGTTTTGACACAAATATCCAGTTTGTTGATTCTGACTGAATAATTATTATGTTCATTAGCAATTATACATAGGATAAACGACTAGAAATTTTATCCAACGAAGGGATAGTAGATCTAAATTTGGAAGCAATCAACTATTGGTTGATAGGTTATGAAACTGATATATGTGTTACTGAAACCCGAATATTTTTATTAGATCCATAACTTCATGGTTTCAGTTTCATTGCTATTGATTCCATTACTAAACGTTCATGCAACCGGCCATTAAACGTCTAATATGTTGTTAATGTGTCTCCAGTTGGGATATAAAGATACATCAACGATATAAACGCGAGAAAAATTCGATTGGGAAGGCAGCGTGAGAATTTTACAAATGGTTCAGATACCCCAAATCCTCGAACCTTCCGTGTTGGTACCACGTGACTCCTTAAGGCTGGGACACAATCAACGTGTACGTGTAACGCGAGCCGTTAACGAGAATACGCGAAAAGATGGCTGACGGGAAAGTATAGCGAACGGACACAATCTACGTGAATGGGGAGTACGTGTACGCGAGAGATGGGCAACTTTCATCTCTCCCCGTGTCCCGTACACGGGAAACCAATCAGAATAGTCCCGAGAATCCGGGAATGGGAGCCATCTGTCGGCAGATTCATCCAACTACTGAAGATAGCTCTTGGCGAAGACAACTTATTTACTTTCACACTTGTTTACACCTGATCTCTTAGCTGCGCCTGCGTTATTCAATTGTTACTCCGGGCCGCGTTAACGTCGATTGTGTCCGCTGACTTGCGTTCCCCGTCTCCCGTTGTCCCGTTAACGACTCGCGTCACACGTGCACGTTGATTGTGTCCCTGCCTTCAGTTGCGTGATCGGGATTATCTCGAGAGGTTCATAGAAAACCACCCGGAGTGGGTATATTTATGGGCTTACTGGAAAACTTATTGAAATGCGCATTCAATGACACACGATTACTGCTCCATCCTCCTCAAATCGTGAATTCTCTCATCACAATTAGTGCGCCTGGAGTTCATATCCTTAAAGCAGGTTTGCGCATGGAAGTTGACTTCTATGGAAGTAGCAAGTGTAGCGATATCTCGAATCGCATCGCCACTTGCAGGGAATCGTTCTGCAAACACATTACTTCCAACTTTTCCCAAACAAATGGATGACGGAAGTAAACAATGGATGAAGTTCTGATGAAGGCTTCCGCGGGGCTTTGATAGAGGTTGATTCCTTCTTTCGGGTTTTCCGCCGCGTTGGTTCATGTTGGAGGACAATATTTCGCCGGCTGTCCTGCTGGCTTCCTCAGGTCCATGTAACAATTCGGGCCTGATGAAGCCAGCAGGACAGCCGGCGAAATATTGTCCTCAACATGAACCAACGCGGCGGAAAACCCGAAAGAAGGAATCAACCTCTAAACAATGGATATGGAAAAATACGAAAATCACCTAAATTTGACAATGATGGTGTATGCCCTGCTAAAAAATTCTGTACAGTTTCCTTATAAATACTTCTACAGAATTTCTTAAAGTTCTGTAGATATTCCTTAAAGTATCGAAACGCCATTTTACGGAATTTCCTACGACGTTCCGCAGAATACCTTATGATGTTCTGCAGAATACCTTAGGACTTTCTGCGGAATTCCTTATGACGTTCTGCATAATTCCCTACGACGTTCTACAGAAGTCCTTTGACGCTCTGTAGAACTCTTTACAAGCTCGAGAAAACCTCACATATTTCCGTAGAGTTGATTAAGTCCTACAGAACAGCTTGTAAGGAGTTATTTTGCTCTGCAGAAAATAACTCTACAGAACATGCCTTCTCTACAGAACATGCGTTCTGTAGAGTCAGGTTCTCATGTTCCGTACGGATCCTTAGAAAAGGAACTAGTCCTGAAGAAAAGGAGTCAATTTCTGTAGAATTCCTTACGTTCTACAGAAGAGCTTCTAAGGATTTTTTTAGTTGGGAGTATACGGCTGTTTGAGTCCCTAAGGCATTCGTAGATTCAGTAAATTTGTATGAATTACACTAATTGTGCATCATCACATCGTATCAAGTACGAGAATTTTGACAATGATTATAATTATTAAATAAGAGATGTCATAAACCCATGAATACCTTTCTTTTACCCAGTTTTACCCAGTGTACTTACCCAGTTCACTCAGTTTAACTCAATTCTTTAGCATTTATAATATTTTCAAGTAAGAATAAATATATACGTGATCAACAATGAGACCTCCTGCTGCTAAGTTTATCGTTGTTTACATTTTATCCCTCCGTTACCTATCATGTGACCAAGACTCCATAGGATGTGATGCAATTTATCGCAGAATTGACATGTTCCTTGCAGGCAAAATACAAACCAGTCCATTTCCCTTGCAAGTTGCAACCGATTACCACCACTATCGACCTCTACTGCCATGGAAAAGCGTGCTTACTGGTAGAAGTGTCGATTGCAAGCGACTTGCAAGGCTACTGTCACGGAAGTGACTTCCGTCGTAAGCCCGCCTTTACTCTTCCCAACAAACAGGTCCTTCGAAAAGCGTTGCCTCTTCAGCGTGTGTTTACCGACCACAATTTTTCAGCCTCCTCCTCATCCGGTTTTTTGCGTATCAATTTCACGCAGAAGTGAGCAGTGATACACATTCTTTGACCCCATCTGTTCATATCGTCCTGAAGGTCTCTACCACCGCGAAAAAAACGCGTTTGTCGCATCAGTTCATCGCGACCTTGGATAAATAAAATTTCGCTATATACGGACCAGATTTCTGGAGGAGAGGCGAGGTAGAAACTTTGACCTTGATTGTGGGTTATTAACGGAGGAGATTGGACGGAGTCAACGTGCCAAGTGAGATGTGGGGAAGAAAAGGCTAAAAAGAATCAAGGGGTGAGCGATGAGAAGGACAGTGCATTAATTTAATTTCTCACGAGTCAGTGGCGGAAATGGCAGAAAATTTTCCTTCATATATCACAGATTTAAAATTCATATGCCAGCCCTTTAAAATGGATAAGAAACTAGTTATCAGACCAATTGATATGCCTTTAATATTTATTGGTTTTCAATATAGTATTAAGACTTCTGTAATTTTTAATTTTAAACTATTTATGATGTTATAGTAATATTGAGAATTCCTCAAAAGTAATCAACTTTGAATTGGTCATACTAAAATATAACTTAAAAGTAACCATTAGATGCCCGTATCAAATACAATGCTGCCGTTAAAAATCACAATTAGGTTTTTTAATGGTAATCTTTGGATTTTCATAATAATTTAGTTTTTAATAGAATTTTTCCCGAAGAAATACCCATGGTGCTCTTTAAAAATGGATGCCAACAATATCAAAGGAGTAAAAATGTGTCACATCCCGTTTTAAACTCCAGGCAAACTAATAAACTAGCTGAAAATAATCAGGAAGAGCAAACATATTAAAGAACATGACCAGGGTGATTTCTCATGAATGAGCCATGTATGTAGCACAAATATCAGGCGGAGAAAGATTTAAGGCTTTCTCGGCTGGTGGTGGCATTGAAGGATGATTGTGGGTACACCGGATCTAGCCACGGATAACTTTACGGAGTCACCCGCAATGCACAATGCGCGAATTTCTTCTAGGGCTGTGCCGCTTAGCGCACGACTGCTCTTCACTAAACAATTGCCCGGAAGTCTGGACCATCTTGTCTCCTTAAGTCCACAAACATTCATTAAGAAAGAGGCTGTCGCAGGAAGTGGGATAAATTCAGGGGGGGGGAGGTATCTCGGATGAAATGCTCCTATGGAAGAACTTCCAACAGTTCTCGCAATATAGAAATGACTGTTAAGGTGGGAATTGGTTGTAGAAAGAAATCAGCTGTCTTTCCAATGCAAATGACTTAGGCTTTATTGCCTATAAAGACTACACAAATGTGGTGCTTCTACGACATCTTACAGGAGAATAAGACTATTGTTGCTGTCGACTTCTACCAACAATGCATGCACGTCTCATGCGCGCATGCGCACTAATACATATCCATGTACAATAATAAATGTACGTATATTCAACAATGACTTCATGGTATTCCTTATAGAAACATGGATCGATGAAAAAATAACATGGTGAAGAGACCAAGAGTAGCCTCAAAAATAAGATCCGTAGCAGATGCTACAAACCTACTCCGGGCATCAACCACGTATTGATAATAAACTTGTTGTCTTGATATATTTATATATTGATAAAAATAAACTGATGATTTTCCTTTAACCTGTAAGTGTAAATAACTAAAACAGTGATAAATTGTTGCTCAATTGGCTAAATCACTCAGCCGGAAATTGAGGGATATGAGTTCGAGTCCCGGTCAAGGCGAATGATTTTTCTTTTGCTGAAATTCGCACATCTGTGATATTAAGGGTTATTCGGGTTTCCCACTGGGTTAAACTCTTCATCTCTGCCGGCGCTTTGATGCACGAGTCGTCCATCGTCAATTGATGGTATATAAAATACATGTTAGTGTGCTGGGAGTTTTAAATGGTGTATGAAATATTCAATCTCCTTAGATTTTGTTGGCAGCCATTTTTCAATAGCATAATGGGTGTTCCGTTCGGAAACATTCTATAAAAAAACTAATATAATTACGTAAATCTAAAGGTTACCATCAAAAAACCTAGCAGTTATTATATAAAACAGCTTGGTATTTATTTCGGACATCTTAAAGTTATTATTAAGCATTTTAGTATAAATAATTGATTGTTGTTAACTTTTGATAAAGTTTTAATAGTTTTATTTTACATTCTAAATAGTTTACGGTAATGCATTGCAGAATTCTCATTAGTATCCTTTAATAACCACTAAATTTTAATGGTATTTTCATAGTTTCCTTGACGGAAAGAATGTTTTTCGGAGAACTTCATGATTTCCACCCCTAACTGTCCACTGCTCAGCCTACTGCCGTGATCTCTCTCGTGATGCTTTGAATGTCACGGAATTAAAAATTTGAATCCAACTATTTTCCAACAGATGACGATCAAACGTCAGAGTGTTCATGCGTGTGTATCTCGCGGGCCACAGGCAGTCCGTGATCATGTGAGAGACCTCTCACTGTGATCTCGTAAGTTGAGTTAATGCAGCAGGAATGAACTCCACTGGCCCACAGTGCGTCCTAATTGTTCCCCTCCTCGACTGGTGTCTTTTCATGCGTACCAAACTTTCCTCACACCACCAATCTCCTCCCGACTCTTTATTTGCGTTCAAACGCTCCCTTAAGGGAGACTCCAGCGGGAGAATTAAGGCCGACAGCTTTTGCCCATCTCCTCTGCAGTCCAGTGAACTCACACGTGCGATGAGAGCGGAGAACGCAAAGTCCTTGGTTTGCAAAGCTCGAAAGGGATTGCTGGCATGAAGCAGGTGAATGCTTGTGCATCCTAGTTCGCCGGAGCAAGCCGACTAGAAACAACGGCAAGTCCGAGATATGGGAAGGCCTTTGATTCGTGCCTTTCGGAAGGAGAGCGCTCAGGTCAATTGTGTAGTGGCGTACTTGGCTCCGGCTTGAAGTTCTCAGACTTTTTTGCTCAACAATCTTTACGTTTACCAATCGAACTCAGATCGATTTGGCCGTTTCAGCTCGGTGTGGTAAACGCAACAGGCTTTGGGGATCGATGTAAGAAGCGGGCTAACTCGGCCCGCTTTCTCTGCCAGTCTGAGATTTCAAATTGATATGAACCGATTCCAATCGATATTTCAATCGATTTTGCATTGGTAAACCAGGCGATCCGAGTCGGCTGGCTTAGAGTATTCACATCAGTTCGAGTCCATTTCGATCGATTTCGATTGGTAAACGTAGTGAATGATGCTCTGGGATCGATAGGAGAAGTGGACTAACTCGGCCGGCTTTCTCTGCCAGTCTGAGATTTCAAACTGATTCCAATCGATTCCAATCGATATTTCAATCGATTTTGCATTGATAAACAAGGAGATCCGAGTCGGCTGGCTTAGAATGTTCAGATCAGTTCGAGTTTATATCGATCGATTTCGATTGGTAAACGTAGTGAATGATGCCCTATCAAGGAGACAGGAGCGGTACCTGTGAGTCACGGAGTGCGCAATTTAATTATAAAGGCGGTTGGAGCGCGAATCGTAAATCGTTAAGTGAAAATTTTATTAGCTTTTCCAGTAATTCGAAAAAAAATTATTGGGTGACATCTCACTTCAGCACATGAATGAATATGTTGGAAATTACCATAAACGTTGTAATATGAATGATACCAGAATTATATTTTAAAATTTTCGTCACAGATATAAAATAAAGCATTCTTATGACTTGCGGTTTACGACGTGGAATTCTAAATTTAAGCTAAAACCTATGTCAATATGTGGATCTCATTCGGCATGACACCCGGATATTTAACAGGAACATTATAATAATATTGGACGTGTGTTTGCGAGTAAAGAAAAAATGTGCACGTATTTCGTGGAATTATTTATAAATATATGTTAGATCCCATAAGGCTACGATTTAAAATAGCGCTAAATTGCTAAAAAAAACATAATCGGTAGCATTTTAAATTACCAATTGAATGATGTTTTCATCGTAATCATAGGAAATCATATTAGCCAACTTCCCTTTAAGTAAATCAATGTAATCCTGGTATTTGTATTAGTATCCTTGATGTGATCCTAGTATCTGCACCTTGGCTGTAGTTTTTAAATTGTGCCCAGTTTGGCCAATATAAAAGCATTCACAATAAGAGTTCATCTTATTACAATGTCATTTTTGACCATGTAAGACCTTCAACAGTTAAATTTATCAATAGAATGATATTTCGTAGTCTTAGGAACTCATATCTAGCAACTTTCCCCTGAGTTCATTTATTTAATCCATGCATTTGTTTTGGTATCCTTAATGTGATCTTGGTGTCTACTCCTTTGCTCTAGTTGTAAAGTTGGCCTATTTGGCCAATATAAAAGCATTCACAATAGAGTTTGTCTTATTGTAATTACATTTTCCACCATATAAGACCCCAGACATTTGTGTTTGTCAATTAAATGATTGTTTTTAGCATAATTTAAGGAAATCGCATCTGATAACCTTCCCATAAGTTACTTTATGTGATCCTGGTCTCCGTGGTTCTAGTTTTGAATTTGTGCCCAGTTTGGCCAATATAAAAGCATTCACAATAAAAATCCTCTTATAACGAATTCGTTTTATTCCATGTAAGAAATAAAGCCATTGAATTTATCGATTAAATGGCTATTTTTACCATAATCTAAGGAAATCGTATCTACCAACCATCATGTAAGTTTCTTAATGTGATCCTTGTATCCGCCCCTTGGCTCTAGTTTTGAAGTTGCGCCCAGTTTGGCCAATATAAAATCATTCACAATAGAGTTTGTCTTACAAAATTGTCGTCTTATTTCATGCGAGTGCTGCAAAATTTTAGTGTATCAATTGGATGATTATTTTTAGCGTGATCTAAATAAATCCCATCTGCCATCCTTCCCATAAGTTCCTTGACGTGACCCTGCCATTTGTTTCGTGCGCTAAGTCTTTCTCTGTCGTTCCAGGTGAACATCCGGCTGCAATGCAACATGGAAACAAGAGCTCGGCGAGCGTCAACCTTTGTGTGCACGTGCTCGTTTACAGTTTCACAGTTCTTCTCGTGAAGCGTGTGAGATGATGTGATCAAAGAGATGCATCTTGAGGATTCTTTCTTGTGCTTTGAAGACGAGAGGAGAGAGAGAGAGTTAGAGGAAGAGAGAGGAGAGGATGAAACGAGGAGTTATCTGTGGAGACCTCCCTTAAAAAAAAAAGAATTGGACTGTTTAAAGTGCTGTCACAATCTGTGTAAAGAGAAACAATTTGTCAGCAGCGAATTCGGGAAACCAGTGAATATTTGAAAATAATAATTTAAAAAAATAATTGCGCGATTGTTACGTATCGAATGTTCTGAAAGGGGTGAAGATGATGATTTTGTGTGGTTATTGTCGAACGAAGAATAAGAAATGAGGTGAGTTTTTCGCTCGGTGTCATTAAAAAATGAGAAAAAAAAGAGTTATAGAGACTGATGAGACATTATGACTGCTTGTGTCGAACGACTAACAAAGAGCGCCACGAATAGGAATGCATTGGTTTCAATTCTTTTGTAACTAACTTTTGTCACTTCAATAAATGCACATAGAGACTTTACGTTGTTGGCTTGTGACTTCCAACCCGTGACTCACCTCATTGGAACACAAATAATTGTTTATTTTTTCCAGGTACTTAGCATATACCATCAAGGAACCTGTTCATCTAGTCAACCATAATGACCACTGACAGTATAAATGTCGATTATTACTGGCTAAAGGGTAAAGAAGAAGTTCTTTGCGTTGCAGCCGATATTTCCAGAGGGTATAAAGTATATACTGTTCCTATTCTGTTCTAGTTCACTCTGGCGAATTCTCCCCTACCATAGGAATGGGCCAAATGTATTAATTTACTGGTAATCGAGCATCGGAATGAATACCTGGGGACCCGGACGAGTACCTGAGTGCCACGATGAAGGCCCGAGTACCTGGCGAGTGCCGAGTATCACGTCATTGGCCATGATATTCAACCGGGTATTCACGCATTCATACCTCAAATTCATGGCAACCAGGTATTCACTTAAGATTCTTGTTTATTAAATTCTATTTCAGTCTTATGAATACTTGGATTGATAATGAATAAAAGTAATGAATGGATTTCATTTATTCACTTGAGTGCCCAAGTATTCATCCGTATACTCATGTACTCGTCTGGGTACCCAGGTAAAAAATATTCATATACTCGTTTACCAGTGAATGAATACATTTGGCCCATCCCTACACCCCCAGTAGTCCTCACCAGGAGACCAATGGTGACACTATTTCTCCCCCAGAATATTTTATAAAACTCGGCATATATTAATGAAACAACGGACTGGGTACCCAGGTAAAGAATGTTCTTATACTCGATTACCAGTGGCCCATCCCTACATTTGGCCCATCCCTACACCCCCAGTAGTCCTCACCAGGAGACCAATGGTGACACTATTTCTCCCCCAGAATATTTTATGAAACGCGGCATATTTTAATGAAACAACGGACAAATCTCTCCTTACTTGTACTTATCAGTGATATTTACAGATGAAAGCAAAAAAACTGCATTGAACGATTAGGTTTCATAGAAATGTATTGCTCCTTTTGCACGTGGCCTTACGACATTTGACATATACTTCGAAGCAAGCAAGGATACATGAAAATAGAATCAAGGGCGGGTGAAAAGAGGGTGGCTACTAGCCGACATTGCTGATGAAATAGCAAAAATTGTAGTATTAAGGTATTTATACACGCACCCAAAACAACAACGATCTCGGTTTGGCCCCGCTCAACGACTTTCTGTGCCAGGCGACGAGGGATCGAGAATATCAGGAGTTTATCAACAGGTATGAATAACATGATACTTAAGTCCTCTGTGCATGAAAGAGCTCTTTATCATTTTTTGTTCATTTTTGTTCATTTTTTCCCTTCACGCGTTCCATTCTTGCTTCACATGATCTCTGGCTCAGTGTTCTATTGGTGAGCTAAGTGATAATTCTCCCCGTTTACAATTTTCAAGCTCCTGAGCCTCTTTTTTTTGTTATCTCTTAATGTCTCCTTTCATACAAATGTTTGCTTTTTCTCCTGTATTCTTCGGTAACTTTCAACCAAGTCTCAAAGAAAATCAACAAACGTACGAGAAAGAAAATACCTAAACAGACATAAACAAATAAATTGGATGACAAACCGTCATTACTGGTAATATAAAGATTTTCCTTGTACTGAAGTATATTTCAAGTAGCACTCACCTTCTCCACACCCATAAAAACCACTTTGATTCCCCAAAGGTGCAAAACGCGCAGCTTCCGGAAACTTGAAAACACGGAATATACGGAGAGAAGCTCAAGGCATCAATATCAAGTTAGGAGGTATCCCCGTAGAAAGTAGCATTTGACTCTACGCTCCGGATACCGTAATGCGTACTGAAACTCCTCCAACACCGATGACTGGGTATAAGATCGTCTGCTATGTGGGCGGAGCTTACTTCAAGTGTGGGACCACCATCCAATCAAAGATTAGTGATCTGGAAGGAGAAGGTTCCCCGTGTACTTCTATCAACCAAGTGAGACATCTTACGAGGATACCTTCTGGCATGTTATTCGCATCTTGTACGCAAGTCATTTTTGCTTGCTTTTTCACCTTAGAATCGTTTGAAAAGTTTTTCTGCCATGTATTGAGTGATTTCGCGAACTTTACTGGTGTAAATCAATTATAAGTGAGGAGATAATTATGTAAGAAGACTTTCATGGCTCCTTAGACTTCATAAAACATTCGGTTTCTGGATGTTACATCCCGCTCTCCTTATGCCGCCTGATACCTTACGCCGAGAAGTGTGGAGGATTAGCGGGGAATACTACTCGCTATTATGGACCAAGTGGAGGAGGTGTTTTACGAGTATACATCCTGGCAGGTTGCTCCATTATAGCTCGTACCTCAGGATATTGATATTGTTTGCTACCCCTCTGGGAGTATTCTCCATCGGATCTTCAAGTACCCCAAACGCTTTACCCCTAGCACCGTCCATACCTTGAATTCACTGCCACCAATTGCCTATTGGCTCAGTAGCTAATTGAGTGGAGCTAACGACAAGTGTGGGACTAACATCCAATCAGTCTTTCCGCGATGTTCACGTTTGCAGGGGGAGGATCAGTGGAGGAATTCTCATTCTTCCCGTAGCCCATGTCACCAGAGGACGTTTGCCAATAGGATACCAAGGACTTGGGATATTGTGGGTGAAAGTTTCCATTGCACTGATACTCCAAATCAATTGAGACATATTACGAGGATACTACCTCGCATGGTAACTTTCTTATGCTTACTTTACTTATGCTTACTGGCACGGAGAATTTTCCAGATGTAAAGTGTTTTTGTGGGATAGATAAGTAAAATTGATGAATAATCAAGGAATTTTCTTTCCTGTAAAAAGTTTTAACTTACTCATAAAACTTACTATCACTTGCTATCACCTCGTTTATTCCCGAATAGCTCGTCTTGTTTCTGACTTACCTCGAGAAAGAGAGAGGGTGGATGCGACAGCTTCCTTACTACACTAGCAATCCAAAGCCAGGAAAATATCATGAGAGAATATATAATGTCATATTATTCACGCGTACAAGAAAATTCCGGATATTGGTCGTTGATTGTCGTTTTGGAAAAGACTCAATAGGATCTTTATGTAAATACAAAAAAATGTGAATCTCTATCATCAACGAAATCATGAATTTCTGGTCGCCCATCTTGTAACCCGTAAGAGGAGGTCTGAAAAGTTCTCGGAATCACCTATAGATGGCATTACTACTCGCATGATTTTTTTTTGCCTCTAATGTTGGTACAACTGTGAGTATACGCCGTGTGAAGTTGCAAGTTATTCCATCAAGCAGTTCGCTATAGGCAGTCAGTCACCCTGCGTGTGTTGTGAGAAATGGAAAAAAATCGAGCACCGTGCATAGATAAAATTCTCCGTAAAAGAAGGCTTGACGCCGACCGTAATTCATTCCAGGGTTGTAAAGCTGTGTACAGGTGTGTAAAGTTCTTCAATTTTCACCGTGAAAAATGGGCGACCGAGTTTTTACGTGGCCATGAAAGCGTCTTAAGGTGATCCGCGTGAAAAACGTCCAAAAAGCACAGCCTCGCTGGAAATCATCGAGGGATTGCAGGATTTGGTTTAGGAATATCAGCGCACACAGGTAAGAAAAATTAATAACCCTGTAGGGATATCAAAAGAAGGATTACATAACATTTTACACGAGGAATTGCTAATTTAAAAAATTTTTGCTTATTGGGTGCGTCACGTGCTCTCTGCGGATCAAGAGCTCATTCAAACAGCTCTTTCAAAACGGTGCTTGGCGCTCTTCATGAAAAACAATTTTACACGAAAAACGATGATTTTTGGCGCCGATATGTGGACAGCAGATGAAACATGGATTCACAATTACACACCAGAAACAACAGTCCATGGACTGGACAGAGCCCGGTTCTTCAGCTTTTTTCAGGTTCATCAGCGGGAAAGGTCATGGCGTCGATTTTTTGGGATATGAAATGAATTCTGTAAATTAACTATTTTGAAAAAGGTAAAACAATGACTGGGGAGTACTAATCTAAACTTCTAACGAAACTGGATGCAAACGTTTGTGAAAGCAGGCTAATAGAATTAGAATCCGGCCAATAGAATAAAAATTCCTTTTCCATCAGGACAATGCACCTGCCCACAAAGGTGTCTTGGCGATGGAAAAATTGAGTGATTTGCACTATGAAGTTCTGGAACATCCACCCTATTCCCCTGATTTGGCTCCCTCGGACTTCTTTCTCTTCTGAAAACCCAAAATGTTCCCCACTGGTCAACGTTGTTCGTCCACACAAGAAGCGATTGCGGCAGTAGACGAGTACTTTGCAGCACTTCCATATGGAAAACAGATACACGGGATAACGGAACTGGAACACCGCTGGATGAAATGATATTGAAGGTGATTATGTTGAAATTTATATGTTTTTTGGAAACATAGATTGTCTTTTTGCAAAATCTGACCGAGAAATTTTCAGATCACCCTCGTCAATTAAGGTGCCCTATTTGCGGAAAGAATGTCGCTGGTAAATGATTTAAGATTTTCCCGGTGTATTATATTTAAATGTCTTTCTCGGGCTTCGCGCCGGGTAATGTTTTCATAATCAGCCGACGTTTCGAAAAACGACTTGTTTTCCATTTTCAAGGCACGTTTTCTTTCCGCCGTGACAACTATAACACTGCACTGAATGCTATAGTGGTCACGGCGGAAATAACACGTGCCTTGAAAATGGAAAACAAGTCGTTTTCCGAAACTTCGGCGGATTATGAAAACATTACCCGGTGCGAAGCCCGAGAAAGATATTTAAATGTCGCTGGTGTTTCATAAATATTTCGTAGAAGTGTTTTGCTTCGGCCCCTATTCCCATGGCTGTCATGCTTCCAATGTGTGTTCTTAGTTATGCTTAGTTTTCTTACGATCGCGCGCACAGTTATGACCATGAGTTCAAGACAAATTATTCTGATCGTATCTCGCAATCTCGCATCTCAATCTTCCATATTTACTTAGCTGATGCGACTTTCTTATCCACATACGCAGAAGAAAGTTTCAGTTGTGTCTTCCTCACTCTTATCTTCAAAACCATCCACACGGTGTTTTACCAGTCGCCCATCTTGTCGACGGTAAATTCAGGTATCCTACGCGCGGAAGATTTCTCCATCGTTTATGATAAACCTTGGGTTAAAATTTATTTTGCTTTGACCAAAAAGTTTACGACTGTTTCGATGAAATTAATATGACAAGTAATCTTAGCAAGCAAGCCTTCTCCTGGTATGCAGTGGGTTAGGTTTACACTAGTAGTGCCGTTTACGGCATTCGTTCCGAGGGTCGAAGGTTCGAGAGTAAGTGACGGGAAAATTTTCCTAGATGTAGAAATCAACTTTTACACCTTAACTCAACTGACCCTACTACTGATAGGCAGTAGTCTCAGCAGAAGGCATTGATAGCGCAGGTGAAGAAGATTGGACCGGCATGAACAGCCACAGCTTCGGGCGAGAGTGAAGTTCACGGAATTGGTCGCAGTACCGCGACGTGAAAGGCAACGGGGAAACCTTAGATTCTGTATACGGTAGATACGCCTTGAGTGAGGAAAAGTGTCTCCTCCAGAGCAACCTCCAGGCGTGTAACGTCAGAGACGACAAGGTTGATAATAATACTTTGTTAAAATTGCATCTTTCTATTTAAATAAATCTCGAATCAGCAGTTATTGATGCGAGTTTGCAATTTTAAACAAATATTAAAGTTCTTACTGAGAATTGCTGACATTCCGAACAGTGAAGGCGTCAATGGAGATTAATTATTCATGTTTTTAAAGTGGATGGTCTTCGACAATGGTAAAAAGTTAATACAATTAAGTATCTGGTGCAATATCAAGTATGGTTTTCTTAACATACGCTTCAGACACCTCCATCCCTGCTTGAGAAATTCAGAGCTGATCTTTTTAAGAGGGACACAGAGAATATTATCATGACTCCTCACTACATCTCTAGGTCTCACAGATGTGACAAAATAAGTGAGATACACTGCCGAACAGATAGGTACAAAAACTCGTTCTTTCCTCGCACAATAAACGTTCAAAATAAAAACTGAGCTCCACTAAATACACTCCTATAATACATGTCACCATTTCACCTCCCAATAACTTACATCTTCACACGGCTGGTGACCGAACACCCCCTGCCACACGCCCGTGTGGCGGCTCGCAGGATATTATGTAGATGTAGATTCCTAGTCATATTCAACTGTTTTTAGTTTTGGATTCTTTGGGCCATAATCGAGGGGAGGATTTTACGGGACGAGCGCCTGGATCCACGTGACCCTCAATACACGCTCGGAATCCTCTTCGTTTTAGCTGTCAACACCCGCCTTTCCGGCTACTTATCGGTTCATATTGTTCGAGAAAGAATTTATATTTTTCCGCATTGGAGTAAGTAACCCGAGGAGCTAGGGAAATGATGTATTCCCAAGTTTCTTAAGAACCAATGCGGTGGCTTCACACAACGTTTTTTAATTTTTTAAGCATTTTTTTATTAATATATACATATTCATTCGAAGTACATATCCATTTTGGCCCCTATTAAGTCCCAAGGATTTGTCTGCGGGTTTCACGGCAACATGAAATTGTGACAACTTCATTTTTACCAATATTACGTGCCCTATCTGCATATATACACATGCATACACATATTCATATCTGTAGTCACGTTTACATGGCTAACATATAACGTCACTAACAGTAATAGTGACCTAGAAAATCACCTGGTCTGTGTAAGCCTCATAGCTGACTACTTAATAGTTAATATTTAAATTAGTGGACGAACGTTGGATGGGCGCCTATAGAAATGGACTTGTCGCTATCAACTTTTTGAAACTTTGAAGATATGACTTTCGCGAAGTGTGAAATGTGGGGCTTGGTTGGGTGGGATCGAGATCGAAATCGAAAAACGAATCGCGCGGTCGAATCAAGGGAACCCAGTGGATGGAAAAGCTTCGACTAAAGACCAAGAGAGGGCTAAATGGTATGAAAGTACAAATCATCGGGGTTTTAAAGCTTTTAATGAGCAAAGAATAAACTACACTAAATGTTAAAGCTCAAAATTAAAGAAGCAATTATTGTAAAATTGTTCACATTTAAATTTGACTTATTTCATTCATCACGTGAGGAGTAAACTGTCTTTAAAGACAAGATCTCGATAGCTATTTTGTCGGAAAATTTGTTGGCTTCCTTTGAAAAGAATTTCTCGTCCAATTCATTAAGTTGAATTTGGGGGTGCTTATCAGGACAATTTTAGGGTAGTTCTGGCTTGGCACTTTCTGTTTTCAGCACTCTTTTTGGCGGAGGTGACTACTTCCATTTGTGCTGTTTTGGACTTCTGGACGGTTGAACTTTGATGATTAAGTTTCCGCCAGAAATTTCGGCTTCTTAAGAAGCTGAAGTTGAAATTTCATCGGTTGGAGCTTGGGGATCAATGTAATTATGTTAAACTATACGATGGTGCTGAGGTTGGACCGGCATCACATGCGAGAAGTGAGGCCGTAATTTACAATGAGGATAATACGTATACACATTTTGCCCTTTGACAAGCATTTTTCCTTTGAGATGCCTTACTCGACCGACCATGTGCAAGTGGGCATGCTTGATGCCCTGTGGATCCCGGAACTGAATGCTAAAAATTATAAATCAAGCTGAGGAGTCTTAAACCGCAACGATTGGAAGTGTTGTTTTAGGCTTATAACGAATGCAATTTCCGATGCATAAAGTTGGAACATGACTGCCCTTAGCTATCATTCACATATTGTAACGTAAGGGTATTTTCGTATCAGGTTTGTATTAATTACAGTAGGATTTTGGGACGTTTTCATGTACTGTTTATTTGCTAAAATAATTAGTGACATGTGCACTCCAAGGCGCCACAGAACCTGTAACCTTTGACCTTCGACATGCTACGCAGGAAAAATGGTGAGGTTTTCCGCGTCTTAGGACCTGCCAGTGACTTTTTATCAATATTTAAGCAATGAAGCATTGTAGTTGTTACGACTCTAAAAATCAGTCTGGCTATCAAAGAACGATGGAATAAGGAAGTCGAGTCATCGGCAATAATTGACATTAAGTCAAAATGCCGAATTCAGCTATGTGAAAAATTGAAATTCAAAGTTCCCGGTTGCAAAAGAGTACTTACCGATTGGAGATGTTTAGGTAGTAGACCAACAGATGGCTCAGTCGAAGTACAGTGAAAGCAGTATTGTGTTTATTAATTTTATACAATAAGGAGGCAGTATTAGGAAATAAAGATGAATTGAAAAGCAGTCATTATTTATTTAAAACTATTTACAAGTAAATTCAATAGCTCTGAGTGGCGTCAAATATTGTAAATGAATACACTTTGAGGTCAAGTTGTCGATATGCAGTATGGTGAAGAAGTAATAATCCGTCCTCGAGTCCCTTTGACTGGTTAATGCTGGCAGAGCATGATTGGTTCATGGCTCGGCATATGTCTTAAATCGGCCCGGTGCGTCGCTGTACGATAGTGCGAAAGCACTGTACGGGCGCATCCTTGTAGCTGGTTGATCTTTCGACGCCGTCGGGCCTAAGTATCCATGAAGCTTGCATTTGCGGCGTGGCTCTACTCAGCATGAACGAGGCGGCACGTGAAAAAATCGGCCGTGATGGGTACTTCTTGAGGGTCGGGTGGGGAGTTCAGTGATAGGGGGGTCGACCGCTGTGGTGATGGCGGACGACCTAACAGGGGAGGGGTGGGGTGGTTGCCTGGAGGGGCGGCCGTCTCACCCCTCCTCTTGGGGAGGGAATTTTTCAAAGGGGGGGGGCTATGTCGCTCGTTTTCTCAACCAATAAATACTACAAACTATCATCATTTTCATTGAATCTTCTAGACTTAATCTCCAATTATCCTTGCTTTTAAATCAAAATTAAGACAGTAGACTGGAGAAAGGAAGTTCATAAAAAGTTGCCCCACCCACAGTCCCCATACCTACAAAATTTGCCATGACAGGTAATCTGGTAGCACATGGCTACATATCGATTACTAATTTCTTAATACAGTTTTTTTACCGTTTTTCAATGGTCACAAATAGTTTAAACCTTCACGGTTGCTTCTTATGTTATTAAATCCTTTGAATGGTTACCTAATTAGACTTTCATTAAATAGAGTCAATACTTCCATTCATAGATATGCCGTAGTTACCATTGTTACACCGACGCTCATCCATCATTCACCCACTGGGTTGCTTCAATTACTAATGCACCCACTTTTGCAGACCACAAGTGTAGTATTTTTTGTGGGCGTTTTCTTTGCCCCACGCAATATTTTCATTTTATTTCAGGTTATTTAAACAACCATAATTATAGCCAATACATTACATGTAACGACAAAGTAATGAACTCAATCTGAACTATGGTTTTTCATTTATTTACCAAACAGAAACATACATATCAATTAGCTGGTTTTGCCAACTGTGCACCTCCCGTGTGCAGCACTTACGGGTGGCGGGTTTGATAAGCTAAAAATGTTCAAGTATTTACAAGTCCTATCATTATTTTACACACAAAGAAATCAATCAGAAAAACTTATTCATAAAATCTTCATCACACTCAATCACTACACTGACACTATCTTCGGATGCCTTCCTCCTATGCCAGAACCTGGAGTGTCCATCCTGCGAAGCTGCTGCTCGTCCAGAATATGAAAAAGAAAAAAAGAAAATTAAACAAATTTACTGGCGGTGCTCACCCTTTGCCTTTGAGTGGCTTACAGAGCAGGGAGGGGTAGTTGAGGCCAAAGAAAGCACCAGAGTGAAGATTACAGTGGTATGGACATGATGAGAAGGGAAGAGGGGCATGTCTTGAGGGGAATGATGGATCTGCAGATAAATGGCTAGCAACCCAGAGGAAGACCTAGGAGGAGATGCAAAGACAGCATCAAGGAAGACCTGAGGAAGGAGTTAACACTTGAGGACACGGACAGAATGGAAAAGGAGAGCAAGGAACAGCAACCAGTCGTCTCTAGGGATTATGCTAAAGAGAAAAAAGATTACAAGATCTTGTGATAACAGTTCTCTGATATTGACCTATGAAACTAGCCCTATGGGCACGTTACCGGTTAAACCACCTCAGGGGTTGCTAAGTTACCAGGTATTTCAACATGGTCCTTGCTTAATCTCTGCTTAAACAGGCCTGGGTTGACAGCAGAGGTCATAGAATAGAATAGCTCTAGAATCACTGTTATGGAGTCACATAAAATATATAGAAGATGAGGGAACACTAGAGGAAGATTACCTCGAGCCATTGATACTCCACTGTGAAAATAAATTACCATTGAAAGAAATGAAGGCAAAAAAAGCTGTAGGAGTAGACAACATACCTTCGGAGCTGCTGAAGAGTTTAGGAAATAAAGGTAGGCAAGCTTTTTTTGAACTCATACGTAGGATCCATGAGGACGGAGTATGACCAGAGGACTTTGTGAAAACAGCCTTGATTTCTATCCCAAAAAAGAAGAATGCATCAGAATGCTAGGAATATATAACAATCAGTTTGATTTCACATACTGCCAAAGTTTAACTTTGAATAATCAATACAAGGTTGGAGAGCAAGGCTAATTACTATTTAGTCAATCACCAATTAGGGTCCTGGAAGGGAAGTTTAAATCAGGATGTGATAGCAGTGATGATAACACTTTTAGAGAGGAACATAGAGTATAATCAGGATATTTTTGCATGCTTTATTGATTTTGAATTGGCTTTTGACACAGTAAATTGGGATAAACTAACGGATATACTTGGGGGAATGGGAATAGATTGGCAAAACAGGAGACTAATCTGAAACTTATATATGACACAAATGGCACAGGTGAGGGTGGCTGAGGGTAAATCAGGGTGGGCAACTATAGGCTGCGGGATAAGACAAGGGTGCCCATTGTCACCATTGTTTTTCAACATTTATGCTAAGGAAATGGTAAGACAGGCATGGGAAGAACTTGAGGTTGGCATCAAAGTATGAGGCCCACTGATAAAATCGGTTAGACTTGTGGATGATAAGGCATTGGTAAGTGGATCTTTAAAGGAACTGCAAGCTTTTGTAGATGCTTTAGAGAAGCATTGCAGGATATGAATGAAAAAAAGGAATGAAAGTGATTTGGAATGAAGATAAACCATAAGAAAATGAAATTTATGAGATCCTTCAGGACAAGGAAAGCAAGGCTGGTGATTAAAGTTGGAGGACACAAACTTGAGCAAGTAAGTCATTTTAATTGTAGATCTCTCCATGTTTCCGGGATTTCTTCCGCGTTGGTTGTTTGTGGGACAACAGTTTCGCTGGCTGTCCTGCCAGCGTCTTCAGGTCGAAGTGTAGTGAAGCATGTTGGCCGTCCTTATATGTCGTCATTTTCCCGTGTTTTTCTTAGTGCTACTCTGTGATTGGCTGAGGCGCGAATCACCCTTTTTCAAGCGCTGTGTAGTGGATATCCGTCCTCTCTGTTGAAATTGTTCGGTTCCTTCATTATTTCTATTGCCTCTCGTATTTGTCTCACTGAAACTGAAAAGAAACAGTTCAGCCGCTCCACCATCGCTGAACACGCATGGAGTGGACCAGGAGACACTATTAGATTTGAAGACGCCAGGATTCTGACCAAGGAAAGCAGATACTTCCCGAGACAAATACGAGAGGCAATAGAAATAATGAAGGAACCAAACAATTTCAACAGAGAGGACGGATATCCACTACACAGCGCTTGGAAAAGGGTGATTCGCGCCTCAGCCAATCACAGAGCAGCACTAGGAAAAACGCGGGAAAACGACGACATATAAGGACGGCCAACATGCTTCACTAAACTTCGACCTGAAGACGCTGGCAGGACTGCCAGTGAAACTGTTGTCCCACAAACAACCAACGCGGAAGAAATCCCGGAAACATGGAGAGATCTACATTCCAGCTCCGCGGAAACCTGAGAACCAACATCATTTTAATTACCTATGTAGTAAGCTAGCAGCAAACGAACATAGTAGCAAAGACATTGGGAAGAGAATAGTGCTACATAAGGAGGTGTTTAGTAATAGAAGGGAGCTGATGACAGGGGTCTTGTGTAAGGATATGAAAAAGACACTGGTGAGGAGCTAGATGTAGCGTAGCATAGCATTATATGGTGCAGAAATAAGGACCCTCAGAAAGGAGGATGAGAACAGGCTGCAGGCATTTGAGATGTGGGTGTGGAGAAGGATGGAGAAGGTGCAGCGGATGGAGAGGAAGACTAATGAGGAAGTTCTTGTGATGGTGGGCGAGGAAAGGAAGCTTCTGAATGAAATTCGAGATCGGCAGAGTATATGGCTGAAGGATGTTTTAAAGGGTCTTGGGTTGCTGAAGAGTGTGATAAGAGGGAAGAATGTTGGGCAAGCGGGGAAGAAGAAAGAGAATAGGTTTCATGGACAGGATGAAGAAGGGTAGATTGTATGCTGAGGTGAAAAAGGACATACTAGAGGGAGATAGGCCCCTGAAAGCATAGAAAACCGGGAGGAGAGTCTCTGACATACAACAAATCCTACCATTGCCAGTAAAATACTTAATACTAATAATATGATATGTAACTGTGCAATACCCAATGGTCTGCAACGGCATGACAATGTTCAACTATCTACAATTACAGGGAAATCTGGTCTATGATTACACGGTGATATTCAATGGTCAGCAACTACACTGATTCAAGCTGGTAGCTGGGTAGAGATGCGAAAATGTTGCAGAGAAAACTTCAGAGAATTGAAAAGTTTTCACTGTATCTCCTTGATTAGGCAAATAAGCATGCTGATGAGGCAAATAAGAGCAGCCTATCAAGGAAAACAGAGCATGATGCTTCCACGAACTCCTTAATGGACCAAGTTTGTAATTAAGCCTCGTCTAAACCCTGCAAAAAAATTCATCTCACCTGCACCATACTTAAAACCATAAAAATAAAGGAGAAATTCCAAAACTTTGTCTCTCCAAATATAACAGCTTCACCCGCTGGAATTTTCTGGAGGTAGAAATTTCAAGTTTTTCTGATACTACAGATGGGTGGGCAACCTGCATATTATTAAGCATCTACATAGTGTGGAGGAAGAAAGTTAATTAGGAGAGAGCCATTTAACTTATACTTATCAGTAGAGTAATTATGATTTCAATAACACTGAAGGAAAAACATGTCTAAATCCATTGTATACTTCACCATGCCTATAAAATTAATATGTAGGTACATACTTACATATTCCCTCTCACCACAGTTTTTATAAGCCATTAGCTTCTTTATGATGGTAAGTGGGATCTAATTGGAACTCAATTTAGTTTGCCCACTACATGGACTACAGTATTGTTAATGAAAAGTAGCTTGTTTTTCTCAATACTTACAGCTTGTCCAAAAGCTATTGGCCCGTGTGCAGAAACCCTTTTCTGACCTGGTCAAGTCCATTGCAGTGAGCAGTTCTGCATGGGAGTGTTGGTGGAAGTGACCATTCCTAATTGGGACTTCATTCAAATTGCCTGTGCTCGTTGCTGTCCTCAGGTTCAACTTCAACCTCGGAAATGTGAACACAGACAGACATTGTCCTCTTATGGTGAGTTCAGTAAAGGTAAACAAATAAGAGAAGACTAGAGATGGGTGCACGTGAAATTACTTTAATTTCTGAGTCTTCCCTTGAGTGGAAACCACCTCCTTATGTGCTAGCCCTCCATCCCTTTTCCATCCTCCCTAGGGAACCAACTAGAGATGAGCCATTACAAAAATACCATGGTATTTTTCATAATTTACCAAAGAAAAAATAACCCCTGAAATATACTGTAGTTTTTGGTAATATTCACTTAAATTTCAGATATTTTTCATACTAATATATACTAAACATATTCTTTTAAGCAAAGTCCATACATATATTTCTTCCAGACTTAATTATAAATAAAGGTAAGTACAAGTCATTGGTAGAATACATTCACAATTTTTACTTCTGAAATATTTTTGGGACAATCTGTTGAACGGTTCACATGGAAATTTCTCATGCCGTGGCAAAAGAAAGCCAAAATATATGCCTCCTGCTGTATTCTAAATACATTTTCTTTGTTCCTAATACATTAATATAGCAAAGGTAATGGTTCAAATGTTTTTCATCCCTCACCTGGCTTTCACATTAAATCCTCGGTCAGCTATTACATAATTGCTGACAATTATAAATTCACAGTAATTTCATTTCTTTCAAATTAAATTACCGGGAATTAACAGAAATCTACCAAAATTACCATAATTTACCTCAAATGAATATAACAGTAATTTACCCATCTCTTGAACACACTGATGGAAGATATTTGTTCAGCCATCCAAGTTTACTTCTCCAAGCCCTCTCCTCTTACTCTCCTCACATTTAACCCTTTTACTCCTCCTATTGTCTATAAGCGGCTGCCGTAGCCGTAGCAGACTGCTCCCATCGGATGTTGGCGATTTGAAGTATGGTTCTACTCGCAGGCACCAAAGTTGACACCATATATTTGAAAGGATGATCAATGACAATTACTCATTATAAATTTTTTAGACAATTTTCCACCACACAATAATTACTGAAAAATTTAGAGAAAAATTGTGCCTAGGGAGAGCTATATTTCAGATTATTTGCACAGTCAAAGGGTTAAGGATCAGGAGCTTTCAAGCAAGTTCAACCATGAAATCCACAATTTTGCAGCAGCTTCAGCATAGTTGTAGGTAAACAACCAGTAACTAGAGCTTGCAGATCAAAATATTGCCCACCTGTTGTACATAATATGACAATTAGGAGAGCGATTCATATGAGTACCATATTTCATCAATAACTTTATAAAAAGAGAATGAGATCAAGAGGAGTTACATTTTTATGAATAATCTTAATATATCTAATGAATATGCCCATAATACTTACAAATTCTACATAGTTGATGAATAGCTTAAGCACGTGGCCATTGAATTGTCTGATATAACTGCCACTGCCGAACATTCATAAGGAATGAATGATAATAAAACTTATTGAAAAAAAAGTCATCTTAAATCAAGAGCCCTAAAGATGATGTCAAAGTCAAATGCTGATACCTTTACCAGCATGGATTGACCCAGTGGGAAACACTGGAAACAAATTTTGCAACTGGAAAAGACCCCATGCCATGAAATTACACTTCACCTACCTCTACCTTCAACAGCTTACAGGAACTATGGATAATTTAACATAGGTATGAGGTCGTCCACAGTTACTTACATACTCAAGATGTTCTGACCACATCAAAAGGAATGTTGAAGTGCCAAGCATTTTTTTTAGGGTGACTTAATAACACTTTGTCAATCATATAAATTTGAAAGAACATTGGAAGCATTAATACTTGATTAAAAAAAGCTTGATGTAATTTTTAAAATTTTTCTCGGAAAAGTGGAATCTGTACTATTACTTCAAAATTAAATTCATGTCACAATACCAAATTCATATATGCAGAATTCACAATATGAAAGGCCCAATATGAATTATGTGCATGGAAAATCACATCATGGAATGCCTCATTTTCTTAACAGGAAATTAGTATTTCACTGTAAAAATTAGTCTTTGGCTTTCATAAATCATTACACTAATTAACATTTTTCCTGAATTATACATTTATTCCATGTATGTTAATACACAATAATTGCTAACACAAGAGATTATATTCTTCCCTGCACAAAAATATGCATGGAATAAAAGCCTGATATTAGCATGATAATCACCAAAGTGGAATTAAGTTTAGCGTATCAGGCAATATTTCGTGGAAATGGAGTACAGATGCCATGATCTCACAATAAAAGTTAGAGAAAACAGCCTTGAAAATGATATAGCTTATGTCAAAACCTTGGTCGGTGTGAATAAATTCTGTGGAATGAGAACAACTTTTATTGTGAGATCATGGCACCAAAGTGGAAGGATATCAGTACAAATTTGACTTAATTCAAAGATTCCTTTCTTTCTCTTTCTTTCCCCAACTGACAACTGTGGTTGAATGAAACTTGATCAAAATGACAAAGAGATGAGTCTTACTTCAAAAAACACTCACAATTAGCATTGCAAAGGTAACAGAAAATGAAGTACCATATTTGACGGCATATAAGATTTTCTTATAAGATCTTATAAGATAAGCATAATTTTTTCCAAAATAATAGCTCAAAAAAATCACCTGCGTCTTATATGTGAAGGTTCGACCTCCATGGGTTAATGTTCAATACTGACTCCATTATATTTATACCAATTATATTTACTGATATATATTTATTATTCAATTGAAGAATGTTGTACTTGTTATTGTTATTATTAAGCTCATTGCTATTATGTGATGTTATTTATCGTTTATTTATTATATTATATATTATTGTTTTGCTCGCTTCTGCGATATCGTAGGAGTTGGGAGCGAGATATCGAACGAGCTTGATCGTATTTGATCACAGCTAACTATAAAAAAAACAGCATGTGCTCTTCTTGCTGAGTGGAACTGTTTGTTTAAAAAAAATTACCCTCATAAATATGTCAACAGGAGACAAGAGATTAAGTTCAATTTAATTTAAACTAAGTTAATTACTAAAATTAATTCAATTTAAACTAAGAGTGTTAGAATACGCTAAGGAGCATGGAAACAGAGCAGCAGCAACGCATTTCGGTCCACCACCTACCGAAAAAATGATACGTACCTGGCATCTGCAAGGAGATCAACTGAAGACCGCTAAAAAACAAAAACACAATCTTCGATGCCCAGTCCCATGTTGGCCTGAACTCGAGAATGCCATAAAAAAGTGGGTGGTAGATAAGAGGAATTCAGGCATAAGTGTTTCAACCAAAATGATAATTAATGAAGCCAGGGGATTAGCAGAAAAATGAGGGATTCAGAACTTTTCAGGATCTGAGGGCTGGTGCTACAGGTTCATGAAAAGGCATGGCTTATCAATGCGCACAAAAACAATTATTGCACAGAAAATGCCAGCAGATTATGAAGAAAAGATATTAGCATTTCATAGATTTGTTATAAATGCACTAAGGAAAACTTGTTTTGAACTGGGTCAAATAGGAAATATGGACGAAATTCCACTAACATTTGATGTACCATCCAACAAGACTGTGAGTGTCAAAGGATCTAAATCAATTTCCATAAAAACCACCGGTCATGAAAAAACCCACTATACAGTAGTTCTAGCATGGTGTGCTGATGGCACAAAACTACCACCGTTTTTGATATTCAAAAGAAAAACTCAACCGAAAGAAAAACCTCCGACAGGTGTATTTGTTCATGTCCATCCAAAAGGCTGCATGGACGAAGCTGGAATGAAACTGTGGTTACAAAACATATGGGCGAGGCGACCTGGTGGACTCTTTAAGAAAACCCTCTCTTTTGGTTTGGGATCAGTTTAGAGCCCATAGAACTGAAACCATTAAGAATAAGGTGGGAGAATTAAAAACCCAGATAGCTGTCATTCCTGGTGGACTGACGAGCCAATTGCAGCCTTTGGATGTATCAGTGAATAAGCCTTTAAAGCAAAACGGGCGAGAACGATGAAACAAGTGGATGGGAGACCCATATCATGACCTCACAATCACAGGTAGAATGAAGTGGCCCACTATTTCACAAGTGTGCGAGTGGGTAAAGAAATCTTGGGAAGACATAAGAACTGAAATAATTGTTAAGTCTTTCAAGAAGTGTGGTATCAGTAATGCTCTTGATGGGACTGAAGATGAAGATACTTGCGATGATGGAAACTGTAGTGATGACGATTTTTTCATCTTTAATGACGTTGATAATGATTATCACAAAGGGTTTTGTGGCTTTGAAATTGACTGAAGTCTTATTTCATATTTGGGAATGTTTTCCCCCAATTCTGTGCTTTGTTTTGTACCATGTTCAGTTGTATTGTGTACTTTTATGAACAAATTAATATTTTTTTGGCAATTACATCAATGATTGTGCCACCTATTTGGCTTTCCTGAAGCATAAGAACTAAAAGGAACTAACTTAAGTTGTTGTTGGGGTGCCGCGTCTTCGCGCAGACTTTTTTTCTTGTGCGTGCCATACTGAAATGAGGGTGCATCTTATATGCCAATGCGTCTCATATACCGTCAAATACGGTAATTGAATAATTGAAGTAATAATGAAGTCTTCCTTCTAAAGGAACAAAAATATTATACAACAAAAACATAAAACAAAATTATATCACTTCACCAATATGGATTTAAACCTGGAAAGTCAACTGATCAAGCCCTTTTCAATGCAGTTGACTTCATTGTGCAGGAACTAAATGACAAAAATAGGGTAATGGGAATGTTCTTTCATGTGAGCAGAGCATTTGATAATGTAGACCATGACATTTTACTTGAATTGGCTGAAGTCATACCTTGAGGAAAGAAAACAAAGGGTAGCCTATAAAAAAGATGGCAAAATCTATCTCTCTACTTCACAAGAGGTTAGGAAGGGAGTACCTCAGGGGTCATTGCTGGGCCCCTTGCTCTTCTTAATATTTATTAATGACGTAACAAATAGTATAGTATCAGATACCATGAAATGTGTCATGTATGCTGATGATATAAATATTATGGCAAAAAGTAAGAATATTGACACACTACTTGACACATGTCACTCTTTAATGCAAGACATGAAGTTGTGGTGTGATAACAATAACTTGATTCTAAATAGTGATAAAACCCAAACAACATTGTTTTATGCAGGGCATATACTTGACCACAACGAGTTATTCTTGAACTGGAATACAGATTGTAGCAGAGCAAATAAAATTTCTTGGGATTTATGTTGATTCGAATCTTAAGTGGTATGTATAAATTATGCACTTGTGTAAAAAGTTAAATACTGTGTTCTATTTAGTCTCTGTATTAAAACATACTGTTAGCCAATATGTTCTGAAGACTCTATATTATGGCTTTTTTTACTCCAGACTGTCATATGGCATAGTAATATGGGGATCTACCTCATTATTAAGAGATGAATTTTTAATACAAAAGAAAGTAATGAGAACAATATGCAATGCAAAGTATCATGCTCATTGTCACCCTCTATTTAAGAGTCTTGAAATTCTAACTGTACCATATTTCATATTTATTTTTCAACGGGCCAAGGTCCAGTTACAAAGCAATGTCTTTATAAAATGGAGGTATAATATCAAAGATAACAAAGTACATTTTGTAAAAATTATGAAACCTCAATACAACAATAAAATACAAATACAGAATAATCACGCAGTAGGAGGACAAGAAGTAATTATTGATTAATAATTACACATTTAAATAAATAATAGCAAATTAAGTATCAGGGAGCATCCTATCTGGTATCCCTCTCAGGAACTTTATGACAGAAGGCAAAGAAGCAAAAAATAGGTCCAAGTTATGACGAGTTTCCATCACGCATTATTTGTTCAAGTGGGGAAAAGTATAATTATGTGAATGATAACTAGTATCAAAAGGAGTGCCATATCTTGTGGAATAAGATAGAACTTGTATGTGAATTTCACTTAGTAAGGCAGGGGAGTCAACCAGGTTATTTAACAGCTTATATTGAAAAATAATATTAGAACACTGCCTTCGCTTGTACATGGATGGAAGATTAAATATAGGTAAGACACCAGAATAGCTATAGTCTTTATCAAATAATCCAAACTTTTTGGAAACCATACGAACAAACTTGCGTTGGACGGACTCAATGGTATTGATATGAGAAACGTAGTAAGGTGACCATACTACAGAACAGTACTCACAAATAGGTCTAACTAGAGAGGTGTACAGCACTTAGTAAATTTCAAAACTCTTAAAGTTTTTTCCAAATCTTGAAATAAGGCCAAGAGCTCTAAACGATTTCGCTTGAATATAGTTGAAATGTTGCAGAAAGTTAAGCTTGGAATCAAATATTACTCTTGAGTCTTTTACATGGGTTTGCTGTGATAGAATATTTCCTTTGAGTTTGTAATGAAATTGATATGGTATTTTTTTCTTATGAAAAGAGACAGTATAGCACTTTTTAATATTTAGATTCAGATAGTTTAGACTACACCATGTTTCAAGCCTTTGTAGACAGTTTTGTAAAGATACAGAGTCAGCTTCAGAATGAATGATTTGAAAAATCTTCAGGTCATCTGCATAGAGTAAAAAAGAAACTGGATCAAGGACATCCTTGGTATCATTTATGAATACATTGAATAGCATAGGGCCCAAATGGGAGCCTTGTGGAACTCCAGAAGTAGCATAAAAAATTTTGGATTTCAAGGAATTAATATTCACCACAAGTGGTCTATCTGATAAATAGCTTTCGAGCCAGGCATTGAGAGTGCCAATAAAGCCAAGTGAATTTAGTTTCCCAAGAAGAACTTTGTGATTGATTGAGTCAAAAGCTTTAGAGAAATCGGTATATATGACATCTGTTTGAGTACCTATTTCCATAGCTTTCAATAACAGGTTTTGAAAAGTAAGAAGATTAGTCAAAGTAGAGCGACCTTTAATAAAACCATGTTGTTCTGAGATGATTATGCTGTTAATAGAAGGACTAAGTTTATCTACAACCAGTGATTCAAAAACTTTGGCTAATACTGATAGTTTGGCTATAGGACGATGATTAGAGATGATATTTCTCTTCCCCTCTTTATGTACAGGTAATATGTAAGTGGACTTTAGGGAGTCAGGAAAAATGCCACTACTGAGGGATATATTAAAGAGTATAAATAGTGGATACAGTAATGAGGTAAGACACATCTTCAAAAAAAGGGGAGGGAGCTCATCAGGTCCAGAGCCTTTATTTAGATCAAGATTACTGAGTTTATGTTCAATTTCATAAACTGAAACCGTTAACGATGCTATAGTAAATGAAGAATGTAATGGGTAGACTGGGAAAGGGGCGTTATCATGTTTTGTATACACTGATAAAAAATATTTGGCAAAATAAATTGGCTATCCCTTCATTCCATGTGTGTATATATACCATTGTGTCGTGTTTGTAAAAAAAACATGTAGCTGATTTCACCAAGAATGACAACTTCCATTCTTATGGAACTAGAAGAAGTAAGGACATACATGTGAAATCAACACACTTAGCCCTTACAGCTAAAGGTTCTTATTTCATTTGCACTAAATTGTATAACCACCTACCCGCCTCCATAAAAAGTGTTGAAAGACTATTTTTAAAAAGGCTGTCACAGCATATCTTGTACAGAAGTGTTTTTGCAGTGTAAAGGAATATTTATGTGAATCGTAATGACTAAACCTTTGACGTGCCTTCTACACGCTTGCCAATAATATGTATAGTGTCTACTGGGCAAATAAATACATTAGGTATCATTATTACAATCAGTTAAGGACAATGCAGATCCTGCTGTCATGTGATGTGGCAGATCAGCCCTTGACGCAATTAAGTCTACTTGGGCTATGAAAATCTTCAAATCATGCATAAATTATCCTCATCTAAAATGACAAGCATCGTCATATACTTTACATTCCCATGTTAGTGCTGGTCTCTACAGTAAGAGTCCATGAAAAAGTTAGAGCATAATCTTGAAGACTAACCTTAAAAATAAATTCAGACAGTGGTTTTACTCACCAATTGAGACTCTTAAGCTTCAGCCAAAGATGGTTACTCCAAGGATGATGTGCAATTGCAAAAGGTAAATAAAAGCAGAAAATTACATCTTTGGTACACAATAGAGTTTTCATAGAAAACTTAACTGCCTATGCACTCTGCAGATTCAGGTTTCACTTCATGGAAGTTTATAGTATCCTTACTTAAAGAATACAATTTTGTACTTTTCCAAAGAATTTTATTTTGGGCAGTATAATCCATTTCACCCACTTGAAGCATCATCGGGCACAGAAATTCAGGCAATATCTGTTCAGATACATATACAAAAAGGCAGAAGGAAGGGGGTGGGATAGGGAAGATTTGGGCAGAGGTAAGGGAGGAGCAGTTTGACAGTAGCACGACATGGTGGTGGGGAGGGGTTGGGTTTGACGGAGGGACATAGGGAAGTACGGATGTGGGAGTCAGGGTGGCAGGGTTGGGGAAGGAATAAAGGGAGTAGGTAGGAATGAGGATGTGGTCCAATGGCTGAAATGGTTGGTTTTCCTAGGGTCAATTTTTCAGAGAGAAGTGGTGAGGACTGCGGGAACAATTGCTCATTGCAGAGGGGTGCGCTGGGGTTTGCCAAATTTCTTCTTATCAGGTGACTTATATTATACAGCGTTGCAATAAAGAAGCTTACTAATGTAAAACATACTACAGATTTAGTTGCACTACAAGAAACTAAATTGCCATTCTGCGGAGAAGTTAACACTAAAAGTTACCAGATACATATTATACAGTGGTTGTGAGGATGGTAGACACTACACAGGCATAGGTTTTGCTGTAAAAAAAATCGTTATTAGAGTTTGTGATAGCTAATGAAGCAATGTAAAAGAGTATACTCAATAAGATTTAAGGGAAAATTTAATAACATTTCTATGATAAGTTTTAATGTCCCTATGGAGGAAAGTGAAGACAAAGATAAGGATTTGTTCTACACTCAACTAGAAGAAATATTTACAAAGTAAACAAATTATGATACCAAGTTCTTCTTGGAGATGCAAATGCTAAAATAGGTAAAGAAATTGTTTGGAAGAGGGTAGCGGGAAGACACAGTTCACACAATGATTCAAATGACAATGGAGAGAGATTACAAAGTTTTGCCACCTCCATGAATCTTTTCATTGCAAGTACCAAGTTCCCACATAAAGCCATTTATAAAGAAACATGGAGATCTCCAAAAAGATCCACCAAGAACCAAATAGACCATGTATTAATTGGTTAGAGGTTTGTTACAACAATTGTGGATGTAAAAAGCCAGGGGGGAGCAGGTGGCACTGACCAGGTGGCATTGCAGAGGGGTGCGCTGGGGTTTGCCAAATTTCTTCTTATCTCGATTTTTTTGAGTGTGTCCATCTTCAATCCCTTGCAAGGGTATGCATGATTTAAAGGGAAAAAAATCCCTGCTGCGGTTGCACTTTTGAGGGTGTTTGGAAAAGAGGGAGGTAGGGTCATGGTTTCTAAAACACCTCACGTGTTCCTTGGCATGTACTGTGAAGTTCCGTCCAGCCTGACCAGCATACGCTATGTTGCAACTATTGCATTTTAGTTTGTGAATTCCTGACTTGTGAAGTGCTTCTTGCTTGTCTTTACCATTTACAAGGAGCTAAGATAGGGCTAAGGGTGGGTAAAGGCTGCTTTTAGTGAGGTGGGCAGGCGATTGGATATTTTATGGGAAATATCTCCCAGGGATGGAAGCAAGCACCACTTGAATTCTATTTGTCCAACAGGCTGAGAGGAAATCCTTTTTAAGGCTAAAGCTTTTTGTTTATTTTTTCAGCATTTCACAGATTAGGTTGGAGATACACCCACTGTTGGTAGCTATATTAATTATTGTCCTTAGTTCACTATTGAAATTCTTGGGGGAAAGAGTAATGTGTAGGAGGTGGTGAAGCATTGAATTAAGGTGGATGGAATTGTTGGGAATTATGAGGTCTGTATAGGTAGGTTTTCTGTAAATTGAAAATTCACGACTCTCTCCGGTGAAACTTATTGATGAATCAAGGAAATTGATGGTGCCGTTGGCATCTTTTTCTATTGAGTAGGAAATTTATGGGTGGAGGGTGTTGATGTGATTGAGGAAGGAGTCTATTTGGCAGCTTGTTCAAGTCCATAGGCAGAGAATGTCGTCTACATAATGGTGTCAATAAACTACATTTCCCACATGTTGATTCCTCTACAGTGTCACGGAATAGTTGGTAATAAAATGATATTTCAAACTCAAAGAGAACATATTTGTAGAGGATGATCTTGTTTCTATGACCACAGAGTCATGGTACCACTGTTACTCAGTGAGAGAGTATAGTCAAATCTGCATGAATCACATTTTGGGGTTGTTAAAACTAAGGAAAGAGCTAAATTCCTGTGTTATTGGCCTGGGCAGGATGCGAAAATTGAGAACAAAAAAGCAAATTGCAAAATTTGTGAGAAATACAGTTCAAAGAATGCAAAGGAGCCAATATTGTTGCAAGACCCTGCCATATTACCCTTTGAAAGGATTGCTTGAGATATTTTGGAATATGCTAATACATCATATCTGGTACAACATATGTGATTATTACTCAAAGTAGGTAGAATTAACAAAATTAAGGTCAAAAGTCTCTGGGGCAATCATTGAATTACTTAAGAGTATCTTTTCCATGAACAGAATTCCCAATGAGATGAGAGGCGACAACATGCCATTTGGTTCTCAACAGTTTTATCCATTTGCAAAACAGTGGGGCTACAAAATTACCACCTCTAACTATCTAAGGAGTGATGGGCTTACTGAGAGATCTGTTGGTATTCGTAAAAAGATATTTTTAAAATGTCAAGAAGCACACCTGGAGAAAGAGGCAATGCTTTTAGAATACTTAATGGGCCCAGTTCTGGGTCCATTCCAATTACTTATTAATCATAGAACTAAAAAAAAATTGCGAATTAACAAGGAATCGTTACAACCCAATGTTTCGCCCCATTTTAGAGCAATACAACTCAAAAGGAATCAAAACAATGAAAAATGCTTTGATAAAACTGCCAAACCTTGGTATGTAAATTTTCAAAAGAATCAAAATATTGTACATTGGGAGGACAAAGTGTGGAAACTAGGTATTGTGATGGACAAAGCCACGGCCCCACGTTCCTTTTTTATTAACACTTTCGCGCCTAGCATCAGGTATAGCCGACGTGAATTTTCCTATGCAAACTAATGAATGTCGGCAATGGCTGAAGGAGAAAAACCAATGCAAAAGACCTAATGTCGGGTATAGCCGACATGAGGGAAGGCAAGTGACCGATACAGGAGCAATAATTCTAGGTATGCACTGAACCCTTGCGACCCAGCTTAGGGACAGCCCAGACCCTTTCAAGCTAAGCACAGCAAGTGAGCTCGACCCTCGTCATCATTAGTAGCCCTCCTTGATGCATGAATCCGCGGTTAATTTATTGTATTGAAATGGTTTTTCGAGGCAATTATATTTTACGCTCTACAAAATGTTTAACTTTATGAAGTGAATTATTTCTTTTTTGATGAGTCTTAGCAAATTTCAAATGAAATTATAGCGTTGATGGTAACGGAGTTCTTGAGTTGAACTCTCAATAGTTTGAGCTCAAAATAGAACTCGAAATTTTTTAATATTAATGCAAGAATTTTGTTTAAAATTGTAAAACGGTCAGAATAGCATTAAAAATTCCGTTAAAGGTTTAAGTTTTTGAAGTATACAGCGAAGAGTTATTTTAAAAAACAATGTTAATGTAACAAACTTACAGTGGCCTCCTGCTGAGAGAGGGGTTGCTAAGGGTTGGGGGGTCAAGCCCAGTGCCCGGGGGAAAGGCATGGTGTCCCGCTGATTGGGGTTCAAAAACGGGCAAAAAGGCATACCTGAGCGATTCGTCGCCACGAGAGAGCTCCGTAGAGAGGAGAACAAAAAATTTTCATGCTACTTGTAGCATGGAAAGCATTTCCCTTTGAGAGACTTCAGCGCGAAAGGGTTAAAGATGAGCAAAACAGGCTGAAAAGGAGGAACACTTACCACCAAAAACCTCCTGTAAATGGGCAATCTGTGTCCAACCCTGTGACTTCAAAAAAAGATGGAGGTAGGCATACCAGAAATAGTAACAAACCATTGTATTTAAAAGATTATGTCACCTAGACTTACCAAAATAAATATTTGTTAAGTCTGTCTTTGTGGTGGGAGATGAAGTGATGTTATTTTGACGATGTTGATTTTTCTGATGTTTATATTATGTTGCAATGTGAACTGGAGGGGAAGATGTAATGTATAAATGCAATGAGCTTAAGAGGGTTGGCAGTACTGTATAGCCTCTCCCAAATGGGGAGTGGGGGTGATGAGATCGGTGTGTTTGTATGGCCTGCATGGCAGACCGGACTTATATTATACAGCATTGCAATAAAGTAGCTTACTAATGTAAAACATACTACAGATGTAGTTGCACTACAAGAAACTAAATTGCCATTCTGCGGAGAAGTTAACACTAAAAGTTACCAGATACATATTATACAGTGGTTGTGAGGATGGTAGACACTACACAGGCATAGGTTTTGCTGTAAAAAAAATCGTTATTAGAGTTTGTGATAGCTAATGAAGCAATGTAAAAGAGTATGCTCAATAAGATTTAAGGGAAAATTTAATAACATTTCTATGATAAGTTTTTATGCCCCTATGGAGGAAAGCGAAAACAAAGACAAGGATTTGTTCTACACTCAACTAGAAGAAATATTTACAAAGTAAACAAATTATGATACCAAAGTTCTTCTTGGAGATGCAAATGCTAAAATAGGTAAAGAAATTGTTTGGAAGAGGGTAGCGGGAAGACACAGTTCACACAATGATTCAAATGACAATGGAGAGAGATTACAAAGTTTTGCCACCCCCATGAATCTTTTCATTGCAAGTACCAAGTTCCCACATAAAGCCATTTATAAAGAAACATAGAGATCTCCAAAAAGATCCACCAAGAACCAAATAGACCATATATAAATTGGTTAGAGGTTTGTTACAACAATTGTGGATGTAAAAAGCCAGGGGGGAGCAGGTGGCACTGACCATTATTTGGTACTAGCAGGGCTAAGGCAAAGAATAAAGATTGAAAAAAGGAGGATACATAAAATAGCAGAGAAGATTTGCTTTAATGATGATAAAACAGATGAATTCCAAGTGAAAATTTCTAATAGGTTTGTGGCCTTAGGAATAGAAACCGTAGAAGAGGATAGACGGGGAGGAGGAGACGTAGAGATGAAACACAGGTAGAGAAACTGTGGCAAACTTTCAAATCATCTATAAAAGAAACAGCCAAAGATGTCTTCACAAAGAAAAGGATTTCTAAGAAGTCCTGGTTGAATGAGAAGTGCATGGAATTGGTCAAGAAAAGGAAATATGCTAAAGCTATGTTCCTGAAATGTCAAACTACAGAAAAAAGAGAAATATACAGAGAAATTAATGCTAATGTCAATAAGACTTTAAGAACTGAGAAAAGAAAGTATATAAATAATAAACTCACAAGAAAAGATCAAGAATTAGCGTGTAGAACACTAGGGATTTCCATACTACAGTATTCCACAATACAGAATTTTTCCAAAAAGGATACTGTTCTCAAGTACTGTGAGTAAATGATAAGGATGAAAATGTTGTGGGAGATGTAGCCACAGTCCTAAAGGCATGAGAAGACTATTTTGAAGACCTCTCAACTTGACTACTCAACTCGAATAACATTAGTACAGGAACTGGACAAGAAGATAAGGTACATAGAGGGAACAAAGATGCTGTCTTAGAACCAACTATGGAAGAAATTGAGAACAGGCTAAAGACATTAAAAAGTGGGAAGGCCCCTGGGGAGGATGGTATACCTATTGAAGTAATAAAATATGAATGTAGACTGCTGATGCTATATCTTCATAAGATGATAGTGCACATCTGGAACCTAGAAACCATGCCAAAGGAGTGGCAAGAGGCAGTGATTGTCCCTCTCCATAAAAAAGGGGACAAACTAGATTCCTCAAATATATAGAGGAATTACTCCACTGAACTGTAAGCACAAAACACTGTCTAAAGTTATTCTAAATAGATTAAAAGTATATGGTAATGAAATAATTGGAAAGCACCCAGCAGGGTTTATGAAAGAGAGATGAACCACTGACCAAATATTTATTATAAATGAGCTGGCCTCAAAGTACCGGGAATATAACAAAATTCTATTTGTATTATTTATTGATTTCAAGAAACCTTATGATAGTGTAACAAGGTCAAAACTATGGATAATCCTTAGAAAGAATAATATCCCAGAGAAAACTAATGTTAACAAAAATGTGTATTGAAGGTTCAAGAGGAAAATTTAAAAGAGAATAGGAATACACAGACACCTTTGGCATCAGAACAGGGGTAAGACAAGGAGATGTGTAGTCCCCCCTATTGTTCATCTTTGCCCTTGAAGAACCATTGAAGGCAATAGAAGTTATACTAAAGGGAACAAACATAGTAGGTCCAATTAGCAAACAAGATTTTGGGGATCACGTTGCTCTAATAGCAGATAGTGAAAAATGACCTGAAAATGCTAGCGGTAGCCTTCTTAGAAGAAGCAGGCAAAGTACGCTTACAAGTGAACAAAGCCAAAACAAAATATATGAAAATAGGAAGAGAGGCAGAGCCAGCTAACTCAATGCTGGACATAAGAGGTCACAAATTTTCATTGGCAGAAGAATTCAAGTACCTAGGAGTTACTATAACTAGTCAAAATAGAATTGACCAGGAAATACAATAAAGATTAATTTCGGCCAATAGGTGTTATTGGACTCTAACAAAATTATTTAAGAGCAGGCTTCAATCAAGAAACACAAAAATTGGGATATACATAGCTGTTATCCAACCTGTTCTTTTGAATGATTCAGAAGTGTGGACACTAACAAAAAATGCAGAAAAAGTTGTACACTTTTAAAAACAAAATATAAAGAAGAATATACGGAAAAACTTTTGAAACAGGGACGGGGAGAGTTAAAAAGAACAAAGAACTTAGAGAACTATACTGAAGACCTAATATTGTGGCCATGATTAGAAGCAGCAGGATTAGATGGCTTGGTCGTGTAGGAAGAAGAGAAGAGGACAGAACTTTAAAGAGTGTGTGGAGAGGACATCCGGCAGGAAAGCACCCACCAGGGAGGCCATGAATAAGATGGGATCACCAAGTAGCAATGACGTGAGAAAACTGGGTGGTGAAATTGAGATGGTGGAGAACAGACAAGCTTGGAAGTGGCTTGTTGATGAGGCCAAAAAGTAACTAGGATTTGAGTGGCCATGGGAGTTAGTAATTGAGAATATATCTGTACTGACGTTGCCTGAATTTTGTACCTGATGATGCCAAGTCGGTGAAACACATCATACCATCCAATATAAAATTCTGTGGAAAAGTAAAAAAAATTGTATTATTTAAGTATAGATATATGACTGCCTCTTCCAAAGTGGAGAAAGATACTACTTTCAGCTTATTTCAAGGGCACAGGTGACATTTCAAATGTTATTTTTTCCTTTACCAATATTTCAAAATATACCTCATTCCATTTATTTTTTCAGTATCTACGGACAGCCAGAATTGTCATTGTATTTCAACCACACATAAATTAAGAGTGCTGAGGGTGAGAAATAGTGGTATTTTTTCTAACGCCACAGAATATGTGCCCAATGGTATTAATTTTGTAAATGTCTGTTTCCAAGGTGGGAGGATGGGAGGATGCATGGGATAGAATATTGGTGTATAATTGGATAGCATTAAGAATGACCTTCATGTCCAGTAAGTTAACATTCTAGCCGTGAAGATGGGATAAATTATATTCCGAAATGTCATCAAAGGAAAAATGTTTGAAATTTGACCTAAGTCCTCAAAATAGGCTTATAATTATCATTTAATAACCAAGGCCAATGATAGGAACATTAATACTATTATCTTAAATTGACAGTTTAAATAAAAGGAAATATTTGATTGAGGGATATTTGCATAGCAGAGTCACCATCTGTAGATTATATGTAAATTAAAATCAGTAAAAACTATCATAATGATTGAAAACCTTAGGAATTTCCTAAATACACATGGATAACATCACCGGTGATGTGGTGTAATCCACGCGGGTACGATGCCGAATCCACGTGGAACCAATGTGGATCCCATGTGGAAATTTGGCATCTTGGTGGAAATTTTGTGGATCTGGTGACCATGTTCACGTGAATTCCACCAAAGATTTCCACCTTCATTTCCACGTGGTCCCCGCGTGGGTTCCACCAACTTGTGCTCACTGGGCCCATAAGCTCTCCCACATTGTGGTTTTGCAACTGTTCATCCCCTTAATTCACTTCCTTTTCCACATGCAATCTTCCATTGCAATCTGACCATGACCCACAATCTGACTTCAATTTCCCCTCCACATCTGTGGACAGGAAGCTGGAACTACTGCACCAAATGTCCACCACCTAGAAAGAAAAATATATGCAGTATTTGAGGCAAAACACCACCATAACATACCATATTTCTAAGCACATAATATGCACTTTTTCTTAACCCTGAATCCAAAGAAAAAGGTGGAAAAGGCAATCTCTTATAAGTTTATTGGAAAGTTGGAGGCATAACTCAAGGAAATTGTTTATTTTAGTCAGCAAAATTAAATACCATTGGAAAATTTCAAATAGTTCCTGGCTATCACACTTCTCTAAGGTAATGTCTACAGATAGGGAAATTATGAAGATCGATCCACAATGACCGAGAAGTTTAGATAAAGATAATGATTTGATGGATTACTTTGCAAAAAAATTTACCCATTCAAATTTAGATTGAGTTTCAACTAGCTAAACAGCTGAAAGAATAAATCAGTCATAAAACATAGCACTATAAAATATTAATAAGAAAAATAAAACAGCTATTCTCAATGACAACATTGTGAATGCAGGTTGCTTAACAACTCATAACATAATGAATTCTGCCTAAGTTATGAAAATGCAACATTATTATTTCTTTATTATACATGAATTTTTCTAAGTATCATTTTCACACAATTTCTTATTTCGTTTGTATATAGAGGAATCAAAGGAATAAACAGGATTATTCCAGTATTTATTGCCTAGGCTGGAAATGGGTTTATATTTTTTTCATTCAATATCTAATAGAAAAAAATCACTCCATGTCTCATTGTCCTGCGGCCTAAGATATTTCCAGATTCCCTCATTATCTTCTCCGGTTTAATCTCAGCATTTGTATGCATAACATTCCTTCCTGTTTTACACAATTCCTAATGGAGTTAAGAATCCCTCTAACCTTGAAGCTTCCTATACAGTTGGCTTCCATGTGAATAAAGGAATAATAATACTTTTGAAAATCATCTATCATGCTCTTATAGAATCTGTATTGAATTATGGAACAAAATTCTTGGGGAGTGCAAATAAAAACACACAAAAACCCACATTGATCCTGCAAAAAAAGATTGTTAGAAATATCATTCTAAAAAAGATATTTGAATGTTCCTACACTATTTGTAAATCTGAGATTGCTCCCTTTACTACTCTAGTTCATATTTAAGGTAAAGAAAGTGATGGCTTCAGGCGCAACTTAGTGGAATAACATCATGATTCTAGATTCAAAAACTCTTATGTGGAATTTACAGTTTTTTCAATCTATACCCATAAAGGTATTGAAATTATTCTATGACATGAGTGGGAAAGGTTATGTACCCTAGATTGAGCCAAATTCAACATTTTTAGCTCTCAAACCGTGATGCAAAAATATGCTGTACATTTGCCTATTTGGTCGGTCTACCACTATCCAACATTTTTATTTCTCTCTTCCATATTTAGAATTCCTAGGTAGTGCCTTATTTGAAAGTACCATCATCTTACCAATGCATCTTACAGCATCATATACATATTTATGTGTTAAGCCCACATTTTAGACATTATATCCATTTCTCAAGTTTCTATGCAATGTATATTACACCCTACATTAAAATAAATTTTACTTAATTTCAACAATAAGAAATTGTATAATTTGCACTCATATAATGAGTTGATTTTTACTGTATGAAAAAGTCGCCTCGAGTACCAAGTATTGATTTTGATTTATTAATTGTATGAAACATGTTATAGTATTTGAATGGTGCATGGGAAACATGAAGACGGAAGCCTGGTGCTCATTCCACTGCTGATCACCCGGTGTCCGCTAAATCATCAGTGCTAAGGGGATCTCTCCCATTTACCCTCCTCCCTCCAAGGGTAGAGAAAAAGAAGCCTGCTGCTTTCCCTAGTATTCTGCTGGGCAAAGGTTATTTGGATTCAGCGCCCGCCTAGCTGTCCATCTGAAGAGGACAGTATTCGCCTTAATACCCTGATTTTGTGGAGCGTGAAATATTTTCTATGGTTATCCCCTTTCATTTAAAACTCCACAATTTGCCCAAGGAAGGCTGTCCAGCTGATTAAAGGCCTGAGCAGCAGGAGTTCTTCCCTAAGCTCCACTGCAACAAGTGAAGGGAAAGCCCAGGAGGAGGGGGAAGAAACGGTGACGGAGGTGCCTGTTAAGGCCCATTTCGAGGCACAAAGTAGAAATTGTAGAAATGGAATACATGAAAATAACAAATAGATATTTATGGTTTTCAAGGCCTTGTTTCCTATAAAAACAATTGCAAAAAATGGCAATCTACATGGAAGAAGAAGTATATTCCTCAGTTCCTTCTTTTTTGTACACAGCTAAAACCTGTGTATTTAGGACTCATATTTTTATTCATCTTTCAAACATGGAATGCAATCTTTTTTCTTAAATTAAAACTCTTTCTTATTCACACAGTTTATTTAAATAAGAGTTTTGGCTCAGTTTATTAAATTTTATAAATCATTCATCAAAAATAGTTCAAAATAGGTACGTCTTATTAATAGTACGGTTCCTAGATGAGGGCTTGCTTAGAGGTAATGAGGATAAAATATAATTATATAAGGTAATTTCATGAGTGCAGGATGCTTTCAGCTTCAAAGTATTCAGTAAAATGGATAAAATTTTGATTTAACCTTTGGTCTCATTATTGATGATGCCACAGAGCGAATTATTCCTACAAATACAGGGTTCCTAGAAGAGTGCTTGCTTAGAGGTATTGGAGGTAAAATATAATAGTATATCAGTGCTGGTGGCTTTCAGCTTCAAAATCTTCAGTATAATGGATATTTTTACATTTAAACTCTGATTTCAGCATCAATGATTTAATTACTGATCAGAGTTTGCCCATTCATCTATTTGATAATGTTCCTCAACAAGGGCTTGCCCATGGCTTTTGAAGATGAATAATGATAATGCACAGTATTTCAAAGAGTGCTGGTTGTTTTCAGCCTCCAAATCTTCAGGATAATGGATATTTTCACATTTAAGCTTTGATCTCAGGGTCAATTATTTAGCTACTGAGCAGAGTTTGTCCACTAATTTTTTTGATAATGCTCATAGACAAGGGATGCAGGAAACCCGGATGAAAACTTGAGATTTTGAAAAGTGTGGGTTTCAACTAGCATCTACAGGTGCGCTGCGCCTAACAAAAGAAGCTATCATCACATCGATATCCTCGATACCTTGCTTAGCTTTCAATCAGAGAAGAGGGGATTCAAGTTGAATTGTACACCCTATTTGATCAAGGTGATGTAATGAGATACAATATTATGTGCTACAATGGAATGAATACTGCTTGAGGTAATTAAAGCAAAGTGGAGTCTATAAAAGCAGCTGTTTGAATTGCACTACCATTTATATGGGCCAGAAACGTGGAACATTCAAACTTAGAATAAAAGAACAATTGGCAAGTTTAAAAAACAATAAAGGAAACTCGAAATTGGCTAAACACCTGTCAGAGAATAACCCTAATAGCAAATTCACAACAAAAATTGTGCACTGAGAGAAGGGACACCCTGGAAGAGTCAGAAGTTATGTACTTTTTGAATTTTCACTGCTTCCATACACAAAATGAATGTGTGTTCCCCTTCCATTCCCCACTCCAACATCTCTTGAGAAGAGCTCTTCCTCTCCTCATTACCAGTGATGCAGAACACCTCACACAATGACATTGACAGAGGAACATAGTAAAAACCCATTAACACCCCACGCCAAATACACCTTCCCATGCACACATCTTCAAGCGGAACAATACATGGTGGCTGCACCTTCAGACGTCGGAGGTGTTCAACAGGCGGGACACCTACGTCAGAGCCACAGAGGACCTGCAGGTCTACACTGACGCAACCCCCACTCAGGGTGGCATTGCCATCCCCCAGTGGGAGTTGTCTCAGTCCTTCCCAATACCCACACTATCATCAATCAACGCTGCTGAGGCTTACGCGGCACTGTATGGCCTGGATAGGACAATGGATCTCCTGCAGGCCCTGGACCTCACCAATGTAGTAATAAATATGTGCCTTGATTCCCAAGTTGCTCTGTATTCACTCCGAAAGGGACAAGGAATTATCTTTCACACAAATGAAATTTTAACTGAAATGTACATGTGTTTAATAATAAAGTATAATCAGTCACACTCATTGACCTGGTCCTGGGTACCTTCCGCCACCAATCCGGCAGACGAGCCCTCCCGGGCCGTACCTTAGCCTGCATACATGCGTCGTCGGCCATATTGGCTGCTCGGCCTATACATTGCAGGCGGGTGCGAGCTCGGGACGGCTTGTTTTTCAGGACTTGGCGAAGTGGGGAAGGTACCTGGGACCAGCAGCAGCTTCCTGCATTCCCTAATTTCTCCGTATTTCTAATTTCTGCCCATGATCAATCACTTTAAAACCAAAAGAGTGGCAGATAAAAACAAACATGCAAAAGAAAGACACAAGTAATGACATATTTTGGAGGCAAGTAAGATCAGTGTTCTCAGAGAAGAGAGAGAATAAGTTGCGTGTGAGTATCTCACTCCCTTCTATTAGAAATCCAGAAGCAATTCTCAACATTAAAAAATCGTTAAACATTATTATTCCCACTATAGGGAAGAATCATTCACTTAAAATCACATTCTAGTAATGACCACTGAAATATCTCCTTTTCTGCTGAAAAACCAGAATACATAAGTTGTCATATCAACAAGATACATATTAGAGAATATGATCAAAGCACCATCAACTAGGTTACAGCATTACTTTTATCTTCCACAGTACCTACTTATCTCATACAAAAACGCATCCAAACAACATCCAATAAAATCTAATGTCATGAATGTCCGAAAAATGTAACGTTTAGATATTTATTGACAGAAAATGTCAAATCAAAAATATTATCCTGCACACCACATTTGTTTACCACTATACGATTTTAATGGCTGATAGTGGTATGCTTATGGTATAATAATTCAGAGAATTCTAGCATTTGTCACATATATTCTAATTTACTCTCAGCAGCAATGTCATCAGGAGTTTATATAGAGCTCCTAATTTATATGCAACACCATCACAGTAACCTTCTCCAGCAATCCTATCAGATTATTAGCAGTTCAAAATTAAAAACTATTCTTACAATGGGCGTATAGTAAATGAACAACGACATAAGAGCATACCTTCGCTTTGAATGATGATATCCCCAGATCAAAGAAAGAACCAACCATCAACCAACTGAAAATTTAGTAATTCTCCCTTGGTCTGAGATAAAACTCAAAAAAACTCGGCTATTTATGTTTAAAATTATCCATCATCTTGCACATCAGATGTTTCCTCCTCATTCCCTAACCTTTTCCATCTCTTTCACACACTTACTCCCTTTCAATTACGAGACTACCAACTTCCATCCCAACACCACATCCTATCCTGCCTTAGTCGAAGCAGGATGCTCAGTTTGGATTCCAGCGAGAAATACATGCTTGAACATGTCGCCTTATTTTGCTGAAAAAAATTGCCATCGAAAATAGAATAAAGAAAACTGGGCTAAAGCATTTTAACTTTCTTTTATTTATTTCATAACAAGGAACAAAATGAAAGTAACTACAAATAATTCGCGATTCAACCACGTATATAGTTGGGTTCGAAAACAGTAGAGTGAAAATGAAAGCATTCCTCACTTCTAAGAGTACACACTACACTGACTGGTAACACACCGGTATATTTAACTCAAATAATTGGAAATTAATTAGAATAACCCATCGAACAAATTAAAGGTGAACTGTTTCGTAGAGGGGTACGGATCCTTAAACCACGGCGAGGAGAGACATTTTCGTGTAAAAAATAAAAAGTACACACTACACTGACAGATAACACACCGGTATATTTAACTCAAATAATTGGAAATTAATTAGGATAATCCATCGAACAAATTAAAGGTGAACTGTTTCGTAGAGGGGTACGGATCCTTAAACCACGGCGAGGAGAGACATTTTCGTGTAAAAAATAAAAAGTACACACTACACTGACAGATAACACACCGGTATATTTAACTGATATAATTGGAAATTAATTAGGATAACCCATCGAACAAATTAAAGGTGAACTGTTTCGTAGAGGGGTACGGATCCTTAAACCACGGCGAGGAGAGACATTTTCGTGTAAAAAATAAAAATGAAAACTTAATAAAAACATACCTTGCTGCTGTCAAGTTTGGCGACGTCCAACACCAACCCATTCGATTTGCGAAGGGCACTTCAGGATAAATTCCACGCACGTTAAACCTCCAGTCGTAGAAACGACAGAAGTGACGATCCATTCACAGAAAAAAATACCTTAAGCAGTATTCATTCCATCGTAGCACGTAATATTGTATCTCTTTTCGTCACCTTGATCAAATAGGGTAAACTATTCCACTTGAATACCCTCTTCTCTGATTCAAAAGAGGAATATCAGCCTTCTTTTGTTAGGCGCGGGCGCGGCGCACCTGTAGGCGCTAGTAGAAACCCGCACTTTTCAAAACCTCAAGTTTTCGTCCGGGTTTCCTGCATAGGTTTCGAGTCCCTTAAAATTTTCTACACACCTTTTAGGTTTCGCCGAGTATACTTACATTCAAGGGAAGGTTGATCCATGTATGATTACAACATAATAATTTACACCTAGAATCACAATAAATTGAAAGATTCCAACATATTCCGTTATTCTAGTCCATTTATATTCGTCCCTAAGACCTCTACCAGCGAACCGACGAAGGTCAGAATTAGAGCGAAGGAGTAGCCTGCACTCTAAGTATTTCTTAATATATATCCAATTCTTGTTGCTGTAAATGTTGAAATGCCTTCAGAAAAAAGGCTTGATAAGGTAGACCTATAATCAATTTCAATATTTTCATTGAGTTCATTGAATTTTAGTAACTTCGCTGTTATAAGTTCGTAAGCATCGCAAAATCGCCTGTTAGTCGCATTTGTTTAATATGAAATAAATATCTGCAGTTCAAACAGTTTTATGAGGTAGCCCATGTAGGATTGCCAATTTTGGGTTTCATGGGGTTGCCTATTTTGGACCAACATTGGCATTCAAGGCTATTCAATATGGCCATTCATTGGTTCTCATCCGATTGCTGACATTCAGCCAATATTCAGGAGAGCCATTTAATCCCACTATAGGCAAATATTGTTTGATTACTTGGGACTCACTTTGGGTACCTATGCAACCGACAGTATAAACATGAATTGAGCTCCAAAATGACACATATTATTGGGATCATTCCAAATTTAGCAAGACCTGTTGGCCATGACCCTAAGGTAAATTGAACATAAAAACGGAAATATGGAATATGGGCACTTCTGAAATAAGAAAGTTGACAAAACAGGACAAGAGCTACAAAGAAGATGAGCCAAATACATGATTTCACATCTTTACCAATACAAATAAAAACTTAGTTTACATATGAAAAGAGAAATATGCTAGTGCAAGTTTCAAGTTCCAAACCTTGATCATTTGCAATCGTTGCTCTCCCACGTACTTGACCTAGAAAGCATACAAAAAAATCATGAGAACACGTTGTTAGTCCTGCATAGATATAATATGCTAGTGCAAGTTTCAAGTTCCAAACCTTGATCATTTGCATTCGCTGCTCTCCTACGTCCACAAGTACTGCCAAAATGCCCTTTCCGTACACACCATTCTCTCACTGCCATTGCACTACCTACTTAAAATTAAAATCATATCATTTTTTCACATTACACTGGTATGTATTCACAGGATTGAGGGAAAAAGAATAACTTACGTGAGCCACTTGGATCTTCGGAATCGCTCTCTTCACCAGAGGGCTGGGGAGTATATTCTTCACCTGACCTAGACTTCTTGTCACTGCTAGAAGCACTTTCAGATTCATCTTTGCTTTCCCGACTGCGTTGGAGATAAGTCCCTAAGTATATGCAGGATTTCATCTTCAGAATATCCTCGCTTATGAGACATATCACAGAGTAAAAGAGATCTCACAATAGCTATGCCACCGAGCTTGGTACTCCAACATTAGTGTTCGAGAATGGTAATACAACCCAGTGTGCAATCGATCAAACCTGTGGCTGGGCAAGGGAAGGAAAGGTATGGGGGAAAATTTCACCTCCTATTCTCTATATTTTCTCTCTATCTAAATTTCTCTACTATTTTCAAAGTGTATACAATGGTTTGTGTTCGATATATGCTTATGCTGAGTGCGCTGACTTTATTGTAATTTTTTTGTTTCATGCTGACTTTGCCTCCAACTTTGCAGTGCCTAATGATTTGTTTCTCATCTCTTCTTCGACTGATGAAGGCACATTGTATCAAACCATTGTAACAGAAAAAAATCTTTTTTGTAAGGCGATATCACCCTCATTTTCTTTGTTGCCCACAGTAAAACACTCCATATTTGGGAGATAACGTACTTGAAAGAAATAACCGTCAATTGACGGGTCACCGTTGTAGAAGGAAAATTACGCTATAAGACAAAATCTTTTCGAGTACATAGTAAGGAAAACAATAAAATAAAATCCTTAAAGCAAATAAGGAAAAGTCGAGAAATATCATGATAAATATAGATAAAATGACATTGTAATCCATCACTAAAAATCATAAACCGTCAAATGATGGGTATATAGTCTTCCTAGTGTTAAGTCACTTCATTAAACTTATTATTTCATTTACATTTAGACTAGAGATCTTTTCAGCCAGTTATGCTCTCTGTCCACTTAAATGGGGAAAACCGTTTGAGAGATTTCATTGAAATTTCACACTCTGGTGTTTGAGTGCACTAGAAGGACCATGAGCCACACACTAAGGCACAAAAAAAACTTTTAAAATGCCGTTGGGAATAGAAAGTAGGCAATTTGTTGGTCAACCTTCCTTGTATGTAGGCAACTCACACTTAAATATACGCAATGAATGCAGACTAACTCGAAGGATACAGCTATTTGGCCATTCCATTTACTTCAGCATGTCTTTTGAGTGCTGATATGATGACACTCGCAACTGAACAGTTGAATATTTCAGAACATGCAGGAAAATTACATACACACATTGGGCCTTTCATTAAGGTTTGAACTCCATACTTTATTTAGGGCATTTAATTAAGGAATGTGCCTAGTATTAAATATTTATAACATTTATCAAGTTTTATTTGTGTGAATACTGTATGGGGTCACGTCATGTATGTTTAAGTTATTTTCATGTTTTCATTTTTTTAGTTGGTAAATGATTTTCAAGCTATTTTTGCCATTATCATTGGTTTAGCTTTACCAGCAGTGTGCCACATTATTATACAGGTGTTGTAGCATGCCCCACATGATGGGACTCAGACACAGCAATCGTGGGTTCTTGCCCTAGGTGTTGGGAGTCAATGATTTACCACAAGCTGCATGTTATAAGCAAAAGGCATTTACCTTCTGTTTCAGTCTCTCTCTCAAGGGACTGGTGTGGAGGAAGTGGACATCACTTCTCGTTCTCCTGATGATTGGCAAGGAAGTGACTCCCAAGGAAATATTCTCGGGTCACAAAGTTGGAGGTGGTGTACCTTTTGGAAGGACCAGTGTGAAGTGCAGGCCAGTGGGGCCATTCTGGAGTTTGGTCATGAAGGCACTGAATATGAGGAGGGGGGTGCCTGATAGGCAAAGTATGATTCTTGGAGGGAGCAGAGATGGTTGAAGCACAAGGAGTGCAAAACTACAACTCAGACTTCTCGGTGGCTACAGCACTTGACCCACACACAGCCATAGAAATCATGCCTCAAACTGACTGAGTAAAGCTGCACTGAGGCCAGAAGACCGATGACACATCTCCCATCATCTCATCTCTCAGGACTTAATACAGTCCACCATTGATACTCCCCTTTCATACATGTGGAGAGTACTTTTGACTTTTTGCCCCAAACATAAAATAAAAATAGATATTTTAAAGTTCTGTTTCCACATTTCGAGCCTGGTAGAATGAGCTTTTCCCATGCTAATGCTACGGGACCAATAAAAATACAGAAAGCCCAAGATAGATATCTGATGGGGAGGAATTTGGAGAGCTTTCAATATAGATGCTACTCTTGTCTGCTCTCCTTTGTACCTACCTCCCACCTGTGGTATTTCAAATACTTGAGTAATTGCAATCACCATATAGGCATTCAACATACCATAAAGTACGTAATATGCAGAGGATAGACAAACTATAACTTGAAATCTGCATGCTGCCAAGGCTTTTGTAATTTGATCAAATACATACTTGCCACAAACAAGCAGCCTCATTTTCTGTTGCCATCAGCAGAGTTTTATGGATAATAGCACCATTAAACCAAGAGTCCATTTATTTTGGGTATTTGTTCCAGACATGGGCAAATTCTCCTTTCTGTTTTCTGCACATATCAGTACCAATTTATTCAATTTCATTAACCCTTTCATTGCTAGCATCCACAAGGAGGTACATGCAAAAAATGCCAGGCCTTTTTTTGATGAAAATGAGCCTCTCTCATTTAAAATTTATAAAAAAATAATACAATATTTTAAGGAGTGTTTTTAACGATATCTCCTCAACCTCATTGGATACATTATACAAATTTGTTATGCTGTTAATACTGATTCTGTATCTAGGATAAATTATTTGTATTAAAAATTATGAATAAAAATGGCTGATGAATTGGCCCATGGCATTCTCTGCACATCTACATTTTAACCTGAGAGCCGCCGCATAGGCGTTAGGTCACCAGCCGTGTAAGGGTGTAAGTTTTTGATGAAAAATGTAACGTTTTTGATGGAAAGTAAAGGAGATGGAATGGTGACATGTATTACAAGTGTATTTAGTGGAGCTTAATTTTTATTGAGGTCGCTTATTGTCTGCGGCAAGAACGAGTTCTTGTGCCTTGACGCATAAGTCAATGGCTGATTGATTGGCCCCAATGGCACTCCAAGGGCTAAATTTTTGGTTCTCAAATAATGCTGAATGGTTAAACATACTATTTCTAGACTGGGAGCCTCCAAAAACTATCCATCAATATTATGTAAATTACAAAAGGACTTTTTCTCTTGGCCATTATTATTATCACAGCTGATTCTTATCTCAATACCTAAGCTCAGATTTCTCATTCCATTTATCAGGTTTTTGTCATTATTCTTAAAAAACTTTTCACATTGCAAGTGAATATACATACAATAAATATCATGTTGAGTTACTTTATCAAAGGTTACCCACATGATTTAAACCATGTGCATGATTCAGAAGCTAGAGATGAAATAAAAAGACTTATTAAAAAATTATATTTATACCAACCAATGCAATCAAAAATGCTTTAGATACACTCATGTAAATCTGGTCATCAGTCATGAATAAAATAACCTTCACATTAAAAAAATGAAAAAAGGAAATTAATTTATTTTGGTGATACAAAAGTGAAAAGCACATGGACCTTTTTAATGACCAAATTGAGGAAACATCCATGGACCACAAATTTACTTTTCATCAATTATATCCTCATAGAAAGGATACAAAATTATACCTCTTCTGTTAACAACAGACATAATCAGTAATAATATTTCCATCAGACTATAATAAATATATTTTCTGACAAACCAACCATTGGAAGATAATCGCACATCATTTAGAAGTCATATTTGAAAGGCATTGCAAGATCTTCAAGATGAAGAAGTAGTAATTTCTCACAAATTTGTGAAATGGAAAATATAACAAAAACAATCTTGAATAATAGACACACTACTTAGGTAAGAAGCATTCTTACCAAGCATTTTACGCTCATTTGAGAAGATATCAGTAGTTTCATACCAACATTAAGCTAAGATAACTATAGATTGGTCCTTAACTTCAAATTTTAATAGGGCTTTCTCAGCCGTGAATGACATCTTTAACAAATTCAAGAACCTGTATGAAATGCAGATTTTTTATGAGATTAAGGTCTAAGGATTTTAACAGTTTTAGATGAGTATCATCTGTCATCAAGGTGGTCAGATCATCAAAACACCTACTTCATTGAAGGCAACAGATTTCAGTTACAAATGCTTATGGACCGATGATAAAAATACCATCAAAACTAATAAAGCAATTAATGCTCTTACTTTGTAGTGGTACTGAGTTATCATAGCAATAATATCATTTTCAGGGTATTCAGACTTGAGTTATCACCAGGATAACATGAACAATCTTTCACTTATACTTCCACAAAGCTTTCACATTGGACAGAATTCTTGAAAACAGGAAATCATTTTATTTAGGAGATAAAGTAATCACGTTAATTGTCACATTATCTTTCAAGTATATATTGATCCATCACATAGGCATTACAGAAAATATTTTCATATTACTGCAATAATTCCATATTTGTTCAACACTTTTACATTATAGTATGGGTCATGTATTCATGGCAGAAATAATAATCTCATAGTGGTTATAGTTTAATAAAAAACGACAAAAATGGCACTTGTAAAACAGTAACAATGGCTTCAATTAACATAGGTTTCAGGCAGGTATCCAACAGGAAATATCTGTAGCTGGCATATTATAATCAATATCAAAGCTAAAGTTAATGCAAAATCACTAGAACTATGTCAATTTGCAAGCCAAAGTATTGTTACATATCTAAAAAACAAGAATTACATATAAAATAGGAAAATATGAGTATTTCATCATAGTCCATACATTCATAGGGTTTATAAAGTAATCAAACGAAGGTGATTACAGAAAAATATACTTAAATGCACAAGCACAAATTGTACAATATCAAGAGAAAATAAAAGTCTTGGTATCACAATTAGGAATTCATGTAAACATATACCTGAAGCAGCAACCCGACCAAAAATTGTAGCAGCTACATCAGTCATGGTCTTTCATTCACATAATGAAAAAAGTGATTAATATCTCATTTCAAAGAAATTTTGCTAATTTCCTTTCTCCCTGACAAAATCAAATAAGAAGCACTGCTAATAGAGTATTTGCATATTTTTGAGAAGAGTAAAAAAATCAGCATATTTTAAAATAATCAAATAATCCCAAATTGTAGGCTAACGCCATTATTTTCATTGAGTCATCATCAAACAAAATTTTTTGTGCAAGAAAACAGCACAAACATTTTTCTAGGGCTTTGCCTCATCCCCTACTTATCCAGTGGGCATACTATGGTTTGACTAGCATGGAGATGGGTTGACTTTCATTTGGATAGCTTAATTTTTCTTGCTGAGCAAAGTCACTTTTGACTGCTTACGCTCAAATAGTATGCATTCCTCAAAGACAACACTTGTTCATAAATTCACTTATCATTGTAAAATAGATGGATTCAACTTTCATTAACCCTGTTTCCATTGTGAATACAATTATTTCCAATTTTACATCAGCCGAATTAAAAGAAAGGAAACATTTCCAAGGTCAAACCCTGAGCACACTCATAAATAGGCTCGGCTCTGAACAGAGTGCATGGTGTGACACCACTCTGTGTTTCATCCAACATAAAACAGATGTAGAAGAAATGCTTGAAAAATCATAATTACAAAAAAATATGTGTCAACGTAACGTGCTGGTAACAAAATTACCATGCCATGGAAACACAATTTCCAAAATTGAACATTATGAAGCAATGCCTCAATTATGCAAATACTCTATTGGCCCACAAAATAAATTTGAATGTTGGGAGTGAGAACACTGAACATAGAACCTGGAGATTCATTCAACAGCAGGAAATTAACTCAAACCATTTGTCATAGGGTCACTTGCATACTCTTACGCACAAATCCTTAAAACCACCATTAAATAATATACACAGTATACCAATAAATTATTCATCACTAATGTCTGCTCAGATCTTTTTTTGACGAGTTCTTGTTGGATATGACCTATATATATAAAACATTGTGTGAACCACTGCAGACCCACACAAAACTAAGTCTTTTTATTAACAACATCACCTATGGTAAAAAGGTTGATAAAACAGTCAACAAACCCCAATTTTCAACTCTTCAAAAACTGGGCATCTGACAATTCTTCTCCCTGTAGCACAAAGGTAACTTCTCACTCACTTGTATCCAATTAAAGTGAGGCCAGCCACCCATTCACTCGCTTTGTTTTGGATTAATAAATGTGCACAAAGCACTAACCTAAAGCTAAAATTGCCCCCTCACGGGAACTTGATACCAATCAATTAGTCTGTTTCCGTATTTATACATATTCATACACAATATATATATAATTTTTAATTCACACTGGAGTCTCATGATCTGCTTCTTCAATTCTGCCCAAGCGCCAAGCATTAGGATCAGTTGCTGCAAAAAAAGAAACAATTGTACTGTGGAGCTATGTTTGAATTTTTAAAATGTACAGCAAGGTTTATGATCATTACACAAATATAAGGCAATAAGACACCATTTTCTTTATTTCTCCAAAACAGCTTCATTAGTAAATTCACTCTTCAAAAGCACATTTGTAATGCAATATGAAAAAGAGATAAATTGTGATGATTGCTACACATAATGATTAAAAGTTTCTTCAGTCTAATATCCAAATATTAATTCCTACTCTGAATGAAATACATGCTAAAAAAACTTTTCAATTCCATACTTTACACACCAATAATTCAACTTCAACTGTTTTAGCTGACTGAACATATACTGAATAATTAGATGATGTAAATGAATATAAATCTACCATGAGAACTACAGCATAACAAGCAATGTACAGTCAGATGCAGAAGATTCCCCACTAAGTGACGAGGCACCACACTCATGGCAGACGGAAAAGTTAACACCTTTCTCTCCACGTATAGTTCTTTGAATTGTACTGAAAGCTTCAAAGACCAGGCTAGCAAATCAATTTAATTAGAAACTTATGACACAATTCATGATTATTCCTGAAGGTTAGGGTGAAGACAATGTGAGCTCAATATTAAATAGTGGTCTATCAGGGGAAAAACTGTTCTTTGATGAAATGCCGGACCGTAAATTCATTCCTCAAAGATTTGATTTGTGTGAACAGTTAGAAAAAATATAGAAAGTCACATAGTAAAGTTAGTCTGAATAAAATGTAACTTTTTGACTAATACTTCATGTAAAATATGCACATTTACAGACAAAAATTGAAGACTCTTTAGCATTAGACATTAGACAGGTCTTTATTTCATTGCATTTGTTACATTCAACATATTTACTCGTTCCACAAAGATTGATCCATTAAATACTAGGGGGATTTTTGGAATTGACAAAATGGAAAATAGTGATATTTATATGCATTTTCATGTAGTTTAAAATTTACTAATTAATATCCCTTGGCTTGCATAAAAATGCTGACTGACATATCAGCCCATGGCTGTTATCACTCATTAATCAAGGACAAACTGATCAGCCTTCAAACAGAAAAATGGTTGAATTGAAGATAATGTTAAACCAGAACAATAGGTAGAATAGCCAATGAAATCCAAAAAAATGCCCATTTCCAGCATGACTTTTGAATTTGCCATGTAAACCTAAGAATCTTAAGGGGAGGCCATCCATGAAAGCATCCAACATCCTCCATGAATATCACAGTTACAAAATATTCTATGCAATCTAAATTGAAATGATTTACATCCCCAGATTTTATACAACATAGTGCAGGTATCAAGAAGAAAATCATTTCTCTGTATTCTAACTCAATCCTCGTGAAACTTAATGAATGTCATCAAACTCAGAGTGGCGTCAATGCCATTTTCATTTTAATTTTTAACTTTACACAGTCAGATATTTTTAAAATACAATGTTTTTTCTCAAAAGAGCAGTTTTTCATATATTAGCCATCTATTGTGACTTATAATCGAAAGTTAAATTTTTTCATTAAATTAATTCAATAAAATTAAAGTTGACTTTACATTTTCAAGAAACAATCAAATCCAAAGGAGAAACACTTTGTGCTATGCAGATGTTAATTTGTTTTTAAAGCACAGTCCAGTGAAAATACTCTCATTCTTGCAAAGTTGGAGAAAGAAGAGAGATGGGTGACATTATAAAATTTGATGCATTAAAACACAGCTTTATCTTTAGCTACTTCAACACAAGCAAAGTTTAGAATGCATTTTCAAGTAACTTAAGGGCATATTGTGAATTAGAAAATGCTAGAGAAGCACTTAAGATCAATTTTGATGCTGGATTATATTATGAAAATTCTATTTTTGTCCATTAACTAGAAACCTCATCTGGACCCTCATTTTCTTAACAGTTCTTTATGTAGGAATAGGATACTTTTCCATATAATATTTCGGATCAATTAATTGTTCTATTATTAATATCTATATACATGAAATTTGCTTTCCACATTGCCTTCCACATCTTTGATTACATAGTCCAACAATGAATTACTTCAAATATTTCAGTCATACCACCTACTTAAGAGCAAGTTATCTAAAGAGGGAAGTATCATGGTATTTCCAAAAAAGCAGGCCATGTATGATATGTACTAGTGATCTTCTAGTGTGATAGACGTTGCCTATTATGGATTGTGACAAAAAATGACAAATCATATTGTTTTTATTCATAAAAATGGTATCAACTTAACAAACAAATTTTTGCTCCATTGCCCCATCAATTGAGCACCACATGGTAAAATCAGGTTTTTTTAATCCTTCTAGAAACTGTGGCAATGAAAACTCTTATTCTGACAGAGAATCCACTCTACTAAAAGGAAGAAAATTGCTCAAATATAGTGCCACTCACTATGAGGTTTCTTCCACATCAGACTACACCATTACTATACATTTACAACAACAAATGTACGCAAAATAATGAAAATAATGTTTAAAACCTTACAACCTGAGTGATACACACTATGTACAAAAATCAAAAGAAACTTTATAAACATGACACTACACTAAATGCATTCCATGAAAATTCACATTCATATGAAAATAACTCCCAAAACATATTCCATATTATTCAGAATAAACTTTGACTGGAAATCCAACACACAACTAAAATGACTTAATCACTTTACCCTTTACCATGAAATATTATGAATTAAAAGTCAACAATAAAATCATGAACCAAGGATGCTGGCAAGATAGATCACTGAACAGCAAGCAAAAATCAGTCTCTGGAGCATTCATTATCAATGGTGTTGAAAAAGCCATCAAAATAATCATCATTTATACTTCATACCAAAACTAAGAGTGCATCTAGAAAATAGGTAGAGTCCCTTCATGTATTATTGTGATATATGTACCTCACAAAGGATTCATTTAGGTCAATGCTAAAAGCTAGAAATATGCTGGGATGTCTCTTGGCAACTATGAGAATTTTTGGCTGTGCCCCTCAGTATTCCACACATTATTTCACTCATTCATGATGGTCTTTATTACCAATAGCCACCTTACAGCAGAAGCATGCAGCAGTCCCGAAGAATTGCTTCCCCGTAATGACTTAAATGAAAGCATTTGAACTAGGTCTTTCCAATAGTTATCTCACCTCATTTGTTGTTCACATGAGTAGGTACTTAAAAGAATCCTTGGCTGTTTGTTGTGGTTTGTTTATATTTGGGAAACGATAGTTTCCACGGTTGCCGTTAGTCAAATTTTTGGATGGGTGGAGGGGATGTGTCGGTGATTTCCATTGGTTCTTCTCATTTATAAAGTGCTACCAACGTATTAGGTGGGGAACCTGCAGACTGCACCACCTCTCTTACATCTGTTGTCTATGTGGTATCGTTCATCTAGGTTGAAATTAGCACACATTCGTGGCTCTCTCTTAAATCAGAGAAGCAGTATAAATGGCAAAGACCACTAATTTTAACTGAGTCACAGGATATGACCTACACTATGTAAAAGGGATTAGTAAAAGAAAACCAACCAATGGGAGAGCGGCTTCTGTAAGGGAAGTCCTATATAGAGATGGCCAAAATCTTCATATTGCTGGCAATACCAGTGGCGGCTCGTCAGGTGAAGTGAGTCAAGTGCCACTTCACCTTTTTTTTCACATTTTGAGAGAGAATGAAATAATTCCAATATTCAAACCATTTAGAAAATTCAAGAATATTGTATATTAAGTTTCCAACGTATATACGTACAATGTTGAGGCCATGATTTTAATGGAGTGCTCCCATAGGGCGCTGTTGTGTCCGTCAATCGGCAATCTACATATCCTGTTGGCAGGTGAAGTGCTAGCTTCAGCCTTTCACCTACCAGCTCTCCAGGGGTTCGCGGTGGGAGGGGGAAGGAGCGTGTGAGGCGGGTAAGCGTTGTCAGTTGCCATGGTAACCGCTTGCTAGGTGAAGTGCCTTTCTCAACACATCACCAGCGCAGTACGCTTCTATGCACCTTCCTACAAGTAGTAGTGGTGGTAGTCTCGCACGCTCACCACCCCCTCACCCCTCTCTAGCTGTTGGCACTATCGTACTGTTTGCACGTGATCTGCCGGCCAGTCTGCCACAGTCCACGTCCAAACGCTTGATCGGTGTATTGTATTGTGTTGACAGTGCTGTACCTCATCCGTCACCTCGTGTGCGTCGTGAATTATGAATCCTGTGTGTGTTACAGTAAGCTGTTTATTGGAAACGCCTTTTAATAGATGGAAAGATGATGACATAAAGGACCTTATTCAAACCGACTGACCCATTCCTCAATTAAGTGTTGATGTTTCTGTCCAAAAGCAGAAGACAGCAAACATATAAAATTAGCTTTAAAAACTCTTGGTACAGAGATTTTCCTTGGCTATGCGACAGTGTGGTTTTAAACAATTTTTTTGTTGGCCATGTTTACTTCTAGGAGTGGAAAAACATGTCTGGAATGGTACCGGATTTGGGGACTTTCCTAATATGTCTTGTGGTCTGCGGAAACACGGAGACTCCGCTGAACACTTGAAGTACAGCTTGCATTATTAATTCAATATTAATTGACCATTAAACACTTGGTTTATTTGCCATAGGATACTGAAAATTGAATGTAATAATTATTAAAAAGCTGCTTATTTATTTGGTTGCTCAATGGGAGGGGGGGACAATCGCCGAACTGGGAAAACAGAAAAACTTCTCAGTCCAGCACTTCACCTACTTCATAGGTCACGAGCCGCCACTGGGCACTATCACCTTATCTTCAGCATGAGAAGTATGCTTCAATAAGAGGAGATTGCCAGTAAAACTGCTGTTATACCAAATGATTACAGATGCAGAACACACGGAAAGTGAGATGATTCAATAATGATGAACTTAGCAAAAGTAGAAGTATAAAATAACTATGTCCACTCCACTTGAGAGAATTTATTATCACAATCTTAGTTTTAACACTTTGTATCATCTTCAAGTGACACACAGTGTTGAAACCCAGGTCGTAATAATAAATTCTCACAAGTGGAGTTGACAAAGTTATATTATTCTTCCATAATGGATAACTTCCACAAAGTTAAGCCTACAACTTTTTCCTTAGCAAAAGCAGAAGCCTTTAACTTTAACTGTTGGTTTTTCAACTGGCTAACTCATATCAGCAGATACATATGATATTTAGGTTCTAAGGTCACTAAAATTGTGAACACTGCCTCAAAATGTTTCCACTAGACTCAGAGATAATGTTTCAAGAATACACCAGGCTATCCCCAAAAAAGTTCTCATAGTTACCAGAGATGTTCGATGATGGCTACATAATTACAGCCTTGAACCTTGACCTGTAAGATCCATTGGTGTTGTTAGACACAATACTTTGTGAAGAGACCATACATGTCAGGTACAAGAGTATGAATCCAATTGATATATTGTAAAGCAACCATAATTAAGGTTATGAGTTCCATAAACAAGAAAACTAAGGTAAAAAAATTAGAAGTCCTATCATGCTCCATACAATCAAACATTTCAACACAAATTTCCATTTGACTTACCACAGTAATAGTACCTAATCCTAGGCATACCTAGGCAAAAAGAAATTAGGTGTCCATATAATAATCATCACTGGAATCATGTAAGCCTTAAAGATGGCAAAAGCATTACAATTTCAGCTGAAACGTCACACATTTTATTAGTCACATGACTGACTTCTCATTAACACCCTTGTTAAAACATTCATCCAAGCCACACTTCAGGATTTTTTATACAAAGCGTAGAGTGTTGCACTTAATAATTCACACATAAATGACAAATAGTGTATTCTCTCACTTCCACTTTAAAAAAATAAATGTCAAGCATGGAAATGAGTCAAAAGTTTCCAATGAAAGAGTGGTCATCATCACAAGATGCATATTCATAATGTCCTAGACAAATATGCCAGGTCAACAACGACACCCTCTGTGTAGGCTAAAAATAACATACAAGTTGCACAATGGCACATGGGGTATAGAAAGGCTCTTTTTACTGCAGGAAGCATATGTCTTATTTATCAAGCAGCAAAATGGGTAAGAAGCAGGATGAACACATATTTGTATAAAGATCAGCGTTAAAAGAAGGAATAAACACATAATTGGGAGTATAAATATTTTTTTTCTATGATTATAGTCATGATTTAGGAAGGCAGGGAAATTTTCAAAGGACAAACAAAACTCACCTGCCTCTACAATGTGGGGCATAGCGACATCTGGAGTCTTTTTACACACGCACATACAGTGAGTGAGATAGTGAGAGAGGTATAGCTTCTCTACTATTCGTGATCGCCACACATCCTACTAGAAGCCCACCATCGTTCCAAACCCCTCCCCCATCTCATCCTCTGCCCACATGCCCCGTTCACTCTCACTGCACACGTTCTAATAAGGGTTCATGCTCACAGACAATTTCATCATCTAGAAAACACAACAAAGCAGAATAACAAACAAAAGTTCAGTTTTACACATAAGCGTATCTTTTTTTTCTTTTCTTTCTCTAAAAACCTTCGAGCATGTATGGCTAGAGATGCCCTCCTGCGGACAAAGTTGTCCCCAAGAACGACTTCTAGGTGCATTGATATGATGTCAGACAAGGAAAGACAGTTATTACAGCCTGGAAAGCCTCTTATTATAATTATTATTGCATATATTTCCATAACCTATCAAGTATGGAAAGAGATTCTCTCCCATGGAGAAAGTTGTCCCCTTTGTTGTAGTCATGACTGATATCAAAATATGTATGTCCTTTTTCAAAATTTCTATCAGACTCACCATAGAAATAGCAATTAGCACTCAGTAAGTAGAAATTATGAGTCCAGATAATAACTATAATTGGAATCATAGAGGCCACAATTATGAAAAAAAAACACTTTGTCGGATTCTTGGATTTTTGGGGAGGCAACTGACAGCTTAGGTCATTTGTGCCATAGGGGATAGGTAAGGGAGGAAGGGTGGATAGAAATCTGGCATCAGCATTAGCCTGCTCTTAACGAAAGGCACCAAGGGGACCATGGTTTAACATCTCATCTGACAGACGGAGTACTTTACTTGAAGTGCCCTCCACAAGACACTCAAGTAGGGCTTGGGTTTCCTCAGCATTTTGTTTACAAAGTAAATGTACCCATTATACTTGTCATCTGACTTACTTTTCTTAAAAACCTTTTCAAGTAGAAAAGTGCAAGTATTGTCATTTCAATTAAGAACTTGTATTGACTGAAGCTTGATATAGTGAAGTTCCTTGTTGTAGGTCTCATTATGTAATTGGGACAAAATGCTCTGTATACCTGGGATATGGTGCAAAAGAGTGCCTGAGTCTGAAAGAAGAAAAAAATGCCCAGTATTCTGATGAAGACCCCATTAACTGTCAGCAAAATTCAAGAAGAGGGTAAGAAAGACTACCAACGATATTTTTCTTTGGTTTTATACTTTGTATTTTATTTACATTAAAAAAACCAATGAGTATACTCATTCTCACAAGGCTGACTTTATTAGAATATGCTACATATTTCCTTATTAAAAGTTATATCACACATTTAAATCTGAAGTTTTCAATTAATAAAGAATTCCTCAAGGATGAATTGACAGCATGGTACAGTAAGCTAGAGAAATGAGGTTCTTGAGAAATTCACCACAAAAGAGTAGAATGAATAGAGAAAGAAATATAGGCATCAGGAATGAACTTTGAGTCAGCAGCCTAAGAAATTGAGGGGGAAAGTAATACATTGAGATGGCTAAAAAAGAACAAAAGACAGGAGAATTCTCAGATTTCCAGATGACAGAGAAAAAGTAATAAGTGAATTAGGTAAAGATCACTAAAAAAAGGGATAGATGAAGTGAAAAGAAACCAGAATAAGAAATACATACCCTGGAATGAAGTTTGTACAGAAAATATGGAGACAGACATTTATGGTGAAGCTTGGTCAATCCTAGAACCACGCATTGTGAAATTGGGGTCACAATTCAGCAAAATAATATTTTCTGAAGATTATGCAAGCTCTGCGAAAGTGTTGGTAGTTTGTTTAAACTTATTTAGTGGGCTCCATAAAGTTTACTGAGTGCCACAGATTAAAACTAATTCATAACCATTTGTGAACATTATTTTCACTTGCAGAGTAAAATTATTAATTAATAGTTTTTACTGTGATGAGGAATATTATTCTGGACTATGGTGAAAGGAGGGAAAGAAAGGATTTCAAAATTATTTTTTGGAACTCAACAAATCAAAATTTATAACAATGAAAATGTAGGACAATATATCAGCCAGAAGCAGCTTTCCGAAAGTCCCTTTACATCAATCGACAGGTTCATTGGCAGCTTAAGGGTAAAGTTAACAGCTATGCTGATAACGATAAGTGTCCCATGGTTTTTAATCCGAAGATACCCGATAAAGGAAAAAGTACTCAATCTTCTTATTTTTTTTTTGGTGCCTTTTTAACATTAACACAGGTCAGCTGACAAACCATACATACAACTCTTCCTTTTCTGTACGCAATTAAGAGTTGCTCAGTAAATTGGCACTTTAAATAGCTTTAAAACAACAATCCCTAAACCCTGAAGGTATCTTTTAAAGATATTCCGTTGAGGTAACCAGGGTCCACTTCAAAAATGCCATGTCTAATCATGTCTGACATCACAACACATCGGCTTGCTCAGGCCCGACAAACAATGCACCAGCATGTATCGTGCATGACCCCTCTAGCTTTATATATGCTCGAAGCTCAAAACCGAGTCAATTAGTGCAGTAAATAACTAACATGGGTATTTAAGTCAGGGCTGCCAACTCTCATTTTCTACTACAATGAGGGCAAACACACTCATTGCAAAAATATGTGCACAAATGCCATGGCACGCAGTCATGTGCACAGGTTTGGGATGGGGGATCAGGTTGGTGTGGTGGCTATAAGTTCCCATTCCGAGGAACCACATTTGAATTCCGGCTGAAGTAGAGATTATCAGGTGGAACTTCCAATCCGTACTTAGGTGCTGCATAGGAAGAGCACTAGCAGAGAAGCATCCAGTATGCTAGGTGGAATTTGAACCCGCAGACCTGTTAGTGTCCATCGCTGCACAAGAAAAAATAATCTACTCTCCCTGAACCAGTGTAGGTAAACTAAATCCCAATATTCTCTGCCTAATTTAGGTATCAGACAATTTGATCATTAACCCATCTCAGTCAGAATGACCAGCTTGGCAAAATTCAAGCACATGGTTCACTCCTGGCTTGGGTTACATGAATTATATTCTGTGGACAAGTATTTTACTAATACCACAAGCGATATTGAATCCGGAGATGTCTGGTAAATTGTAATGGTACGTACTTTTTTGTACAATGATGCACACTTGTACATTTTCCAGACAAGGTCTATGTATTGTCTGAATACTTTTGACCAATAAATATTATATTATTACCGTTAACCTTTATCTCCTAAAAGAGAAATTTTGTGCCCACCAAAAATTAGGTCCCATTTCCCAAAGGAGAACTTTAGGGGCCTCTTCATTACCTCAGTTTAAATTAAAAGCCCAGAAAAATTCCAGCCATCAGAATCTTTCAGTGAGAATTAAAAAGTCAGCTTATGAAGGTAAACCAGGGTCCACAGCAATGGTGTGATTATAAATACTAAATTATACCTTTAACTATTTCCTGTTTGAAAAATACCACATCTAATGATGACATTCTTCACAATATTTTCCTCTGCCTAGCCTTTTTTCTCCAGTTATGGAAGGCTTTTCTTAACCAGTCTTTAAACGTCTCCTTGTGCACACAGTTCCCAATGCCCGAACCAATGCATTCTACTCTCTTTAATTTTCTCCTTAATTTGTGCAATTTTCAAGCTTTCTCTAATGTTCTCATTTATAATTCTATCACTTCTTAAAATACCACACAAGCATCTGAGCATTTCCACAAAATTCCTGGAAAATATTCTTAAGTATTTTTTTTTTGGTTGCTCAACATCCAGATCTGTATAATATCACTCGACTCATAATGTCCCTAAATAATTAGTCTCAAGTTTTTTTGCCATCCTGATATTCCAAGACACTCCAGACAAGCTGACTTTCTTAGCTTTTAAATTGAAAAAAATGATGAATGGAATGAAAAATACCAATTCATAAGACAATATGTCAATAGAATAATTAACATGTGAGAAAATCAACGAAAATAAATCCAAACCAGAAAAGCAGCTAGGTGATGTGACCAGCTAATACACCTAACCTTCTACTAAGAGATAAAATTTTAAGTTAAAGTTAAAATCTTGATCAAGACAAATGATAAGTTTCCATATTTGTGTGTCAAAATATAGACACTGGGCTCAAAACTGACAACTTTTGACTTTAGAATACCATGATGCCTCTTCAACTATTATCTGTTCTTTTGAAAATTAAAATACTTCTTACATTTATTACTCTAAATCATGTTGTAATAGCTGCCAAAACAGTCATTCTACAACTGACAAACTATTAAATACAAATGATGAATGTGTCATCCTCTTGAAAAGAATTTATGCCTGGATGTCAAGAGTTAGAGGCATGCATATATCTTTATTCAGTTTTATTTATTGATGTTATGATTGAAGATCCTATTTTTTCAAACTTCAAAAACACTTTTCTCACATAGCAATGTCAGCATTGCCAATTGATTGAAATGACAAATCATCATATTTAGTCAATACTGTTTGTAGATACAGCATTTACCACTTCCACTCAGGGTATAACAAGGTCCACTATGGAATTTTCACCATATTTCCAAGCTCAGTCAGCTATGAGTGACAATATCTTCCACAAAGTAAATACCTGACAGCACTTCCTGAACACTAGGATTCACTGGAAACTCTCCAATGCGGCTCTGAGGCAGCTAAATATGGACCTAATGATAATCATGTGTTTACCACATTTCGGAAGTCAAAATTCAGGACACTTATTGGGCAATTTCGATATTCCTCGAAGAAGGTCAATTAAGCAAAAAAATGAGGACAAAATGCAGAAAGAGAGTCAGCAGCCCTTACTTGAAGTGATCCTTCCTACGAAAAGGAATACCTAGTGAAGTGAAAATAATAGACAAGCAGGGAGAGATATCTTGAAAATGTGATTGATTGCAATGGTAGTTTTTGCATCATAATCCATGAACGACTGGTGTTTTTTTTTCTATATTAATCCAGTGCAATTAAAATCAAACTGCAGTGCTAGATTTGCCATGACACTTTCTGAAGAACCAAGCAAAAGATGTGTGCACAGAATCAGACAGTGTGGAGAGTATTGCAGTTTGCATGCTTGAGGGAAGAAATGGCCAACTATAGTTTTTCTGTCTAAACACTTAAGCCACTATACATGGTAACTTTTATTCAGACATGAAATCATAATTGGTATTAGGTAGGTAAAGTTTCACAGTAATGGGAGTGATTAACTCTTTAAAGGAATAGCATTAATTCAAATTTCAATGCATTTTAGTCTCCTGTATCTATTTAAAGAGCAAAGGGAATACTAAACAAGTGATAATTAATAGCAAACAGACAAAACAGTTGGGTATGTACTAACTTATAACAAGAATATATGTATTCAATTCACCAGAAAGGCTACCATAGATAAAAAGAAATTGTGAAAATAAATCCCGGAAAATCAGAGTGCAAGATACATGCAACTAATCCCAACGTGATTATCACATGACCATATAAATCACATTTATGACTTTCAAGATGAAACTTTAGCAGCAACTGAGAGTATGGCAGTAAGGCAAAATATTTATTCTCTCTTAACCCTTTAGCTGAAGGAAACATTTACACAATACTTAGGGATACTGAAATATTCTTGCATGTCTGGACATCAATTATTTTCTCCTTCCACTTCCTATCCAAGTTAAATAGCCCAAACTTTCTAGTTGAGATTCAAATAGTCACCTTCATAGTTTTCTAGTAAAGGTCCCTCCATTTCAGACTACCCCAGAAAAAATATTTGGTCTTTAACTGCTCTGAAAGACTAATGTCTCTCAATTTGAAACATCTTGAGATATCTTTACAATTAACACAATTTCAGTCCAGTAACACACCAGTTTCAGACCAAATATCTTTACCTTGGTGGGGAAAGGGAGGGAGGGCTTACTTAAATGTTACTTAAATGATGTTCATGACCAAGTGCTACACTTAATTAATTTCAAGTTAGACTAATGTGATTAAACCAAGGAAATGCCACAATGCTGGGAATCAAATTCATCAGAGCACAGCAAGGAAAGTAAATTTAAAGGGCACATTCAATGAAATTTCGGTATAAAATAAACTCTCAGCAATTTTACAACATCTACAGTTACACTACGACTGCTTCCCCAGTCTAAAATTGGGCTGAATTGCTTGTATACCTTATATGCTGTGAAATAAAATGCCTAGTTGTGGAATGACATAATAATGGCTAATAAAATATAATACACAAAAGCGAAACCTATATCTCGGTATAACACAGGGCATCTGCCAAAAATCACTACCAGTACTGCCACAGTACAGCCATTAAATGGAGAGCAAGACAATATCACCACTGAAGCAAGATAATATTATTTTGAAACAATTTGAGGCAATTTGATATAAGGATTATGAAAAAAGGAAATTCAATATGACCACTTATAGCAACTGTATATGAGTGTATGTCTATTCCAATCGCCAATCCAAATAAAATGATAAAAACATATTTTTACAATATTCTAATTTTTATTGCTTTGAAGATATTAATCTGCTACTTCAGCCCTATCTTATATGATAAACATTGTTTGTGGTAAAATTTCTAAAAACCACTCAAGCTCTTTCAGGGGAGAAAAATATTCTGCTTTCGGAAGCATCATACCTTTGGAATGCTGATATACATTTTAATACGCAGAAAAACATTAATCAACATCACCCATGGTAAAAACCCATGCCTCCCTATTATATGTGGTACAAAAAAAATATTAATTTGATGCAAACCATTAAATGAACAAATCAATAGCTACCAATTCTCCAAGCTTATTTTTTACCTAATCCATTTTTATATTTCCTGCCATTTGTTAATACATAACTACTGCTGAAATCATGACAGTATGCTTCTACTGGCAGCTGTAGCAGCAGTAGAATCAATGGTAGAAAATTACCTCAATTTGATGATATTATCACTCACACAGTTGTCACACCAGTTCATTGTGAAATGCTTTAGTGGCATTAAGGCTATACTGGCAGCAAATTTCAGAGCAAACCCATAGTAGTAATGCTTCCTCACTATGAACTTCTAACCATTCCTTAGCATAAACAGCCTATTTTGATTTATAAGCTCTAAATGCAATGTGGGATTGTGGGATTCTCTGTTTCACCATTGGATCAAGAAAGAAATGGAACACATAAACAGCAATAATACCACTGAGCCCTTAGTTCATATGTATGTTAAATTATCAGGGTTTAAACTTTGGATCACATAAAATTGCATATCCTATTTACAGAAAAATGAATGTAGGCAGCCATTTGATGATTTATTTCATTTAAGTAGTTCATGAGAACTTGAAAATTCATTACCGTTAAAGGAATCCTAACAATGAACAGTCCAGGTTCAAGGACTTCCTATCGAATTTCCAAACTTCAGATTCATTGGTCCATTATAATTCAAATGTTCAACAAATCACTGCATCAGTCCAACATTATAGCAACATTTAATTCCTCATACACACTGTCACAGAGTACATACAAAGAGGCCAAACACAAAATGGCAGTAATTATATTATGTGTATGTCATGTTCTCGGCAAGTCCCCTCCTGGCTAATCAATAATAAGTTATGAACAGGAAAAGAAAATAGTTTTATTTAAGTGAAGACAAAGAACCATACGGAACACTAGACAGAATAAAAGGACCATAAAAATTGGGTGCATTTGCAGGCACAATGGGTGTGTTTGGAGAATGGTTTAAAAAATAGAGGTTAAAGACCTGAGAGGAAGGACAAGGGATAAATACCCTGACCAAATAAAGAGGAAATTTCACAAGAAGAGCTACACACCCAGGAGTAAGGAAACTAGCATTTCACATAAAAGGATGGAGGGCAGCAGTCAACTTATCTTAGGACTGAATAACTGAATGAATGAGAAAAGATAGCTTGCAAGTAACATTCAATGGGGGCTTCATGTCTCTTTTACTCTTTTTACTCCTAATCCAAAAATTATGGACTACAACACAATATTAGCAAAGGTGATGAAAGGCACAGTATTAACTGATGAAAGAGTTTTACAATTTTTCTTTCATATTCCCTTCTTCTGAAAAGACATCAAGAAGACTATTGTGTAACACAAGTAAAAATTGTTGGGAATGAAGGGTTTCTTATCTTTCCTTTAAATTACGATTCATATCTCCTATAATTGCATAAAGATTGTTGCACTCGGTCAGGACTGAATTTATGGAATGAATTTATGAAATTTTTCCTTTGCACCACTTACATAATTTTGAGATGTTCACATGGGAAAGAATGGGGGTGTGGTGGATAGAAATAAAAACAAATAAGGAAATGCTTGACATGCTGGGTATGGAGATGAAACTTCAGGAGAAGACTAGGAAGAGACATATTATGTGGTTGGAATAGGTAATAGAGGGTGAATGGTTGATAAAGGCTGTGACAGAAGGGAGGATTTTTTGTCAAGAAGGGAAGGGGAAGAAAGATATTAGGTTTTATGAATGGGATGTGGAGAGGTAGGGATGTTATGAGATGTTATGTTGAGATGAAGAAAGAATGTGTTGGTTGACACAGCCCAGCATACATAAAAATCTAAAGTATTTTCACTCACCTCCAGTCAAGCCAACTTTAACCTGTATTTTACCCTAATTATGATAACCACATCCAAATATACGGGATAAGTCAATAAATAACTCGCAAAATTGGATAGAGGCAAAAATAATAAAACACACTTATTCAATCTCTTTACAATTCCTTGATAGCCGGCAGCAAAGAAGTCTTTTGTTTGCTGTCGCAGCCAAGAGGTAACCTCTTCAACTAAGGCATCATCATTTTCAAAACTTTGGCCACCCAAATGACATTTTTTGGGGCCCAAAACAGATGAAAATCACTGGGGGCTAAGACAGGACTGAATGGTAGCATTTCCAATTAAATTTTTATGACTGACGCTGATGATGAAATGCTAACGTTTACGACTTATTTATTGAGTTGCCCTCGTATATATCATCAAAAATCACAGAGCCCCTGGCAATGATTCCAAGTTTTCCACACAAGGAACTAGCTAAGAATGGTGGAAGAAACTTGGTGGTTGTGCACCACAGTTATTACATAAAATGCCGGCCCCGGTGGCGGCGGGGTGAAGTCCTCGCCTACTAAACTGAGGGTCGCGGGTTCGAGTCCCGCCTGGGTGGCTTTCACCACCCAGGGCATGGATGTCAAATTCTGTCGGTCCGGTCCCTGGAAAACCTGATGACAGGCTTGGCAGCCTATCGGGATTCCAGTACGGGCCAACAGAATCGTCCGGCAAGCCAAATAAAAAAAAAAATAGTACACAGAGGAATGAGCTTGGCCTCACTGTACATACACTGTGACAATAACCAGCGCACCCACTCCTCCCCTCCAGCCCAACATACTCCCATCCATTGTCCCCTTCACTCAATCAATGCCTTCCCAATTAAGCTCCTACCATTATTTCTCCCTCCTTTGAAATTACCCTTTAAAATTTATTTCCTATACCTACTGTCATCCTCAGCATCTCCTAGTTTGCCAAAATCTCTATCCAGCTCAATCCTTATCAATCACAACAAAGTCAAAGTAAGTATAATATTGAAGAGAGAACTGTACTTCTGTTTCAACAGGAAAAACATAAAATTATTTTATGGAGAGAATAATGAAATGCAGAGAGGTTTCACAAATGAAAAAGTAACTCGGTTTTCTTCTACAGATTTATTTTCTCGGTACAACATGTTTCGACACAGCGGTGTCATCCTCAGGTACAAGCTCAAAAAACTTGTACCTGAGGATGACACCGCAGTGTCGAAACATGCTGTACCAAGAAAATAAATCTGTGGAAGAAAACCAAGTTACTTTTTCATTTGTGAAATTCAACTTCCACATAGTTGAGCCTCAAACTATGGAACGCACGCAGAGAGGTTTCTCGATATCCTAACAACTAAGATGAAACCCACAATACCTTCAATGTGTAAGCACTGGTTTTATGCAAAAACAAAACAGAATAAGCAATTACCAATAGTGAAACCAATGACAATTTGCTAATCTTCACCTAGGCCAGAGATTGTGAGGATAATTTAAGTCATAAAAATCTCCTTGAATTCAACCATGGTGACTGCCATGTTTTACTGCTGTTATGGTATCTTCTATATACAAATCAAGTTGTATCAAAGTGGTACTTATAAGGTATCAAGTTGTTCCTTGATTCTGAAGACTCAATATATATGGGCATCTATAGTCAAGACTTGGGGTATAGAATATCAATGGCCACATCGGCTCAGAGAAAAAGCATTCTCAAACCTACACAGGAGACCAAATCCATGATTTGGTAATGAAACTAGTTTCCTTTATGAAGAATGCCACTTCCATGAGTTTGAAAAAGAATAGTAGCATATATAATAGGAGGTAGGGAGAATCACATAAAATTAATACACTCTAAAAGTACTACTATTAGTATATGTATGATTGTCTATCACAAATAGTCAGGTGTTCACACCTTTTGGCCATGTCAGAAAGAGCTTAGGTATTTTCACTGAATTTTAAGGTAAACACCAATAATCTCTAAGGATCCTCATTCCTAAAGAAGGAATTGCACAGTAGTACACTCTATAAAAAGTACTAAATCAATGTCAATCCCATGATAATGCATGTAGTAGATTAAGTAGAACACCTCAGTATCACCAAAACTCCATACGAAAAGAAACAGGAGCAATAGCATGTTTTCTTCTAACTGAGGTGCTGCATTAAAAATACTGTTTCACCAAGCTAAGTTAAATGTAGGAACTTTCTGAGACGAAAATTGAGAGAGATCTTCACTTTATTAATGGCACATCTTAAACATGTGACAGGTACAAGGGACCCTGGGTAGAGAGATTTTATAAGCAAACTAAATAAAATACATAGGAGGAACTAAGGAAGCCTTTGTAAAGCTGCACAGAGTTATTTTTGAAATCTATAAAGTTAGATAATAGTAAAATACTTTGCAATGAAACATTTGTCCTGTAAAAGAATGACTGACAATGAGAAAAATTTTCTTTGGAGTTAACCGATAGTTTGGCGAGAAACTATAAGAACAGGAAACATAAGTCCTATTCAAAATGATCCCACCACCAGACAAAATGTTCTTCTAGGTAAAAAACAAACTGAAAAATAGATTAAATAATATTCTGACACCATCAAAAGGCTAAATGAACAGATAACCTGACACTACAGATGAACTGTATGATTACAAAATTTTCCATTGCAATTCTGTTAAATTTCATTAAGTATTATTGATTGGTGAAAAGTACATCATCTGTAACACATAAAGATAAATCATAAAATTTGGAAAGTTATTTTTTTGCTTCTCTTTCTTCTTTCCATAGGTATTCATGCTTCTTATTTCCCCATCAGAGGATTATTCGAACACATGAAATGCCAAAGAAGCACTTCAGAAATGGCAAAGTTTTACCCATAATAAAAAATATGAGTAATAGAGTTTGATGTAGCAATATGTTTTTGAAAAAGGGTGGCTTGTATTTATTGCACTAATTTGGACATAGATCATTTACTAATACAAGAAGAATACAAGACGTACGGATACAGAGCATGAAGAAGATACAACCATCCAATTGCTGAACATTGAGACTTAACTGGCAAGCATTTATGCATATGTAACACATCACATGACCACAATGGAAATGAGGCAGTCACTCATTTAACCCTTTAGCTGCGGTTAATAAAGTTCCCTCAGAAAACTGAATGGAAAGTAACTCGGTGGTAATCCACAGTCGGCATATCAATTTTTCACTCTTTTAAATATACCACAAATAAAAAGGTAACATGATAGTAGGGTCACCAAGTGATGATGACAATATGGAATTCATTGAAATCCAGATCATGTAACCTTTACATTGTATGGCATATGCTTAAGTTTCTAAAATAAACGTGTCATATAGGGAAACCTTTCACATACCTACAGCTACACTCCCAATACAAATTTTACAGACCAATCCTCCCAAGAAGAGTTTGACAGGTCACTAATAATATTACTGTTGAGTCAAATTCTCCTCTCCAGGTTAGTCACAAAAGTACATACACACCCAAGTTATTAATTCACAGCAAAGAAAGCCATCTTAGTTCAAGGTAGATTTTGAAAGGGTTAATCCAGAGCATGACAAAACCTCCTGTGCCTAAGTTAAGACTAAAAACATAAACATCTATTCTGCATAATTCCCTGCCAATATTTTCAACTATGATGTCTTGATGGCAGAGATCACTAATATGCCTAACAGACAATTGAAAAATCAAAAAGAGAAGTATCCGGCTTGATGCGGTGGAAAGAATTCATCATAAAGAATGAGAGTAAAGACAATATATCTAAGTATAAAATTGCCTTTACTCTCATTCTTTATGATGAATTCTTTCCACCACATCAAGCCTGATACTTCCCTTTTTGTACATAACAATAGCATGGCAATACAAGCTAAGTTATTTCTCAAGCTATTCATTAAGTGTCGCACTGCTTTGCTTATTATAAAGGCCTGATTATGATGTAGTACATCGAAACTTAGGTCGTATAAAATTTATCTAAGCGGATATTTGCCTTAACTCAAATGAAAAATCAAGATTTAAATAATGATGAGTCACATGATTTTTTCAAAGTGAATTTTAACCCTTCAATCTGTCTTTAAATAAAGCCAAGTGAATGCATGCCTAATCATAAGTGCTTTATAAGAAATTTTCTGAGCTTTTTTAAAATTTCAGAATGGTGAATACTCCTTGGGCAATGTTCATTACTTCACTACATATCACTTTAAAATTAGGCGATGAACTTTAAAGCAAACAATCAATTCACCAACGGTTTGGAAACTAAAAATGATCAAAAAAGAACTATTTTAGAAAATGAGGAATGATTATTCAAAATGTCTCATTTAATGTATATCAATTGTAAATTATAACATTGCACAACTGCTTCTTCAGCCTGAAGAGATATGCCAACTTCAGTGACTGTATGTATTGGTCCACTATCCGCTACTGCCTTGACTACATTAGGATGGGTGATTTCTCCCTTTCTTTGGCTATGATTCTGAATGAAGTAGCGTGAATGCTATATGCCAGAAATAGCTTTTGTATTGTTTATTTAAATTAGTTTGTATAAATATGAGTGTATAACTATATGCAAACTGAAGACAACTTTTCACACTTAACTAAACAATGCAAAGCTACAATGTGTACATAACAACACACTCTGTACAACAAATATGTACATAACAACACACTCCCTGAAAGTGATAACACAATGAACATCATTACTTGGTGAAATAAAGATTAGTAACACAAAGTATTTAACTGGTCAAGGTAATAAGTACAAATAGAGTATTTTAATATCTTGATATCTTCAGCATGTTATTCTTCGGAAAAAAATGTAACGAAAGCTATTTCTGGCATACAGCTTTCACACTATTCCATTCAGAAGAGCAGCTATAGGTTAGATAACAATGGTTTATGTCTGGTAACAATATTGAAATTGCGCTTCGTTGAGAATATTTTTTTATTTTCCTACTAATGTCAAAGTTGTTTGTCTGTAAAAAAAAAAGTTAGTCTTTCTGTTATAAAAATTGTTTTGCTTTTATATGCTCATGTATCTATTCGTGAATACATCATATTTTTCATGTTCAACTAGCAAACCATGCTAAATAAAACTGACAGTACCCTAAAAATAGGCTTATTGCCTAATACAGTACCTAACGTCCTAACTGTTAATGAATGTATCAATCTAGGTATTTGTTTCTGGTAGACTAATTTATTATTATTATTTTCTCCCACATACAAATTGTCAGCAAAATGGACAAGCCTGCCGCAGCTGAAGAGTTAAGTGATGTAAGGATGAATTCTATGACAGATTATACTACCACACGTTAAAATTCTGGCATAATACATTTATTACTCTAAAAAAAATTTAGTGACCACTTTCCCCAGAGTTAACAAACCATGTAAGCAGGTACTGTATACTCACCCAAGACATACAGCACCACAGGTAAGTTATACAGTTGTTAGAAGCAGGGGTGAAAGGAAAGGGGTGGGGAAGATTGGAAATTGGGAGAAAGCCCAATAAAAAAAATTGGATCATACCTTGAAGCTGGCGATTTATCAAAGCAGTGATTCCAGGGCCATCTCCAGCCTTCTTAACTATAAGCATTGGCTTATCTTCCCCATCCTCCAGGCTATTTGGCAGGTGACCATTGTTACTGGCGGCCATAGTTTCACTGACCTGCCATAGTATGCGTGGAGAGAAATGACATGAACCATATGTCCCTGAGTCCATCACACTTAAGCTAGAGAAGAAGTATGGTGCTACATGATAATAAGCCTAAGTTCAACCCTTTTGCTACCAACACCATGTAAACAGGTCGCAGATTTTCATCCCATGCCAATGACCACCATTCATAACATCATAAATGTTTCTATGCAAGAGGATATTGCTATCTGCATATAGCTGCATGGCCAAACAAAACGAAAGGATGAAAAAAGGTCACAGATTTCATTATGGACCCCATCCTGCTGGACACTGGAACCTTTTCTACGCCTGTGGTTTAAGGTTATCTCAACCCTTTCTCTTTGTGACAGCCCTAACTCACGACATATGACTAAATATTTGTTTACACAATGGATATATGTATTTGACAAATGATTGCAGCGATAAGAAAATAGTGGCTCAGAAGAGAATTCCTCATACTTCACTGATCAACACAAAATTTTTTTTCACAGGACTCATGTGTTTATTTTTAGTCAAGTTTTAGGGAGCATCCTTTGTTCATAATTACCAAAGGGTTATGTTTTAATTTTGTCACAGCTCAGCAAAACATATTGAATATACCTCTGAGCCAATACATTCTCAGTAAGGAATAAATACTCTTGTCAATCCACTGCAAAAACAAATATTTGACCATGAATTCTGGCCATAGATGGGGCTGGTACATGAGATGAAGATTTGAGATTACCTCCACCCACTAGCCAAGGTAAGGGCTCAACTTCCAGAAGACTCGATCCTATAACAGAAGGAAATCACACCTGTGTATTTCCTTACCATGAGATAAAAGTTGAACGAAATTCTCAAGTCAATCATGACAAGGGATGCATTTTCTACCAAAAGGCTCATGCCTGATAGTGGAAATTACAGCCAGAATAAGTCTTCCCTTACTCTGAGTTCCTCAAAAGACTCCACAACTCTCTACAGGACAATTTCTCACAGCAGAGGAAAATTTCACAGGTAAACAACCTCTTCCATTGGATATTAACCTTGTGGGACCTCATGCCCTTTCCTAGGCAAATAATAATTCACAAGCTCCACCCTACCAAACACTTAGAAATGCCTAAACAGCTAGTGTCCACTGTCAAATATTTGATCATAAAAATGATTTTGCAACATAAATATTTGCAGCATTTTCTCAACTAATGATTTGGGATACTAATTCCTCAGGTAGCACAGATAATATTAAGAAGATATAAAGTTGCAAATCTGCCAACAACACCCACAATTAATGGTAAACTTTATTATATTATAAAACATCTGCACTACAGCAAAATTTCTCATTGGTAACTTTTACATTGACTTAATGATGTTTGAAAATGGTACATTGAGAGAACGGAAAACCTGATTTTTGATCAGAGTAGAATTTTGTTGCTGGAAGGAGAAGTAAGCATTTGGCAGATACACAAATTACCTCTTTTGGGATGATAAAATTTTTGAATGGACAATAATCATCAATTCTAATAGCTGCAAGGCATAAAATATATTGTGATAGATCTGAGCAAGATAGACATCAGCATCAAAGCATTTAGCTTAAAAATTGTTTTTGTACAAAGACAGCAACACAATTAATATTCAAGTCACTTTTTCCAAGCACAAAGCAAATATGTATTTCATTTGAAAAACCATTAAAATGAAGAATTAATTTAATCAGTAGAGGTGATATATGTCATAAGAGGGGCTCTTAAGCTAAGCTAATTTGAGGTTACCAAAACCTTGTTACCGAGAAAAGGGTAGGTATCCCAGTAAGTTAGATCCAGAAGGATTAAATACCAATATCAGTGAACTTTGCATTGGTAACTATTTATCCTCACCCAACCATTAATCCAGAACTATGCTAACTCCATTGAATAAGAAAAATCAAATATTGCAGGCAAAAAATTAGTTCATTTGCATTGGGAAATCCCCGTCATGTGGTCACAGCATCAGATGCAAAAGGGTTATGGAGACAAGGCTTTCCCCACAATGTATCCAAAATATTTTGTGCTATAAATTATCCTGCATTGCCATTTTAGAAAATGTGTCTGAAAGCATTTCTACATTAATTACATACATCCTTTTGTCTTACAAGATAAATTACACTGAAGAGGAAAACTAGGGACTTACACTTACGAACTATTTTACAATAAAAAATTACTGAAACAAAACAAAAATTAGTCACTACCAACTTCTGGCAATAATTTTGAATGAAAAGAAAGAATCACGTTGCGAAATCCATGAAGACAATATAAAAAAACTGATCAATTTTAGCATCATTGGCAGACATTAAATTATTTTTATCAAAAAGCAACCAAAAATTTTATATCTATGCCAAAGCAATCTCAGGGAAAAGGAAATATTTTGAATAAAATGAAAACAAAATGGATATGCTAAGTAAAAACTCAAAATTTTTTATGCATAATATTGACTGATAATAACATCTGTGCTGATATGTTAACCAGGAGTAATGAAGACTTCATGTAGTCCTGACAGAAGAAGTGAGCTGAATGATAGTAATATTAATGCAGTACATCACCGAATGAAAGGCAATTCAAGAAATATGAGAAATAAATCAATAAATTTCCCATATAATCACAAGTGCAATTCTAAAAACGAATCAATTTTAAAGGCCTCATATGAGGAAACTCTTTGGTATGAAATATATTATTGGCAGGTATTAAAATGATAGTCAAATCATGAGGATATACCTAATTCTGCATGTAATACAACAGACACCAAGCACTTAATTTATGTGCTGAAAGTTACCATCCATCTCATAGAAGTGACAAAAATTCATATTAAAGCTCAATTAATTATAAGTTAATTTTAGAGCTACAAGACATATAGCCAGTGAGTGTGAGAGTGAAAATTAGATTTAGTCAACCTCTCCAAATTCTACTCAATCTAAACTCAAATAATCTATGTACTCAGTCTTTTCTTTCACAAATATCACAAAATGTCTTGTAACGTTGTAAATATAGACTCAAGGTCAACTCTGGGTCATAACAATATCGACATGGGGGCCATTGCTAGGGACGCCAATTCAATGTAAACAATTAACAATAGGGCAAAGCGGGACGCGAGAAGGTAACAAGGGCCGTAGCTAGGGACGCCAATGGAAGGTACGGGGTTAACAATATGAAAAGGAGTAAGAAGGAACCTGCCGTTGGGAGCGGACGCACGTGGCGTGTGCAAGAGGAAAAGAGTTATTATATCCTGTACCGAGAGTAAGGAGGGATTGGCCATGAGGAGCGGACTGTGGCTGCGGAAGCAGAGGACCTTATCATTTGTGGGCCGCCATGAGCAAGGAGAGGTTCGCATGAACGAGAGGAAGGACGAGAGGCCAGAGATCTGGAGCACTGCAAGCCTGAGAGAGATAGAGGGTGACCTTGGCGCAGTGTGGGATAAGTGAAAGAAAACTTTGGTTAATGGGATTGTATGAAGCTTGGTGCACGCTGAACAAGTATTAGAGTTGACCTTGGGTTACATATGTATCCATGTATGTATAGTGATATGTAAATTGGGCCCAATAACTTTTTAAATTGAATATATTCTTATGAACTTAATACTGAAATTGGTGCACGCGTTTTGATTTTGATTATGTGTGTTACAGTCTCTCAAGGATGCATCCACAGCTGGCATCTGGCAAGTCTGACTCTCATTAATCTGACTGTCCACAGCAAAGTTAAGAGATCTAACAGTATAAAATAGGGAAATTAATTAGATGAAATATCTACCACTTATAGACACTCCAAGGTAAAAATATTTGGTCAGTAACTACTCTGAAACTGGTAAGGGCATATATAATTGCTGTGGATCTCAACTTGGAGATGAGTTCATTCATGTTAAAATGTCTGATTCACCACAACCTCCAGAAGATGGTAATACTCCAGGAGAAATTTGAGAGGATCATCCTGATAAGATAAAATTTAGCAGTGGCTTCTACAAAGGAAGAGGGACTTTTGCATAAACTGTGTGTGCAGAGTTTCATAGCAAGGAGTAATTTCATTCATTACTAGCAAAGGTACCCATTGAAATTCAACGGGGGATGAAAGAAAGACAGGGCATAATAAAATCTTCAATGCACGACTTTATATATTCAGAATAATTTTGTAATGATGTTCCAGACAGATCAAACAGCTTTGGTTGTCAACACACCATAAAAACTTCAGACTACCATAAAAAATCAGAACAAATAATTAAGTTTATAATCCTGTCTCCTAAATTACAAACATTTTCAGTCTATTTTTTACTGATTTAATGACTAAGAGACATCAGCTATCATTAATAGCTATTATATGTCTTAAAACATTATCTCACATTCTTCCATTTTCTCAGTCAATGTAATCTCACATTCTTCCATTTTCTCAGTCAATGCAAACCTACCTGTGACTTACAGTCAAGTAACTAAATGAGAATACTTTATTAGGGACAGTATATCTGCATACTAGCTGCATAAAACCTTATGAATCCCCATTCCTCATAAGCCATGGAGAATTTCATTACGAAAAGCATTAGGCTTATAATCCAAGTTTCATTTATAAATTCCACTTGTAGTTTTATGTATACTATGTACGTATTCCACCCATGAATTTTGTTTTTAGTTTCCACTGTGAATTACTTTTAGTTCCTTCATTTAGTGATATTAATGCATTATACAAGGCCAATTATACTGAGCAAATACAACATAAGCAATGCAAAACAGATATTTGGAAAATTTTCACCATGATTTACTTAAACTCGATTCACTTTCACTGACCAGTCACACATTTTAGTTGATATTTTGGGCTCAAAAATGAGTCTTTGACATACACTAAAAAATATAGTATAGTTAATGAAAGAAAAGAGAGGGTACATAAATCAGGATTACCTACATTTATTTAGGAAGCATATAAAAACTGCCCAAGAGGAAGGTTAACGGAAGTCTACATACTTGACAATGCTTTTAAAAAGTTGGGATGATGCCTACACTGCTTCAGCACAAAAACCTTAGCATCTTCTCAAAAATTAAGTGTCTCTCCAGATGGCAAAAGAAATCACAATCCTAGCAATCAAGAAATGTGAAAATTTTCACTGCATGAATTAAATTAACTATTTCGATGATAAATAATTTCCTTCCCTTGCATATATGGAATTTAAAAGAAATTTGACAGACAGATGGTAAGTATGATATAATTGGTACCAGCTGCATATCATGTCACACATCTTCAATCAAAGTTGTTTAATGACTTTGAGAAACTAATTTTAGCCAAGAATTACCCATATGAGGCAAAAATATATGCTAAACTATAACCTGCATTGAGTCCCATAAATGCAAAATACATTTTTACCAATTAAACACTAAAAATAATCCTACGTTCATCACTAGAATGAAAGTGCCTCTGTTTATGTGACTAAATAAACCAAAGGGTTTCTATTAAATAGCTATAATTTGAACTACAGAAGATCAAAGTTTTTAGCAAAATACATATTACATGAAATGACTTACCATAATTTCCGGCTTATAAGATGCACTTTTTCCCCAAATGCAGTCCATGGAAAATCACCAATATGGCCTTACATCAAGATCAGATTTGAGTTAAGAGTGGTAGCAATGAACTTTTGCTGATTATCTCTAGGAGCTGGAAACTTTTCCAAAAACTTACCATAAAAATTCGCACATTAGCTTCATCTGCAGAAATATAGTTTTAATCATCAGCAGTATCAGTCTTTGGCAAAAATAGATTCCAGAAATCATTATTTCACAGAAAATTGTTCAAATCCCATGTCATTCTAATCTCACGGATATTACTAATAAAAAGTAGGACTATGGCACGAAATCATAATTTTTTAAATCCATTTGGCAAAACATTGGTTCTCAGTATCACTGCAAACAATATAGCAAAGACTAATAGTGAGAAACTGTTTTTTTTTCATAAAAGTACGGCCAAAACTATGATGTGTCTAACATGCCTGTGCATCTTATAACCCGGAAAATACAGTAAATTGACAATGCCTAAAGAAGAGTCAAAAATGACCCAAGGAAATATAACATAAAGAATGCATAAATTTACTTAAAATAAGGCGTTAGTTCCACTAGCATATAAATGTAGCATAGTAACAGTAATTGGAAGTAAGAAGAGAGTGAAGAGTCGATTGAAAAATTACATTCAAACACTTTGCGATAGAAGGTCACATTTTGCACAGTACACAGATGAAATTTGATTGCGGCAGACTCGGAAGAAAGTGAAAGTGAGTTTAAGTAAGAAAATTTGATAAAATCCCAGTTTTAAACCATAAAGTGAGAGTGGTAGAAAGTTTCAAGACATGTGAAACAAAAACTTTCTTTGTTCTAATTTTCTTCTCTTTCACTGAGAGATGAACTTGAGAGAGTGAAAAACATCATATTTAAACAGCATTAAAGTAGAGATGTGGGACTGAGTTCCTCCATACAGGCCAGCAGAAGCAGTGACATAGAAAAAAATATTGTATCCTCATCACCATACAGCATGCCAAGACACAACCATTATTAAGGGCTTGAAGGTATTGATATAAAATTTTTCCGTGGGAATTTCCCCAACAAAGAGACCAATGCAATCCCCACAACTAACAAGATAGTGACTTAATATCTCCAGCATATCCATGTCTTAGATACCTTTATAATTACAAGAGATCCACAAGAATGTACTTGATCTTGATGATACAAAAATATATGTATAGTCTTCAACAGTGAATAATAAAAGATATCTAATGCATTCACTAGAATTAAAATGTACTATAAAATGGAGTGGTTTTGATCACGGAGAAATCATTTGGAATAAATCCGAGTTTTGCACTCATTATAGTACCAATAAGGGTACTATGAATTCATGAAGGCATTACTTGAAACTAAAAAAGGGCAAATTTCAGTTTTATTCCAAAAAAATTTGCCCTGATCAAAAAATTCATCCTGTTTCACAGCATTTTATTTCTGTTGACATATCATTCCAAATTAGCAAGATTATTTTTCATAATTATTGTCATTACTTTTCATAATAGTAACAATTTTTGACAAGTGGGCAAGGATATGAAATCATCATGAAAGATGAAAACTATGCCCTGATTGCAATAGTCTTAATATAAAAGTACTAGTAAACTGCCTCTACTGTAGTTCTTCATAGAGTACTGATTACTAATAGTGAAATTACTGAAGTGGCAAAAAAAGCTGGTAATTGCAAGCTAAATTATATGCACATCAAAGTTAAAGGGATAGCAATAGAAGCAGCTTTACTGAAAAACCTGTGAAAAAGCCCTATGATGGCATCAACACACGCGTACAAAAATATCTTTTTCAGATATTCCATATAAGTACAAAAGAGGACATTCAAATATCAACTGAAAGCCTAAAATATATCTGTAAGTTACCAAAAATTATTTGTCAGGTTTGGTAGAGACACATTTCACAGATTTGGTAGATATTTTGTAAATATTTTAAGCCACAAGGGATATATGCCCCATTAACGAGTACATATGAGAGTATCAAACATTTTCTCTTGTGCTTTCAGATCTCTTGCATGAATAGCAAACAAGACATGGATGAATACTGAGAGAAAGGATTCTTTCGACTTTCAGAGAGAATCATGCACCAACCACACATCCTCCAATACTGAGGGATTTGAATTGATAAGAACAAATATAGCATATTAGATTTCTTATCACACTGATTTCAGTAGAGAAAATGGAAAGTCTAATATTGTGAAAGGACACCATGGCACATTGTTCTCTTTTGATATCTCTATGCATCAGGTGCACTTCTTTTCTCCATACAGAATGAATGAAGAGTGTCTGAAAACTCTCTTTGGCATTATTGGAAAGAGCCTGTATATGGATGGAAGGCTTTTTGGTGCACCTGAAGTAATTATAGTGGAAACTGATGGTGAAAATAATTTAAAAATGAGATAATTGACCAATTTTCAATCACTAATTTCTGTTGGAATAAAATTTGTGATGGAACATATTTTTCCACAGCACAATTTGCATTCTAATTCTCAATCTACTGATGATGAATGAATGCAGTATGTACTCTGAAAAATTATCCATGTTATCAAAGTCACCTACAATGCTGATACCCTTTCCAGCGATCATAACAGCTGCTACAAAGTTCCAGCTGTCACAAGTTTACTCCTGAACATGAGCCATTCTTTGAGTAACCATTCAAAATTGCATGCAGTCTATGTGATGTTTCACTCAGTTCATGAGAAAGTTTCACAAAAACTTAGTTGAATTTGAAAATAGAAGGCCCAGTAATTAAAGATTCTTTATTTACGTACTTGCGAATTATTCCCCTCACTCAATGAACAGTTCCCCAAGAAAGAAGAAGCTGACTTGAAAGAAACTCAATTAAGTGGGCTCTAATATCTGAGAAATGAAATTTCAGAATTGCCATAGATTGAATCACAGATTTCAAAGCTGACAGTGAATCATATTTACTGATCTCAAAAGATTTTTATCATGTTCACATCCAATTTTTTTTCTACAGTGTTCCCTCAGTTTGGAGACATATTTATCATTACACTCATGTCTGTGACAGCCAATTAGATCATTTGTATATTTTTGTAATTAATATGGTCCCTTTTGTGATTAATATGGAATATAGACTTAACTATTTCCAGTGACTTAAGCTGCCAGGACCAACAACTGTTACCATAAAAATAATGCTATAGACATGGTTCAAAAGAAGAGCCACACAATCTCTCTTAAGCCAGATCAAAACCATGGATACAGTGGGAAAATTTAAGCTGGTTAGTTTAGTTAGCTAGCTCAGAGAGAATAGCATACTAAGGGATGAAAGCAAGCACTACAAATCATAGTGAATAATCAAAATAATGAATAATAATTACTCTATAGTAATCCATATAAACTCCTCTCAATGCCTAATAATTTTCAGTCACTCTCCTAGCCCCCATTTAAAGAAAACCTTATGACCTTCAAGCCACTCATTGTGACTCTAAAATATAAAGAAGTAGAGACAGTGTAAGTCTGAAAGGTAACAGGAAAGATATTGTGTGAGCACACTTAAAAGCAAGATATCCTCACGCCACCAATTATTTGATAAGCAGCTCCCGAGTTTTTAAATACAGGACATTTATGTACCTGCAGAGCAATGTTTCAGAATCTACAGGATGAGAAATTAAATGGCCTTTCTTGCCAATGACAGTCAGATACTAACTATCAGAATCTTTACAGAGTGATTACTAATACTCTCATCTTATTCCATATCAAATCGAGAGACATAAACACTTCCATTGTGAAATTTTGAATGGAAATTTTTATCCTTTTCAGAAGAAATACATGTTTCTCAGGATCACTTTTAACATTCAATAAAATATTTCAATAATTATGATGAGTATTTGGAAAAATCATTAACTTTTATAAAATCAACGTCAAGTAAAGCAATTCTTAATGTATAGAGTTTGAAGTAGACCAGTTTATCTGCAAATGAACACATCAAATGGTAAAATGATCCATCTACCACTTGAGTAAACGCCCAGCTCACAAAAGTGATTTTTTTTTCGCTACAAATTTCACACATTTGGGTATTTCCTTGAGTAAGTAGCTCCTCTGGGTATGTTCAGGTACTTGGCAAAGCATAAAAATTTTCAATGGTGATCAATTATGTCCAAGCAAAGAAATTTAACGATTCCATGTACTTCCAAACAGGGAGCAACTTATCAAAATTTCACATCTGCTGCTGGTAGAAGTATAAGCAGGCAAGCAACACCACACACATAAGCTACAATGAAATGAATAGGCACTAGGACCAGACCAATACTGCAAAATCCTCATCACAAGAAGAGCCAACTACAGGCATCTGAAAAAACAAGAAAAGGAGTAATGAAAGGATAACAGAAGTTTTAATCAATTGATTCAGTATGGCTTCATCTTCCTCAATTTCTCAAGACTTCTCTGACTTGAAGTACTTACAAAAGAGGTGACAAAGAGAAGTTCCAAATTTAATTTTAGGTGAATATATAAAAAAATCACCAATATATTATTGGTTAAAATATGTTCCAAATCAGCAATGCAGTTACTAAAAATCACATGCTATTTAGAATTCAAGCCAAATTCTAATTAATTATAGGCTCAAACAATTAATTTTAATGCCAAACTTATTAAAGCCTAGTAATGCATTCTAATTCACAACTCAACACTTTTATACACACAGTCACAAAGTGACTTGTATTAGCACTTAGGAATGTATTTGGGATAAAGTCAAAACCTTATTTTTTAAGAATGAATAAGTTTCTCTATGTTTAAAATGCTCAAATTGTTGTTTATTGGCTGAGGGTGATTTTTACTCAGTGCTAAGGTAATAATTCAAACCAATAAAACTATGAAGGGCAGAAATTCAGTAGTAATTAACAAGTCAAAAAGTGAAAGTGAAAATTATATAGTGATGTTTGGAAAGAAGTCTCAAAATCTGCAGTGAAATCCAAGGTGTAAATTATCTAATTAGAACTGTAAAACATTTAGCAGCAACATTATTTTGGGGAATATTAATAAATGATTTTAATAAGACAGAATCTTCAAAAATGTTTTTAAAATCTACTAGAATTTTTTTAAAGAATGAAATTCTACCTACTCATGGGTAAGATAAGTTTTCCGTGTCAAATCAACTGGTTCAGCATAATACAAAATTAAATAATGCTCAAACCACAGGTTGAATACACTCACAACAATTTCTATAAACGAAAACATAGGTACCCAATGAGGCATCTCTTTCACCCAAATTTCAATATTGGAATTTATGCGACAATTATGAAATGAACAACTATCTCAAACACACTTAGAACAATGATGTTACTAGTAATTGCAACAATTTTAATTTATTAATCTTAACTTCCTTAATAATGAAGGTAGATTTTTATATTTTCCATTTTTTTAAAGAAACTGTCACTGATTAGCCTTGAAAATATTTATTTTAATGGACATCAGAATGATTTTTAAGACCTGAGGTAGATATCCTGATCAACAAAAAATTAACGGTTTACAATATGTTTCTAATCTGAGATGCGTAAGTAATGAAATTTTCAATTTTCACCAATGCCTAATAAAAAAATAAATGCTTTATATGTTAAACATGATGTGATAATGGAAAATTTTTAAAAGGAGTAAATTCAATTGTAATTATGATGATACATGGGATTAAAATGAGTGTATCTGGAAAAGATTACTGGAGATTCTTTAATCCATTTTCAGCTCCACTAATTGTGACAGCTGGGTAAAGACATTGGTGGCTATTGTTTCAACTGTTACAATGTTATTCCAAATTGATCTCAATGGAATGTTTTCTTCCTACCAATATTATATTTTTGCAACAATAGTTTTGGATATTTAAAATTTTAGTTGCACTCATCATTTCACAAGCACAGTCACTTTATAAAGTATTGAAAAAACTACAACATCAGCACATAAGGTCTGACATTCAAACCTTGAAATATGTTGGCTATCCTATAACTTATGTTGCCAATTGACAACTGTTGTCCACCTGCGAATCCTAAATCCCCATCAATCTCAGAACACAACAGTTTTGGCATTGTGGATGACTCAACACTTGATCCAGGTAAGCAGTTGTACATAAGCAGCCATAGGATCTCACCCTCAACCCCTCAAGCAGGTACTTAAGTATTTTAATGCCCAGTGGGTAGGTATTTAAATTTGAATTAAATTTCACCCTTTCACCCGTTTAATAGCAGTGATCAAGGTGGAAAACTCACCACCTCAGTTATGATGATCACCCATAGAGGGAAGCACAATACACACATTATTCGCAGGAGTACACCAGAGCGCAAAAAGTCCACGAGATGGAAAGAGATCTATACATGGGAAGGCAAAGACTGACAGTGTACACTGATCCCCCATATGGAGATGAAGTATGGTACAGGTGCAAATTGAAATGGCTGGATAAGTCAGTTTAAAGTTAACTAAGCCAAAATTGCAAGCCATCAAGACAGATATGAGGCGCATGGACTCACCAATGATCATTAAGAACCGAAGGAGATATTAAAAAGTTTTTTGATAAATGATAAAGCCTTGCACTCCTAAGCCATTGGTGATAATTGAGAGAATTAACATGACTGGGTACACTATTTAATATTTCATGGACATAGACTTGATCATTCAAGTATAAGCATAATCATTGACTGATTTTGAGTCTACTGTGATTAGCCATGGATTAACTTTATGGAGTCACCCACAATGCACATAATTGTGCAAAATTCCACAAAGGAAAAAATCATCCACCGTGGCATCTAAATGCCACAATAATCTACAGGGGAAGAGGATGCCTCCATAGCTTAACTGGCTAAAGCACTTAACTGGAAATCGAGGGACCCAGGTTCAAGTCCCAGTCAAGGCTGATGATTTTTCCTCCATTGAATTTCGCAGCACAAGCATTTTTAGACAATCCACTATAATGGCATTATTCACAATTGAGCTCTCAGAGGAACTGTGAGATGCAAGATCAGGGGACAACCCAACTATCTCCCAACCCTTATCCTCATGAAAATGCTGTTCAAGCACTAATATGGCCTCATCACAAGAGCGCAGCAATCTTGGGTAAAAACATTTGGTCTGTAACTGCTCTGAAAGTCTAATATCTGATAGGGAAGGGGTAACTTGTCTGGATCTGAGGCATCTTGAAACGTCTTTAAAATCCAGACCAGTTACGTCCAGTAACCTACCACTTCCAGGTCAGATATTGGTCTTTCAGAGCAGTTTCAGACCAAATATGTTTACCTGGGATACCTCACTCAACAGAGGATAACTATTTCTTTGAAAAGTTAAAATCTGAAAAACAACAACTCTCATAGTAATCAGAGACAGCTCATAATAGCCCACATATCTTGAGCTTAGAGTACTGACCAGAACAAAATCCTAGTTAGGTTCATCCCAATACATTATAATGTGGTTGTGCATGAAATACTAATGAGCCATTTCATCATGACTGAGATCTAGACTTATGTGCTCCTTTTGCACTTGGATGAAATTTTCAATTCTTAATGGTAGACAATCATTTCGTGTCAGGAATGGGATCTATGCTGCACCAAGTTTGATAACAAGCACTATATGAACTGTGTATTGCATTTTCCATTCACAGATGGCTGGCTCAAACAAATAACTTAAGCAAGTCAAGATATAGCATATTTAAACACCATAGCAATTACTTAAGCAAACTTTTGTTCTTTCTGATTCATTTACAAGTGGTTAAGTCATTACTAAACATGGACTGCCTAGCTTTTAAAGTGAAAATGACATGGTTGCAAGAGCACAAAACATCTAAAGCTGAATGACACCATACAAAAACCATAGGTATGAGTAATAATGTCACTGGTTCAACTTAACCAGTGTCAATCCTACCAGAAGTTTTAATAGAATTTGCTTTGATGCCCAATTTTGAATAAAATTTCAATGTAGAAGCAAATAAATACGCCACACAGAGCACAAATTCAATTTAGAATAAAATAACACAATGTGCTTAACAACAAGCTGATGCATGGTGAGAGCACTGAACATGAATGTGAAAACTATCACCATTATGTGCATTAAATACATACAGTCATGCCATGATTAGCATTTGTAATATGTTCCAACACATAATTGAACTACCGCAATCCAAATTTGCACAAAAAGAGAGTGAATTGACATCAAAGAGACTGGGATGTGTTTTTGCATCACCTAACTAAATTACATATAAAAACAAACTTCATTTGGGACCATTTGAAATGGTTTTCATTGGTGAAATGAAAAACTAATATTTATGTTCAAATGGGTAAACCTAATTAATTATGTGTTTTCATTAAGAAGGGTCTAATATGACTCTAACTTTTTTTTGTCTCTCGTAGATGAATAACATTACTTTATCAATTGTTCATCAATGATTTTTATCATTGCTAAAGCTCTATAATAATTCTACCATAAACTGATACTGGCTTTTTGGTTGAACATTTGACCAAAATGAAAGCCATTCCCTCCTTTGATGTTATCATTACATGGCCATGTCGTTACCAGTACAGCATGCACATGTATCTCCTAGTCTCTGTTTCCGTCAAAAAATTATTTTCATTAAAAATTTCGACGCATGATCCATTAATCAAACTTTACTCAGAAATTGATACAGACCCTTATCATCAATAAATAATAAATCTGTAATCATTCACATTGGGATCAGGATCAAAAATGATCCCATAAGATATTTAGAAATTTTGTAAATATTATAAAAAAATAAACAATTTGCAACATAGAAATAAAATTGCCTGAATCAGTAAAAATACAGACAATATAAAAAAGATAGATGAAGAATTCAGCAATAGAAACAAAATTAGGACATGTGGCCTACTATGTTTATGAAAGGGTAAACTCCTTGAGTAATTTAGACATCCATGAAAATGTTGTAGTCACATTTTATAATGTCAATTAATCCTTTCCCTGGGATCACTTTTCTTAGGTCAGGCCTTAGCCATACTGTCAGAGAAATGCTACTGTCATTTATGGGCTGCACCTTAAACGGGGGAAAACCTAATGGAATGAAAAATTAATATCTCCGATGTGTGCGATCAATTTTATCGATGTTCAAAGTAGGGATTCTTACTCCATTGTGCTCAGGATTTAAGGACATAGCATCCAGCATTTGAATTGCCTGTATATAAGCAGTAGAAACATATAAAATATAATTGCCATTACAGGCAATGCACAGAATGTAAATATATGATAATACAGCATAAGATGAGCGCATAAACCAGTCACTTTTCTTCTCTTAAATGCTGTGCAAGGGAAGATAAGGCTATGTAAGATGTATCACCACTGCATTTAAATACAGAATGAATAATGTAGCTGGGTGAGGAGGTGAATGAGGTAATTTTTGCTGGCGACCTGATTTGCACTATGTATAACAAAATTGAAATAGACGAACATGCACTAACCAGGGCATGACTGCTTTCCAATAAAAAAACACATTACTGAAGAGTGACTCTACAAAGACAACAATACAGTTACATATTTTGTATGCTTCAAAACATCTACATAGGTACATAATTAATTGAAGATTAACTGCCAAATAGGCAACACTTCTTGAAATTTTGTGAAGTTTTCTTGTCGATCATATAACCAAGACAATTAATAAATGTGTATATTTCTCTTTCAATTTCTGCTCAGGAAAATTCCTTTACCCATTTCAGAACAAAACTCAAGACTTTAAAAAAAAACATGCATTTACAGGGGTTTTGATTAGTACACATGCTGATCATTAAAATTTGCACAAGTTCATTTCCCATGCAAACCTAATGCCTACAAATAGCTATACTAAATGACTCCAAATTCTACCATAAACAGCACTTTACACAGCACCATATAATAAAAATATACTAACTCTAAGATAAGCTACACCAACCCTGCTGATTGCTGGAGTGACAACTGTCCTGAGTGTTTTAATTGGTACATAATATCTTGATGCGTCAACAATATTTCTTAACTCCCAATCAGGCAATTTTTTAAACACCTTTTATAAACTTTTTCATCCCCAGCATTTATGATTTCAAGTAAACATCGCAATTATTAATAATCAACAATTTCACCATAAGCAAATTTCAGGTGGAATACTATGCTAAAACTGCCAAGGCCATCATGATGTTCTTTTTAAGGTAGTGTCAAATAATTTAAAATTTATTATCAATTCAAATGAGAATTTTTAAAAGATTAGGAAACCATCAAGGAATTGAATGGTGGAAAAATACTTGACTAGCATTTTGGTGATTAGTTATAAATTAATGAATTAAATCAAATTAATTTATAGGCATAAAAATGCCAGCTGATGTGATGCTGGCTAAGACAGCCTCAACCATTGTAATGTGATTTTTGTCGCATTGTAGCATTTGAAACTTTTTAAAAGCTAATAAATACATTTATTTCCATCAATCATTTTCTCCATAAGTCCATTTTTTCATGTTTGATGATATAAATATTGGTATCGAATGGTGAAAATGTTTGAAGGTGAGTAGTTATCTGCAAACTAAGATTTATAGGCATAATATTACCAGCTGAAAAATTGGCCGGAGGCAGTTTTTGCACATTCACCAGAAGCCAATTGATCTACCCTCTGGTAGAAAAATAGTTAACAAAAAGAAATTTTCATAAAGTCCAATTAACAAAATTTTCTTTTAGCAGTCCATCTGGAGATTTCAATCATAAACATCCAGAATGTTAAAATTAATCTCAACAAAAAAAGAACATTTTGATTTAGTTTCATACATGTCAAATAGTTGTCACTTTTCATTCCATTGGATGAAACATCCCACCCAAATAAAAAGCTTTCCTCCTCAGTAAACTTGAGATCTGCTTGCTACTGCTTCAAAGCATTTTCTGTGGAACCAATTAAGATGACCAAAATTTATAGCTGTAGCACAAAAGATGTGTAGTTCTTTTGATTCCTAAATATCTTTCTGGTGATACATAGATTTCTTGATCAAATGATGGTTTTCATTCTCCTTCAATGTCTACAGCAGTGGTTACCTTTTAAGCAATTCCTAGGAACTCAAATGTTACAGAGAACTTCCAAATTATTAGCTTCCATTAATCAGCATCAAGAGGGAGATGATGGTGAAAATTTGGTAAGAAAAGAGGTAAGCAAAAACAAAATACACATAGAAATTTACTGTGTTCTTCTAACTGTAGACAAGAAATAAATGAAATAATGACATGAGTGTTTGTACAAGAAGGGAATTTAATAGAGGTTTTTCAATTAAATTTCCGTAAGTCCTCCAATCTATGCAACTTCAATATTTTTCTTTTACTTCTTCACACACTATGTTGATAAACACAATCCTCAAGTAGGGATAAGAAGATCTCTGATGTGATACTCTGGAAACTTTAAACAAAAGGCTAAAATTGACCTCTCATAATGTGAACTCCAGTTTCAGTCTGATTACCAGACTTAGACATCTTTGGGCTCACCTTGGGTTAGTATGTGTGAATGTTAAATTCATCCCAGTCACTTTTACCCCACTAAGCAAGTATTAGACTGTACATTGCCTAAGACCTTAGCCACTGAAGCACCATAAAATGCAGTACCATATTTTCAGGCATATGCTGGAAAAACATGCTCTCTTCTTGTAAAGAAATCCAAATAAAACTCAACCTCCATGTTATAGGTTTGATATCATTACCATATTTTAGTTACAAGACTAGCAGCAATATGATTCAGATGACGCATTTTCAAAACTTACAAAAACTTTCAAAAGGCTATCATTCAAAGATGTGCCAATTTTACATTAGATATATCTGTTGAGAGACATTTAAACAATAAAAAAATAGTCACAATGCATTCCAAGCAGAGATACCTGAAGCCAGTTATCTGTTTCTCATAGAAAATAAGTTGAATAGAGTATGACATGAATATCACAATAGGAAATAAAGGAAAAAAATTAACGAAGATGTCTCAAGTCATGCCATATGACAATATTTGATTTATCATTTGATTTAAGATATTTATGACTTTCCCTCACACAGCATCAAAGGGTATTAGGAGGGTTATTAACTTTAACTAAAATATGAAGCCAAAGCTGGCATAAGTTGTACAAGCCAGAAAACATGGTACTGTCTGGAAACAGGGCACTGCTACTGAAACAAAGAACTGTCTGTTTTATGATAACTAAGTCTTCTCCCATCTGACTCATAAGGCATTCTTCAAAATACTCCTCCATAAGAGCATATCTCTGTTGTGCCTTCTTATGGGATTCTTATTAGGTTTCTACCATAACAGTAGCCCACCAATCATTGACACAGAGAAAGCTGATTTTTCTTTAAAAAAAAGTTTCTCTATTACTGTGGGCTTTCTTTCCCAGTCTTTTTCCAACTATGTTGACCTGGGAGATTTCAAAACCGGAAAATGATTAAGAAAATGGGTGGGTTTCCACACACTGGGATACATTCCCATGCAAGTTTTTTGTGAGATAGGGGAATTCAGAGATCTTCCAATCCATGAGAGAATGGTTAACTTGACACATTCCACCTTCCAGCACAATACTGTTACTAATGATTATAGCAATAAATTCAACAGCAGAGAAAGACTGTTCATTTGGCAATGATGAAATTTGTTTCAAAACTTCTGGCAGCAGCAGGTACCTTCTCAAGGAATTCCATTCCCTACTTGGGCGCTAAGTGGAGAGTTGTACATTGCCCATTGAACAGAACCTTTGGTGCATTTTATCAAGCATAGACTATGGTTGATTGTAGGATTTTCTCCGCTCTTCATCCTATTCTATCAAATTCATCCCTTAAATAACCTTATATATAGAAAATAACCTTAGTAGAAGATAGGAAACCATGGTCGGAAGAAGTACGGTACAGTCTCAATTGCCTGAGCACTGATTAATCAGAGTGCAAATACCTTAATTTATAATACAATCAGATGAACAAAGCCAGTTTAGCCTGGAAAGCTGAATGTCAGAACACAGCATTGGATTCAACCCTCATGAATACGGATATTCACAGCCCTATTTTATGGTTACAGCATTTCAAACTGAAGTATGACAATTTTTTGAAATATTTCCTTTTTGTCATAATTACCTGAGGTGACCTCAATCCACACCGCCTCATATAACTGAGAATGCACTGTCATAATTTACCTATCTAAACCTACCTTAGCTGGTAGAGCACTTCTAGCAACAATACATTTGAAAACAATGGCTACTTCAAAAAAACTAAGAATTTGGTAAGTAATAATGAATAAAAAATGATGATCACCTTCAAATATCCAAAGCAAATGCTTAAAATTATAATAACTGAAACAGTATACAAAAGATCATCACTGCCATTTTCATGTAGAATATTAATTGAGTAGGAATACTGGGTTCTTGGCATGACATACCAGAAGGTGAAATGTATCAGATGTAAATAAAATCAAAATTATTTCAATAAAAAGGGGTATTCACTAAAAAAACATACGTAAGAAAATTGAGATTAATATTTAAGGCATTTATTCAGTCATCACACACACACTAGAATACAAAATCAATCTCAATGATAATATATATGCATAGAATCAAGAGAGTCACACCAAAAAGTCTTTTTTTTCCAAAAACTCCACTTCAGTCCACAAGGCAAATTAGATATTCCCTTGACTCTCAATTACTGACCAACTTCCAAAACATAATACTATTAATTCAATGGCGCAAACTATATTACAAAGAAGTAATATACCATCAGGTGTTAAGTGTTAGAGTCTAAGGGTTAATTCCAAAGGTAAGACAACTTTACCATATTACAACAATTTACTGATAAGTAATTTAACTACAAGCTATAAACATAATGATTTGAACATCAAAAGATTGGCTTTGATTAATTACACAGGAAACCTCTTATCATGCAGGGAATTAAACTATAGATTCATACAAACTTCAATCTAGAACTCCTCCTTGATTAATACAACCCAGATTTCAAATGCTAGAGGCACAGCATACTAATTCATAACATTTTACCACACTGACCAGCTGAGGCATCATAAAAAGCATTATCGAACAAAAGCTACTGAACTATAATAAAGGACAAAATTCACTCTAAATTAAAGTAGCTCTCCTTCTGCAACTAAATGCTTTTATTTCCAATGCTATCAGTAGGCATCACTGACTACATTTACAATAAGTTATCATTAAAATTATTCTAGTGTTTCACCTTTTTTTTAACTTTGTAGTTACGAGACCATAAAAGTTATCCACTCAATGTACATCAAATGAGCTGCAAAGCTTACAAATTTTCAATCCATATCCCTGCATTATAATCGGTGCCTCCTGTAGTTCCTTCATGCATTTAATCATTCAACAAAATTGCCGAGTCCAAAGAGGAGGAATAATTGATGCAACAGGGGCCATCTATTAATTAAGCCATACTTTGGGTGTGATGATGATGAAATTAATGTCGCGAATTACCTATATGAGATATCCTTGAGAAACTAGGTATCCAAGACAACAGTTGAATGAAAAAGTTACAATGATGCTACTTTTTCATGAAGACTCAAGGAAGAATTCACATAGTGTTTATGGACAAATGGGTAATAGTTAGGTAAGTACACAGAATACTATAATAAATGAACATACTTTCTCAGTTGTAAATATAGAGTAGTTCAGTAAATACTCAGGTAAAAATATTTGGCATGTAACCGCTCTGAAAGTGGGCTGTAACTGCCCTGAAACTGTCCTGAAAGACTAATAACTGATCTGAAAGTGGTGTGTTACTGGTCTGAATTTGAAACATTGCTGAAATCGTCAAAATCCAGACCAGCTCACTCCAGTTACAGACCATTTTGAGATCAGATATCAGTCTATCAGATCAGTTACAGGCCAAATATTTTTACCTGGGCACTTACTCATATGTATAAAAATCTATTAATAATTTCGAAAAATGATGAGTAAATAGAGCCTTGATGAATAACATCCTGACTGCAAAAAATCACTTATGCATATACAAAGAAAAAGAGAATGGTAGGAAAAGATTGCTTAAATGGTGATGAAGGAATTTTTAAATGTCCAACAAATATGAAGAGACCAATCCAGTACCATTGAAGCAACAGGGTTGGAGAGGATGGAGCAGGGAAGTAATTCCATCCACACTTAACACAAATAAAACATGAATCTTGGTCCTCCATTTCCACCTGACTCATATGTGAGGGAAATTTCAAAGTATTTGGAGGTGGCAACACATTTCATTGGGAGCTTTCTATGTGCTGTGTTAATTGGAACACTTAAGCTTTCTTTTGCATACACTACTAATAATGACTGGAGGAAAAAAATCAAATTTTCAGCAACTTGCAGTAGAAAGTCCTTTCCACAGGTAAACAAAAGCCACCACTAAACACTGTTATTGTGATGCATCAGCTACCAATTACTGGACTTCTTGGCATATTATTTACAAAACTGATCCACTAATTTTAGCTCCTGGCAATTTATAATGACTTAGATGCTCGCCTGCACTATCATACCATTTAGTTCTATCTATTCTCTTCTTTAATCTATGGTAGTAACAGCCTTTAGGCATTCCTATGCTTGGTTTCAATTTGTGACAATAGTTCCTGCTGACATCTTCAGGACTGAAGAGGCTTTGAGTACTTTTCCTCAGTCTTTAGTACTCTCATCTGAGCCATCAAATTGTCCTGATTGGTGGCATAGTTTTCCATATCTTCTGCCTAGAAAATTCTCCTTCAGACATTAAAATTGTATCTGCCCTCCTACTTACAGTAGCATGGGTGTTTGACACTCCCAAAGACTCACTAATTAGTTTGAGGTAGCAGCTGCTCTCATTGCAAACAAGACTTAGTGTGGCTTCTACCCTTGATTGATTCAAGAGCTATTGAGATAGTGAAACACCAAAATTGGATGGGTACAGTTTAACGAGCACCTCACAGAGAACCTTTAAGGCTGTAACACGTCCAGCCAAAAATTTTAGGTTGGTAGCTGGTGTTTCACAATTGACACATGGTAGCCCTGCAGTACAACCACAAAGCTTATATTTATTATTATTTGGATTGGCAGAGGAAATTATGGGGGAGGAGTGCTTTAATAACAATAACTCCAATAACCCAACACTGAAGCTTTGCCTACTTCACCTGTATGTAAGCTAATATTTTCTAATGTAGTATGTATTACAAGGGACGCTGTCAGTGGGACTGGATAATATATCCAACAGAACAGTTTCCAACTGAGTTACTGTATAAATTAAAATAATGCATAATAAGCATGCACACCAACCGGGGGTATTCATCATTGTATTAGGCTAATAAATCGAAAATAAATTCTTGGCACATGCTTAAATTTAGCTGCATGTTTTTTTGTACTGAACTTGGAATATACCTGTGCTGTAATCTATGCAGCTGTGGTAAGGACTGATGTAAGGTCAGTAATCTCCGAGAGGTAAAGTATACAAGAGGGTCCCCGAGATAAGAAAAAGGCTTTATAAGGCAGAAGATGCAGGAAACCATTCCATCAATAAGGACAATCCTAGGTATAAACAGGCTTGCTTGAGATGGAACAAAAGTATCCATCGCCAATTAGAAACTTAATATGCCAGCATGATGGCTGGAGAAACTGTTGTCAGCAATTGACACCTCGCGGAGGAACATCCAAAATCTGATACTCATAAAGTTGAAAGCAATAGAAACCTTCAGATATATGGCAGTGACACAACTGCATTACTTTCACCATAAAAATGTCTATGGTTCTAGAGTAAAGCTGGATTAAACTGATGAATGAGTTGACATCACAAGTTGTGACATGAAATTAAAGCACCATTTCATTAAGAGGTAAGGAAGACATTTGGAAAGACCTACCACAAATAGAGACATGGAAAATAAAGCTACATGCATTATGGCTCTGCACTGGTCAGGGGAGTTTTTTTTTAAATGGAAGTGTCACTCAGAAACACAAATCAACTTATAGCATGACATAATTCACAAATGGCCCCTAATGCTTATTAAATTGAGACTGTAAGGGAAGTTACAACTACATTATATTCACTGGCACTGTTAAGAGTTTAAAGATTCACCATAATGTATAAGTTGTTGGTACAATGCAGCATCTTAAGATAGATATATAAAATTTTTCTTTGAGCAATTGACAATTCTTATTACATAACATATACTTTAGTATTGGAAGAAATATGAGAATGACATTCAGGACAAATTATTTGCAATATATTACAAAGAATAAATAATCAAGCAAATATCATTGGTCAATATATAAAATCTTCTTAAAAAAATAGTTTCTTTGTCAGGGATGAATTCAATATCCCACATCAATAAAATATTGCAAAGAAAACTTTAGAGCATTTATTAAGTTGAAATAAAGAATTCACCAGACGTGTTAGAAATTGTGGGATGCAAGTCACTTATTTGGAGGTTATCATAGAGAGTTTACACACAAACAGAGATCATGAATGAATCACACATATACTTAAGCGACAAAATTAGTTTTCTTATGATTAATATTAAGGTTTAAGGCCATGTGGCTACTATACATAATTGGTGTTGCCTTAATATCATATTTCATTTATAATTATGATTTGGTATGTTGCAACATTACCACTGAGAGTGAATTTAAGAAATAAAATACAAATGGATAACGAGATGTTTGAGAATCAGAGGTAAACACATTCACTTGAAAAACTTGTCAATCCACGATATTTCAATGTGTCCTCTGATTCTCAGTTAAAATTGATTCCCAAATGAGAAACTTCTGAATCTGGAGAAGACATAATTTTATTTCAATTAGCCACTCCAGGAATCGTCATCACCAAATTATCAACCTAATTTATGTTAAAAAATGTATAACCATTCCTCACTGTCCATTAAAAATTTTTGCCTGAGGTACCTTAATATGAAAGGCTTTGGTAATATTCAACTTAACAGGATCATAGTTCCTTTAAAGTGTGTATATTGTTACCTTATAGTGACAAAACTCCTATAGGCCATGTCCCAAACCACAAATTTCTCTGATTTATAGCAGAATTTCTTTGCTCTATGAACTGGTCTAATATCTAATTTCCCACAACCTGTAAACCCAATATTATTATATCATATTTTACCTAAGCTGTCTTGCAACTGCCTATAAGAAATAATGAGATGGTCCAGCAACACTCAAGAGTAGAAATGAAACTCCTTACAAAAGCATATTTATTCATTTGGTAAACAGTTACTTATTGACTCAAGAGCCCTGATGACGAGGCAAGAGTTGGAAATAAAACATCAGCCAGCATGGAAAGCCTGACCCAGAGGAGAACGCAAGGTGAATTCCTCCATAAAGGATGCCAAAAAGTACGAGATCTTACAGCTTATAATTATTGAATGAGTTCAAACCTACCTACCTATTTTATAAGCCATTGTCATTTCCATCCATTGCATAGATATTTCTAAGACCTCAGTATGTACAGCTAAGTTCCCTGGACAGTTGTTTGTCTGAAATGTTTTGTATTAATTATCAACAACAGTAGCAGCAATTATTTGGAGGAAGGAAGCAACTGCATGCCCTACAGAGCTGTCATCAATGGATGCCACTTTGAAGCATGCTACAATTTCCTCCTAGAGTATCTTGTTCCATGGGAGCACAGAAAAAGAATTATTGAGCAATAAATTGTTTAAAAGATACTGTTAAATTATTATTTATAGAAACTTGTGCATTGAGACATGGGCCTATAAGCTTCACCATATCAAGAACCTATTGGTAGACTCATACTGAATGTAAATTGGATATCTACCTGACAATTTTTATTCAGGTGACATTCAATGATTATCATTCACAACCCAAGCTATAAAAGCAATTAAATGCAAGGCTTCATACATATTCTGGGAGGATGAATTTACATCATGAACCAGAATCACAAGAATATCCTGATGAGCGAAGTTATCAGTGGCATCAGAGCAATTTATAAGACACCCATAATGAACCTGATATTAAAATTAAGTTCAAAGTATAGAAAAACATTTATTTGGCAATGATGAAGTTTCATGGCACATCAAAATGACAAGTAAATAACGATGATAAAATGATTCTGAGGGCAATCAGAAAACTTATCCAGTGCAGAGTGGAATGTTACTTAAACCTTTCATATCCTGGAATTTCTTGTATAGATACCTGTAACCTGATTTTCTTATTGTTCTAAAGATACTCCATTACACACTTGAATAGTTAAAAATAATTATTCCTGCAATTGATGATTAAGACACAGGTGACAATTCAAATGGCACAATCACAAGATTTATTTAAGCAATAAGCTTGCAGCAATTACTTGGTAGTACACACTTCACCTTTCTGACAAAAAGACCACTTCATCACACAACAGTAGTGTGGTATATAAATAACATTTCAAGAAGTGTTGCATAAGTTATTGTATCGCACATTAAAAATATTCCCATTGTTATATCAAATGCTTGTACAAGACTAAGTGAGATCATTCTCGATTTCCATACAAAATGAGCTCGAGCCAACATCTTGGCAACTTCCCATCAGTTATGAAGCAAGATAAAAATGAAAAAATTGGTGTGATGTTGCCTCGATGTCAAAATAGCAATGTACAACCCAATGCTTTTTCCACTATAACAACAGCCGATTGTTTTTTGTTTTCCAAGGGCTATAAGCTCCCATTAGCACAGCAAAAAGGGGTAATAATACCTGGCCTCTCTCGACAGGAATCGTTTCCGAAGAGTGAGAGGCCCAAGATTAAAGACCATTGGTGTGTGCAGTGGGGGGCATAGGGAGTGTAAGGAGTGGGGCGTTAATTTGGTGTGGACCGTAGGCCATGCAGTTTCTCTCGCTCATGAGGACGGTGCACGTGATAGTGGCAGAGGGAATAGGGTGTACAGCTTGGGTGTGGTGTTTATTGTGTTAGGGGTGGGGGAAGTGGAGGCTGGGGTGCCACGGGGCCATGCCTCGGCCCGTCCCGTCCGGCTCACCTGCATCAGCTTTTTGACTACATCTCGACCCAATATGTGGTCAAAAACAGCTTGCAGGAACTGATCGGTGATGATTGTAAGTTTAAGCTTGTCCCTGTGCCAGATCAGCACCCGGGATTCCTCCATTGCCGTTATGGATACCTGGGGAGGAAAAAAACAGGTGAGTAAACACCAGCATCTCTGTGCATCAGTACACCGCACATAAACCTCTCATTGGTAGGCCACAGGCAACAGAGATGGGTAAATTGCAGAATTTTCCTTTGCGGTAAGTTATGGTATTTTTTAATTATCATAATTTACAGACATATAAACCATTACTATTGCTACATTAATGTCCAAGAAACTAATAAAAATGTAAAAATAAATACAACAGCTACATGCCATTTGGTTTCCTTTTGTCACAGTATTAGAAATTTTCATTCAAATCATTCAAAGGATAGCCCGATTTACATTCCATAAGAAAATTATTTCACATAACGAGTTGTACGTGCCTCAATTTAGAACTAATCCTAGATGAAATATAGATAGATTTTGTAGAAAAGAATATGTTTGGAACATATCAGTAAGTAAAATATGTACCTGAAATTAAGGTGAATAATGCAAAACACAGCAATTTTCAGTAATATTCACCAATACTTCAGATATTTCTCATACTGATATATCCAAGCATATTATTTTAGCGTTTTACTTCTTAAAAATTTTAGAGCAGCTATCATTTGAACAGTTTGAATGAAAATCTCTCATACCACAACAAAAGAAAGACCAATTGTGTGGTCTGCTATGTTTGTTTTTACAATTTCTTTAATTCTAATGTATTATTTTAGAAATAGTAAATGTTTTTAATATGGATGGTCAGATCGGATCTGCGGATCCAAAGATCTGCAGATCTTTACGTGGGATGAGATACTGATATTGGATCCAAATACTACAGTAAATCAGATATGCATCAGAGAGTTTTAAGCGATTGAAGTGCCGGCTGTCGTCGGCTATCGGCGGCTTTCTGCCGAACAAATAGAATGCTGTTGATGTACTTCATTCGACTACCGGCTTTTGCTGAATGTAAATCAAAATCAAATTCACCCTTTAATATCCATCTTATTATTCTCAAGAATCAAATCTCAAGATGTGCTATGACAACAGTCATTGCATAAATGTGACAACAATCAAGGATTAGTATTATTTTGGCATCGACATTGTCTTTATTTTAATATTTAAGTTTTAAATTTTTAAACTTGATGTTTTTTTATTTTCAATAAAGTCTCCAAGGCTTAAATTCTATTATCATTTGTGAATTGTATATACCCTTGAATACATCCAAGGATCCGAAAATAAGAACTGAGATCCGGGATCCGAAATGAAGGATCCGGATCTGGATTTGGATCCGAAAAAAACCTTGATCTGCCCATCCCTAGTTTTTAATCCCAAACTATTACAATTGGCTTTCCTATGCAATCCTCCATTAGCTATTAGTTGCCAAATATTAAAAGTTACTAGAAAATTACTGTCAAATTTACCTCAAATGAAAATTACCTACAGTAATTTACCCACTTCCACGAATTGACGGTCATTTAAGGATTTGTTCACTGAATTAAAACTTCAAAAGTAATGAATTTTTCATGTCCTATTTGAAAGTCTTTCCATTTGGACTGATTTTCAGATGATCTGATAAAGTAGTATAAAATCTACCTCCCACAGGCATTCGGCTATTATAATCTAAAAACTGATTTCTGGTTTCAATCACCACATTTAAAAAAAAAAGGTGTTCACACTGTTGAAGAGTAAAGAATAACATTTTGTATCATTTACCCAGAGAATGCAACAACAATAAGATCCATTGCTGTCTTTTAGTTACTAATTTACTAATTCCATTAGTTACTATTACAGGAATAAAACCACCCATTAAGGATATCCTAATTTTCTGTAGTACTTACTAGGAAAATAGTTTTTGAGCTCTTTGTTATTCAAAAAAGGGTTGTAAGAATCATGGCTGGGAAACCTTCAAGTTCTCCCTGTTGACCACATTTTAAAGAGCTTAAATTACTACCTCTTCCATGTATAATCATTATGTCTACTGTGTTACTTACTTCGGAAAACAGAGATTCAATGATGAAAAACTGTCCTTTCCACAAATCAGCCACAAGAAGGAAAAATGATATACATACATCTTTTCTCAGTCAGCAAAAAAAATACTGTGAAATGGCCTGAGGAAATGGGTGTGAGGTTATACAACAAACTTCCCCAGAATTTAAAAGGTGCAAGCAGTACTCCTTCCTTAAAGCAGAAGCTTAAAGAATTTTTATTGGGAAAATTGTATTATTCTGTAAAGGAATTCCTAATGGACAAAGAGTCGTAATTGAATATATTTTTGTCTACATAGTATTTTCTTACCATTTTCCCATTTAACATGCATTTCTTGGCTCAGGATTAAATAAATTATTATTATTAGTGGGATAAGTCAAAACTGAACAGTCAGTGAGGTAAAATATTCATTCAAATATATCCCATGGGAGTAGCAAGGAGTTTGACTGAGTTTGGACCAGAGGGTTAAGAAAGAGGCTGGGCAGCATTATTGGTTTTTAGGCAAAAATCTAACAAAAGTTTTCACTTTTATCTATTTAATGCCCTTCTCTTGGACCGCAACCTTGCTGTGGTGGAAGGGCTAGGGCATTCCAGAGACCCCTCAAGCTAGACTGTTGGGATCACTGATAATTTTTTCCTGATGGGGCCACCCATGCCAGGTTGATTGATTTTATTATATTCTTCATTCATCCAAGGATATTACAACAGCAAAATATAGGAAAAGTCAAAAATAAGACAGCACAAAAAGAAAACAACATAACACAAGATACAAGACAGTCAACAGATGCCAAGTTCAAAATTTTCTTCTACTAAGTCCTTCACATTATAATAAGATTTATCCAGTAAAAAATGTGTTAGTTCATTTTTAAAAGTTCTCCCTAAGGGAGAAATATTTATATTAAATGGCAGATGGTTAAAAATTTTAGAAGCAACATGCAATGGACTCTTAATGTACATTGTGGTAGAATGACAATACAAAAGTACATCCACTCTTTGGCAAGTTTTATACCCATATATTTGTGCATTGGTGGTTAGCCAGTTCATGCTACCTTTAACGCAAGTACAAAGGTAATAAACGTACAGACAAGGTAAGGTTAAAATTTTCAGTTGTCTAAAATATGGCTAACAGGATTGCCGTGCAGGTATTTTTGCGATACATATGATGCTCCTCTCCTGCATTACAGAAACTGGGAGATGATCCCCAGAAAATTAACCCATAACTCAAGTGGGACTGGAAATTTCCAAAATAAGCCATTTTCAATACTTCCGTATCAATGATTTCTGCCAGATTTCATTCGATATAACCACTTTTTTGCCAGTTTAGGACACAATTGTTTGATGTGGATCTCCCATTTCAAGAATTCATCGATTATTAAGCCTAAAAACTTCGAAGGGTAGGAGCCAGACAAAAGGACATTCACGTTACAATGTCACATTACGAGTACTATTTGGAAGGGCCACAGGAATCACCACCCTCAACTATTATTTACCGGAACATGGAAGTCAATCACAGATAATCCTGGTAACTATAGACTGCTACCCACTAGGGCAGGCATCATGCCTGGCAGCAAGGGAGGCAAGGCCCCCATGGTCTTCATCTCACAAAATCATTGTGTGAACAACATCCACATTGGATACAAGGACTACAAAGGATAAGAAAAAAAGAGGGAAGCAACAATAAAAACTGGAACTATGAACGCTTGGACAAAGATGAGGGCCGGGAAGCTATGAAATATTACACAAAAATGGAGAAAGGGAAAATAGATGCTCTGATGATGTGCAAGTAGATATGGATGAACAGCAGGGACTATTTGAGTGACAGTTACAGGGTAATCTATGGCTATAGAGTTAAGAGTTAACAAGGGGTTCCCAGGTAAAAATATTTGGATGTTTAGAGTAGAGGTTTGCACCTGTAAAGTTCTAGAGGAGTTTGCTCACGTCCATTAGATCTTACCTGAACTGATAGATTACATTAATGGAAATAAGTGATAGAGTTTATAGTCAACAAGGGAAAAAAATGCCTGTCTAGAGACAAACTATTTTCAATGTTTGGGTGAGAAAATGATGGAATTTGCTACACTCAAGTATTATAGATGAAACACTAATATAAAATAAGTATATTTCTGTACAAATTACCATATTGCAGACCAAAAATTCAAGGGTCAGCCAACCTGTGTTCTGACTTCAAACTCCATATTAATCACAAATTTTAAAAGAGCCAACACTCTCACTCAAGAGTCCCGCTCTCTCAGTCCACATTAGATGAGTGAGATTCACTCCTCATCAACTCCAGGAAAGAGAGTGTATGTTATAAGGTTTTCAGCCATAGCAGGCAGAGGAGGTTTTGGCAAGGTTGAGGTGGAGCCCAGGTAAAATTATTTGGCCTGTAACTGCTCTGAAAGACAAATATCTGATCTGTAAGTGGTCTCTAACTATACGGAACTGGTCTGGATTTTAAAGATCTTTCAAGATGTTTCAAATCAAGGCCAGTAACAGACCACTTCCAGATCAGATATTAGTCGCTCAGAGCAGTTACAGGTCAGTTTCAGAGTCGTTACAGACCAATATTTTTACCTAGGAATGGATGGGATATGGAATAAAGGCGATTGGTAGCTTTGGAGACTAAGAAATAGAATGTTGAGTACACATATGCTGTGGGGGTCTTCAATTGAAGCTTAGGGAACTGTTTCTTGTGTCCCTTTGTTGTCTGTCTTAACCCTCTTAGTGCTGACCCCTGCCAGCGGTTCTAGTGAGAAATGCAGAGGGTAACTAGAATGAAATGTATCACTCTAGGAAAATAAATATTATAAAGTTATTGTTTAAAATATCCATATGCAGTTTTTCTTATTGTGTATGCATTGAATTAGGTAATAATAAAAACAACGCTTATACTTCGTACAAAAAATAATTGTAATTATATTTGTGTGCAAAAGTTAAACAATATTTTGCCTATGAGCTGATATATCAGCCCGCCGCACTTTATGCCTGAGATGCCAAAGCCGATATATCGGCCCGCCGCACTAAAAGGGTTAAGGAAGTTTGGAAGTAGGAGAGGTTTTGGCTAGGTTGAGGTGGAACCCAGGTATAAATATTTGGTCTGTAACTGGTCTGAAACTGGTTTGTAACTGTTCTGAAATTGGTCTATAACTGGTATGAAACTGGTCAGTAACTACTCATACTGGTCTGTAACCACTCTGAAACTAGTCAGTAACTTCTCTGAAATACTAATTTCTGATCCAGAAGTGGTCTGCCACTGGGCTGAACTGGTCTGGATTTTAGAGATGTATCAAATCTAGACCATTAACCAAACAAAAGAGATAACAAAAGAGTCTCAGGCAAGATAAACCTATCAGTGATGGGGGATTGCGATGCAGTGATGGGGGAGGTGAGAGATCAATTGGGCGAGTATATGCTATGGAAATAAATGACCATGGTGAGAAAGCAGTCAAATTTTTAGAAATAAATTAGTAACAAGACACACATTATTTAAGCATCATCCCAGACGTTGGTACATACGGATTTTACTTTTAATTAAGTGCAAATTTTAAAGTTTTTCTGAAGACTTACCTGGAAGAACTCATCAGTCGACACACCAAACCATTCCGGGGAGTCAAGGAACTGGTGTGGGAACACAATGTGGAGAGCACGGCCATTTTGAGAAACAACCAGTCTGAAAAAAATAAAATACATTACAAATATGTACACAGAGTAATTAAAACAAAATGTCACACAGACCAAAATTCGATGGCCAGGAGTAGTTTTTCTGATTGACTACAATGATAGCCAGAGCTTTAATCTTGCTCGTATAGCTATGATAAAATAATCCATCCATTTTGAAAAGGACAAAAATCATGGAGATGACAGTCAGAGGTACCGGTATACAATGTGTAGTGAATTATTTTAGGGCCAATTTTCAGTAAGGTGAACGTATTCATGAAAGAAATTATCTCAGGCTTTACTTTACACAACACTTTCAATATGTTATAATGAAAAATTACTCTGCAATTCCACAGATTTATTATAACATTTTGTAAACAGAGTAACACCTTCAAAAACTGGTCATTTTTTATATGCTTTTCTATAGCTCGCTTTTCCCTGCATCCATGGATCCATGCTTACCACTTCATTTTACCCTACATAGTTACCACTTCATTCAACTAATGTATGAATTGAATTAGACAAGAGGTTAAGTGTCCAAATTTTATCCCGTAGGTCAATCAGAGGGGTAGCATCGAGTCTACATCCAAATGAATTTTTTTTCTAGTAAACAGTCGTAGTTTTTTTTAGATGTTTTATAAACATTTCATTAACTAGGACTACAAAGTAAAAAAATAAAAGAATTTTTTAAGCATGCTTTTCTAAAAAGATATTTAAAAATATAAAAACAGAAATATCTTAACATCACACTAAAAAAAAAATATTTTCTAATGTGAATAAAAATTTAGGCTAGCACTGGAAATAATTAAATTCAAATTAGCCACACAATTATAAGACCACAACGAAAAGCATGGGGCACGACCTCATTTATATTTTGCACATTAACTTAAGTTCATTAAAAGATTTTCTAGAAATTGTAAAATGAAGTTTTCTGTTCCATTGAATATCAAAATCTTCACATTTAATGAATTTATGTTGATATCATATATGAAAGTGCAAGTGAAAGTGTAGAACATTAGAATGAAATCACAGTTATCACTTATTCTTTAAGGAACAAAGACATCTTCATATAATTCATAAAAAATCTTCTTGGGATCTTGAGAAAATTGAGGCAAATCATGATCTTTCAGTTATTTCTACATTTTACTAAAATGCGTTGAAATTGTGATTCTTCACCCACTATGTTGAACCTAAGGGCATTTGACAAAAATTGCAAAAAAAATCCTGCATTATAAGAACTCTAAAAACCACTTTTCTGCCCCCAAGCTCGTTGAAAAAAAGTTATTGACAATCGCCCATAGTGAAAAAGGCGGACAAAAGCCTCGGGAGGCTGGTCAAGGAGGCGGCGGCCAGTCTGCAACTTATCAATGAATGTGAAAAGAGAAGAGGAGGAATGAAAATCAGCAAGTATAACTAACTCCCTCCATGACTTTATCCAAAATGACCTTCTTTGCTGTACCGTAAAAGTGACTGACACTAATAATTAACATCAATAAAAAGTACAATAAATCCCACACATTAACCAATTCCTCCATTAGCATTCTTATCAGGAGCCTATGGAAAGTAAATTTAGGTAAAAGTTGCACAACAATTAAAACTTAAAAGTACAACCCCCCACATGCTGTATGCATGTTCTGCACAAATAATCCCTGTACACCCTTTTTCTGGAAAAAACTTGCTTGGAGACAATGTATGGATTTTAAACTGTATTCCTACTAAAATTGGTAAGAACAAAACAAATAGATTGTAAACAGATATTTAACTTACTTTCCAGAGAGGACTAGTGATAGACTTTCAACTTTCGTGACCTTCTCTTGGGCATACACTTCTTGATACTTGAGGTGCCGGATGCCCTTCATACAGTCCAAGACTTTCTTGAACTGATGCCTGGTCACTTTTAAGGGTTGAAAAAGCGCCAAATAAACCTATAAAAAAATGAAGCAATAGTATATATTGACCATCAAATAGTAACCAAGAATTCACAAAATTTACAAAGGGCAAAAAATTCAACCACACTTACTAACTTTACATAATATATGTGCACATAAAATGTCTACTTTCCTTTCCGTACTCATCTGTATGCGTTAATATTTTCCTCAAGTGGTAATTCATACATGTATATTTCTAAAAGTCTTTTGAAAAATGTACGACTCAAGGGGAATTTCCGAAAAATATTTTAATATAAACTTCTATTACAAATAGAGATATTAGTCACTTCGAAAAAGTCACGTCTAGCACTATATGTAGAATATACTGGCCAGTTCATATGTGTGTCTGACTGTATTTGTTTCTGTCTCTCTGATTAGGGGAACAAAAACAACTGAACAACCATAAACGAGGTGTACACCGGTGTACACGTTATGCCCTCACAAAAAACTTGTAATGCTTGTCATATACTGTCCACAGATAATATCAAGATATCAGGACGATTACAGCAAACTCTTCCCTCTTACACGGAGAGCATTGTATTTACATGCAGTTGACAGAAACAAATGGTTGTAATGAGTGTTTTTCATAGAGATATGCGTTGTTTTGTTGTATAATTTATGAAACAAAAATATAACACACCCAACCTAAGTTGGTAGACATATTAGCAAAGGACTTCAACAAAATCAATGAAACCAGTGAAATAACTTGGGTTCTTTAAAAAAGGAAATTAAGATAAATTAATTACTCTCACTGTGTCATGCAGAGCAACCATTTTTTACATCAAAAATTCAAATTGGCTCGTGAACTGGTTAAATCATGACATCAAATAATTTTCCAAACAATCTATGCCAATGAAATAACAGCACTTTTTCCGCATGCTACTATGTCCGCATTTCAGGGGAAAACCGAGAGGATATATTAATTTGAAATTTTCCATTCGGGTAATTGAAGGCACTGGGACGGCCGTAGGCTATAAAAAAAACCTCAGGGACCCCATGGGCCGCAAAATCGGTCCAAATTTGGACAAACAAGCCTTGTGCGTAGGCAAACCCACACCGAGCGTACGTAATGTTCGCTAATTAGAGGGTTGCAACCTATGGATATCCCATTCTCGCCATTCACATCCAAGGCTTGGTTTTTTAATGCTGATATGATGACACTCACATTAGAGAAGGAATACATTTCAAGAAAATATGGGCATATCGAACAAAGCAAATATCAATGCTCCTTATAATGACCTCAGTTATAACATAATAATAATTAGTTTATTTCAAGAGTTTAGGTGAAATTTAAAAACGGTAGTTTTCTATTTAATGACGTTTCGGAATATAGATACTTTATTCCATTTTAAGGGCTAGAACGTCAACATACTGGGCGTGAAAGTGATCCCAAATAATATCTACTTATACGCCAATAATCTACCGCACATATCCTCGTATGAGTTACCTCGAAAAGAGACATTTACATAATTCATTCCAAAGATCATATTTTTGTGGCCTGTCGTCTGTATTTACATTTAAACTTCCATCTTTCATCACTAGGCGGCACCGCTTTCCAAAAAGTTGTTTATTTACGGAATTCTAGACAACAGTTTTTGGCGACGATATCACAATCCATATTATGTATTCATGCCCGCATGTTTGAATTCCAATAACAATGACAATGCTGGTTACTCATAATTATTAGATACATATATAAAACAAATACCCTACATGGACCCATCATTAAAGTTTAGAATTCAACGGCTGACGCATTTTGTAGAGGCATGTAACAAATTTTAAATATTAATATCGTTTTTTAAATTCCATACGCACAAATATTGCGCCAAGTCACCAAAAATTCTCTTGTACCTATATTGAGCAAAGACTTCGTAATTATTTATTAATGAATACCTTAGTAACCAATTGTTTCTGACGTCATAATTTCCCAATACATTGTTCCTTGATTATTAGACATTATTTTGAACACTGATTATATGAGTTTTACCTCTTAATATAAACATGCTTAAGCACTTTGCTTACTCAGTTCAGAAATTAATCTTCTGCCATCAAATTTTTACACATTATCGAAGACCGCATACGAAATTAATGGTCAATATTCAATTAGTTTCATCAACAGATCTCTTAAAACCTACACGAGATTTAAAAAATAGATACCATAATTTTTACCATTAAAGGCCAGCTAAATTACCAAAATAACGTCATATTTGAAAGGCATATTTTAGACCCCGGAAATCCGCTCGGGAGAGTAGGGTTACTGCAGAGCAGAAAGTAATAGGTTTTATTAATCTTTCGAAAGTGCCTTTCTCTGGTTGGACGACCCAGAAACTGTGTAAATTATGGATTGTCCCGATTCCATTAATCCCTCCCGATTTGGATTGGCAAATTTCCGATGCATATAAATTCATTGGCGTAGCGCAATTGTCTCACTCAACAGTTGAGCTTGTACTCGCGTCACCGGCTGAATTTAACTGCCTTTATCACTGTGAATTTGCATGAGAAATGAAAGATTTTTATTTTTTCTGGCTCTGACCAATGTTAATGTTGTAGTGCACGGCTGAGAACAACCGTCGACCCGCTCGTAATCGTAAATCTTTCCGCATTGGGGAAGCAGTGCGAGAGGCATTTATCACGATAATGTTCCTGCCCTTGAGATGCTAGCGAACTTTCATCCATTGATATTTAGATGTATTTCATAGGGCTCAATTTACATGTATGTATGTATGCAAGAACGTTCATTTGAAAATGCATCGTGTAAAGCGGCAAATTGCAAGTACTCATGCGCAAATGCATGAACGTGAGATGGCACAGTAATCCCTCCTCTAATTCTATAATAATTACACGCCAGATTGATAAAAAGATTCAGTTTTAAATAGTGCAATTTCATGCCGTTGAAAAGGGGGTTAATGAGTGTCATTACCGGCAACTTGCGACGAGATTAGGTGCTCAGATCGACAGCAATATTATCGTTCTCATAATCTTCTTGTGCCCCTCAGCGTAAAGTTCCCTTTCTAAGGAAACCATTTGATTAGCTTACTAGCTCGAATATAATGCAGCCCCAAACACTGTTCGATCCCAATCACGTTGACGTGAAGTTTAGAAAACAGAAAATACCACTTTATATTCCCTCTCTACTTAACGTTTTGTACTTCCTTCATATGGCCCTCATGCAGCGCATTGGAAGGGTTTAGCTATCCACTTTCTTTCTACCTTTCTGTATAAACATTTATATGTGTGTATTTGCCGCTGAGCGGTCTGAGTGAATGAACGAACGATTGTATGGCCTGAACGGCTCATTTCCTACTTGGGTTAGCGTACCCCTAAACGCCTGTTCTATATCTTTCACCACTGTCTGTGTGCTTGAGTTATTCTTTCATTTCGTCTTCTGTGTGTGTCATTCACTCTCTGCCGGTGGGTGAAAAGCAGCCCTGGCGCCATCTATTGGCCGCTCTCGTGGGTCATGCCTTGGGGAGTGTTTGTTCCTATAAACCCCCCGCCGATTCCAGTGGATTTTTAGTAGACTGGGTAGCTTGGTGGTCTGAGCATTGGACGCGAAATCCAAAGGTCCACATAAAATTGACGAACATAATGGTGGTGTGAAGATGTAATGATGGCCGATTCCAAGCAGAAAAAATTCGATTGGACCGGGAATGGAACCACGGGACCGGGAATGGAACCTTTGGATTTCGCGTCCAATGAAGTATTTTCAAGTTCGACACCAGCTCTTTCAACGAGTAGGTATATAAAGAATTAAGTTGTCAATGTGTGTACAGATACGATTACTTACGCCGTCATGGTGACTCAGGTTTTTTTTTTTTTTAATGTTTAACATAATTATATAACCTAGCATCAAATTCATTACTGAATGCTTATTGAGTTCCACCACATAAATAGGTGTACTCCAATGAAATTATTTCGTAGGGTTCGTAGTATTTTCTTCAACTTTCGTGAAAAACAATTGAAATGTGCACATAATAACTCACGCCTATCGTTTAAACTAGTTTAAACACAACAGATAAATAATACAACCGTTTGGATACAGAATGAAATAAGTTCGTGTGAAGCAAATACGAAATCTGAGTTTGAAATAATCGGTTCGAACTCGCACACTCCGGAAAATCTTTGATCGTCAAACTAAGCGGCGTGATCTTCTAATTCTATAGAACGGACATTCCGGAGAAAAACCAGACACCCGGATGCTGTAAATTACATGTCGCATCAATAATCGTTTTCTTGGAGATAGGAGTAGAATAAATAAAATTATTCGTAAGGGAAAAGCGTGCCACATATATGCACGCACGAATGATCCCGGATGATCTGGATTTTGATTTGGCTCGATGGTGCCAGGACTCCCAGCTCTATTTTATAAATATTTGAGGATTAGAGGCAAGGTAATACATACTCCAGCCAATTAAGACTAATATGGCATCCTTTCTATTTTCCTCCAGACGGGTACTTGGAAGAGATAGAGAACTGATTTTGGCGTAAAACAAGAGATATCGTCCATATTCAAGAGTCAAGCAGGAAGAGCCAGACAGCGAAAGTAACGGGTGAATGTGGCACAGAAGAGATTTCAAAGAGGAGGATTTTTAGAAGTCTTAAGAATAGGAAAGCGTGTAAGAAGCCATGAACAAATGAACGAGAACGAGAATAAAGGAGAACCGAAGGGGGTTTGTCAGAATGGGCATTATGGAGGAAATTATTCACGGCGAGCCAGTTTTCTAGTACTCACGGCAATAACTATATCTTTTAATTTTTCTACATCGAGAGGGAATGGTGCGATGGGTATCGATGACTTTATTCCACTGGTGTCGCGATAATTGCTATCGACAAAACCTTCGACTTTTACGATATCGATAGAAAAAGTTGCGATTGGGATTGATGTATCAATGATTTTATTCCGCTATGCGCCCTTTCCTTGATATCAAATGGAGTTTGTGATAGACGACTGCAACCTAGTGGGTACATAGCGGATTTTTTCATCTCACCCTTGAAGGCATGGGATCACCAAAATGGTGTCGCGCGCATTGCAAAATCTTTGATTTTTCCTACATCAAAATGGGATGGCGTGATAGGTATCGATGTATTCCCTCACGTCGTGTCGCTATCAAATGAAGTTCACGATAGACGACTGAGACCTTGTAGGCGCATAGTGGATGTTTCCGTCACATCTCCGAAGGCATGGACTCACCAAAATGGTGTCGCGCGCGATGCTAAATCTTTCCAAAATCGAAAGGGAATGGTGCGATTGGTATCGAGGCATCGATGACTATATTCCACTACGCGCCCTTGCGTCGTGTCGATGTTAAATGGAGGTTGTGATACACGACTGCGACCATGAAGGGTGCACAGCGGATGTTAACGTCACATCCTTGTAGGTATTAGCTCACCAAGATGGAGTCGAGCGCATTGCAGAGGGCTGAGCTACACGACAATGCGAGACGAATATTAGGACGGGAGTGGGTAAGGAAGGGGGCGGGAGGAGGGCTGGGGCGCGAAGAATAAATGAGTCATAAAATGATAATAGATTCATTTGGGAGGATGATACGCGCCTTCATCCGAGCTTGCAGAAAAAAAAGAAGGGCTCCGCCGCGCGAGGCGAACGAAAAAAATGAAGATACGTGTACGTGTTAGGTGTTCCTCGACGCTGGAGCTGAAACAAGGGGATTATGGGAACGAATACACTCACCCAACACCCAGGCGCGTTGAATTTTTCATGCATCGCCGTGGAATGGGAAATGAAGACTGAAATATATTCCGAGGGATCACGAAGCGCGGGACTTTGAGATGGATAAGGGCAGTCTGTTTTCTATTCCAAAGAGAATGCCTTGTTTGCGAGTGTCATCCAACCCTATCTGAAGTAAATACGTTTTTTCTCGGCTGTCCGAGACTGGGATAGTTAGGAAATCCTTCCCCTGAAAGCAGTTATCTACCCGAAACACGAAATTCATGAGAAGAAACTTTTTAAGATTTAATTTATAATTTAGATATATTAACTACCCCGAAAACAGTAAGGCTGGTCTCTTACATTGGGTGTATCAACAATGGACGATCAGAAACACTTATGTCCTGAGTGGTGAAATACCCACTCAGGCGGGACTCGAACCTGCAACCCTCGGATTGACAGGAGACGACACCGTCGCCATTTACAATAAGAGTGGTCATTACAAACTTATCGCGATTTTACCATGAAGAGTACTATAAACCCTTTGTAGTACCTACTTTTACATTGAATCTCTATGTGTATTACTCTGTGAGGAATAATAATTAAAATCCTTGGCAATTGTAGGTCCCTTTGAGGTGGATGGAAAGGGCACAACGTCAACAAACTGATGCTTGACAACCGAAATAACAACCACATTGTTTAACCTCGCTCTCTCCTTACTTTCCCACGGATAGAAAGACGGAATGGACAAATACGTGGATGTAAAGCAAGAATATCCACCTCATGTTTGTAATTTAAGGCAAGTGACTCTTGAAACATATATTGGCTGCTTGGTGCTATGGATTATACTCGTTATTACAACATTTTTCGCCGGAAATGCGGATAATTATTGTTATAAATACCTAAACAATATATAGAAGGAGGATTCATACTAAATAAGTAAGTGCATGCTGATTTCTAGGAAGTTACTGATGCAAAACATAGTAAAATTTCAAAATTCGTGCGTTAGCCCATAAGCGCTGTAGAAAATGAGGGAGAATAAGATGGCGGGCTGGCTTCAGCTTCTAGCATTGGCCAGCAAAGCAAGCGCCCTCTCCGTATACTTCAATGGTAGGGCCAGTTTTTTTGCCGTATTTTTCTACAGTTTTTATAGTGCATTAAATTCATTGTTAAAACGTAAGAACAGTGTGAAATCGTATATTAGTAATTGAATCCATCCAGCTATGTTTCACGAACAATTCGATGAGACCATTGTTTTAGACAAAATCGAGAGAATTTGTTAAACAAATTTGACATTTTAAAAATTCTTTCTCCAAGACGCTTCATGAAAAAAAAACTTTTTGAGAGTTTAACAGCCACATTCACCAAGTCGTCTCAGTTAGAGCCTAATAGTGATGTCAAGGCGAAGAAAAATAAACATTCTTTCGCAATATTTGTCATTACAGTAAAAAATTTTGCATTTTAACTCGTCCAAAGGTGTAAACTTCACGCATGTTGTATCATATCCAAGACAAGCATGCGCGGCGTAACATACACTAAAATGAATAACATTCAACCATGTTTTTCCCCCGAGAAATCAAAGTTCTTGCCCAAAGACTGACTTATTTGCAACATAAGCGAAGTCAGAATTTGCAGATTCACCAACAACTTGGAAACACCACATTTTCCATCTTAATAATTCGTTTATTCACGTTCAGTGATCGTTTTGCATTTAACCATTTTAATCTCTGACGCACTGACGTCACCAGCTACGGAACAATGCACTACACAGAACATAAATTAGTTATTTATGCAGATAACTATAAAATTCACGAATTCAACATTTCATTGGTTCGAAATTACCTAAGACATCTTTCCTTTCATCCACAACTTTATAGGTTTAAATATATTTCTGGCTTAAAGAATCACGCAAATAGAGCGTAAATATTGCATGGATTTCAGCTGCCCTTAAAATTTTATAATCCAAAACGTGCTCAGAGTGAGATTATATAATTTTCTCCACATTTTAACACATTTTCTACGAATAATCAATTTCTGCTTAAGCCACACATTAAACATATAAGTAATTGAATAGGATTGAACTTAACGCGCATATAAGTTCATTAAAATATAAGCATAATGCAGCTTATTTTCCGGGAATCCCCAAGTTTGAGAAGATTCCATTTCGTTCGGAGTAATTTCGGAGGATTTGGGACAGCTTTTCTTGCTCATTCCCGGAATCATCCGGACTAATCCTCGCTGCGGAAGATCCCGAGCGCCAAAAAAAAACACACGTTCACTCGACGGAAGGATATTGCGCGACGGAGATGAGGAGCTAACAAAACTTCGGGTCGGAATAATCAGGGAGGTGACAAGGCCCACACGACAATGAATCATTTGAAGAGCAATTACATCAGCAATCCTACACGCAGCACGGCATGTTGCTCTTGGAATGACATCAGGAGAGGAGGAGTAGGAGGATATGAGGAAAAAAACAAAAGAAGGCTAACACGTATCCCGGGATTGTCGTAAGAAAATAATCCCACTGAAACTCGGATCCAGGACTGAGCCTCGCCAACGGGTGGGTGGGTTCTTTGGCAAGTTAATCCCTAAAGTTTCTTCTGCAAGAGCTAGCGGAGACTTTTACTCTGATAAAAGCACTTCATAAGTTAGCGTAAACACAAATGGATTGCTGTTTAAGGAGTAACCTGCGCTTCGAAGTACTGCTTTCTTAAGATGTACAAAATTTGCTGTGATGAGTAAATTTAGGCTAACCACTGCCTTTTTTTTAATTTTAAAATCTCATGCAAATACTAATTCGGGTAAAATCAAAGAGAAAAAAGCGTTCGTCTCAAAATTTATCATCCACTAGCTGCGCCCGGAATACTTCGCAATGCCTCTTTTTCTTTCAATGTAGACACACATAAACAAAGCAGACTAAAATGCCTCGTAAATACACAGGAATTCGTAACGCACAAATGATGGCATGAGTTTCCATTCCATGCCCATTCTGTGGTTTCCAAGTAAATATAATATTTTATTGTTGAAGCATTGCAAAAATTTTGGATTTTCGAGCTTACAAATCCAATTTTAGGAAAAAGCGAAGTGAATACGTAAATCGAATGCAAGGAATTCAAGAAAAGCAAACAAAGAGACCACTGCACCAAATAACATTCTCCGTACCTTTTAACACAAATTATGTCTCACTGATACGATTCTGATGCACGTAATTGAGCGACTCGTAAACGATGTTTCGTTGTTTGCTCGTCCGAGAAGCTCGTCAGCGACACAATGTAAGTTTAAATTCAACTTGCAAGAAATACTACTTATCTGCGAGGAATAAATTTCATCCACGTTCTCCATTAGTTGACTACACCCTCACAATAGTACGACGTACAATGTTTTGACCTTCTGACCCAGTTTACCACCTTTTTTTTCAGCTAGAGTAACGCGTTTTTCCTCCGATAATCCCGGGAATTAGCAATATTCCAGCGATAAAAATTGAATGTCACGAGACACCCATCGGATTTAGGAACGCAGTCCGGATAATCTGCCGTTACGTAGTGTTTTCACTGTGATGGCCATATGGTGTACCCGTGGAGATAAGCCTCACTCGTGATCCTGTCCAGAAATCACACACACGAGCTGCAATCCTGCAATCTCCCTCTGCTCCCTTGTCCGCATTAAACGAAAAAATGTTGGCTCAAATGACAGAATCAACATTTAGCGTTCACTATGACAACACGTCACTGATTGTAAACAGAGAAGTTAAAAGCGACAAGGGCTGAAATAATTATCAACGAAATCCGACTTGTTCCTAGCTATTTCTATCCAGTTGTCATATATATTATTACAGAAAGGTCTTTTTCTGTCATTCCGTATATGCTCCGTTAATAATGCACCTACAGTAATAAATGAGGTATCATATTAAACGTTGAATCACCGGCTTCTGACGAAAAATACAATCTCAAATTTCACTATTTACCCATTAATGTGACTTAAAAGTTTCGATTTTTCCATGTCGATTACTCGCTCGAGGTATATCGACTCCACACATCATATATATTATTATTTCTCAAAGGTGTTTTTTTGTCGCAACGCCATGACTCCCATGATTCTTCATCAAGATGAATGATTCAAACATCGTTTTAAAGCTAATGTTCCCCGATATTGAAGAAAAATAGACAAATGGTTTAAAAGTAGTTTTTGTGAAAAAATTTTAAATTAATGTTTTTGTTAAAAAATGATACATTGCCATCTGTTGACAATTTAATCAACTAATATGTTGGCTATGGTTACGTGCTTAAAAAACTGTAGGAGGCGCCATCTATTAACTCATCGTTTAGTTAGAATGTTTACATTCAACGTGTAATCAGTGTGACCGTTTACCATTTAAGTTTACGTTATGTATCTTTAACACAAACATAAATAACATATAATTGTCCATGGGAAGAAACAGAAAGAAGCTGCATACTGTGCCAAATATTCGACAGGAAGAAGAACAGGAAGAAAGAAGGAAGAAACAGGAAGAAGCTGCATACTGTGCGAAATATTCGCACGGGCCACCTAGTAGATGTATAATGAGCTAACAGTAAAAGAAAAGAGGTTTATTCTTTTAACCTTTGAGTACCAGGGATACAATTATGTACTTCTCGATCTTGATTGTGTACCCAAGTCCTTCTTTTGCGTATGAAATAAAAATCCAGAGGTACTTCCCTGGTACATATTACTAGCTTTCTATTTGAAAGTCTCCCCAAAAGAGTGCGCTGGGCGCAATAATTTCCGTTTCATATTCCGAAGCTACTTTGAAAATTTTGGCCGACAAGCATCCTATTTTCAAAAAATTGCGGTCGACTTAGTATTTGATAACGTGTGTTCTCCTTTTTACATATAATTTATTATGCATTAATTTTATTATAAATATCAAATTCATACATTACCGTCATTTACATTACATAAAATATATTTCTATTGATTATTCTTTAAAAATGTGTCAAAGTGTATGTGAGCATAGCAAATGATATCCTTGAATACTATCGGTGTTACGAGACATAAGTAGTTAGGTGAAACGAATTTCAGTGAGATATCTTAAAATTATGTAACGTTGTAAATATAGACTCAAGGTCAACTCTGGGTCTTAACAATATCGACATGGGGGGCCGTTGCTAGGGACGCCAATCCAATGTAAACAATTAACAATAGGGAAAAGCGGGACGAGAGAAGGTAACAAGGGCCGCCGCTAGGGACGCCAATGGGAAGGAATGGGTTAACAATAGGAAAGGGAGTAAGAAGGAACCTGCCGTTGGGAGCGGACGCACGCGGCGTGTGCGAGAGGAAAAGAGAGTTTTTATATCCCGTACCTCAGAGTATACAGAGAGGACATTTGGCGTTTCAACCTGTAATCTCGAAATGCGCTTCCGGCCATGTTGTAAGCGCGTTTACTTTGGAAGAAGCGAGCACGTCAATGTGGTGAAAAGTGAGAGCTTCACAGAGTTTTTCTCTTTCTTGGTGATTTACTCCATCTCCCTAACAGTTTGGCCAGAGTTTGTTTCCCTGGAAACACAAAATGTCTGAAAAGGAGAGAAAAGGTGGATTTTCTCTATATTTTCAATGTAATCAGGTATCAGAAATTCAATTCCGACACAAACTGCGCCGATGTGCGTTGAATGCGCATTAAATACGAGTAAAACCTCCTCGTTCGTAAATCTACATTAGTCTCGCATTAGTAATGCGCGTAATACGCGTATTTTCTACGACTACTCATTAGATTTGCTATGAGAAGTCACATCAACTTAATGAGAAATAATTTGAGCCTTACAAGGAGAGAACTCTATGCCATGTAAGGCTCATGACTAGGCTCTTATTGTGAACAGGGATACATGAAAGTGAGGTACTTTGCTGCAACACATCAGGCTGAGTTCCATTTAGCGAACACCTACCACAACAAAATGATATGAAAATAAATACAATTCATGACATAGAACATATTTAACGTAAGTACACAACTAACTTATCAATGAGCGGTAGACGAGAGGTAACGCAGAGGACTCTGTGCCCGTACCGAGGAATAAGAAGGGATTTGCCGTGAGGAGCGGACTGTGGCTGCGGAAGCAGAGGACCTTATAATTTGTGGGCCGCCGTGGACAAGGAGAGGTTCGCGTGAACGAGAGGAAGGACGAGAGGCCAGAGATCCGGAGCACCGCGAGCCAGAGATTCGGGGGATAAGTGAAAGAAAGCTTTGGTTAATGGGATTGCATGAAGCTTGGTGCACGCTGAGCAAGTATTAGAGCTGACCTTGGGTTATATATGTATACATGTATGTATAGTGGTATGTAAATTGGGCCCAATAACTTTTTAAATTGAATATATTCTTATGAACTTAATACTGAAATTGGTTTTTTGATTTTGATTGTGTGGGTTACAATTAAAATAGAGTGGGACTGAAAAGGGTTAATAAAAAAGAATTCTCAGAAGCTAATATGAATGTGAGTCATAATTAATTCATAGAATCAATCAGCTGGAACTTATTTTATAAGTCTGATTGAATATTTCCTTAAAATGTCATGTCGATATGACCTCATAAATAAAAGAAGCTCTTGAAGATGGTGATAGACGGGAGAATCGGAAACACTGATAACCTTAATAGAGAAGAAATATTTTAAAATCTAGGAATCCTACCAGTGGACAAGCTATACAAATATGTAATTATAACTGACAATTGATTTACTAATGAGAACCAAAATAGGATTCAGCACAAAGTGATTTACTATAAAAGGAACAACATATCATTAAATGTCTAAGGAATAACATAATTAAATATTAACAAATTTGACACATTTCATGGAAAAAAATTTGGAAGTGGCGGAATCAACACTATTCAACGAGTTGCCTAGGAATTTGAAGAATCTAATTACAAAAAACGAGGTAATGAGGGAAATGAAAAAATAAATAATGAAACACAACTAACGTAAAATGTAAATATGATTGCAACGCACACGACGATGCCTGTTTGAAATTATACATCTAAAAATATTTTTTTTAATGAATAATGTGATAAAGTTATCCTAAAATTTAAATGCGATTTTATATAGAAATAATTTTGAAATTAGTCGAAAATCGTTGATAACCGAAAAGTAATTATGTATTCCGTAAAACTTGCTCTGTAAACAAGGCAAAATTTTGTTTCCAAAACTTCCAACTTATGATACGCCATTGCGTACACAGTTATCGATTTCTCGGACGAAACCCCCGAAACTGTCTTTTCCTTACCGGTTAAAATTTAAATGCGATTTTATAGAAAAATAATTTTGAAATTAGTCGAAAATCGTTGATAACTGAAAAGTAAATATGTATTCCGTAAAACTTGCTCTGTAAAAAAGGTAAAATTTTGTTTCCAAAACAACTTATGATACGCCATTGCGTACAAAGTTATCGATTTCTCGGACGAAACCCCCGAAACTGTCTTTTCCTTACAGGTATTCTAAACCCCCTGAGTAAACAGCTGGACCCCAGCATTATAGGGCTAACAGCATTAACAAAGTTCATTGACTTTGCCAGCTCCAAAATGGAATAGCGTGATGTATGAATCTATATTTACAAAATAGTAATTATCATTACACTTTTTACACAGAACTAAATCTTTAAGAACGTACTCTATGCGTTATTAGGAAACACTGCGCGTCATACAAAATTTATACTTTGAGCTCGAAACAAGAGTTTGAATGATACGGATCACTACCGCAAAAACACCTAGTCTAATACTTAAGAGAAGATCCAAGAGGCGACACGCAAAAAAAAGTGAAAGGGTTCGCGAGATACATTTTTGCACAAAGAAGGCCAAATTTCCACAACAATTTTCAAAAAGGAATTATAAGCTCCATTCCTCTGGCTCCTACAAAACATGCCAAGGATTAACCCTCGGCCTTTTCCGGAAACTGTGCGCGTCAAAATAAATAAAAATAAGTTAAAAAGTTATAAACCTTTACATACGATGGGTAAACGGTTTAATACGCTATTATTGGAATCAGTAAATTTATGACTTTCGACTAAATAAATACAAAAACACGCATCGTCCAGCGAAATCTTCAGATTGGAGTGATTAAAAAAGTTGGATGAGAGTTCACATAAAAAAAGATACGGTCTTCGCGGTGAATTTCATTCGCATAAGAGGGACGATTGATGCCGTGCTTAGAAAGAAAAAAGTTTAGAGAGGCATAAGAGACAAAGGATTGTTAGCTGACGTATTGTGGAAACGAAGGATCCAGGTGATGTGTATGAACGAAAACAAAGCCTTACTTTTTAGGGCCGTATTCATAGTCGTTACCTGAGTGTCCCCAAGGTGTGGGGGAACCCCTTGGCTCAGAAATGGTATTCATAGTCGTTACCCAGGGGACTGTAATCCCCTACCGTCGATTTCCTGGGTAAGGCATGAACAAGGATTCTACAGAGTCCTTGGGCATGAAGCTTACCCAAACCTCCCCAAACGCAGTACTGCTGCCTACATCTACATCTACGTAATACCCTGCGAGCCACCACGAGGGTGTGTGGCAGGGGGTGAAGATCACCAAACATGCACTATTGCCATGCAAGTAGGATATATAAGGTAGACATGCTAGAAAATAGGGTCACAGTTTATTAGTTACTACAGTAGATTATTAGTTATTGCAAGTAATTTCAGTAGTTATTACAATAAAATATTAGTTACTACAGTAGAGTACAGGTTAAAATCTACATAATAAGGAAGGGATTATTGGTAGTTATTACATGCATCATGCACTACAGACTATTCTAACTATATTTCACCTACCTATCCCTTTTGCTACGTTTCCTATTTTTCTCTCTTATGGTACGCGGGAAAAATGACATTTTAAATCTATCGGTACGACAATCTATCTCTCTAATCTTGTGAATATGGTCAAACCTAGCATAATACGCAGGGGTTCTTAATATATATCTAACGTCATCTGTGAACAAATCGGTTTCGAATTTACTTAAAAGGTTTAACCTAAATTTTAACCTGCGTTCTGATAGTAATTCCCATTCTAGTTCTTCTATTAAACTCGTAACACTTATACAATTATCATAACGGCCTAAGCCTAGGACGAATTGATACTACTGTAATAATGGCAGTACATACACGATAATATCAACAACTTTCCATAGTGACGTCTTCTGTTTACTAACACGGGTACTTATTGAATCACCCTCATATTTCTCACCATTCATATTACATAAATATTAAAGTAGTATGTAAAAATTCTCTCATATTCCTTCAATTATTTTTTCATCAACATCGTGTAATAGTATACTATATTATTGTTTATAGCGTGCTTGGTTACGGTGAAAAATGAGCAACGAAAACATCGAGAACCATTCAGCGGAACCGTTCATATGTATTTTTCCGCGGGAATGTCACCAAACCTCTTACCCGGGCGTCCCCTGGCTAGGTGTTACCAAGGTAAGGTTTATGAATCGCTCAGCGTAGGGGACACCTAGGTGTTACCTGGCTAGGAGATACCCAGGTAACCCCTAGGAATACGACTATGAACACGGGAATAAATCATTTATTAGGAGCGTATCATAAAAGTAAGGTATATACTCACAACACTGTACTGGTACGAAAAGGAACGAACTGCAAAGCAATGAATGCTTGTTATTGACGAAGCGTGTGAAAAAGTGATGTTTTTACGCATATCTTCGAGAGTTCATACTTTTTCGCCTCTGTCAGTTCGATATATCTAGAGCGGGGCTTGAAAACAATTAAATTCCCCTCTATCACCTTGGGGAAACTGAGGTTCGTGGACGATCAGGCGCTGATGAGTCGATCTTCGAAGGGATTACAAGCTTTAGCAGATGCTTTAGACTTTCAGCGGGAGAAATACGGTATGACGATAAATCATCAGAAAACAAAAGTAATGAGATTCTATAGGACAAAGAAGGCGAGGCTGGCAAAAAAAGTGGGAGGGAATTATTAAGAACAAATAGAGCATTTCAATTACTTGGGCAGTATGCTTGAAGAAAATGGGTATAGCAGCAAAGGCATAAGAAGGAGAATAGCGTTAATTAAGGAAACGTTTAGTAATAGAAGGGATCTGATGACGGGGACCTTAGGTAAGAATGAGAAGAAGAGGCTGGTGAAGAGCTTGATATGGAGCATAGCATTGTATGGGGCAGAAACGTGGGCCCTCAAAAAGGAAAACGAGAACGTGCTGCAGGTATTTGAGATGTGGGTGTGGAGAACAACGATGGGGAAGGTGAGGTGGACGGAAAGGAAGACAAACGAGGCAGTGTTTGAGATTGTGGGCGAGGAAATGAAACTGCCGAATCAAATCCGGGTAAGGCAGGGTAGGTGGCTGGAGGATGTAATAAGGGAATCATTGAAATATCTGCTTTCTAAGAGGCTTTTCCATTTAGTTGCTGCGCTAGACAGAATTGTAACGCTTCGGATTAAGTGTGTGGAAAGTTGCGTCTCTTTCGGCGGTTTGTCAAACAATTTGAATAGATGAATGTGTGACGCTACTCACTGACGATGGCGTGTCTGGTGGAGCTCTGTAATTAATAGATTAATAGTTTCAGCTGTCAAATTAAGAAAAAATTGGGAATGTTTAAAAGAGGTACGCTATGAAGGTAATTTGGAAGTATACCTTCTGTAAATATTATTAAGTAAAGTATTATTTTAAATTAAATATATACAATACACATACGTCACATTTCAAAATAAATGTTATCAAACAAATTGTATTTTTTAAACGCTTAAATAACACTTTTTAAAAACTAATATTGGAGCAGTATTTTTTCAAGCTGATGTTTCAAAATTCCTTCCATAGGTGGTTGAGTACATGTTTCAACACATATAAAATGATTCAACCTTGTTACCTCTTTAAAATCAGGAGAGTCATCAAGAAACAAGAGTTAAATAACCATCTTTCCGAGAGTATAAAGTCCAACGGTGATTATTAAAAAAAATACATTGATTAAACGCATCGCTTCCCTCGAGCATCAAGTGAAATTGATGAGAGAAGCTTGGGAAGCCCTGAAACGGAAATGTTTAAAGGAATCGTGAGGGAAATCAAGTGACGAAAGGGACGAAGCACAGGGCTCCAAAAGACTTCACGCATCAATGCCCACGGTCAGAACGCCTGCCCTGCCTACACACCCTTTAAACCCTTCCCTCAGGACAAACAAGATCCCCTGCCGTCCGAACGCTCTCAACAAACACGCGAAACACACAAGGCGAAGAAAAACAAAACTCCAGCCGCATGGGAAGCTAAACATGAAACATTTCGATCGATAAAAATATTTGGGGTCTCAACATGCGTCTAATTCATCACCCAAAAGCTTTCTAAGCCTATACTGTGGGGGGAGTAGGCATAAAATCCTCAGATACAGTTAAATATCTTGGGATTACCATAGCTTCTGACATATAGTGGGGAACACACATAAAAAACATATGCGGCACAGCATTAAAGAAACTAGGTTTTGTAAGGCGTATAATAGGGAAGTCCTCGGATGAAAAAGTGAAAGATAGGTGTCACTTCGCTCTGCTTAGGCCACACCTCGAATACGCCGCGAGCATTTTAGACCTTGGAGAGAAAGATTTAACCAAAAAAATTGATAAAATACAAAGAAAAGCAGCGTGTTTCGTTAAAAAACTGCTACAAGCGTGCATATAAGGTCTCACAATTTTTAGAGGGTTTAAGGTGGGAGCCCCTAGAGACTCGGAGGCTACACGCTAGACTTGGGTTGCTTGAGAAATTCAGAACTGATATTTTTTCAGAGCGACACAGAGTATATTATCAAGACTCCTCACTACATATCTAGGTGTGACAGAAGCGATAAAATAAGAGAGTACACTGCCGAATTCTTTCCGCGTACAATAAGTGACCACCATAAAAATTGAGCTCCAATAAATAAACTCCTATAATACATGTGACCATTTCATCTCCCCAAAAACTTACATCTTTACACGGCTGGTGACCTAACACCCCCAGCCACACGCCCATACGGCGGCTCGCAAGATATAATGTAGATGTAGAACATTGGAAGAAATAAGTCTACATCTTCAAGCTTGCATGCAATGCAAAGCACCATGTGTAACCACTTTTAAGGTAGTTTGAGCGAAATATCACTTCATCGAGAAATCAATGAATGATCAACAAAAAATAATTTGAAAGAAAAATATTTACCCCTCCCAAAGATATCAACATTTAACCACATTACCGCACTTATTTCCCATCTATTTGCCAAAAAATACCAGCCATTTTGCATGAGAAATGTTACGTGTACGCCCTCTAGATAAACTTCATAAATGAGGAATTTATGACACCAAGATATCGTCAAAGAATTAAGTCTGTAGTTTGTATTATTTCTCAACTAGTTTTGGAAATTAATAATTTTGTCACCAACATGTGCTTTTCAGGATCGTAAAAGAAATCTTCCATTGTGAAGGAATTTTAAATGTGCCTCATGAAAAAAGAGTCAAATTGAAGACTTATGAATATTTCTTCATTTAATAACTTATAATTTCAGACATATAAAAGTGTATTACTTAATCCAGTTCTTAATTCCTGCTCCATATAGCTGCTGAAATTAAAACGTATAACTCGAATATGGTCTGCATTATGACTAGGGAACTATTTGCTTTGCTATGAGAATTGATTCAAATACCCTCTCCTATTCTTTGATTCATTATATTTCTCATATTTAGCCATTCTTCTACCGCATTCAACCATGACTTTCCCGATCCACCTCTTCCTGTGTCAACAACCTCTAGATAGACTTCATAAATGAGGAATTTATGACACCTAGATATCTTCAAAGAATTAAGTCTGTAGTTTGTATGATTTCTCAACTAGTTTTGGAAATTAATAATTTTGTCACCAACATGTGCTTTTCAGGATCGTAAAAGAAATCTTCCATTGTGAAGGAATTTTAAATGTGCCTCATGAAAAAAGAGTCAAATTGAAGACTTATGAATATTTCTTCATTTAATAACTTATAATTTCAGACATATAAAAGTGTATTACTTAATCCAGTTCTTAATTCATGCTCCATATAGCTGCTGAAATTAAAACGTATAACTCGAATATGGTATCTATTATGACTAGGGAACTATTTGCTTTGCTATGAGAATTGATTCAAATACCCTCTCCTATTCTTTGATTCATTATATTTCTCATATTTAGCCATTCTTCTACCGCATTCAACCATGACTTTCCCGATCCACCTCTTCCTGTGTCAACAACCTCTAGATAGACTTCATAAATGAGGAATTTATGACACCTAGATATCTTCAAAGAATTAAGTCTGTAGTTTGTATGATTTCTCAACTAGTTTTGGAAATTAATAATTTTGTCACCAACATGTGCTTTTCAGGATCGTAAAAGAAATCTTCCATTGTGAAGGAATTTTAAATGTGCCTCATGAAAAAAGAGTCAAATTGAAGACTTATGAATATTTCTTCATTTAATAACTTATAATTTCAGACATATAAAAGTGTATTACTTAATCCAGTTCTTAATTCCTGCTCCATATAGCTGCTGAAATTAAAACGTATAACTCGAATATGGTCTGCATTATGACTAGGGAACTATTTGCTTTGCTATGAGAATTGATTCAAATGCCCTCTCCTATTGTTAAGATTCATTATATTTCTCATATTTAGCCATTCTTCTACCGCATTCAACCATGACTTTCCCGATCCACCTCTTCCTGCGTCAACATTCACGTCACTATCTCATATCTGATTCATCATTCCACTTTCCAATATCTTCCATTCTCTCGACGTGGCCAAACCAACGTAGCACATTCCTTTCATGTGTGTCCATTACTGGAGCAACCAACCCGCATCATTCCAGCACCACCGCATTCCTCAACCTATCGGTCCTGCTTTTCCCGCAAATACTTCTTACGTTACCTCATTGCCAATGCATTCAGCCTACTCTTATGCTTATCCTGATATACCCAGGTTTCGTTACCACATGATAACGCCGGGGGGGGGGAATCAATTCTGTGCACTATGGTTTACGCTTCCCAAGACAAATTCTCATTCCTAAATATGCTCCACAAATTACCAAAAACAATTTTACCGGCATGTTTCACCATTCACTTACTAATCTCCTATCTGATTCATCATTCGACTTTCTTCAATTCGCTCGACGTGGCCAAGCCAACGAAGCACATTCCTTCCATATGTGTCCAATACTGGATCAACCAACCCGCATTATTTAGCATCGACGTATTCCTCGACAAATCTGTCCCACCATTTCCGCAAAAATACTTCTTACGTTACCTCATTTTCACTGTATTTAGCCCACCCTCTTGCTTATCCTGATTATGTACCCAGGTATCGCCGCCACATAATAACACCGGGAGGAAAACACTTTTGCACACTGCAATTTTTGCTTTCCAAGACAAACACTCATTCCTTAATATGATCCACACACTACCAAAAACTTTCATATCGGCATTCGCACGGCCTAAAATCTCATAATATATCCTTCTTTTTTTTTGCAAACATTTGGCCAAGATATACAAAATCGTAAACTTGCTCAATTAACAATTTAAAATTGCAACGCGTAATAACTCCAATTATTTCGCGTATTCCGACGCACACCCTAGTCTTTTCCTGCCTTGTCTTTCATCTCGAGTCCGATTCTCCCAGAAGTTGGGCCCGTTCGAATGTGTGAGTGATTTTTCTGAGTGCTTGTGGGAGCGATTGCTCTGTGTTTGCCTCCTGGCGTTGTATTTATATTCTCGTAAACATTCACAGATTGTGTGTTTGTGGTCATAACCCAGGTATCCTTGACGGGGTCTCTTAAGGTAGCGTGAACGAGATAGTTCCCTTATCATAATAGAGACCATACTCGATATATACGTTTTAATTTCACCAGCTGTGAGACACAAGAATTAAATATTGCATTATTTATGGAGCAACAACATAGTTTTAAATGACATAAATTGTAAGTAATCAAATAAAAATATCTAAATAAGTCTTTAACTTGACTCATTTTTTTCTCGCGGTACGTTTGAAACTCCATCAAAATGGAAAGTTTATTGTGATCCCGCAGAAATTACTGCGGTGACAACATGATTAATTTTCAAAAATAGCTGAGATAACACACAGACTACACACTGCTGATTTTTTGACGAGATCTGAAACGTAAATCGTAATTAAGCTTGTGCTTGAGGCGATCTTGGTCAAGCAAATGCTCAAGTTCGAACTATGAATACGGGCCTAAGTGTAGGGAATGCCTCATTGTTAATATAAGGTCTCTCTGGTGTGCATACGCGTCACCATTTCCCATGTAAAAAGGATGGTATTTTCTGGAATATATCTCGGGAAGTAGTTTGGTAAGGGGTTGAATTTTTGGTGTCAATGGAAGAGTGATGTATTTTTCTTTAAAATGAGACCAAATTTATTGATTTCTAGGTACAATGATATTTCGCTCAAACTACCTTAAGCCCTGTGAAGGCTCCTATTTTGGGTTCATTGCGTGTGTCTGTGAGTAGTCACTGGCGAGGAAACAACATTCCCGTAACCCACCACAGAGGTTTTCCTGGTTGAGAGGCTGTTGTTTCTTCACTGAAGTTTCCGTTAAACCAACACTGAAAAAATTATTATTTCACTTTCTTTTGACGAGTGGTGCCAGTAATTACGGCCGTTGGAGAAATTTTTTACGCAAGTCTGTTAAATTTAGACGCCGTAGAGCTCAAATATCACTCACTTTAGTCAGTCTCACTTGGTGGTATTCCATCATTAAAAATTTAAGATGTCAACTTTTACTAAAACCACTAGATTTATTAAACAACGACCCAGGATTCGATGTGCATTCACATCATCTTCAGGTAAATGGAGGCCGATGTGCAGGCCTTATATAGTATACATTACCAGGTGGGGAGAGTGGGGGGGGGAGAGAAGACAATACAGAAGGAGGGTGGTCGCGGGAGGGTAGTGGGGGGGGGGGCTAGGAGGACGAAGTGGAGGGGATTAAAGCTTTGAGGATGGGGGATGCTCCCTGCCTATTCCCCCATCCTCAAAGCTTTAATACCCTCCACTTCGTCCTCTTAGCCCCCTGTATTGTTCTCTTTCCCCCCCCCCTCTCCCCACCTGGTAATGTTTACTATATAAGGCCTGCACATCGGCCTCCATTTACCTGAAGATGATGTGAATGCACATCGAAACCTGGGTCGTTGTTAAATAAATCTAGTGGTTTTAGTAAAAGTTGTCATCTTAAATTTTTCCGTAGAGCTCAAGTAAGTTTCCTCGATTTTGCTCAATTACTTTACCATTTACCCTCATTCTATTCATTCTCCACGTCATGAGGTACTGCACTGACCTTTTAGGCGACGCATCACCCCCGCTCGACAGGTCGGATTTGTGATGATTTCCGACCCCAGATTTTTTGTTTAAGTCTTACGTCATCAACTTGAAATTTTTATAGTATAAATAATAGACCTTTGCCAAGGGAGGCTCGTATCTGAAACATGAAAATTTTATCCCGGAGTATAATTAAACCATCGGAAAAACGGCAAGATGTAGGGTATAATTTTATTAAAACTATTATTATTATTGACATATCTAAAACTAATGGAGATGTAGCAATCCCTCCTCCATCGGAATGCTAAGTAACAGCCGTCACGGTTGTAAGATATAATCTGTAATTGGTATATTTCGACAAGCTACCTTAATCGTTTTCGGCCATGATGTGCTCGGACGGTGATGCAATTAGTTCAGTCTTCTTTCACAGATCTTATATAAGCGCTGCCTGTACTTACGCGCCGGAGACTTGGCTACAACTTACTGACGACTGTTGCCTTGTGCGAGAGTTATCCTGGAGGAGGAGACTCCTGACGCCAAAACGCCTCGATCGGGTGGGAGTGACGCCATCTTGTGGATTTTCGACTGAACTTTTCCTTACCGAAGGGTATGATGCGTCCTCTTAATGCATTCATTCTAATACTCAGTCTTCTTTACAGCTACAGTCACAGCAAAAATGATGTAACCTCGAGTTTGGATACTGATTACAAATGAACCATCCACATATACATAATACCCTGCGAGCCGCAGCATGTGCGTGTGGCAGGGGTTGTTAGGACACCACCCGTGTAAACATGTTAGGTTTTGGGCGGTGAAATGATGACGTGTATTATGGGAGTGTATTTAGTGGAGCTCAGTTTTTATAGTGGTCGCTTACTGTGCGCGGAAAGAACGAGTCTTTGTAGGTACCTTTCTGTTCGGCAGTGTATCTCTCTTATTTTATCGCATCTGTCAGACCTAGAGATGTAGTGAGGAGTCATGATTATATTCACTGCGTCGCTCTGAAAAATACCAGGACTGAATTTCTCAAGCAAACTAAGCCTAGCGTGTGGTCTCCGAGTCTCTAGGGGCTCCCACCTTAATCCCTCTAACAGTTGTGACATATCATATGTTCGCTCGTAGCAGCTTTTAACGAAGCGTGCTGATTTGCTTTGTATTTTATTAATTCTATATTTAAACCATGTAATTCATTAAAATTATTAAATGCACTTCCGATTTTATATTACCATAAGAACAAAATAAGCGCCGGAATTTTTTGGATTTTTCGAATAGTGCTGCTTTCTTTATATTAAAACAGTCGCAGGCAAACCGCGGCTCGCGAGCCACATGCGGTTCTTTGGACCCTTGAATGTGGCTCTTCCACAAAATAGCACGTGCGTGCGCACAAGTACCAATTTCATCAATAAATTATATCGCTATTAAGAATGATATTTCGTTTTTTTCAACGTACCTACAGTTTAACTAAGACTTTAAACTTTTGGTAAAGTTTATTTAGTTAATTTTAGGGAGCGTTGTGGAGTGAAAGAAAAAGTAGTGTCGTGGATAGAGAAAGGTATGTTGAGATGGTTTGGACGATGGAGAGAGGATGAATGAAAAGAGATGAAAGGTGAAAAAAATATACAAGAGAAGTGCGGGTGGAAAAGTAAGAAGGGGAAAGAAGGGGAAAGAACTCAGCAAACGTACCACAATTCATATAGTGGACTTTCTAAGCAAAGGCCAGCTTAGGAGTACCTTAATCCCTAATTGTATAAGTGTTACGAGCTTAATAGAAGAACTAGGATGGGAATTACTATCAGAACGCAGGTTAAAATTTAGGTTAAACCTTTTAATTAAGTTCGAAACCGATTTGTTCACAGATGACGTTAGATATATAATAAGAACCCCTGCGTATTATGCTAGGTTTGATCAGATTAACAAGATTAGAGAGATAGATTGTCGTACCGATAGATTTAAAATGTCATTTTTCCCGCGTACTATAAGAGAGAACAATAGGCAGCATAGCAAAGGGATAGGTAGGTGAAATATAGTAAGAGTAGTCTGTAGTGCATGATGCATGTAATAACAACCAATAATCCCTTCCTTATTATGTAGATACTAACCATCTAGCTCCACGTGACCCTATTATATAGCATGTCTCCTTTAAATATCCTACTTGCATGTCAATAGTGCATGTTTGGTGATCTTCACCCCCTGCCATACACCCTCGTGGTGGCTCGCAGGGTATTACGTAGATGTAGATGTTTCAAAATTAAGCTAATAACAATGTACCTACCAATACAGTTTAACAGATTTTAAGCCATCCGGGGCTAGCCACGGAGTTCCACTTTGACGGAGTCACCCGCAATGCACAATTGTGCGAAATTCCACAGAGAAAAAAATCATCCGTCTTGACCGGTATTCGAACCCGGATCCCTCGCGATTTTTGGCCTAGTGCTTTAGCCAGTTAAGCTACCGAGGCGTCCTAGTCATCTGATCCTAGGCATCTGGTCCCCTAAAGGTCACAAAAATCCACAGGGGAAGAGGGACGGGAGGGTAGCTTAACTAGCCAAAGCACTCGGCCGTAAGGCGAGGGATCCGGTTTCGAATCCCGGTCAATGCGGATGATTAGTTTATCTGTGGAATTTCGCACAGTACAATTTAAGTTTAAAAAACTTTGCTCCCAAATGAAATTTCAATCGTTTTACGGTTGATATTTGGCTATGTTCATTAATTAGGTTGCCGATTCAAAGAACAAAACAAAATACGACACTCAAGTACCTATTTTACCAATAAACAAAACAAAAGACGACACTCCAGCCGCATCGGAAGCCGAAAAATGCAGTCCCTTTTATAACTAGAGCTAGTTTCTTTGAACAAACAAACACGGGATTCACGAATGCAAAACAAGTGAAGACACACCAGCCGCATCGGCGACAAAATCCGAATTATCGATCAATGCGTAGATATGTAAACTGGTGGGGGGGTGGGGTGGTAACAATGGGAGGAAGGAAGAAGTTTTGCATCGACGAAGGAGGGGTCTGGGAAAGGCACGAAAGGGGGTGAGGGAGGTCGTTGGGGGTGGGGCAGGAATAACAAAGTGGGGTGGGAGGGAAATCCCCCCCTCATTTCATTTCCTGTCCGCATGCCGCAAGATTGTGTGCTTGGCGGCGACGGTGCATGGCAACGAGTTACTATAACACCCCCCTCCACTTCCCGATCCCCCAGCCGTATGCCAAACACCCGCCTTCCCACAAAATGCTTCGTATAAAATGGAAGCATAAAGAGGAGAGGTCTCCTGAAAGCGTCTGTGCGGTCTGCCGTGAATGAATCTACCAATCCCAGCTACGATAAACGGCAAGAGATTTGGGGAAGATCGCAAAATTCGCCGTTTTTATCTTTCTTTCATTCATATGGCCAGTTGCAGGTACGACACATATCTGCCCTGCTTAGGGGCCATTCAACAACCACGTGGCCAATTTTAGGCCTTTTTTCGACCCCGCCCCCTCCCTCCTTGTGACCAGACGTGGTCATGGTCTTGAACCCCCCCTCCGGAGGTCACGTGGTCATATGCAGAAATTCTTCTTTTCTATATTTTTTAATATTTTCACCTCTAACTCTGCTGAAAAATGAAGACGGACAAAGAAAATTAAGCTGAAATGTTCAAGGATTGTGTGTTACTTAAAATAACGGTAAGTATTTTACAAAAAAGTATAAAATGTAATTACAAGAAACATTACACAAATAAATTAAACATGAAAAAATGGGAAAATCTGTATCTCTTTTATAGGTCCTCGAATGCAACGCTTCCGGCGAGCCATTCGCTGTCATCATTAATCACTGGAAGAGGGCTACACTCCAGTGCATCAGGGGCAGAGATATCATCGTCAAGGATCCGGCGGGCAAGGATACGAACCTTACGTTCGCCTACTTTGTTGCGTTGTGGGCAGGGATACGACTGACTTCGTCCGACCCCGAGCCGCCCTGCCCGAATTCGTTGACAAAGCTCAGCATAGTTGTCAAGGCACAGTGGGCGGGCGACCACAGAGTGAAAATCAGCATTCGCCATCGGGCTTTTGTTCATCCAAATCGGCCACGTGGTACGCCGCCAGACCCCCACTCCCCCCTCGTGGCCAACCGTGGCCAAGACTCTAACCCCCTCATCCCCCCCTCCAAAACGACCACGTGGTTGTTGAATGGCCCCCTGGAGTTAATACCTAAAAGACAGTTACTGAATCATTCTTGGTTCTGCGTTATATCATGCAAAATTTTTCACCTTCGATTCTTTATTTAGTCCATCTTCGACGAAATTACGCTTAGATTGCCAGTTCGGAATGAAGACAAATCATACGGGAGCAAAAGTAATGAGATTCTCGCGGAGAAAGACATGTAGTTACAGAGAATATTAATCATGACGCCTCACCTCATCTCCAGGTCTAACAGAAGCGATAAAATGAGAGGGATACACTGCCGAACAGATAGGTACAAAAACTCGTCCTTTCTGCGCACAATAAGCGATCACAATAAAAACCGAGCTCTACTTAATACGCTCCCAAAATACAAGTCACCATTTCACCTCCCAAAACCTTATATCTTTACACGGCTGGTGATCTAACACCCCCTGCCGCAGGCGGCTCTTAGGTTTGTATGTAGATGATGATGTAAGTAGCAGACACCTTAATAGCGGACGATTTTTCCGGGCACAAACGTGTCCGCTCTTGGGAGGTTTGACTGTACTCGGAAACTCCATAAAGGTGGTTGGAGCGCGAATCGTGAGTCGTTGAATGCTCATTTTTATAACCTTTCAAGTAACTCGAAAATAAATTCTGTGACAGCCCATCATGGAAGTTCATCTATTTATACGCTCTAAATGACCATGCATAAGTTAATGTAAATGAATCCATATTTAAACAATCCTTGTACTTTTCCACTCATATTTAATAATGTACTATGAGTTTCGCAGCTTGCCAAATCCTTAGGTACAATTGTTTACATGTTATTTATTGATAGTTACGATAGTTACCAACGCCAATAAGCTTAGGGGGGACGGTTTGGAGAACAAACTAATTTTTGGGTGGAAATGCAGGGGAACATAGGTTAGGGAAAAAAATAAAGAGGACAATTTTTACTAAAACCACTAGATTTATTAAAAAACGACCCAGGTTTCGATGTGCATTCACATAATCTTCAGGTAAATGAAAGCCGAAGTGCAGGCCTTATATAGTAAACATTACCAAGAGAGGAGAGGGGGGGGGAAGGAGAAGACAAACAGGAGGGTAGTCGCAGGAGGGGCTAGGAGGACGAAGATTAAAAAAAAATAAATCTAGTGGTTTTAGTAAATGTTGTCCTCTATATTTTTTACTGATGGAATACCACCAAGTGAGACTGACTAAAGTGAGTGATAGGTTAGGGGCTTGTAAAAAGGGAAATGTATTCGGAAAGGAGTGGGGAGAGGTGCAGAAAAAGAAACTCGTTGCAAGGGTTGCTTGACTCTCTGATAATTTCCATTAGCTGCAATGGACCCATCTTTAAATCTTTTGGTAGGACATGTAGAATTTCGGGGATGACGATGCAGCAAGTTGCGAAACGCGTAGCACATTATTAAATATTAGTGGAAAAGTACAACGATTGTTTTAATAAGGATTAAGTTGTTGATAGTTGCAAAGATAATACAGGTTATGTTAACAATTGTTTTCCTAAATTCATTGTTATATTCTATGAAACTACATGTCTTCCTCCGCGAGAATCTCATTACTTTTGCTCCCTTATGATTTGTCTTCATTCCGAACTGGCAATCTAAGCGTAATTTCTTCGAAGATGGACTAAATGAAGAATCGAAGACTCGAAGGTGAAAAATTTTGCATGATATAACGCAGAACCAAGAATGATTCAGTAACTGTCTTTTACTTATTAACTCCAGGGGGCCATTCAACAACCACGTGGTCGTTTTGGAGGGGGGGCGGGTGAGGGGGTTAGAGTCTTGGCCACGGTTGGCCACGAGGGGGCTCTGGCAGCGTACCACGTGGCCGATTTGGATGAACAAAATCCCGATGGCGAATGCTGATTTTCACTCTGTGGTCGCCCGCCCACTGTGCCTTGACAACTATGTTTAGCTTTGTCAACGAATTCAGGCAGGGCGGCTCGGGGTCGGACAAAGTAGACGAAGGCAGTGTGGCAGTGAGTGTTGCATCCTATGGATCGGAAGTGTCGATCGTTGGAAAAGCTGACCAAAATAGACTACAAGCCTTCGAAACCTGGTGCTGGAGGAGGATGAAGAAGATAAAATGGACGGACAAAATAAGAAACGATGAAGTGCACTGAAGAGTTGACGAGGACAGGACCTGTGGAATTTCACGGAAGTTTATGGAAGGTTTCATGGAAGTCTACAGGGTCACCCGCAATGCACAAATGTGCGAAATTCCGCAGAGAAAAAGTCGCCCATAAATCTAACAAATCTTAGGATTGAACAACCAATGACGAAATGTCTTAGACTACATGAATAAATGACTAATAAAATAGCTCATCAGACAGACACATTCGGGGTTTTTATTTGTACGGTTGTTTTTTATCTTCTACTGTTTCCAAGATTATGGGATCTTCATGCTGAAAGAAAATAACACAAATTCAGAACTATCCTTAGCTGATGAAAGGTTGTTGCCCTAACTCAGTGTGCCCGCAGGACGACTCGCGGAGGCATATTCCAATAATCAATGGCACACATCTTAACCAAATAGATTGAAAAAGGCCTTGTGCTGCTTCGCCGAATGAAAGAAACAGAATAAGACCACAGAATACGGACTCGTTTACACTTCCCATTAATCCACAAGCGTGTGTGAATTTTTCTTTTAATCTTTTCAAGGCATGCATGTTGAGAAATTGCGCTACGAGACGATAAAAATAGGAAGTATTTGCTGTGCTTTGCTCTCAAAGTAGGCTGCGTTCAAAATATCAAAATACTTATTCATAATAATAAAGAAAACAATTTTGCTCGCGATCAGTGTTTGTGGGAAGTGAATAAGAAAAAAACCAGTTGTTTTTATTATCGTGTGACATATTTCAGAGTCCTCTGTTGATAACGAACGAGTTGCGTTTCTCTCATAGGAGTTCAATGCACTCCAACGGTATTGTGTTATTACGAACAAAGGAGGCGTATTTATTCCCAATGGCTGCGGATTGTTCGTGTTTTTAACTACATTGGAATATATAGGTATGTTTATTCTTTTAGGAAAACAATGAATCCATTATTGTGGAAGTAGTCAGCTTCACTCTGTGCTGTTATATCTGTTTGAATATTTTCTGAAAACGACTGAGCGATTTGATTGCTATTGTTCACGACGCTTGCTCTTTTGTGGCCAATTTTCTCGGTAATGACTGTTTAATTAATAGTTTGCGCAGTCCGCCATGTTCTTACCAAGTTCTATCCCGGCCAGTCGATATGTAATGTGGCTGGGGTGGGCGTCGTGGGTCACTGAGAGCACATGTCATTAATTCTTCTAGTAAGTCGGAAAAAATACTGCCGCCACATTTAATTTAAGTGTGTCTACGTGTCTGGGTTTATGCGAAAATTACTCACCATATATGTAGTCAGGAAAGTGATGAAAGAATTATATTTCACGTATTTGTCTTAAATTAACCATATTATTGCTAAAGCTATTGATTGTATTCAGATAGATAATTGAAATTCAACGAAAAATATATTTAAATAGTGTTTTATGTTAGTTATCGAGCTTTTTATTATTTCCGACAAAGTTAGTAAGTGATTCTAAACACAACAATGAAACATTCTAAACACAGCAATGAAATCTCCGTACACCCTTAGTAAAGCACTTATTTCCTTACCCAAGCCGAACCTGACGTTTTTAGAACGATTTTTCTTGTACATAGAACCTTAAGTGTATAATTTATTACTTTTTGTTTAAAAACGTGTTTTGATTAAAAAATCCTAAACAAAACAATAAAAAATGTTCGATTTTGGTTGTTAACTGAAGAAAGTTTAGAGGATGTTTTCTTACAACTGTAATATTATGTTCTACATGTACTGTGATTTAAAAATTATGTATTTCCTTGATATATTTGTGCACATAACCCATTACGTAGACGATGGTAGCCATAATTCAGGTTTACCTTCATGACTACCTAAAGTTACTCCTTGATTTAACCAAACGTATTATGTTGTAAGCATTCTCTGTCGAAGTAACTGTAACAGTGGTATATATATTATTATTTATGTGTAGCGTAAAAGGTTAAGGGAAGATGTTTATCGGACATCCTTGTATGTATCTCTGGAGCCTTGATTCAAAGCGTAACTAATGTAAACATCGATTCGTCTGTGTTTTACAATTTTACGTGAATTCGTGAGGTCTTAAAAAAAGGAAGCATCTGCAAACAAAAACGAAATGTTATTACATTTGATGCCCCGCAGTGACTTTGTAACACTGCGCGTACAAAGGTACTGTGGTCAAGTTCATGTCTATTTCGCATGATATTTGTGGAAAATTCATCTCTGCATTCAAGCGCATTGCGGTAGAAAAGGATATCTTCTTTTGTTGACGTCGGAAATTATTAGAAAGAGCAGAGGTACTCGGGGAGGCATTGGTCGATATTTACTCCATCGGGTCGGATTTTTGCTGTTGTTTACATATAAATCTGCATACCACCCTGCGAGCCGCCGCATGGGCTTGTGGCAGGGGGTGGCAGCAAATTGTGACATGTATAATGGGAGTGTATTTAGTGGAGCTCAGTGTTTATTGTGCGCGGAAAGAACGAGTTTTTGTACCTATCTGTTCGGCAATGTATCTCCCTCACTTTATCGCTTCTGTCGGACCTAGAGATGTAGTGAGGCGTCATTATTGTTGAGGAAAGTAAAAATTGGCGCGTGTTAGAAACTAGAGCAGAGAGAGGACACATGTCTTTCTTCATTCTACTTTCTATACTTCATTTCTCGGTCTGTCAGATGCGATAAAATAAGAGAAATACTCTGCCGAACAGACAGGTACAAAAACTCGTTTTTTCAGCGCACAATAAGTGACCACAATAGAAACTGAGCTCCTCCAAACACAATCTCATAGGACATGTCACAATTTCACCTCCAAAACTTTTAATAAACTCCACTTTCTCCGACGAGATATTGTAGAACAGCATATTTAACAATAATGCTCAAACGATATCATACTGTCTACCAACTTTATTTCAAACTCTTACAACACGTGTTTCAACTGTCTAGCAGTCATCACCTGATGATGTCTTACCTGATGACGACTGCTAGACAGTTTAAACACGTGTTGTAAGAGTTTGAAATAAATTTGGTACACAGTACGATATCGTTTGAGTATCATTGTCCAAAACTTTTACATCTTTGCACGGCTGGTGACCTATCACCCCCTGCCACATGCCCAAGCGGCGGCTCGCGGGGTAGTATGTAGATGTAGATCAGTATGAAAATGTCCAGCGACGACAAAATCTGGTTTTGCTTTTTTACCTTCAACAGAAGCTCCGGTCAGAAGCGTGGCAAAAGTTTTGAAACGGTTTGAATTCAGCGCACTTAAGGCACGAATCATTGCAGTGTACGACTCCCCTCGTCCGAGTTAAGTGCTTTAATTTCATAAAAAGCCCATTGTATAAATATACGGAGAAAATTTTACACTCGCTTCTTGATTTGACATACTTCCTGCGGGAAATAAATTCTGTTTTGTCTGAAGCGTCCTCGTTTCATGATGCACCTAACATTCAGCGGAATGCGCGAATGCTTTATTTCCTCTCTTCGCTCACACATATCTACTCTAAATGTGAAGATTAAAAGACATTTCTATACGTGCTTTATTGATTCGGAAGAGGGTGGAAAGTGTTTCTATAATTTGATTCCGTCTACATGTCTCCATCGTTCTCATTCCATACAATCACTTCATTCATTTTACAAAGGACGTACATTTCGCTTAAACTCAGACAGAAGAAAACAATTCTAAGGTAGACCTGTTCGCCAACTGTAAATGGACTGGAAGTGTGCTGAAAGAAAGACTGAACTTAAATTGAAACAAAAAGTACAGCTTTCCACCATACACAGCATTTTTGCAGTACATTTATTGCTACAGTACACTTCCAGCACTGCAATACAGCACAGTTATCGTACACCTTTAACCACAGTACAGTTCCTACAGTATTGTGCAGGGCATTTTCAGTATAGCCCTCTCCGCAGCTCAGTCTCTACACAACACTTTCCGTACAAATCATCCATAATTTATAATTATCACAGTTAAAACCCATAGTTAACAATTCAACCACAGTACTACCACAGTACATTAGTGAGGACTAAACTCTGCCTACGCTGGTGAATGGGTGGATGGAGTAGCTCAGGAGCCAGCGCTGCCGGTCCCAAGCCCGGATAAAGGAGGGTTGAGCAGTGGGCTAACTACCCATTCTCATATATAAAATCCAATTAAGAAACTTAGATAGAAGCCTCGGAGAAACGGACGGATCTTTCGGAAACGACACCAGCAGCAAAATATGGACTATGCTTTCGGAACTTGGCATGTACGGAGGCTAAATAAACCAGGTGCTCAAGCAGAATTACAGCCGAATGTACGGTAAAGGACCATTAGGAAGATCACGTAAGCGCTGGGAGGATGAAGTACAGGCTGACACACGGGATCTCCTAGGACTACGACTCTGGAGGAGAGCAGTTACAGACAGGAAAGCATGGAGACAGAAGTTAAAGGAGGCCAAGGCCCAACCTTGGGCTGTAGTGCCATAGGAGAGAGAGAAGGACTGGAACAGCACTAACTGCTGAGTTAGGTATGTTTTAAGATCACGTATGTACAGTACATTCACAGCAGAGATTTCTTTCTCTGGGCAGTCTGGACAAAGGAGGAAATATCGTAGTGAATGTGGGTTAGATGCTCCAGTAATGGACGTATGTGAAAGGAGTGTGCTTCGTTGGTTTGGCCATGTTGAGAGAATGGATGAGAGTCGAATAACGAAACAGATAATATCGACCGCTCCTAGCCGCAAAGTAGTATCTCAAAAAATCATTCCATTCAGGCGAATCTTGAATTCCTAGTCCACAAAATCGTATGTGTAAAATTTGAGCCGTATAATCGTATCTGAAATTTCGTCCATAAAATCGTATGTCAGAATACCAGTCCACAAAGCGTATCTCGAAAAATCAGTCCAGATAGCGGTATCTCGGCCAATAATTTAATTTTCGTTTTGGGAACTCGATTTTCGTTCATTTTTTTTTAAATTATAATATATTAAAATATATAATATAATTAATAAAATTATAATATAATTTTTTTTTAATGAACAAAAATCGAGTTCCCAAAACGAAAATTAAATTATTGGCCGAGATACCGCTATCTGGACTGATTTTTCGAGATACGGCTTTGTGGACTGGTATTCTGACATACGATTTTATGGACGAAATTTCAGATACGATTATACGGCTCAAATTTTACACATACGATTTTGTGGACTAGGAATTCAAGATACGCCTGAATGGAATGATTTTTTGAGATACTACTTTGCGGCTAGGAGCGATCGATATGAGATAAGAATGAATGGTACGAGAGATAGTGGTAGGCCGAGAAAGTTGTGGTTGAATGTGGTTGAGGAAATTCTTAGGAGGGGGAACTATAGGAGTCTTAAAAGCAGGACGGCCTATATGAAGCAGTGTTTGGGGGTAAATGAGGCAAAAGAGGTTTGCAAGGATAGGTCAGCAAGGAGGAAATTATCGAAGCAGAGTTAGGTGTACAAATACGTATTTATGAGTGAAACTTCATGACTGTGCCTACCCCGGAAGGGAACGGCGTGATTGGCATGTATGTAGAAATAATTTCTACAGACTATTTATAGGAGAGGGTTATTACCCATGAGCGCTAAGAGGGTATCTTCTCCATTCAATATCTCTGCCTCCAACAGGATCAATCGACTCAAGTCTTCATTTCCCAGAATTTCTGATTATATCTCCTCCATGCTCAAGTTTCATAAGCGTCCTATATACGCCCACCCATTTGCATACAAGGCAAGCTTTCACTTCCTTCGAGAATATAAGCATAATATCAAATATATATGAGCATCTCTTTCGTATTTTTCGCAAGAGAATATAAAATACGAGGATTCATATTTTATACTTAAATAAGCATATTATTCGTCAATATTTACACTACGTCAACTTGTCGACTGAATGATATTGCGATGAAAAGTAATTGAAACGAGTTATTTTTCGTCATTGCGAAATTTGTAGAAAAATCGCGTACTCTTAGATCACAATTTAAACAAAACCCTGGTTTTCCGCAATAATTATTTAAAATATTTAACTTAATCTGTTTAGGTACAAGAGAAAATTAACAGAAGCATTGGAAAAACTAGTACCTTTTTCCCGAAGTCGCCACTTTCGCGAAAAATTACATAAGACGAGAAGATTTACGGTGAATGATATGATAACACCATGAAGGTCCACACCACATTCGTTCTCTAATAATCAATAAACAAATGCCGCGGCTGAAGACAAAAAGCACAATTTTCATTGAAACGCTGCAGCAGTCGGCTTTTCATGCTGGGAAATCCGCACATTAAAATATTTATTCGTTGGTTAATTTGCAGTATTTCCGGCAGTGGCAGTTATGGCATGTCGTCATTGACGAAAGTACATTTGAATGACAAAATAGAAAATGCAGGATCTCCCTTAATGTTTGACGCAGGGCTGCCAACAGAGGCATTCGACCCGGAGATTAAGAGTAATAATTCTCCGGACTCATTGCTTTAGATCAATTACTCCGGGGAAGTGCCAGGTAAGAAACAAAAAACTACAAACACTTCACCTTTTATAGCAGATAATCCATCGCTTACAAAGAATTCTCGCATGAAATGCTCATTTTTACAAATAAATCCGATTTTAGACGCGTTTGTTAGGCAGAAAAATGAGACTTGGTCCAAATATCACATTTCTTCTTTACTTTTTAGAGCAGATGATTCAGAATTCTCTCATACAATGTTCTTTTTTTACAAATAAATCCAATTTAACAAGTGTTTGCTGAGCAAAAAAATAAAAAATTGCCCCAAATATTCGATTTTTTTAGAGACAAGCAAACTTATAGAGGTGTCGAAAGAACACAGTGACGTTAGAATTGTTTGTATTTAATTTTTAACGCTAAATATACATTTTTCATCTCAACAGCACAATTATTTGAACCGTAAAAGAGACAAAATGTGTCCTAAATTAACAATAACGAATCTGTCGCTAAATAGGTAATACGTTCATGATTAGTCGTTCAATCCTAAGATTGGTTGACAGTAGCCCTTCCCCCTTCCCTATCTAATGCTATTTCCCTTACCTCCTGGTATATTTCACAATGTACCGTCTTCTTTATTTGGTTCATGAACTTTTTCCAAGGTCTTCCTCAGTGGACTTTTCACTCCATTTTGCCCTCAATTACGTTCTTCACAAATCCATTGTGTCTACGCCTCTTAAGTCTCCATGAAATACGTACGACTTCGTAAAAACGAATAAAAAGCGGCTAATTCAAACTCATCCGGTCGAGAAGGTCCAGTAGTAGGTAACCCTGTAGAATGCCGTCGCAATGGAGCCTCCTTTAAAGCTTCCATATTCACAGAGTGCACTCCTAATTCCATTCTCATACCTTCGCTTCCTCTTTTCCCTCTTCCACGGCTCTCATACAGATATGGAGATGCGTTAACGGACACCCCATGTCCGTCTCCCGTGACCTACCGCTGGTCATCCTTACAGGAGAACAACCGTTACACAAGCAGTCTGATTTACCAATAGCGGATTCGATTAAGTCGCACATCCCTTTGCTCGGAGCCTAAAACATAATCAGAAATCATAATAACATAATCAGAAATCATTCACTCCACTTCCACTGTTTCAGTTTTACTCCCAAACGCTTAGGACACGCCGCTTTCTTGAAAGTTTTATGCACTCTTCGAGCCTATTTCGTTCAGGTTTTCTGCATGAATTAATATCCATTGTATCCATGAACAAATATCATTGGCATCAGCATTCAGAACCATGATACAACATACCAAATGACATTTAAACTATGCAATATATCCATACAGTATTAACGATGATATTTATTTATTTACATGTAATCACGTATGTTTTGTATCAGAGGAGGAAATGTCACAGGCTATGTGATAGCCTCGCGCCTTGGATTGAGGTTACGGAAAAGAGTTACAGTTCGAAATCTAAATAACGAAGCTTTTAGGAGATCGTTTGGTTATTGCGCTCCCATTAAGTTTAACCGCCTACCACTGCATATTGCTTCTTCAAAGTCGGTCCAAATATTTTCAAGAGAATTGAAAATATGGCTTTTTTTCTGTTAAAAATATTGGAGATTATTTATAATTTCTACGAACAAATTATATAACTTATAGTGCGTATTCGCGTAATTAATATAAGTATTGTTATACCAAACTGTACGCATCTGCTTGTTCTCCTTTCTGTTCTCCAGCCTCTGATCGTGTAAATACACTCCACTTTCTCAGGCGAGATATTGTAGAACAGCATAATGAGTAATGAAGCTCAAACGATTTCGTACAGTCTAATAATTTTTATTCCACCTCTTGCTACACGTGTTTCGACTCAACAATGATGATGACTGCTGTTGAGTCGAAACACGTGTAGCAAGAGGTGAAATAAAAAAAAATAAAAAATAAATAAAAAAATTAGTAGACAGTACGAAATTGTTTGAGTACACGTGTAGCAAGAGGTGAAATAAAAAAAATAAAACAATTAGTAGACAGTACGAAATCGTTTGAGCTTCATTACTGTGTAAATACACTTTGCAATACATTATTATTATACATTATATTTACTGTAAACTGTATCGTTGAATTTTTTATGTTATGGCTTCGCACCAGCCTGTATTGTGTTAAATATGAATGGTGGCAACCCCAACACAGGTTTTTCCTAAAGTGTGTCTATGTTCCACTAATATGATTGTGAAAATCTGTATGAATGTTTTTGTATGCAAAAGTGGTGGAATAAAATACATTAATATTTATATTAATATAAACATATGTCACAGGCGTGACTGGCAGACACCCAGACAAAACACAAAAAAGAAAAACTCACAGATTTGTTATAATATATTTCGGCGGACACAACCGCCTTCGTCAGAATGTTAGTAGGTAGGGACGGGTAAAGGATAGAAGGGAGGGAGAGATGGGAGGGTGGTGGGGGAAGGGGAAGGGAAGGAGAGGGGGATTAGTGAAAGACATTGATGCCGGGGGGGAGGAACGCGTGATAGAGCCAAATTAATGAGAGCTCTACAGAATTAACATAAATAGTGGAAGCAGATGGTGGAAGGGAGTACAGAACTGAAACATTGTAGCAATTGTCGAAAGATTTCTTATGATGAGAGGCGTGGATCGCCACGGGAAGGGAAGCAGATTGAGATGGGTTTTTGCAATTGGCTCGGTGATTATTAATACGTATGTTAAGCGGCGTGGAGCTTTTTCCGACAGAAAATTAATATTAATACATATGAATTTCGAATGTTGAGTACAATTATCTTTTTACAACAAATTGATAACATGAAAATCGTGAATAAAAATACCTCTACACAACACAATAAAAACAACGAGCAGATTTCTAATTTAAGTCCTATATATCACTTACACCTAACGCATGCATAGGATATATCCTAACCTAGAACAATAGAGTTCAGATAAATGTACCGACCTCCCTTCAACATATGAGAAACATCATGTAGATTACTAAATAAAAGTTCAATGTCATCTATTTCCAGCGACCAATTTTTTACCCCCGTACCAACCTCCCCTCCCCCGCCCCCACAAGAACTTTTCGGAGTTTCTTCTTTTTTGACGTATCGGGGAGAAAATTAAATATTTGTTCTGTATTCAAAGAAAACACCATTGAAATAGCGTTGTATTTGGCTTGGGTACAGAAATTAATTCTTTCCGCGTAAATCAAATAAATGATCCTTAGAAAGTAAGTCTATAATAATACCACTTCTAGCCAAAACATTTTTTAGAACTTATTTAAAGTTAAGATTATGAGTTGGTTGTAGGTATGTTTAACTCAATAAACAATGAGAAAAAGTCGCAGAATCTGGTTTTCTGCAGGAAAATTCTCAAAATTCTCTTTTGTAAGTCAAGAATGGGTTCATTGTATTTTTTTGTGTTCCTCCTCAGTATTGTAAACCATAAGCTAATGTTGATTTTACAAGAGGAACCATGAATAATTCATGATTCAGTTCTCCATGAGTTCTATATCAATGGCAGGGATAATGAAGGATAAACAAAGCCTTTTTGACGTCATATTTCTAAAATAAACAACTGATTTACTGGTTGCTAAGCCAACGATTCCGTGAATACGGGAAATTGTGTTTACGCTCCCAAAATTCCACATTTCTCCTTCCGAATACAAATTTTCCTTCGGGAGAACTGCTTAAAACTTACGCCTTTTCCAAAATTCGAGGAAAAACACTCAGCCAACATATCAATATGAATAATTAATATCAATTCTCACTCTTCGGGGAACCAATGTACACCTTATACGCTCGCGGGGTGAGAGTCTTTCTTTTTGAACGATAACTTCTTGTATACGTGAACATTAGATGAAGCACCATATTCAGACTAAGGCTGAAAAAAAAGACGATCGATAACAATATGCGCAGTGACTTTACGACAACGCTCTTATCCTATAACTTAATAATCACTTATCGTCGGAGCCTGACTTCTTCAATGGACCCATTTTTTTCGTTCATTTTTTTCACCCCCTCCCCGGAAGAGCAGCTTCCGAGCACAGGAGCCACGCATTTTAAATGCCTTTTTGAAAACTGCAGGCCTCCATGCAATATTCAGATCTATTTCTGGACCGAGCAGACGCCAAAAATTCTCCCAAAACGGAGGGAAAGAGATGAAAAAAACAACAGTCGCGTACATGCATACGTCCAAGCTCATGGGGTGATTGAACCATTGATTTTTTTCGATGGGTTTTCATTATTTTTTTTAAAAGGCGCTAAGACAGCGATCCGAACGTGAAAAATTTAACAATGAAGAAGATGAAAATAAGACACCATTATGAATACTTTACCAATTTATTCATTAATTACCTTCCGTTACAGGACCATACATTGAAACAGATAATGATGGAACTATAATGTGCGACAGCACCGCGTAACATTGAAGTACTTGAAACGCCCAATCGTCCATATTGAATACATCAAAGAAACAACTTGAAAAGGTACCTTCTGATATATCGTGTACATCGTGGGCAACACACATATAAAACATATGCGGCACAGCATTAAAGAAACCAAGCGTACACTAAGAAGTTAAGCGTATACTTTGTTAAGCGTATACTAAGAAGGTCCACGGATGAAAAAGTAAAAGAGGGATGATACTCCGCTCTGGTTAGGCCACACCTCGAATATGCCGCGAGCATTTGAGACACTGGTCAAAAAGATTTAACCAAAAATATCGATAAAATACAAAGAAAAGCAGCTCGTTTCGTTAAAAACTGCTACAAGCGAGTATATAGTGCCTCACAACTATTAGAGGGGTTAAGGTGGGAGCCCCTAGCGACTCGGAGGCTACTCGCCAGGCTTAGGTTGCTCGATAAATTCAGAACTGATATTTTTCAGAGCGACGGAGAGAATATTATCATGACTCCTCACTACATCTCTAGGTCAGACAGGTGCGACAAAATAAGAGAGATACACTGCCGAACATATAGGTATAAAAACTCGTTCGGGCTCAAAAGGCCGATATAGTCCTTTAATGTATAAAGATGAGTGAGAATGTACTAGAATGTACTAGAATGTTCTCGAATGCACTAGAATTAACTGGATCGGAAGGATCGGAGTGGGAATATCCTAGAATGTTCTCGAATGTACTGGAAAGTCCTCGAATATACTGGAAGGATCGGAGTGAGATTGTACTAGAATGTTCTCGACTGTACTAGAAGTAACTGGACCGGTAGGATCGAGATTATAATGGTATTTTCAAGGACGCGAACGGGACGAAGGATATACGCGTTGCAAGGACGAAGGATATACGCGTGTGGTGGGGATAGCTTCTGAGAGTACATAAGGCGTAGCGTGAAGCGCATACATCACTTGACTTTTTATAAATAAAGGAGTACGGTTAAAAATAAAACGTGAACAGTTGAAAAGTAGACTTCCATATTATAGTCTTCTATAAAAAATAGAGAAAACCTCACAGATGTACCAAAATGAAACCCAGCGAAGCGGATTGTCTTCAGCTTGTTTGTCTGTAGACGAAAATCGCCCTTAGTACCTAAATGCGAAACCAGACCGAGAGCAGAAATTCTCCCATGTCGCGACCCGCATAACCCATCATCTCACCCATCAAGACCATCCCAAACAACAGCTGTTTCATTCCCATGACAATGGGGACGCCCCTATGTGACGGTTGAACGGTGCGAACCAAGTAAGGCAGGTGAGGATCAAGAGGCCGGTAGGCACCAGGCTTGGCTGGCCAGGAGGGGTGGACCGCGCGCTATACAACGAACCGGTACTTCACACCGTGACGGACACAGAACCAACACAAAAAGCATACCCTGAAAGACTTGACCATCATACCCTGGGCCTTAATACAGGATGTGGGGGCTACTTTATGCCATCCAACTGCAACTACCCGGATAAGGATCACTACGTCTACGTAATACCCTGCGAGCCACCACGAGGGTGTGTGGCAAGGGGTGAAGATCACCAAACATGCACTATTGACATGCAAGTAGGATATTTAAGGGAGACATGCTAGAAAATAGGGTCACATGGAGCTAGATGGTTAGTATCTACATACTAAGGAAGGGATTATTGGTTGCTATTACATGCATCATGCACTACAGACTACTCTAAACTATATTTCACCTACCTATCCCTTTGCTACGCTGCATATTGTTCTCTCTTATACTACGCGGGAAAAATGACATTTTAAATCTATCGCTACGACAATCTATCTCTCTAATCTTGTTAATCTGATCAAATCTAGCATAATACTCAGGGGTTCTTAATAATTATCTAACGTCATCTGTGAACAAGACGGTTTCGAGTTTACTTAAAAGGATTAACCTATATTTTAACCTGCGTTCTGATAGTAATTCCCATCCGAGTTCTTCTATTAAGCTCGTAAAACTTAAACATTTATCATAACGGCCTTTAACATACCTAGTGGATATCCTTTGCACGCGCTCTAATTCTTTTATCGTACCTTTCTCGTACGGATGCCATATACTAGCGGCTACTACCCGTAGGGTGCGTCAAAATTTATAAACAACTCTTATAAGGTGTTTCTAGCTTCAGAGTCACTCAATCTGGATTTTTTGAAAACTTGTACAGAGTATCTTTGACGCAAGTTTTCTACTCTGAGATGAACTTAGAGTTTCCAAGCCAGTTTTATAGTAATTGTGACTTGAAGGTGGAGATCTTAACATGGGCTCTAACGGAGGTAGCTCGGTTTACAGCAGAAAAATGCCAGTTTAAGCGAGAAAGCATACTCAAGCTTTTCATTAAAATATGTATAAAAAGCGAAAAGTCCTGAGAAATTGTTGAATTAAAATATGATATAGACATTTTACCGCCCATTTTTTCACAGTTACCCGCGAATCTCAGTCGTAATTAAGGTAAAACTGCGGTAATTCCACGCAATGAAGTCCTTTTTATCATTTCCAATGCGACATTAAGGGTGATTTCAGCTGCAAAAACAGTTCTTACAAAAATAGGTGGTCATAAAAACCGTTTACACAAATCATTTTACATAAAAATACATGAAAATTTTAAAAAATCATTTTTCACGTCATTTTTCAATTCAAAAATTCAAAAAATCATTTTCAAAAAATCATAAAAAATCGAAAAAAATTTTAAGTTTGCATAAAAATCAGTTTATACAAAAAGTATTTCAATGAGTACTTAGTGACCCACGATTATCGCTCTAGTCACGTCTAAATGGTTGGAACGATTTTCGTTCACTGACAAATTAGCACGAAACTCTGCATATGAGTACATAATAGCCATGTAAATAGAAAAAAATAACGAAAAAAATTGCGCGTAATCGATTATGTCTCTGGGCAACTTTATGCTATTATAACACTTATCCTTATGGCACTCAACAGATATTTCGATGTAATGCGATGATATATGAATATATTTTCACGGAAAGGCGAAGAAGTACTTTCACATACTATTCTAATGGTTTCTTCGTACAAACACCAGATAGTACAATTACGTGCCACGCATAAAACGAGTTGTAAAAAGGTAGCTAACAGATATGATAGTAGCTAACGTGTTCCATATAAATAACAAAGTACCATGCCGAAAAAAACATACCATATAATAATAGCTTCTGCATAAAGCTCCATTTAAAAAATTGTAAAAGTAGACTGAGTATATGTAATTATGGAGTAATAAATATACTATTATTAACTGAGTACCGTGGGTAATACGTAAGTGCACGTGTAAATCCTTATTTCTTTGAGGTTATCCGTCGCAGTAACAATATTCTTCTTGTCCCGCGCCACCTGAATACACGAGGTTTGGACGCGACCCCCACTCGGAAACAAAGGTATATGGACACTCAAGGGATTTCGATTCCTTTCTCCCATTGAAACTCTCATCTCCCGGGATACTGTTGTCCTTTCCTCCGAGCCAGATTCTTCCGTACCATACTCCACGCCCGATCTCAAAACCTCCCGGTCCCCATTGTCTGATCCTTTTGCTTTTTCAATCCACTCCCCCACCAAAACAGACGGCAATTGGGATCGCTTTGTGAGCACCCGGCCTTTTTCGCTAAAGTGAGTCACATCGAGGCGGTAAATATGTGATGGGTGGAGAACACGGAAAAACCTTAAGGGAACGAGTCTCATGCGGAAGGCGATTCCCAGAGAAAGACGAGAATATCACGCATAACCCAGCCGGCAAGGCTATGGAATATCTACATGGCGTAACGCCCTTCTGCGTGGCAGCGCCATTTATTTAGATAGTTGGTCGTTACGCGTCTTCCCCCCTATTATTTTCAACAGTCAATCTCCACCAAAACAAAACTTTAAAAAAATCCTTAACAACGTCGAAAAAAACGAATAAAAACCTTATACTCATGAAAATAATTTAAACAAAAAACTATTTCGGTTAGTGCAACCAAAAAATAAATAATATACCGTTATAATGTAAGGCACATAAAACGAACACTCAGACAAAAATAAACGGGAGCAAAATAAACAGGAGCGTGGCGTTACAACGGGTAGCAATTTTGCAGAAAGATTTTATTAGTTTAAATCGCTTAAATATCTTTCTTACACGCTAATGGAGGTTCCACCATAACTAGGCAAGTCAAAACAAATGCTGGATTCCAACTTTTTGTTAAATTGATTCAAAAAATTCTAATTTAATCAAGGAAATATTTTCGGTAAACGCAACCAACAAATCCACCATAATAGTATTTGGGCGTTGGCTGTGCGCAGACTTGAGATGTAGCGAATGAGTCGATATGTATAGTCATTTTTTTTATAGATGTGTTAGTTTTGAGCTGTAGGGTGGACAATTTTAGGAATTTCACATGCAAATTTGCAGGTAACCGAGATCTGACAACACCTGATTTATGCGTAGAGAATCAGAAGTCGAGCAAGAGTGACATGGCCAGAGCTTGGGTGGCGGAGTGGTTATTGTTATTTGCGCCGGAGCATGTGCATCAAGGGTTCGATCCCCGCGCGATTGCTTTTGACTCTCGAGGTTTAGGATATGGCTTTAGCCTGTTTTTTGTAGTGTTTCAAAGCTAAAGATTATGCATTTAGAGTAGAATTAGAAGTCTTAATGTGTTCGATTTTCAGGCGTTAAAATGAGGAAATTCGAATTTATTCAAACTATTGATTTTAAAGAAAGGCAATTAGCGGTATGAATACTTTGTTTTAACTTTCGTTTTGCTTTAAACTAAGAGCAAATGCAATGTCTTAGAAATTGAATGAGAAATTCGCGTTTGTCTTACGAGTTTCTGTTGCCGATTCATTTCAAATATATTTTGTGCGTGTTTGCGAGTGCTGAGGATGTAAATTGGTCAACCATTTCAATTAAGGCAACTTGCAATCAGGTTATTCAAAAGCGAAGAATTAATGTACAGGAAAATGAAAGCGAACCTTGATTTGAGAGTAGAATACAAACGCGGGCTTAACTGCCACCGAAAGAGGAAGTATAAGCTAGTACGTGTTAATTTCACCAGCTGTAGGACCATGGATTAAATATTGCAATTTTAACGGAGCGATAATATAATTTCACATGAATGAAATTGTAGGAAATTAAGTGAAAATATCAATATGTCTTTAATTTGACTCATTTTTTTCGCGCTATACGTTTGCAACTCCTTCAAAACGGAAGGCATTTTGTAATCCCGAAGGATTTCCTGCGGTGACAATATGATTAATTTTCAAAAATGGATGATAAAAAATACACACTATCCACACGTTTTTTAACTATTTTGCTAAAATTCCTCATTTTTTAAATAAGCTCTCTCTGGAGTGCATACACATACAATTTCCCATGTAAAAGGGCTGGTATTCTTTAATTTTATTTTATATTTTTAACATAGTTTTCTCGGGGAATGCGGATTATTATGAATTTAAATATATAATAAAGTATGTGACTGTAGAACTTACATCAAATAAATAATACATGCTGATTTCTAGTACGTTAAATGCACCTATAGAGCCTGCCGCATGTCGGTGAGAGTTCAATGCACATTATAGAGCAGGCTGCTGATAATTCTCCCTCTGACAAAACACCTTTCAGGTGGCCTGTAGGGTGATATTTAGATGTAGATGTAGAAATTTAATGGCGAGATAGGTACATATGTAAGTTCATTAAGATAAAATACAATTATGACGGTGGGGCTTTGACCGTATCGCGTAAGAAAGTTGATGGTTTATTTCTTTAAACCTTCGATCAACCTCCCCAACTTATTGTCGTATTAATTAATAGTTTCTCGCTGAAAGATATAAGGCTAAGTAGCTTCTAGTTCATTTTAAAAGTGTGAGTGGCTGACACATCTCAATGGCTATTGGCATAGCCTGTCTCGGATTCTGGTCAAGTCATTTTTTTTTTCACCGCGAATTTACACAACCGGGAGCAAATAATTAATTATTGGAACCTCGGATTTTGCGAACCTATACAAAAAGTTCAACTATATTTTTCCTTATATTACATGGCATAAATATTTTAAAATGAAGCAGCTGGGATACGGATAAAATTTGTCTCTTACTACTTGTTTTTACGCGCTATTACCCGCCGACTGTATCAATACCTTTTTGAATTTTTCACTTAAAAACCATGGTGAACTATACCTCAAACAAAATTCATTTTATATTCGAAATACAAATTAGTTATTTCAAATACGAAGCAGGAACTACAAACAGAATTTAAAGGCTTTCAATAATAAAAAGCGGTCATTTTCTGCGGTAGGGTTTGAGGTAGAAAAACATACATTTATTCGAGTACATAAAATTAATTTTTGGTGAAATTTTGGCGCAAATAAAATTAATTACAGTCTTGCGAGAAAGTTTAACCGTAAAAAGCAATTTCTAACGTGCTTGCAGCGTAAATGGAAAAATGCAGTATTTTTCTTTTTCCTTAAACTCCGCCTTCAAAGGTAATGTTTTAGCGTCAAAACAGATGTCATCGACTCTTTTCAGTCTACTCCTTTGCAACGAGAAAAAAACGACACTTTGTAGCCCCTTTGACATACGCTAAATCTTTTTATAAAGGAAAAAGCAGAGGGGAAAATTGGGACGATGTTTACCTTCCTCCTGGCTTTCGGCCAAGTACAAAAGAGGGGACATGTTCGACAGATGTTTAGTCAAACATGTCAGGGGTTGGCTTGTCAAGTTGGATTACCTACCACTGAGAAAATATCGCTGTGGGAACACACTTTAAAATTCGTTTGGGAAAACGTATAGCATTTGGAAGCGTGAAGCTGCATTAATTATCTATCAGAACGCAGGTTAAAATTTAGGTTAAACCATATAAGTAAATTCGAAACCGATTTGTTCACAGATGACGTTAGATATATATTAAGAACCCCTGCGTATTATGCTAGGTTTGATCATATTAACAAGATTATTATTTTTTATTATTATTTATTTATTATATTTATTATATTATTTATTATATAATTAACAAGATAACAAGATTAACAAGAGATAGATTGTCGTACCGATAGATTTAAAATGTCATTTTTCCCGCGTACCATAAGAGAGAACAATAGGCAGCGTAGCAAAGGGATAGGTAGGTGAAATATAGTTAGAGTAGTCTGTAGTGCATGATGCAAGTAATAACAACCATTAATCCCTTTCTTATTATGTAGATACTAACCATGTTGCCCTATCATCCAGCATGCCTTCATTAAATATCCTAGTTGCATGTCAATAGTGCATGTTTGGTGATCTTCACCCCCTGCCACCCACCCTCGTGGCGGCTCGCAGGGTATTACGTAGATGTAGATGTTATTCGCGTATTCGATGGTGAAATGATGCGCGGCGGGCGAGATGGCATGCATGAAAGAAGAGGGTTGAAGACGCATTGGCTGCAAACAATCAAACTTTTTTTTCCAAAAAAAAATATCCAATTACCCTGGCTATGGCGCGCAAACATTTTGCGAGCACATGTTTGGCGAGCGTACATTTATGAATACTGTAATTCTTTTTTGGAACAATTTCCGTTTTTGAGCATTTTATTCAAATAATTACAATACAGCGACCATTCCACTACTTAAATATACATTTATTGCGTGTTAACTACACAATACTGATTCATTAAATATGGAGAATAGCGTATTTTAACGACTTACGTATTTCCCTCTGGTATGAGCAGGGTCGTTTGATTCGGTAAATCCGTAGCTCTATCGATATGGATCTTCGCAACCATTTCCACCACACGGCCGCCATCAATGTGCATATTGAGCATTTACCACCATTGCATACCCAAGAAAATCTGCGAATATGCGACGCCAGCCATCATTTCGAACACATATGCACTGAAAATAACCAAAAACGCTAATTATACAATGCTATTCTTATAGAGAATACATTAACATCGTCGGCCCCGGTGGCGGCGGGGCAAAGTCCTCGCCTGCTAACAAGAGGGTCGCGGGTTCGAGTCCCGCCTGGGTGGAATATTTTCTGCCCAGGACATGGGTGTTTGTATCTCGTCCGTTTTTACTGTTATTTACCCGACATAAATTGGCCCATTGGGCTGTATTCGGGATAATGAAGATAAATAAATAAATTAATTAATTAATTAAAATAAACACATTAATGGCGGACTTGTTTGCGTTGCGAAGGCCTCTATCGAAGGAAGAAGACAATCGATATTGAACGATCTTGTGATATTATAACCGTATGGTTCCATTTGTTATCAAATAGGATCTAAGGTCTGAGAATCACTCTATCGGAAGGTAATTAATGATTAATGTAACTTAGTATTCATAAATGTGACACAGTATCGAAGTCTTTAATCTTCCATTTACTTACGTCACTGACAATGACTGTACAGTTTTAAAGAGAGAATAACTCAAAATTTAGAACGGTAATATTCATCTGTTTTACATTTAAATCAATTTTCCGGAGGTTTTCGCTTCATTAAAACAGCTTTCCTTGTACATAGCATTATTATTAGACAGAAAAATACTATTCTCCTCAAGTCTATCCCATTCCCCGATTGGACTATGTAATTTTGAGTTCATTTTGCGAGGATAATAGCAGGGAAAGGTAATATTTCGTAGATCAAACTTAATAGATGACGCTTTTTTCATTTAGCATCCATACTTAAAGAAAATAAATAAATCCACAGTAAAAACTGACCTCCACTAAATACACTCCCATAATATACGGCACCATTCCATCTCCCAAAACCTTATCCCTTACATCTTTACACGGCTGCTGTCCTAAAACCCCCTGCCACACGCCCATGCGGCGGCTCGGAGGGTAGTTTGTAGATGCAGATACTACTAGCAAAGGTACCCGTTGAAATTCATCGGGGGATGAAAGAAAGACAGGGCATAATAAAATAAGTTAATTAATACCTCATTATTTGCTGCTAATAAATAAACTGGCAGAACGCTAGTAGATCACAACTCAAATATCTATTATATCTATCTTTATAATGGGCAAGAAACGTTAGTCAACTTTATCATGAATGCCATCCTGAACGTTTCCAAGTAGTAAAAAAAGTAGCAGGGACATGCTACAATCAGATACGTTACAAACCCGTCTTCCTGCATTAATATAACATCGTGGCATTTTCCTGTTTTACATGGGTCCAACTTAAATTATTCCACCTGAAATGAATTTTTAAAAATACAATAAAAATAAAAATAAAACAATATTTATCTACTTTGTCGGTGGAACCAACGGCCTTAATCTGACAATGAAGACTGGCGACATAGGCAAAACCTAATAAGTTAAACGTGGAGACTACCCAACAGCCTCAGGCGGAGAAAATTCGTAGGGAATGGACACTTCCACTGAAAAAAGTTCACGCGACACTGCCGCTAAGTTTAACTACCACTATACCACGGAGGTGGGAGGGGGAGAGGTGCAAGGGAAGAAACTAAAGTATGCTCACCGAGAGGGAAAGATAACATCAGTCTCCCAGTCATTAATTTTCAAAGGAACGAGAGCGAAGTGGAAAAGTTTTAATGTTATGAAACCACAGGAAGACCACTACGCATGGGGAATTAAGGCATATATTAATGGAAATCTCAAGGACAAGGCAAGGTCGTTGAGAGAACTCTACGACACTTTCAAAAGCAGAAGAGACGACGCGTCCTTCATACAGACGATGACGGCAGCACGACATCATTCTGAAAGCAAGAATTCTTCGCTATTTTCCCCTTTCTCACGGGATTTTACTTTGGTTTGTCGTTGCATTTCTTCTCCGACTTCATTTTTTTTTTCTCCTTTTCACCTTTTGCAAAAATTTCGCTCCTTATCGGTGGGAACCCGCGATCAATATGACATCAACCAGGAAGACAACAGGGAGGCAATAACTGGTAAACTGATTCGCAAAATAGGATTTGTAAAAGAGTACTCGGAAAATGCGACGATAAAGTCAAAGAAATCAGCTGCTTGTCCCTAAATATTTTAACTTGGAATTACGCTGCCAGTATTTGGGATCCTCATGAGAAAGGCTTAACGACAGAGTTAGAACGCGTGCAGAGAAGATCAGCAAAATACGTGAAAGGCCTTTATGAGAGTCTCGTTAGTGTTACTCACATCTGGCAACAACTTGGTAGGGAATCGTATTCAGACCGTCGATTGAAAATTAGACTCAATCTTTGAAGGAAATTCAACACCGATTTATTTTCAGAAGAAGTTATCTTATGTCTCCATTTCTCATGTTTTCAGAAGAAGTATCTTACGAACTCCAACATACTACGGTAGATCAGATCATGAGAGTAAAATAAGGGGAATAGATTGTATAACAGAAAGGTTAGAATGTCGTTTTTCCCGCGATCACTAGGAGACCATTATGGCTGCGTTAAGACTTTGAGGTACATAGGTTAGTTGACAGATAGCGTAGCAGATGTATGCATATGCCCCCAAATGCATGTTTTTAAATCTGCCGAGTAGTGCTAACACCATGTTTTGCATGTTCTCTGCGTGATTCTTGTTTCACGTTTCCATAGTTATATTTTAGAATATTCTAGTAGTCACTGTAGCATTTGTGGCGTACCGATAGTGTGGAGCTAGTTGGTGAAAGTAAATCAAAAACTTTTAAGTAATGGCCCACTAATATTTTTGTTTACGACCCGGATTTCGTCACGTAATGACATCTGAAGACAGACAGATATCTGAAGATGTCATTACGTGACGAAACCCGGGTCGTAAGCAATAAAAATATCAGTGGACCATTACTTAAAAGTTTTTTATTTCCGATATGGAGAGGTTCCACAAAGTGAAGCCTGAATTTATTAGTTGTATGGTGAAAGTAGATTTCTTCACTGTAGTTCATGTTGGTGATAAGTCACCCCCTTCCGTAAACCCTGGTGGTGGCTTCCAGAATAATAAGTAGATTTCGATGTAGAAGAAAACAAAAGGCAAAAACAGGTCAACCTATTCGCAAATTAGGATTTGTTAAATAAGTACTGGAAGAGTGCGACGATAAAATCAAAGAAATCAGCTACTTTTCCCCTATTAGACCCCAATAGGCTTAATAGAAGCAACGAGCTTAATAGAAGAACTAGGATGGGAATTACTATCTGAACGCAGGTTAAAATTTAGGTTAAACCTTTTAAGCAAATTCGAAACAGAGTTGTTCACAGATGACGTTAGATATATATTGAGAACCCCTGCGTATTATGTTAGGTTTGATCATATTAACAAGATTAGAGAGATAGATTGTCGTGCCGATAGATTTAAAATGTCATTTTTCCCTCGTACCATAAGAGAGAACAATAGGCAGCGTAGCAAAGGGATAGGTAGGAGAAATATAGTTAGAATAGTCTGTAGTGTATGATGCATGTAATAACAACCAATAATTCCTTTCTTATTATGTAGATACTAACCATGTGGCCCTATTATCTAGCATGCCTTCATTAAATATCCTACTTGCATGTCAATAGTGCATGTTTGGTGATCTTCACCCCCTGCCACACACCCTCGTGGTGGCTCGCAGGGTATCACGTAGATGTAGATGTAGAATAGGAATACGCTTCCAGTGTATAGGACCCTCATGAGGTAGGCTAAGAGACAGAGTTGGAACGCGTGCAGAGAAGAGCAGCAAGATACGTGAAAGGCCGTTATGATAGTTAGGTTAGCCGATAGGCCGTTAGTGTTACTGACCCCTTGCAACTACTTGGATGGGAATCGCTGTTAGACCGTCGACTGAAAATTATAATAATAATGTTTGTTTATTGCTCCAAAATATGAAATACAGAAAAAATACAAAGAATACAATATTGATATATTTGGAGCTTTAGGTAACCTATAAGGCGAACCTGTGTTGAGGTTACTATCAATTAGAACTACGACCATACATTGTTACATTTAGAACAAGAAAAATATATATATATACCAATATTTCAAATGAATTACTTTTAACAAGTATGTTTACAAAAATAATAATTTTATTGAGCAAAATATATCTTCGATTTTTTCATAAGTAAATAGCCAGTTTTTAACATCTTTTAAAAAAGAAGCAAGATTAAGTGCACATTTGTACTCAGAAGGTATAGTATGTTATACATTTTTCACCCAATGTATAAAAAACTTCGCCTGTACAGAGACAATTTGGGCCTCGGCAAGGGTGTCAATATACTGCGAAAATTCCATAAACCTGGCCTATTTGAGACAGGAATTTTAGCACCACTCCTCAGAAAAAACAATCTAAGTACTTTGTACACGTACAAATGCCTAAGTGGGAGGAATTTCAAATGTTGACTCAAATTAGACTCAATAGTTATGTAACTTAAAAACCAATTTATTTCCCGAGGAAGTAATTAGTATCTTACTATCAGATCATAAGAATAAAATGAGGGAATCAGATTGTAGAACAGAAATTTTTTAAATAAAATTCTCCCCGCAATCGATAATAGACCTTATTGGCTGTGTTAAGACTTTGAAGTAGGTTAGTAGACAGGTAGGGTAGCTGATTTATTCATATGCCCCCTATTGCATGTTTCTAAACCTGTCGGCTGGTGCTAACACCACGCTAAAAGTCTGTTGTGATACCCTCGTTAGTGTTACTGACTTCTAGCAACAAGTGGGATGAGAATCGCACTCAGACCGTTGATTTAAAATTGGTCGTTATCAATTACGTTAATTCAAAACCAGTTTATTTTCCAAGGAAGTCATCAATATCTTACGAACTTCAATATACGACGACAGATCAGACAATGAGAGTTAAATTAAGGAAAATAGATTGCAAAAAGGACAGGTTGAAAATGTATTTGTTCTTGCGATCGAGAACAGACCATAATGGCTGCCAATGAGACTGTGAAGTGGGATAGTCGACAGATAGTCTAACTATTACTTGGTTTGCTCCCTATTACTTGTTTGTTAACCTGCCATTCAGTGCTAACATCAGCATCCCTCTTGATTACGTAGTTGCATTGTAGATTAATTTGTGGCAACCCCGTCCATCGGTGCGTTTCCACGGTTTCCACACCGCCCGCTCGCCAGCGAAACAAGTAACGCTCTCGCCTCCTCCCTGGCCGACCGGCGCAGTCCGCGAGACTAGCGCGCTCACCTGTCAAGCAGGCGGCCCGGGTTAGATTCCCCGTCCCGGAGTTTACCATTTGTATATGCTTTTCTCACGCACATTTTCGACTGTTCTAGAGCATTGTTCTGGCATTTTCCTGAAATTGTATAGCATATTCTAGAATGGTCGCTCTCGGTATAAATACATCTACATCTACGTGATACCCTGCGAGCCACCACGAGGGTGTGTGGCAGGGGGTGAAGGTCACCAAACATTAACCATTGACATGCAAGTAGGATATTTAAGGGAGATATGCTAGATAATAGGGTCACATGGAGATAGATGGTTAGTATCTACATAATAAGGAAGGGATTATTGGTAGTTATTACATGCATCATGCACTACAGACTACTCTAACTATATTTCACCTACCTATCCCTTTGCTACGCTGCCTATTGTTCTCTCTTATAGTACGAGGGAAAAATGGCATTTTAAATCTATCGGTACGACAATCTATCTCTCTAATCTTGTTAATCTGATCAAACCTAGCATAATACGCAGGGGTTCTTAATATATATCTAACGTCATCTGTGAACAACTCTGTTTCGAATTTACTTAAAAGGTTTAACCTAAATTTTAACCTGCGTTCTGATAGTAATTCCCATCCTAGTTCTTCTATTAAGCTCGTAACACTTATACAATTACCATAACGGTCTTTAACAAACCTAGCAGATCTCCTTTGCACGCGCTCTTATTCTTTTACCATACCTTCCTAATGAAGCCCATGGCCCTGCGAGCCAGTCTTGTATCGATATGGGAACAATAAACAACAGTGAAACTTAACACAAGCCTCTTCAATCGCTAGCTGACCTAGCCAACCATTCAGGTACAAATTCAATAGTTTCAGTAGCCTCGGTAGCATACCCATAGTGCAGTGAACGTTGATGAAAGTTAATTTTCACCCCACAGTGCATGTTAGTGATAAATCGCCCTCTGCCAAACACCCATGAGGTGTCTCACAAGATAATATGTAGATGTTGACGAAGTACATGGTGAATTATGTAAGTTTCTCGCCAATTGTTTCTCTCTCCATCAAAACACGTCGAAGGTCCTCTTGAAGCGCACATCTGATGGAATTCAAGATATAACGGGTTCCCACTTCGCTAAGCATGTCTGCGAAAAGGTCCAGCAAAATATACACCCGGGAGACTATTTTTAAAAGGGTTAAAGAGGCTGCAAGGGGCACAAGCCAGCGGCTCACTTTCGTCTTCCGAGAGAGCAAAATTTACTCGAGTTACACCCTTCGCTTATTCAAGCAAGAGAGAGAGGCAAGGAGTGACAAGCCAAGAATAGCATCGGGCTCATCTCGACGAAAACTGCACCAGCTACAAGAGTGGTGGACGGTGGACTTACGGTTGAATAAAACAATATTTGAAACACTTAGCCTCAAGACATACACCGTTGACAGCGAAAAAAGTGGTGGCCGGGGGCAATCCGACAAAAGTAAACACATGTCAATGTCAATATCAAAAAGACATGTCATGGGGGAAACACATCAGGGAAATTACTAGTGTAGCAAACCGTAGATTAGGATTCGTAAAAAGGGTTATAGGCAAATGCGATGAGAGAGTACGAGAAAGAAGCTATTTTACACTTGTCAGGCCTCATTTAAAATATGCCGCTAGTATATGGGATCCGTACGAGGAAGGTATGATAAAAGAATTATAGCGCGTGCAAAGGAGATCCGCTAGGTTTGTTAAAGGCCGTTATGATGATTGTATAAGTGTTACGAGCTTAATAGAAGAACTAGGATGGGAATTACTATCAGAACGCTGGTTAAAATTTAGGTTAAACCTTTTAAGTAAATTGGAAACAGAGTTGTTCACAGATGACGTTGGATATGTATTGAGAACCCCTGCGTATTATGCTAGGTTTGATCATATTAACAAGATTAGAGAGATAGATTGTCGTACCGATAGATTTAAAATGTCATTTTTCTCTCGTACTATAAGAGAGAACAATCGGCAGCGTAGCAAAGGGATAGGTAGGTGAAATATAGTTAGAGTAGTCTGTAGTGCATGATGCATACTAACAACCAATAATCCCTTCCTTATTATGTAGATACTAACCATCTAGCTCCATGTGACCCTATTATCTAGCATGTCTCCCTTAAATATCCTACTTGCATGTCAATGGTTAATGTTTGGTGATCTTCACCCCCTGCCACACACTCTCGTGGTGGCTCGCAGGGTATCACGTAGATGTAGATGTAACACTTAAATTAGTGAAGTTCAATCATTAAGTTTATGTTGGTTTAATAAATTCACTGATCTAAAAATTTAAATTATTATTATTATTACGTATATTACCGGTAGAGGTAGGTTTTGTTGAATGTCAGAGGATCTCCTCCCGGTCTTTTACAAATTCAGGGGCCTATCTCGCTCAAGTATATTCTCTTTCGTCTCAGCATACAATATACCCTTCTTCATCGCGTCCATGAAATCTATTCTCTTTCTTCCCCTTCCCCGCCTGCCCAACATCCTTCCCTCTATCACACTCTTCAGCAACCCATTACACCTTTATAACATCCTTCAGCCATCTACTCTGCCTATCACGGATTTTATTCAGAAGTTTACTTTCCTCGCCCACCATCTCAAGCACTTCCCCGTTAGTTTTCCTTTCCGTCCACCTAACCTTCTTCATCCTTCTCCACACCCACATCTCAAATGCCTGCAGCACATTCTCGTCCTCCTTTCTCAGGGTCCATGTTTCTGCCCCATACAACGCTAATAAGTGTTTATTGCTGGTTAACATTTTTCATATTTTATCACTGATCTTACAGAAGATATTATGATTAACAACTGATCTTAATAAATATAGTGATCTCTAAAATTGAATTAATGAGCGTTTATCGCTGGTTTATATTCGTATATTTAAATACTGTGGTAAATAGCGGATCTAAACCCTCCATGGACGTGCGAGTCAAATTTGTTACGCTTCAATCTGCTTTCCGAGAGGCTTTTCCGTTTGGTTGCTGCGCTTTACAGAATTGTAACGCTTCGGATTACGTGTGTGGAATTCTGCGTCTCTTTCGATGGTTTATCAAACAATTTGAATTGGTGAATGTGTGACGCTATTCACTGACAATGGCGTGCCTGGTGGAGCTCTGAAATGAATATTTTCATCTGTCATGTGACGAAAAAATTGGGAGAGTTTAAAAAAGATACTTAATGAAGGTAATGTTGAAGTATATCTTGTGAAAATATTATTTAGAAAAGTATTATATTAAATTAAATACATACAATACAAATATGTCACATTTCAAAATATATATTACTATCAAATAAATTTTTAAATAGCACTTTTAAAAAAACTAACATGGTAGCAGAAATTTTTTTTCGTTTTAATGTTTCATAATACCGTCCATAGAGGGATTAAATGAATTCACTGATCTCAAATAGAATTAAAGTGTGTTTATTTCTGGTATATATTAGTCAAATTATGTCACTGATCTTATAGAAAATGTTATGATAAACAACAGATCTTACAATAAATTTACTGATCTCTAAAATTTTAATCATAAGTGTTATGATATATGTCTCAAATGGTGACGGCTACCGTCACTCATTTCTTTGGCGTGTATTTCGACCGTATGAACAAAGGTGTCGTTCCATTTCGCAAGCATGGCCCACGCTAGTACTAAATAAAGTACACGTCATACAAGAATGGCGACTACCTGAAGTGGAAAATATGGTGAGAATTATGCAGATCTCATTAAATTTCCTAACCTCACACTATACCGTTCCTAAAAGTAAAATAAGAACTACGGTGTAGTCAAACACTTCATATTCATTTACGAAATACCGTGCAAGTCGCCACTAGGGCTCAGTGCGCGCCGCGTACGAATACTGTAAGTGCCGACCCAAAAGTATAGGTGAAAACGAACGCTATGCCTCGCCGATGCGAGGGCCTTCAGAATAGAAATACTCTGGACGAGAAACTACTATAGATATCGAGTCAAAACTTGCAGTGCTTGCAATGGTCATCGCGGTGAGGTAAGAAAGTAATCCCCATCGGCACAGGTCACCGTGGTTACACGATAAATAAACAAAACTTAAACCCTCTTCACCAACATTTTGCACTAACACTAAATAATCCAGAAAGCTATACCATGCCGAAAATGTCATTTGGGGTAAGCTAATAATAATGATAGATACATACATGCATACACCAGGCATGCAGCACTAAACCCATTTCAAATCAAAACCGCACACTTTCCCACGGCCGCTTGCGGCAGGTCAAAAGTAGTCAGGATCAGAAACAGGGGGGTGCTAAGTAGACGATCATGGTACCATGCAGTACTCTATTTTAGGTTCAACTATTGGTTAGTATAATTCATGCCATTGATAAAGAATGCCACAGGCTACTAAATAATCCAGAAAGCTATACCATGGCGAAAATTTCATTCGGGGTAAGTTAATAATAATGATACATACATACAAATCACGGCGTTCCCTTCCGGGATAGGCACAGTAACAAAGTTTCACTCATAAATGCATATTTGTACACCTAACTCTGCTTCGATAATTTCTTCCATACTGACCTATCCTTGCAAACCTCTCTTGCCTCATTTACCCCCATACTCTGCTTCATACACGCCCTCCTGTTTATAATTTCCTCAACCACATTCAACCACAACTTTCTCGGCCTACCTCTACCTCTCGCACCATTCATTTCACTCTTATATACCTGTTTCGTTATTCCATTCTCTCAGCATGGCCAAAACAACGAAGCACACTCCTTCCATATATGTGTACCCCAGAAGTCAAGGGGTCTAAGTGACATTTTTGAAAAAAATAAGTTAGGTACAGAAATGGGATGTGAAAATATTAATCTTTTAGGTGGTAAAGGGATCCAAGTGGTTTTCTTGATAGGTGCTGCTATCTAGAGTAATGCCTCTTAACTACTTAGTGGGTTGTACCAAACATTTTAAACTTTGACTTAAGTTTTCTTTAAACAATGGTTTTGTTACTTAGACCACTTGACTTCTGGGGTCCTCATATGTCCATTACTGGAACATCTAACCCACATTCATTTTTTACCCACTCATTCCTGACCCTATACATCCCACTTTTGCCGCAAACACTCCTCTGATAAAATGATGTAACTATAATTAACAAAAGTACATACCTTCAAAAATAGTGAGGGTCAAAGTGTCATAGAACTGATTATCGCAACAATCCCTAGCTGTACGTGGAAACAATGACACTCTAAATATATCGGGTCTGCATTCTATTTCCTCTATCTTATTCCTGTGATCGTTTCTATCATAATAGTTTGACTCTAGCAAAATATGTTGTACGTCCGGGAAAAAATTGTCCACATCAAACTTTCGTATGACATTTAATCTATATTAATCCCTTCGATCAGACACAGGTTCCCATCCCAATTCTTTCAACAATTCAGTAACACTGCTAAGTTTATCGTAACAATTTGTAACAAATCTTGTTGCTCTCTGCTGTATTCGATCTATATCTGAAAATATTCCTACTATGTAAGGGTCCCATATGCTAGCGGAGTATTCCAAGTGAGGTCTCCCGAGAGATGAACAACATCGCTAAAATTATTCATCTCTTAGATGAATAGATGCTGTTAACATGACTCAGTCAACTCTTGCCCCAAATAACTAGCTACTTTTAAGAAATCTCAACTTTTTAAGGTATAGGACAGCATGCGAAATCACGTAGTGAAATGTGAATACTTGGCGTAATATTTTTTAATAATAGTTCAGATGAAATAATGTAATTAATGTAACATTTTGGTTAATTATATCGTTTATAAAGCTATATTTGTACAAATGTGTCATAATTACAGTACACGTCATAATGATAAGTTTGAAAATGCTACAGGAAGTGGCATGAGTTATGTAAAGAAGACTGAACTCATTTCTAATTTTTACTTTTCATTTTCTCTAATGATCTAGTTTTTGCACAACAAAAATCCTATTGTGCACTGACCACACTACTGGAAAACGTGGTCAGTAAATTTCCAATCCTATTTTATATTTTAGCCGTATTTATCGCCGGAAATAAATTCATTGATTGATCATATAGGCAAATTTTAAAATTCGTAAACAAACCACAATTTCACCATGGGTAAATCACCTTAACCGGTTAAAAAAAGCAGATTGAATCGTGGTGACCCCTCATAAACAAGCTAGCTCATTGGTGACGGGCTAAGACGTGAATCTAGCACACAACCAAGTCTATACCTCATCGCTTTTCCGCACCACGAGACGAGGAAATCCGGAGCAAAAATCCGTGCTTCGGAGAAACCGTAGCGTGAAAGAAATGCAGACGATTCTCAAGGCGAGAAGGGATGACAGAACGATTAGTCATCGCCGCGTACATATTTCGGGCGGAGGATCGCCCGCCACTCACTGACAAACCACCCGTCCCGGCATTTCCTCGTCTTCCCCTGCAGCGAATAAAAAAGAATCACAGCGCGGGAAGAGAGGTTAAAGACCCATTAAAAAAGCCAGATCTCGGAAGTACCATCACGTGGGACGGAAGAAGTGCAATGGACATCAATCGGAGAATAGCCCAAGCTAAGACGGCGTTCATGGGTCGACTTAATATATCATTTTTTCAACGTACTACAGGGTGCGGCATTATAACTTCCTATTTTTCTAAACATAATAAAACACATTTTATGAATGGGAATTTTTTTCTTTTTCTAATGACATTGTAGGTACATATCTAAAGTTATGCGTTACACAGTTTTGAAAATGGCATTAGATAGGTGACGCCCACCACTGTCCATACATTGAATAAGCCGATTTCTGGCGTTTTTCATGACCATGACCAGCATAGCAGCGGTTATGTTGGCAATTTCTGCCCCAATTTGTGTCAACCCCCCAAAAAAAATCCATTTCTGTTTTTTTTTTTAATCTCGTGTTTATGTCAACCGTCCAAGGACCCTACAAGACCTGAAGGCCAACATCCTGGCACACATCTACGTATCTACATCCACGTACTACCCTGCAAGCCACCACGAGGGTGTGTGGCAGGGGGTGAAGATCACCAAACATGCACTATTGACATGCAAGGACATATCCCCTACATATTTACTCGGCTGGTGTCCTAACACCCACTGCCACGCGCCCATGCGGCGGCTCGGAGGGTAGTATGTAGATGCATACGTAGATATTGTAACAAATTTAACGAGATACAAGAGTCAAGTAGGGATTATGCAAGGGATATAGATAAAAGGGCAAAGATTAAACGTTAAGATAAGATGAAGTAAGATTTCATAGAAGGGAAAAATTTAGGTTAAATCTTTCGTGCAAGTCTGAAGCAGACTATTTATTTCGCGAACGTTCAGCCCACATATTTTGCAAGAGCTAAACTACTGCAGTTGAAACGACCAAATGAATGAGATTAAGGAAATAGACTGCAGAAACGGTAGACTTAGTTGGTACCACTGGCGGATTAAAAAAATAGGCATTAGCAAATCAACTAATCAAGCCTTTCAGGATTATTAAGCAGATGTAGATTATAAGCAACAGTTTCCTAGAAATGAGTCCACGAACAAGATGAGCATTTTTCTATTAGGAGGTTTGCATCTGGAGGCATTGGATTCCGAGACGCGCCCCACTTCCATCCCGTCACATCCACCCGTCGCGTCGGCCGAAATTTTAATCTCGAGTCGGAGCGAACGAAGGGGAGGGTCGGCGAAAGAGAGAACGAGACAAAAGACGCATTCACGCGCGAGCGATAAAATTACGCCATGAGTCGACCGAGGCCAGAGAGAGTGACTCTCTCGAACGTCTCCCAAGTTCAAAATCATGATTCTGCCAAGCCACGCTTAACGGTTGGACGCTCCGGTGCAGGAAAAAATCAGAGGAAACCCGAGCCAGAATTTTCCTCGGTCATAAATGACGACGTATTCGAAAATCACTTTTAAATTTAGACCGTCTTAATACCTACGTGGTTTTTAAAAGTACGTTATAGATACGATGAAGTAAGATTTGATGTAAGGGAAAATTTACGGGGTTAAATCTTTCGTGCAAGTTTGAAACATACTTTTTATTTTGCGAAAGTTCAGCCCACATATTTTGCAAGAGCCTAACTATGACAGTGGAAACGATCAAAGGGATGAGATTGAGGAAATAGACTGCAGAAACGATAGATATAGAATGTAATATTTTCCACGTGCAACAAGGGACCATAACGTTTGGCATACATCAATTCTAGGATACTTTGACCCTGACTAGGTAAAGGTAAGTTTAAGTAGAGTTGGTAACTGTGCTCAATAACTTAATATAATTATCTACAACTCACTATGCAAGAATATTCCGGCATAATTAGACTTTCTGCACGATTTACTACCTTGTAGCACTTTTAATCAATCGCATTAATATTTGTATAGGGGCAGAGCTTGATAGTATTCATCATGGCGCCTCTGTTCTACATAGTTCTACATGTTCTACGTAGTGCCACTACGTGGCGTTGCGCCCGTACTTCCGATACGAGTGTTTTCCTGTTGTAACGAGACTTGCGTGTCCCTCGCTTCCCACTAGAGATGGGCTAAGTCGATCATTTTAGTGATTCAATCATTTTGATTCGAGTCACTTAAAAGATTCAATCAACTGATTCAATCATTTTATTTATCATGACTCGTAAGTCAGATTGATTAGATGAATCACGAGACTCACGTGAATCGAAAGACTCGAATTAATCAAGATTGAAGAGACTCAAACACTCACAATGATGCTAATTGATGCCATCAATCTATTTGAATAATTGATTTCGAATAATTACGATCGTGCTTAGAAATTTAGGAAGGCCGATTGATTTCCATATTCCACAAATTCTGGATCCGCATTAAATTGGAGATTTCCAAGTACTATAGTCACGAGATTATTTTGAGAGGCAAAACTGTCACAGACTCTGAAGTCAAGAAGAATAACGTCAAACTATGTACATGAAAATTAAATCGCAAGCTCAGAATAAACAAATTAATGTGCATGAATGTTTTCTGATCTGCTGTATTGAATTCCATTCAATTAGGAGCTTTCAACTGAGCAGGTGATTAAAATTCTTATCAAGTTTACCAACTGTAATGAAGCGCTGATTTTGAAACGAGTGTTAAATTTCATCGTTTTTAAAATGATCGCCTTGTCTCGAACTACTATACAAACATAAACTCACTGACCAAATATTAATGGATTTATTCCCATGAAGATATCTCTCTGAAATTTCATGACTAGACATAACGGATAACGTACATGTGAATATGTTTTTCCACTTAATATCACATTCAATCACACGGCAGACGGAAACACAAAATGATTGAATGATCGAATCATTTTCCCGAAATGAATCACGAGTCATTTGACTCACTTGGTGTTTCAATCATTTTGAACGAATCGATCATGAACGACCCATCACTACATCCCACCTCGCCTGCCAAGCAGTTGTATCTATATGCATCTCAATATACTTGGATTCTTTGTGTGCATCCGTTCTTGATTTCCCTGTGCAAATCCTCTACAATAATACTAACCAGTATTTGTATCTTAATTAGTATACTGCATAGTGAAAAGCTAGTCAATGCAGTACTCTCCTAGTTCTTGCCTAACCGCGCATTGTTATTCTGACGGCTTTTGTCCTACGCCTAGCGGCCGGGAGAAATCGTGTGGTTCTGATTTGAACAGGGATGAGGAATTGAACAGGAATGAGGGAACAGGGATTTGGACAGGGATGCCTAGTGTGGAATCACCCCGTGCCACACACACTGGCTGTTGCTTGCACAGTATTTAGTAGATTTAGATGGTTCCGAAAATAGGAGAAAAATCAGAGAATAAGGAAATAGACTGCAGAAACGATGTACATAATACGTAAATTTTTTTCACGTACAATTTTGGGACCATTACAATTGCGATAGATTAAATTCCAAGTAACTCCGACACTAACTAGGTAGTCTTTGTACTAGCATTTAATAGCATCCCGACATTACAAACACCTCACCCCAGTTGGAAAGTGAGGCATGATATTTTTCTGCTTGATTTTTATCTTTTGGTATCAGCTACGGGGTATTAACATCACGTTTTGAGTGATTCCTGTATTATTAGCGGAGGGATCAGTAATTGAAGGGAAATGTTTGACCGTCGCGGCTGCAAAGGGAGTGCAGAATTAGACAATAAGTGCGTGTTTTCGAGGCTTTTTTACTCTCCCAGTTGACGTTCACCTGGATGCCGAAATGTGGGCACAGGAGTCAAAATTCCATTGCTTTCAAAGAAAATTAGGATAAATCGTTAAGTCAAAAGGCGCTCGGTTGATCCGGTGATTTTACGAGCTCCGTTTCAAAAGATTCCACTTTTGTAGTGGATAATCCCGGCGCCCGTTCATTACAGGTCCAACTCAAGCGGCTGGAGAATTTTGAAAACTCCTCTCACAGAACAGAGTTCTCTCCGGTATCCCGGGTGAAGATTCTTCATCTCAACGTTTACAAAAGAAATGCATCCCCTCTCGCTTTGCGCTCATTAGGTAAACGCTTCTCCCTCACAACTACATGACTTAACCCGGGAATTCAAGCTTCAGAAATGAAAATTGGACAAACCTTCATGGTCTTCACGGCGTGACTACAGTGAACAAATCGTGTATGCATATTGACTGACCGTGGGTCCAGAAAAAAATAAAATTGACGCCATCCGGAGACACTTTAGGTGCCGCATGAGTTCAAACATGACCCATGGTAATCATTATTCAAGAGGTTGCTTGAGTATCTGCATCTACATGATACCCCGCGAGCCGCCGCATGGGCGTGTGGCAGGGGGCGTTAGGTCACCGGCCGTGTAAATATGTAAGTTTTTGGGAGGTGAAATGGTGACATATATGATAGGAGTGTACTTAGTGGAGCTTAATTTTTATTGTGGTTGCTTATCTTGCGCGGAAAGAGCGAGTTTTATGTATGTACCTATCTGTTCGGCAGTGTATCTCTCTAATTTTATCGCATCTGTCAGACCTAGGGATGCAGTGAGGAGAAATAATATTCTCTGTGTCGCTCTGAAAAATATCAGTTCTGAATTTCTCAAGCAACCTACGCCTAGCGTGTAGCCTCCTATTAATTTAATTTTTATGCCAAATTTTTGTACCTATCTGTTCGGCAATGTAGCTTTCTTATTTCATTGCTTCTGTCAGACACAGAGGTGTAGTGAGGCGTCATGATGATAGTCTCTGTGTCGCTCTGAAACACACCAGTTCTGTATTTCTCAAGCAAGCTTAGCCTAGCGTGTACCCTCCGAGTCTCTAGGGGCTCCCGCCTTAATCCCGCTAAAAGTTGTGAGACACTATGATGTACGCTCGTAGCAGTTTTTTTTACGAAACGCGCAGCTTTCCTTTGTATTTTATTAATTTTTTGGCTAAAATTTATGACCAGGGTCCCAAATGCTCGCGGCGTATTCGAGGTGTGGGTTATCAAGAGCGAAGAAGCATCTCTCTTTGACTTTTTCATCCGAGGACCTTCCTATTACACGTTTAACAAAACCAAGTTTTTTAAAAATGCTATGACACATATGTTTTGTATGTGTTATCCCCACGAGTATTGGAGACCGACGGCAGAGGTCATTAGATACATTGACGATGGGTGAGACATATTGATAGCGAGGTATCATAGTGGTTGTGAAACATGGTAGCAGTCATCATATTCAGTTGAAATGTCCACCGCAACGAACTACCTTCTGACGAGGAAGAGGCGGATTTAAGGGGGTTTCGCCGAGAAAGGAAACAAAGTTAAAAAATCTTAAATCTTTAATCATTTATCGAATTATTGCTGTTCCCCATAACCACCCCTAAACATCATGTTACTATCACAACAATTAATAATCACGTTACTATCACAACAATCAATAATCAGCTAACTATCACAAATATTAATAATCACGTTACTATCACAACGATTAATAAATAAATAATATACAATCAACTGTACGATTTCTCCTGCAAAGTATTTATTAAACGTCACTCTATTCATATAATGGATGCTTGTAAAAAAAATGTCCTCTACATGATATAAACTGCAAATATAACCTTTCCGTGCCATTTTCTGGCAAATTAAACCTAAAATTAAAGTTTTCAATGGGAGAAACACGAATAAAAATAATATTTTTCAAACTAATATATTTGCTATTTTAATGAAAAACCGTTTTTAAGAAGCCAAAAGTTCCGTAAAATAGTTAAAAAATGAGACTGAAGTATTTTACCACTTTACTTTTTCAGTTAGTAGCTAATTGCCACGAAAATTGAAGTACAATTCCATACAAATGACGCTACACTTGGCGTTTAAAGCAGGATTGTTCGATTTGATACATCCGATGCTCTATCGATAATGGTCTTCGCAGCCATTTCCACCACACGGCCCCCCACTGTTCTTTCCCTACTTTCCAATGGATATCACGACGGAATGGATGAATTAACGGATGTAAAACAAGAATATCAATCATCTTTTTGAAATTTAAGGCGAGTAACCCTTGAAATACATTTTTTTTCAAATGTTGAATCTCGCGTTTGTATCCTCTCACGTATTCGGCGATGTGATTCAGCGATGAAATCTTCTGCAACGAATTTTTAAACACACTCAAAATCCTCACAAAAACAAAATCTACCTCCCCTAAAATAATCACTCCTATTTTTTTTCGAACTCGTAAGATTTATGGCGCGTTCTTGATCCCTATTCTGTCTATCGACGTTTTATTTTATTTTTTTACCAACTCCGTGAAATATATTTGCAGAGGAAATTTACAGAAGAAAAGGATTTGTCGGGGATAACTGTCGGAGGGTATGATATATACCAAGGAGTGGTAACAAGCATTTTTTTGGGTCGTTCTTTATCCTGACAACGTAACAAAATAATTTCTCGAATACAACGTAACTACAGTCAATTCAGTCAACTTATGGGAATAAAATGAAGAAATGATACTACTTTGTGGACATTTTTATATTTTAAAGATAAATCGGAAAAAATGCGATAAACCAGTATGAGATAAGCTTGGGGACAGCAGGTGTCTCTTCGTAGAACTTAATGACGTTATCCATATTGAAAAGAATTCTTTGTTCTCGCATGAAATAATTTAATTTGTACGACGCGTTTAGCAGCTTTACTTCATCGTAAGACAAAATTGTTTCTATATCATTTATTTATAAATCGTTGTCACGGTAACGTGAGATGGGAGGGTTGTGGGGAAAAGCTAACTTTTGGGAGGGAAGGCAGGGGAACATAGATTAAGGGCTTCAGAGGTGGGAAAAGTTAATAATCAACCATTGAGGTAGATTGAGAGTGCGCTGGATATGCCGGCCAATGCTAGAGGGTGAAGCCAGTCCGTCATCTTCGTTAACCCCCCGCTTTTCCTAAAGCGCTTGGGGGCTAAAGCACTATAATTTTGCAATTGTAATATGTTTTCGACCGAAAACTTACTAGAAATCAGCGTGAACTTACTTATTTAATGTGGATTCCCCCAGCGTCTATTGCTTATTTAATTAAATTAACAATCATCCGCTTTCCCGAAGAAAACATTTGTAAAATTGAGTAGAATCCCTAGCACTAAGCAGCCAATATATGTTTCAGGAGTAAATTGCCTTAAATTTCAAAGAGATGATGGATATTATTGCTTTACATCCCTTTATTCGTCCATTCCGTCGTGCCACCCATAGGAGAGTAAGGAGAGAGAAGGGATAACCAAGATGGTAGTTATTTCGGTTGTCATGCTACAATTTGATGACGTAATGCCCTCTCCATCCACCTCAATGGTTTCTTCTCTTTTCTACACTTTCAAGAGCATTGAGCCAACTACACAAAGGATTAAGAGAAGGAAATGAATCAAGCACGAATAAATAAGAACACTTGTCCGTTTGGTCAATTCAACAATTCTAACAATAAAATCAACTCTAACCTCAAATTCGAACGATTCGCCCATTTTGTCGTGCTATCCAATGGAAAATTAGGAAAGAGCTGGGATAATTAATGCGGTTGTTATTTCGGTTGTCAGGCCAAAGTTTGATGACGTAATTCCCTCTCAATCTAACTCAACGGCTGACACAAATACGACTAGTTTTCTCGTGAATTACGGATTCTTCGCAGAATGTCCAAGCAAGCGTAATTCTTATGAAAAATATTTCAATCACACAGCACATTTCCTCCGATAAGGTTCACGTCTTGTACATTTAAGAATACGCACTTCAAATACAAACAGTTTATAGGAATAATGTATGCCCTCCACTACAAAAGTAAGCAAGAATACCCACCACCCGTTCGAAATCTAAGGCAAGAGACTCTTGAAACATACATTGGTTGCTAAGGTTTTAGCTCGTTTTTACCGAGATTTTAACCAAGAATGAGGATTATAAATAATTTTAGTGAAAAAATAATGCATGTTTGGAAAATCCATGTGAAACAAGTCAATGCATGCCGATTTCTAGTAAGTTGTCAATGTAAAACATCATAAATATAAAAAAAAACTAGGCGTCAACTCGCCAGCGCTCACGGAAAATCGGGGTTAAAAAAGATGTCGCACCGGCCACGCCCACTTTATAGCTTTTAGCATTGAGCATCATAGATAGCGCCCTCTCCATCTTCCTCAATGGTGTCAGCGATACAGTCCCGAAACGTCATCCTGCAGGCGCCCGATGACGTGATATCACGCCTTATTTTGACCAATACGACTAGTTTTCTCGTAAGTTATGGATTCTTCGCAGAATGTCCAAGCAAGCGTAAATTCTTATGAAAAATATTTCAATCACACAGCACATATCCTCAGATAAGGTTCGGGTCTTGTACATTTAAGTATACGCACTTCAAATACAAATATTTCATAGGAATAATGCATGTCCCCCACAATAAAAGTAAACACTGACGTAAATTACTACAATTATTCAAATGAACGCCGACAACCCATTGGAAATACCTCTCTTTATCGTCCTTAAATCCTTTTAATGGAGAGTAAGACACCGACTTATCGAGAATATGGCCGGCGGTTATTGAGATAAAAGAGGATGAAAAATCTACGACAGAATTGAACGGTTACATTTCCGCCGATTTAAGACTGATATTCTATGTTTCCTTAAAGAAAGACTTGCTGTTACATAGGTCTATATTTCGCCATAGAATGCATATGCATGCACAAATTTCGTGGCACATGGAGAACTTACCATTTCCAACCGGGGAAAATTCCATGATGGCGAAGAATGAACAATATTAAGACAATATGCGGCTGGGTACAGCAGCAGATGGCGCATAAATCGACTTACCTGAAAAGACAAGAATAATCAACGTAAATAACCATGTAGTCATGAGATAAGCTATAAATTCAGACATTTATTAAAAATCGCAAAAAAAGCTCGCAATGCAGACAAAACACGCAAATGAGATGCTTAAGATAATACATAGAAAACAATTTTTTAGTCTAGAGAGAATTCAGTAAACTTAACACCCACAGCCTATTTTAAAGGTAGTCTCAAGGCAACTACACAAATCATAGCAAACTGGAAATATCAGAAGCCAAAAAATCAATATTATTATCAATTATAAACAAATATATTCATTTCCAGAGTGAAAAACATTCGCTTAATTAATAAAATACATCGATTCATTCCTAGAACATTAATACTCATATTAGATTATTATGCTGTTAGTGTATGGGATCCATACGAAACGGGGTTGATATCAGAGTTACATCGCGTACAGCGAAGAGGGGCTAGGTTTGTGAAACGATGCTACGATAAGTTGGCTAGTGTGTCTGGACTGTTAGAAGAATTAGGATGGGAATCGCAATCACAGCGTAGATTAAATTATAGGCCTAACCTCTTAACTAAATTTCAGGAAAATCATTTCTCTGACGACGTAAAAAACATACTATTAACCCCTTCGTACTACGGCAGATTAGATCGCGCCAATAAAATTAGAGAGCTGGATTGTAGAACCGATAGGTATAAAATGTCATTTTTTCCGCGTACCATTCGGGACCATAACAGCTGTGATCGTCGTCATAAATAGTTCGAATTGTGACAATAGGCAGACAGTAAATCTTTCTCATTATGTTCTCTACTTTCTTATTTATGCATGATGTAAATATTGATGTTCTTATTTATGCATGATATTTTGAATATGTAGTAGTAGTCCTTGTACCCTTTGCACGTTGGAACGATTGCAATAGAATGTTTCTTGGTTAGTAGATTGTTGATTGGCGCGTTGCATGTGTGGTACGCTGGTTTCAATGTAGTTTCGGTGTTCTACCGTATCTTTCATGCATGCCTGGTGTGGAAGCACCCCCTGCCACACACCCACTGGGTGGCTTGCAGGGTATGACGTAGATGTAGAACCGTGTAGCATTTACTAAGATTTAATTCTAATCCCCACTCCTGGCACCACGATTGACGTTGGCATGATCCAATGAAAGAACTTCAAAGTCAGCGTCTTCGCTTATTTCACGGTATATAGCTGTATCGTCTGCAAATAATCTTAATTTACTGATTACTCGATAGCTTTGGTCATTAATATAAATAATAAATAAAACAGGGTCGATCATACTTCCTTGAGGAACACCCGATGTGACTTCAACCATATCAGAGCTAAAACAAAAAAGGAGAGCTAAAAAAGGGTTGAAGAGTGCATATAAAACTTTTAATGCATTCCCAAACCCTTGACGAAGAAATTCCACCAAATTTGTATAATCGGGAGTGACAATCTTCTGGAGCAGTTGAGGAGAAATAATTAAAAATGACATATTTACAAAAAATAGCAAAACTAGGGTTTCCGCTCAAATACCGTACTGAAGGGAAGGGTTTTGTCAAATCAATCTTCGCACCGATGTATTGCGTAGAGGTCGTTTTTTCTCGTGACTACGCATTGATGTCTAGCGATGAAGGACGAATATAGTCATTTTCTTTTAGGGAAGCCGTTGTGATAGCGATACGCTGTGAGTTTTATCGGCTTTCCTTTCAATATTTCACTCGTTTAAAACGTCTCTATGGAAACGAGTCGAATCGGAAGGGAACCGAAAGCCGTAGTCCCCGATCGCGTGCCTCCTGGAAAGTGCTACGTGTCGGGAGATTCGAGACGGGAGTAAACGGAGTTATAAACTGTGATCCCACTCTTCTATAAAAGGACTCCCTTGAGGGCTGAGGGGGGCGGGGGGGCATAAGGAGGGAAGGGGGTAGTAAACGAGATCCCTTCGTGCATCTGCCGGAAGGGGGCAGCACGTGACCGAAGCAAGGCTTCCTTTCCTCCTCCCCCCCTCCCCCCCATACCCAATCCCCATTTCCATGCCCGAATACACTGCCTTGTAAACAAATCTCTTCCTGGCCTTCTTCCCTTGAGTAGAATGTGGAATTTACGGATTCCCCGGCAGAACTTCGTGTGCGCCGTGAAGCTAGACGGCGGAGCTCTGGGAGGGCGTAGGAGAGGGGGGTCGAAATTCCTCCAATCTTCCCGGTAGGAATTCTTAAACTTCCTCAAAAAAATGAAACCTTTCCTTCCATAAAATCGTCTTCGTATTTGTAGAGCTGGTTGAATTTATGCGCACATTCTAAGAGGAATATTCAATTGATCGTTTCAACTAACCGTTCCTTTCAGTCTGGATGTTCTCAGCAAGATTCGTGAAAGACCGTTATTATAGTTTTGATACTGTTGCTGACAAAGGTGATGCCAGTAAACTGTGAAAATTATACGAGTGTGAAAATAAATGAAGGTGTAATAGGAAAAGTGAAAAGCTACCGGTACCTAGGAACGATGGTGACAGACGACTGGAGAAGTATTGCAGAAATAAAAGCAAGGATAGCAATGGCAAAAGAGGCCTTCAGCCAGAAGAAAAACTTGCTATGCAATAAAAGTCTGGATCTGGAGCTGAGAAAGAGACTAGCTAAATGCTATTCATGGAGCGTTTTCATGTATGGATGTGAAGCGTGGACATTAGGTAAGAGGGAAAGGAATAGAATAGAAGCTTATGAAATTTGGGTGTGGAGAAGGATGGAAAAAGTAAGATGGGTAGATAAGTTGAGAAATGAAGAGGTTATGAGCAAAGTAAAAGAAGGATGATCGTTCCTAAAGGAAATAAGGAAAAGGAAAGGAAACTGGTTGGGCCATGTGATGAGAGGGAAAAGTATAATAACTGTGGCAATTGAAGGAAAGAAAAAGAGAGGAAGGTGAAGAATTGAATTGGTGGATCAGGTGAAGAACATCAGCATTGATGAAACAAAGAAGGAAGCTCGGGACAGAAGCGGATGGAGACGACAGTGGCGTACGGGACCTGTCAGCAGACAGAACACCAGATGATGATGACTGTCACTAAAAAGTACATAGGGAGAGACACCAGAGGGTAAGGGGCCTATCATTTGAAAGGGACGGGTGGAGGGCCACAGTCGACCAATCTTAGGTTTTCACGACCAATGATGAATGTTTTCTGACCTCTTGCAACAACTTGGATGGGTATCGCTATCAAACTGTCGATAGAAAATTCTTGCAACAACTTGGATGGGTATCGCTTTCAAACTGTCGATAGAAAATTATACTCAATCTTATAACAAAATTCAAAATTAAATCATTTCCCCCACGAAGATATTATCTTACGATCTCCAGCATACTACGGTAGTTCAGATCGTGGCAATCAAATCATGGAAATAGATTTCAGAAAAAAAATACGTATGAAATGTCTTATTTCCCCACGATCGATGGGATTTTAGAACAAATAGGTATGAAATGTGTTTTCACCCGAGATCATTCGTCGAAAATGACGTCATGTTCAAATAAAAAAATCATTCTTCCAGTAAAAATACCAACACGAGGAAATACATATTTGGTGAGAATTCACATTAAAACATGAAAATTGCTATCACTTGCAGAGAAAAATTACCAATTCAACTCAAACTTCTCCATGTCTAGCAGCTAACAAGAGAGGCGATCTTTAGACCGACTAGCACGTTCTGGTAATTTTACAAGCAACCTCTACATCCAGCATATGTTTAAGGGAAATGAACGGAGAAAATATATGGTGCAGAGAGTAGTTAGACCGACGTGTATATCGTAAAATATTGGTGTTAGTATGGTTTTGTCACTACCCATAAGTGGCTTGAATGAAACACCAAACATTTTGAATGAATAGGGTAAACTTTGCTTTCCCAAAATGAATTCAATGACTTAACGACCATGGTTTCGACGATTAACGTCATCATCAGGTGAAGATACATTTTGGTGCAACAACTTATATGTGCACCAAAATGTATCTTCACCTGATGATGACGTTAATCGTCGAAACCATGGTCGTTAAGTCATTGAATTCATTGTGGGAAAACAAAGTGTACCCTATTCATTCAAAATGTGTAGCAAATTCCTCAAAGTATCGACGGAAACCACCAACTTTGGATACACAGACATTTAAAAATCGCGTCGAAGCAGTAATTTTTGCTTCATTTGAGAGGGATACGCATTCCGGTTTCATAAAAATATTACTACTAAACAGAATTTATATATCGACCCGATTGAACAGAGAATATTATCATGAAGCCTCACTTCATTTCTCGGTCTGACAGATGCGATAAAATAAGAGAGATACTCTGCCGAACAGAAAGGTACAAAAACTCGTTCTTTCCGCGCACAATAAGCGACCACAATAGAAACTGAGCTCCTCCAAACACAATCTCATAGGACATGTCACAATTTCACCTCCAAAACTTTTAATAAACTCCACTTTCTCCGGCGAGATATTGTAGAACAGCATATTTAACAATGATACTCAAACGATATCGTACTGTCTACCAAATTTATTTCAAACTCTTACAACACGTGTATCAACTGTCTAGCAGTCATCATCCGATGATGTCATACCTCATGATGACTGCTAGACAGTTGAAACATGTGTTGTAAGAGTTTGAAATAAATTTGGTAGACAGTACGATATCGTTGGAGATACATTTTGGTGCAACAACTTATATGTGCACCAAAATGTATCTCCACCTGATGATGACGTTAATCGTCGAAACCATGGTCGTTAAGTCATTAAATTCATTGTGGAAAAACAAAGTTTACCCTATTCATTCAAAATGGTTAACAAATTCCACAAGGTATCGCCGGAAACCGCCAACTCCCTACGCCAAGTTGCCGATTACACTGGCAGCACCTCTTTCCGCCAGCCAGTAAAAACTAACCCGTCCAAAGGGGTATGCTACGAAAATGCAATGGATTTAATTAGATACCTGTTGGATATTATTCATTTTAGCAGCGCAAAAACTGCGCATCTTCAAAACAGCGATATTACATTGTCCATATTTTGAGTTATACAGATTATATATTTTTATTATGTTCTTATATTATATTACTTCTTTCTATTTGAAAACAAAATGAGAAGTAAAAATAAGGATAAAGGATTTGTTGGGAAATGAATAACTATGTCCCTATGTAACATTAAAACACATATTTGAAATATCCGATCACCATAACGATGGCACCTGCTGACAAGCCTTTGGCTTAGCAGGGCCAAGATTTGAAAATAAAATTGTATTAAAAATTTAAAAAAAACATTGTAACTTTTGTACATGTATTTTTTTTCTGTTATCATTGCCAACATTATCAATTGTTATTATTATTATTTGTCGTAAGTAGCAATTTTGTTATTTTTTTGTACTTTTTTTGCACTTTTAATATTTCAAATACAATAAACATTATTTTTTTAAAATTTAATTATATTCTTTCTCCGAAAACTATTAGTATTTTCCTCCAGACATACTCCTTGTAGGATATGATTGTAAATGTATTGAAATATAAGGCGAGTTTCTCTTGAAACATATATCATGTTTATACATACATTAAAAATATATATGTGGATATACTTATACTGCGGGTGGAGTAAACATAAAATCTTCAGATACAGTAAAATATCTTGGATTTACCTTAACTTCTGATATCTCGTGGGGAATACACATATAAAACATATGTGACATAGCATTAAAAAAAACTACGTTTGTTAAGCGTATAATAGGAAGGTCCTCGAATGAAAAATTCAAAGAGAGATGCTACTTTTCTCTGGTTAGACCATAGCTCGAATACGCCGGGAACATTTTTAGACCCTGGTCATAAAGATTTAACCAAAAAAAATTAATAAAATACATAAAAAACCAGCACGCATCGTTAAAAACTGCTAGGAGCGTACATATAGTGTCTTACAACCTTTAGAGGGAGGTGGGAGCCCCTAGAGACAGGAGGATACTCGCTAGGCTTAATTTGCTTGAGAAATTCAGAACTGATGTTTTTCAGAGCGACACAGAGAATATTATCACGACTCCTCACCACATCTCTAGGTCCGACAGAGGCGATAAAATAAGAGAGATACACTGCCGAACAGATAGGTACAAAAACTCGTTCTTTCCGAGCACAATAAGCGATCACAATTAAAATTGAGCTCCACTAAGTACACTCCTATAACACGGTCACCATTTCATCTCCCAAAAACCTTATTCCTAACATCTTTACACGGCTGGTGACCTAACACCCCCTGCCACACGCAAACGCGGCGGCTCGCAGGGTATTATGCAGATGTAGATACTTAGAGCTATAGATTTTACTCGAATTTGCTCCAATTTTTACTAAGATCGCGGATTATTACTAATTTCGATAAGTAAAAAAACCATATGTATGGATAATGCATAGTAAAAAAGTAAGTGTATGCCCATTGCTAGCAAAAAATCGATGGAAAAGACAGTAAAATTGCATAATAAGTGCGTCACCCAGTAATTACTAAAGGAAAATTTGGGTTAACAAAGATGGTGGTCCGGCCACGCCCACGTTACATCGTTTAGCACTGGTCAATGTAGCAAGCATCCTCTCCATCAACCTCAATGCTCGTGGTGGAAGAAACCAGCCACCGCACGACCAGTAAATATGGCCGTCATTTTCCGGGAATGATATCCAAGTCTTCCCAGACTACTCGGCCAGATCATCGATGGGATCCACCGTCCATATTCGCGCTCAAAGTTTGCTAATTTTTTCCGACATTTTCATCGATTCGAGAGGTTGACGGACGCCTGGCGCAAAGGAGGAAGGTCGTCGATCAACATTTTCCCCCTCTTTTGAAGTCGGAAAACCACTCGTAAAACTTGGGTTTTTCCGAAAGCATCCTCCCCGTAAACATTCCTCAACATAACGACAGTTTCCGAAATTTCACGACCGCGCCTTCGTACCCGTCAAAACAGAAGACAAACGCCACACGCACGAATCAGCTCTCTCAAAAAAAATCCGGGGACCCTTTTGCACAAACTCTTCCAACGGTGCCACTTAGAGTAATAAATGCAGGAAGGTTTGGATAACACAATACTTATTGGAAAAAGTTCAATGAATACGTTTACCAATCGGTCTCAGATCGATCTGAGCTCGAATCGATCTGAAATTTCCAAGCGAACCGACTCAGATCGCCAAGGTTACCAACAGGGACTGAAATATATCGATATTGAGTAATCAAATCTATCAGTTGAAGCACAATTTACCAGATATGTGAACAAGTGCAAAGTTGAAAATTTTCCGTCGCATTCCGAGTGAACAAAATTTTCAATCGGAGGCGGAATTGCACTGTTACGATATCAACAATGTCAATTTATCATACCGAGCTGATCCGTTCAGATCGATCTGAGACTGATTGGTAAACGTAGTGAGTCACTTACTCCTCACCCTTTTTTGAGAATAAATATATGCGTAATTACAAAACCTTGAATGTAAAAAAACGACCGAGCGAACCCGTAGCTTCCAGTGTAACTGAAAATAGAAACTATTCATTGGAGTTAAAATTATGTCAATCGGAGATTAATTACCCGGCGGCATGAATAATGATTATTTTTTGTTTCCCAATGACGACCAAAAGAATACCGAGGAGCGCCACAGACCCGCTGGTTCTGGTCGATCTGAAATCTCAGACTGGCTGCGCAAGCGGGCCGAGTTCGTCCGATTCTGAGATAGATCCCCCTAGCTCGTTGCAAATACCATACCGAGCTGACCCGGTCAGATCTATCTGAGATCGATTGGTAAACGTAGTAAATGGGCCGCGCTCTGGAGTACGACTCCGGTATTTAAAAACGAAATCTCCCAGTGTATTAATTAAGAATAAAATATAAGCACCTTACCGTCTAAATTTTCGATTTAATGCCAAACTACTGCGAACACTGAAGTAAAAATGCAGAAAATCAGTATAAATGTCCCTGCAGCCGGCGTACACGACCAGAAAAAAGTGCTCATTAAAAATATATTCGTGGGATGATTGATTTTTACGTCTTAATTTTAGTCTCCCATTCATAACGTATTCCAACAGAGAAAGCAAGTTTAAAAAAAGCTATTTCAAAAAGTTGGAATTTAGCATTTGTTTTGACTCACGCAGACGGCTGAAACACCTTATGCATACTACGAACGCTTATATTTAAGTAACTACAAAGGTTGTTTACCTTGACGACATTCAAGCAGTTTTATACGATCGATTTGTAATAGGTAAGAACGGAATGAAAATTAACTCGAGTCATCGATGAATGGAACACGAAACACGCGGCTCCGTACTACGTAGGCTTCGAATCGTCTTCCAGCGGGTCGATTCTGTACATCTCATAAGCGTCATAAGGGAGATAGCTATGACGGGCAAATTATGACGGCTATGACGCTCGAGCGATTCTAAAAGCGAGCGTCAGAAGGCTTATGACGCTACGTAGTCTATTAGATCGTAGACTATTGCGTCAAAGAAAAGAAAATATCTAACGTAGAATCTATTTAATACTTAGGCGTCACCATCACTGAAGACATGTCATGGGGGAAACACATCAGGGAAATTACTACTGTAGCAAACCGTAGATTAGGATTCGTAAAAAGGGTTCTAGGCAAATGCGATGAGAGAGTACGAGAAAGAAGCTATTTTACACTTGTCAGGCCTCATTTAGAATATGCCGCTAGTATATGGGATCCGTACGAGGAAGGTATGATAAAAGAATTATAGCGCGTGCAAAGGAGATCCGCTAGGTTTGTTAAAGGCCGTTATGATAAATGTATAAGTGTTACGAGCTTAATAGAAGAACTAGGATGGGATTTACTATCAGAACGCAGGTTAAAATTTAGGTTAAACCTTTTAATTAAGTTCGAAACCGATTTGTTCACAGATGACGTTAGATATATAATAAGAACCCCTGCGTATTATGCTAGGTTTGATCAGATTAACAAGATTAGAGAGATAGATTGTCGTACCGATAGATTTAAAATGTCATTTTTCCCGCGTACCATAAGAGAGAACAATAGGCAGCGTAGCAAAGGGATAGGTAGGTGAAATATAGTTAAAGTAGTCTGTAGTGCATGATGCATGTAATAACAACCAATGATCCCTTCCTTATTATGTAGATACTAACCATCTAGCTCCATGTGACCCTATTTTCTAGCATGTCTCCCTTAAATATCCTACTTGCATGTCAATAGTGCATGTTTGGTGATCTTCACCCCCTGCCACACACCCTCGTGGTGGCTCGCAAGGTATTACGTAAATGTAGATGTAGTGACAGGGAACCAAACTTACCTATTAGTACACTGGTAGTCCTTCGCAGAGGAGAAGAACCAATGTAAATCACCGACACATCCCTTTCATCCATCAAAAAAATTGACTAACGGCAACCGTGGAAACTATCGTTTCCCAACTATCAACAAAACACAACAAACAGCCAAGAATTCTTTTAAGTGCTCATGTAAACAACAAACGAGCGTATTTCATGCTTGAAAATAAATGGATGCTTAGTGTTCGCTAGTTCCTTATATAAAGTAAGTTTAACAGATAATATTATGAAATATGATTAGCAGCTACAATGCAGTGTCCATAATTTGAACCCCATCGCATAATAGGGATAAATCTGTCCAACATTCATCGTATGCGTTTAAGGATCCCGGAGAGAGGCCTCGAAGTAAATAGCAGGTCAGTGTTTGGAGTAAAATACGGCATTATTTTGAAGAGGTGTGAAGTTTAGATTTTGGCCCGCCGGCTTCAAGTCTACCCAGAGTTGCCATAACAGCAGTACGTGTAGTTTGAAAGTTGTAATTGTACGATTACGCGTGCAAATGAGTAGAGTTAACGGGAGTAAAGTCCACACATATCATTTATCATTTTTTTGATAATCGTTCTTGTGCAACATGTGTAATGATAGCAAGATGTAAAGTGAATTTCATATTTTACAACGAAATGAGAAATCCGCCGCATAATTCAGAAAACATATCAAAGTTGCATATCAGGTACCGACCTTTGCAATTCATCGTATGAATCAGAATTCAGTACTGAATAGTTACTCGTGCACAACATAATATCGCGATTACCCCGAGCAAATTCCACAATTATTCTATTGGTAACTACAGTTAAGAAACGTATTGAGATAAATTTCTACAGTCGGTGACTAAATTATGGATACACACACACAATGTGGTATAATTTCGTGGATAATTAAAATAATCTTCTATGACGTTTAACATAAAACTTTACCTGTATTCGGGGAAAATTTAACGTGTGCACTCAAAATTAGGAATCATATTTTAAGTACAATTTTTGAATTCCACATTTGTAAGAGTAAATACGATGGTATTTTACTATCTTTCAATGAGCAATTGCCCATACGTGATTGGATATCCTTCGAAGTTGATGTAAATACTCGCATCCTACGACCTTATGACGCCCATGACGGGAGTATTCAAGTGCCGTACGATATGACGGCTATGACGGACTTATGACGCCTATGCAATTTACAGAATCGCTCCTTTTCGCCAGCCGTCATAAGAATAATAGTTATGACGCCTATGACATTGACAGAATCGACCCGCTGGAAGCCATTCCCGACAATCGATTTGTGAAAATAATTTGCTTAAATTATTCCACGAAGATATAATTGATGTGCAATTGTTTATAGCCATAGACCGACTGCAGCGCCATTTCCATGGAACTACTACAGTTTTATTTCAATTTTGGCAATAATTACCTAAAAACTCAAAAATTAAGACAGTAAGATGCATCTATTTTAATTGTTAATCAATTTTCTAGAAATTTTTGTCTCTGCAGAATAGATTCCCATGAAAACGGCTTTTCAATTAGATACAAAAATGGTAGTTTCTCCCTTCATTTTCCATGTTCCCAATAAAAATGTTATTTCGAGTTTAATTTGCGATAATAATAGAACGGGAATGTGATATTTTTTGATCAAACCTAACAGAGAACACATTTTTCACTATGTAATATGAATAAAATTACATATAAGACGTCATGGTGGTACCACCTAAAGCATACAACGAACGCAGAGCCGTAAGTAACAAACAAATATTGTTTACCTTGACAACATTCAAGTAATTCTATATGATCGAGTTCCAATCGATAGGAACGGAATGAAAATCAACTCATCGTTGAATTGGCAACGAAACACGCGGCCCGGCACTACACAGGCTTCGAGTCGACTTTCTAGAAGCCATTCCCGACAATCGATTAGCGAAAGTAATTTTTCGCGAAACATATACCCTCCCAAAACCTACGGCCGATGCGCGAGGAGGCAAACAATCGAAAGGCGGGAAGCACACCAAGGCAACGGAAAAACAAATATCCCCAGCAGCTCTTGCGAGGCGACAAAGAGGAATCCTTCTTTTGAGCTCGCGAGCTCTAATCACCATTATTAAATTTACACAGCTCGCTCCCGACTGCCGCAAAAAGCTTTTGATTATCTCGCTAAAAAAATGTAAGGAAAAAATTAGGATCAGGGCAGCTTTGATCCTCACGCTATATTTAGCCTCCAGATACTACAACCGCTATTTCGAGACAAACGCTTATTCAAGGCTTCTCTGCAGAGGGGTTATAGAGCTCAATTTTTTCCGATGTCAGAGACACGAGGCCTCAATACGTCCGGGCTTTCTACGCCCTCTCGAGGTAGAAAAAATTAAAGCATCAAAGGGTCTCAATGTTTCGGGATGAACCACAGGTTTCGTGCAGCTAAATATCCTCAAAACAAGGACAACAAGCAGAAGTTGAATCCAAAATTGGTCTTGACATCACGTTTGTGCCCGGTGACCAAAATAACCTTTCGAAAAACATGTTAGGATTCCCCACTGAACTACATTTCATCCCCATGTGCTACGCTTTATCGAAAGAGGTCCTCCCAGCAAAAGGGCGGATTTTTACACATGGAGGTAGACCCGTATGGAAGTAGCGAGCGTAGCGATATTTCAAATCGTATCGTTACTTGCAGGATATCGTTCTGCTTACACGCAACTTGCAGTTATTCCCAGCAAAATGGATGACGGAAGAAAACAAGAAATACGGTGATTTTGAAAATCGCTTGAATGTGGCAACAACGGCGTCTGTATATCCCAGAGGCATTCGAGACTCAATATATTCGCAATAAACACATGGTATCAAGTATGAAAATTGTAACAATAATTATTATTATCTAACAAGAGATTATCCAATGCGAGTTTACACATGGAAATCAATTACATAACAGTAGCCTTGCAAGTCGCTGATAATTACTGATTTTCGTCACAATTAAAGCATTGTTATTATTTGGATTTACGGCGTTTATAAGAAATAAATATATATATATATATATAACATTAATAAATGTTCTGTGGCAAGCCACCTACGAGCAAATATATAAGTTTACAATAAAACAAAAGAAAACACAGTGTTTAAATTCCATAAATAATAAGCATATACAATTTTGCTGCAATCATTAAGAACAAGACATTTTTACGGTGTATTACAATAGTATTTATAAAATAAATAATTTACATTAGATATCGTTGAACATGCATTATAACAGCATACTCTTTACAATGACAAATTATAATTTTTGATCAAATTATTAGGCATATCATTCCACAACTTCATGGAGGAAGCTATAAATAAAAAGTCCATACACCTTGCTTTTGAAGAAGGGAGCGGGATATACCTGATTCTAACTCCTAACTTTTGCTGCACACTATGTTTGGTTACGTAATTAGAAAGGTACTGTTTCGCGTTCAGGAGAAAATCTGAACATATGTAATGGAATATGTTCGAAATGAATGTCGAGTGCCATTAGGCTACGTGTTAAGATTAACTTAAATTTTCAAGGAACGAAATCGGCGAAATGCAGTTTTTATAGCATTAATCAACGGAATATCATATTCCAACGCTCAGTACTGTTTACTCTTACACTTAAAAGCAGGCAGCGGCCCTTTTACGAGAATTACAGTAATTAAGGGATAGAGATATAATAATGATACATAAACAATGAATTGCATCCTAGTGAACAAATATTAGTATCCTCACATGAAAAAAAAATCGATTTTTTTCTGCATGGCTACCGAGGACGTCAAAATCACTTATTTGACACATTTTAACATAGAATTAATTGCTGAGCAGACTTGGAGCGGTCCATCCCATAGCTTGGATCTGGAGGAATCTAGAATTATTGCCAAGGAGACTAGGTACTTTCCTAGATAAATAAGGGCGGTCGTGTAAATAGCAAAAACCTCTAATAACGCAAACAGAGACGGTGGTTACAGCCTTACCAACACTTGGAAGCGAGTTTTAAAAAAAGCGGGAAATGATTCCAAATGCGAATATGATATTATCAATGAGTACAGAGATATAGTTTCGCGAAAATCTGAATGTAGACGAATATCGCTCAAATCACCGTAACTTATATGACAGTAAGGTCGATATCAGGGCACGCGAATGCGATGAAGCGCCACAAGTAATCACGGAAGTAACGTAAACTATTCTCCCATTTACTCGCATGTTATCCGAGAAGAAGCCTTGCCCATTTACTTCCTGCAATGCTTCCATCGGAGACTATGTCAGCTTTGGTTACCAAATAGAAAGCATGGTATGGTTTCTCTGCGTAAATTGGCTTTTTATCCATCCGTTTACTCATGGCTATGGAAAATACAACGTTTTTCAGGTGGTTAGGATATTTGTTTCACGTATCACGCATATACAGCCACGAGGAATGTATTTCTCGCGGGATTGTAGGCAAGCGGCGTCAGGACACCAGCCTTTCACAGTTTTTTGAATGAAAATACTACGTTTCTTTTAAGTGCTTTCAAGTTTTTAAAATGAAAAAAAGAACCAATAGTGTGAGAGCCCAGTAAAAAAAACACTGGTTTTGGCTTCTTTTCCACAAACTGGCCACTTAAGGAAGGCATCGATGAAATTGAATATGTTTCACCGCAATGAAAATTTATGCTTTACGCGCGAAAACGTTGGTTGTAAAATAATCAAGTTACAAATATTTTCGTCACCACAAGAAAAGTTCTTATCGTTTCTCTAGAATAACTTTTTCTCAGACTAAGATGGACATACAATCACCAGAAAACGTGGAATTGCTCTTTGAATAAGTTCTTTTGTTCTGAATAAGGTTCTAGGGCTGCTATTCTGAATGAAATAGCGTGGACGATACATGCAAGAAATAGCTTTCGTTACGCTTTTTTTTCGAAGAATAACATGCTATTTTTCGAAACAAAAGCGTAACGAAAGCTATTTCTGGCATGTAGCATTCACGCTATTTCATTCAGAATAGCAGCCTATGTAGCCCTTTTCCTCTTCTACTCTTCAGTAAACGTCATCATTTCTTATTTTGTCCGTCCATTTTTTCTCCAGCATCATCCTCTAGCACCGGGTTTCGACGGCAAAACGTATTCATAGTAACATGGTAGTATGTGAGATATTCGTCGAGTCAAAACTCTGGGCCGTAATACGTCTCGTCTCTGCTCTGCATGAACGGCCACATCCTGACTGTATCCGGTTGGGAGACAAAAGACAGTTGATCGGTCCCATCGCTTCGCCTATTTTCTTCGGCGGCCAATTTCTTTAAAAATTCAAAAGGAAGGCGAGGGCGCCCATAAAAAAAAGCCCACCGCCGTTCGGAGACCCGAGACAGAGAGGTAGAGAGAGGGGGGATGCCCGTACGTAAACCTTACGCGCTTGACGATGTCCCACGCGAAGCGAAGAACGCAACAACCTTCCCAACTTTTATTACGATGCGGGAAAAGTCTCTCCCGAAAAAAGGAATTACGCCGCCCTCTTGTTTTGACTCTTGTTTCTGTCGGGATAGGGTCGTCTTGCTTTCATGGTTTGCGGGAGAGAATTTCCGTTCCGAGAGAGAGAGGAAACGTGAAAGAAATTCTTTCTCTCGCGGTTAGTAAGCGACACTGATTGATGAAATCTTTGAGTAAGATAAAGGTGGCATTACGTCATCAAAATGCAGCCTGACAACCGAAATAACAACTATGTAGGTTATCCCTCTTCTTTTCCTTGGAGAGCACGACGTAATGGACGAATTAGTGAATGTATAGCGAGAATATTCTCTATTCAATTATTGGTTCATCTACATCTACGTAATACCCTGCGAGCCACCACGATGGTGTGTGGCAGGGGGTGAAGATCACCAAACATGCACTATTGCCATGTAAGTAGGATATATAATGTAGACATGCTAGAAAATAGGGTCATAGTTTATTAGTTACTACAGTAGATTATTAGTTATTGCAAGTAATTGCAGTAGTTATTACAATAGAATATTAGTTACTACGGTATAGTACAGGTTAAAATCTACATAATAAGGAAGGGATTATTGGTAGTTATTACATGCATCATGCACTACAGACTATTCTAACTATGTTTCACCTACCTATCCCTTTGCTACGCTGCCTATTGTTCTCTCTTCTAGTACGCGGGAAAAATGACATTTTAAATGTATCGCTACGACAATCTATCTCTCTAATTTTGTTAATATGGTCAAACCTAGCATAATACGCAGGGGTTCTCAATATATATCTAACGACATCTGTGAACAAATCGGTTTCGAATTTACTTAAAAGGTTTAACCTAAATTTTAACCTGCGTTCTGATAGTAATTCCCATCCTAGTTCTTCTATTAAACTCGTAACACTTATACAATGATCATATCGGCCTTTAATAAACCTAGCAGATCTCCTTTGCACGCGCTCTAATTCTTTTATCATACCAATGGTTGCTCAATCCTAAGATTTGTTGACTGCTCTGTTCAGTTTGAAATTAAAGGCTGTAACTCATCAAACTTATGTTCGTCACTCAGTTCTGTGGAATACGCTGGATTTTACCATAGGTTACACCGGGAATGCAGATAATTATTACATACATACCAATCACGCCGTTCCACAGCCTGCTGGGCCACACTAATGTTATCATCTCCTGTGTTGCTGAACGCCCACTGAATTTGCGAGTGAGCTGAAAGACCGAAAGCCCGGGGTATGTTAATTAAGTATTGCCGAATCGACTACCGAGATCTTACATATTCTTAATTAAATACGCCACTGCGTTCATGCTTGAAATCATAACTGCCCACGCAGGACGCCATATTTTAGTGCGTCGAGAACTAATAAATAATGGGTTAGCGTATACTCATGTGATAAAGGATCTCAGATTTTCCCGGTGTATCTTATGGATAAAGGTTTCTCGGGTCTTCCACCGGGTGAGCAGGTCCATGGGGCCCAACGTTTCGGAGAACGACTTGTCCTCCATCATCAGGGGGGGGTTTCCAGCTCACTCGCAAATTCAGCGGGCGTTCAGCAACACAGGAGATGATAACATTAGTGAGGCCCAGCAAGCTGGGGGTAAAGAAGATATGAGAGCAGGAATGGAAAAGAACACCAATTAAATATCCACAGACATCCTAAATCGAGGTTTCATTGGCCTACATCCTGCCATCAGATCTCTCCCTCATATTAACCATGTACAACCTTTTCTAATACAACGATGAACACATATCGGTAAGCTTAAAGGTGCAGCGTAGAGATGCCACATCGACTAAAGAACATTTGAGTTGTCGATTTTTCGATGTTTTATAAAAGCACCCACCAATCACTCCATTTTCATCGGAAAATTTTACTACTCGATGTTTTCGATGTCTCGGCCAAAAAAATCGATAACTCCGATACGTCGATGTGGCATCCCTACGATATGCTTAAATGTTCGAATTATATACATATTTAAATACGTACATTTTTGAGACATCGTGGGTCATTCAGCCATTTGTGTGTATTTACAGATGATAACAAGACGATGGAACCAGATAAATTATTTTATTTATAGATGACAATGCTTGTGACAACCTCATCCGGCACATATGCCCAAAAATTTTGGTAACATGACAATAGATCCCCTTCGTTCATTATTTCTTAAATACAGCAATGGTTGTGACAGTTTCATTCAGAGTCCGCATCCGTTTCTCTCACACATTTTTCAAGTTTCTCTGAACAATACCAGCATATTAACAAAAAACGCAGCCATTTTATATCGGGCACATTTACAAAATATCGCCCCCCGATACATCGACACGTGGGTAATTATGTCATCTTGTCATACGGATTGATTTCGTCTTTGGACGGTATAAATATGCCGTCCAAATCCGTCGAAATCAATCCGTAGTATGCAGTCTGACAGAAATTGTTGAACAGGCAATATGGGATATTTAAAATATGTACTAGTTGAAAAAAAAGGTCCAGGAGAAGCTTTCGGACAGAGTAGGAAAACCAAAATACATCGGACTAAGGTGACTGGTGCGGTAATCGTGAGTCGTTGAGTGCACATATTAATAACTTTTCAAGAATGTCGAAAAAATTCTTCTCTTTATTTCATCCGCTTATGCGGTGAAATAAGCATACATGGAGCAGATACTTCCCTAAAATTTCAAACAGATGGCTGATATTACGGGAATCCGTCCATTCCACGGTGCTATCCATAGGAAAGTAAGGAGAGATCAGGGTCAAGGAATATGGTTGTTATTTCGGTTGTCAGGCTTCAGTTTGATGCCGTAGTCTCCTTATACTAGCTCTCCTTATACCTCAATATTTTGGGCTTTTTTTCCATAGAATCAATTTTTATAAAAGTTCTCTATCTGCAACAATCCAACATAGAGAAGAGCAAAGAATCCTTGTTTCGGTAGATGTCCACACACGTCTCATATACTCCGCCTCCCACCCGAAAACTTTCTCCTTTAATCCCCCAAAGGGTATCTCCTACTACCCTCCTCCCCCTTCACATCACCAACCCCCTCCCCAATTCTACCCCGTGTTGTCCCTGCGGAGCCATAAATCCACCCCTGTGCCCGAGAATCCATAAACGTACCACACGAGAAGACGCAAAAAGCCGGGTAAACAAAATCGTAAGAGAGGAAGGTGGGAGGGGGGGTTGGAGGCACTTCGGAAAACAAAACTGCATTTCCCCGTGGTTCCGAATGGACAGAGCCTAGATAGAGATAGAGCGTGCTATTTTTCTCGCACATGTAACGTGAAAATACTAGGTGATCGGTGATAGCATGGGAAAACCACGAGGACAATAGTATTTTTCCATCTAATGTAACATCATTTTCATGTTAAATTGTCTCAAATAAGCTTAAACAGATGCATCATACCGCCATAATTTTTTAATTATCACCTAAACGAAGTCAAATCGTGCTAATTCCACATAAATGACCCTTCGATCGAAGTCTATGTCTGTAAAATAAAGTGTCAATTGAAAATATGGTAAATGTCCGCTTCCGTCACGCACCTTTCAAACACTTATTCCCGGAAATTGGTATTATAAAGGATAATGACTGTGACATAGTTTAGTTTTTGAAGAATCACAGTACAAAACAAAAGTTACAGCAAAGTTGTTAAGGCACAAGTTTTTGAGATACTAACATTAGAAAATGACCAATTTTCGTCATTTTTTCGACTTTTTCGACGCCATTTCCTCAGTTTCGCGAAAGCTCCGTCAGAGGGATATTTCTAACTTCACCTCTACAATATAAGATTTATACGGCTCTACATGCCTACACCTATTTCCACCCTTCTAATCACTAACCGTCTCGAGGGAGTTTTTGTCTACAAAATATACGTCCCTGCATGCCTACACCTCCTATTTCCATCCTTCTAATCACCAATCGTCTCGAAGGAGATTTTTTTCTAGAAAATATGTCTCAATAACATAGGACGGGAGATGTTAGTGGGTAAACGCAACTCAGCGACTGTCGCGCCACACTGCGGTCAAAAGTGGAAACAATGCAATGGCGGCCGGGAAAAACGTCACCTCAAGTTTTTTTAAACTTTAAAACTTTCCTATTTATCGTACAGTACTTATTCCCCCAAAATAAAATTATCACTAGATACCAGCATCTTTCTAGTTTTTGTCACATAAATTTAGCGGCGATACGCAATGTGGTAAGGGTCGAAAAAGCTTTTTGAAAGGTGTGTGACGGAAGCGGACATTAACCGAAAATATATTCGCCGAAAAATTGGCATATTATTCGTCAAAATTTTTGTTTTCAATTACTTAAGTATTCCATCACCGAAAACGGGATTTTTCAACACAATTTCAAATAAATTAGGATTTGTTTCGGCCCACACGGTCGCGGTGGACAATTTCCTTAAAGCACTCCGTCAATTCGTTTTTCTTGATGGGGCAGTCATTCCAAGCAGCCCCTCAAAAGACCAAGTCGTCACTCATTTTTATTCACAAGCCGGAGAAACAAAGCATAAGTAACACGCCACTGTCAATCCTCACTAATGCCCAGGGTCGTTCGATTCGATATATCCGTAGCACTATCAATATGGGTCTTCGCAACCATTTCCATCACACGGTCGCCATTAATGTGCTAACTGAGTTTTTACCACCTTTTCAGCACCATTACACCGAAGAAAATCTGTGAATACGGGGCCAGCCATCATTTCGAACACAAATGCACTGACAAATCATCAAAAACGTTGAATATTCTATGTTACGCTTTTTGAGAATAAACTAAAAAAAAGCTCAAAAATGGCGGACTTCTTTACGTTGCAGAGACCTGTATCGAAGGAAGAATACAATCGATATTGAACGACTTTGACTAATGTTTAATATGGGCTGCACCCCCTCCCCATTAAAGATCCAGGGAACGTCCTTGTCTAGTGTTGATCAGAGTACTCTACATTACGCCAACCACACTACTAATTTGAAGTGCAGTTGGCGCAATGTAGAGGATTCTGGTTCTGATAGCCACGCCGGTCTTATCGCCACAGATTCCTTCAGTTTAGCGTAAAATGTCAATCCCATCTCTCGCTTCTGGTTGTTTGAAGGCGATCCGAAAGATTTTTTTCGAATTTTCCCTCATGTACAGATTTGTGCGACACGTTCCTTTCACCTGGCATCGAACCGGTGACTCCAGCTTTCACTTCCTCATGGCGAGGAGAGAGAAGGGAATTCTGAGAAAACAAAAAAAAATAAATGGAAGGATGAGATGTTCATTACGACGAGACAGGACGTTCTTTCATTCGGAACAGAGGGAGAAAGAGAACGTCAAGTATGAGCGGAACAAAGGGATTGAAGAGGGCATTACTTTTTTTGTGGACTCAAAGGAGGGAAGATGTGATGAGGATATGAGAATGACAGCAAAGTAATGGATAAAAAGGCAGACTTTTTTTAACGAGAGAAGAGCTTCGGGATGAACAAGAGTTAGTTATAGGTTGCTAAGCAAAAAAATGCCAAAGCACGATACATTTACTACGAAATAGGGGAACGAGGGTCGGGTCGGGTTTTGAATAAATTTGCCGACAGGTGGTACTAAAATAGCGATTTTCGAAATATCCCCATCTTGAAGTAGAAAATTCAATAATTAAAACATAATTAGGTCAAATATTTTTACTGCCACAATAATACCATGGAAGTAATAGGCTTGATCGGGAAATTTCTATTTTTTCAACACACTACCATATAATGTCGAGGATTCCAGTACTAAAGGAGAGGTAAAGAAGTTAATTCTATTTTTTTAACTGAACTTAATTATTAGCTAATAAGAAAATTCCAGAAATATATCAACAATTCACTCTATGGATTGGAGGCATGGACCAATAGAAAAGTTGACCAGAAAAGACTAGAAGCCTTCGAAACCTGGTGCTGGAGGAGGATGCTGAATTTTTTTTTTCAAAGAACCACGGAACTAGCCGCGCAGTCACTTCGATGGAGTCACCCGCTAGTGATCTCACAATTCGCCTGGACCGGAAATCGAACCCAGATCCCTCGATTTCGCGCCGAGTGCTCTAACCAATTAGGCTACCCAGGCGTCCTCTACCACTGTGAATCTCTCGGAGGATGCTGAAGATAAAAATGGACGGACTAAATAAGAAATGATGATTTAAACAGAGGAGGAAAGGACCATAAGGAACACCATAGAGAAAAGAAGAACCAGATGGATTGGACACACCCTGAGACACAATGAGTTTGTGAAGAACATAATTGAATGAAAAAATAGAGGGCATAGTCCCCAGAGGAAGACCCAGGAATGAATTCATGGACCAAATGAAGAGGAAATTACGTACGAAGAGATACCAGGAGGTCAGGAGACTAGCATTAGATGGGGAAGGGTGGAGGGCTGCAGTAAGCCAATCTTAGTATTGAAAAACTAATGATGATCAACAATTGCCATCCAAAAAGTGTCACCATGGACCTGATCGCTCATTAATCTATCGGCATGGGAAAAAATTGTGAAACGGGAACTATATTTTCGCTAGAGTACCTCCTGATGAGACAGAATACGTCTCAGAAGGTCCACGATTGTGCGATAATTAATATAGCAACCTCGAATTTCTCAAAAAAAAAGTGATTTTGACGTCCTCGGTAGCCATGCAGAAAAAAATCGATTTTTTTTTCATGTGAGGGTACTAATATTTGTTCACTAGGATGCAATTCATTGTTTATGTATCATAATTATATCTCTTTCCCTTAATAACTGTAATTCTTGCAAAAGGGCCAATTCCTGCTTTTAAGTGTAAGATTAAACAGTACTGAGCGTTGGAAGAGTTAAATACAAGGTAGAACGTTAATGCTGAAGATGACGCCTAAGCAATCGATGAAAGTTTCCAGCAAAAACATTGCGTGGGTTTCCTAAAATGACATATTTTTGATAAATTTAATAATTATAAATTTTTATATATAAATTTTATATAAATATCGCTATTGCGAGCAAGTCAAATGATACATTATGCGTATCCCTAAAAACTTCGCATTAAGAATTCAGCAAACTGGAACACGAAAATCTCATCCTATGGTTAATCATTCCTCGTTCCGACTACTTTCGTACATGCAATATTCCGCGCGATGCTACACTTAATTCGTGAAATGAAAGTACGTCCGTACAATGGTAATCCTTAGTTCCGAACGCTATCACTTTACAGTGGTAGCGCTGGTATCGCGAGCAGAAACCAAAAATAGTGAATAAAGATATAAAAATTAATTGAAGTGAAGCAAAACAAATGATGTTACTTGAATGAAACAGCATAGAAATGTGACATTTGCTTGAAAAAATTATTTCGAAAGCTTCAAACGCCACAGGATTACGGTACTCCTTATTCCGTTTACTTGCTCTAAACTTGTTCGTCGCGATGGCCTGGTGAGAGGGGGGGAGGTAACAATGGACCCCGCCTACATTATAAAAAATCGTACACGTCCGTTGGTCCGCCCGGTGGTAATAAGAACGAGACATTACAGCACTTATGGCAACCTCCCATTGTACCTAAAAATATCCCGTACGTCACCCGTTTTCCTCACCAGCCGAGCCATAAGTTGGTAACATTTTAACGTAGAATCAATTGCTTACCAGACTTGGAGCGGTCCATCCCATAGCTTGGATCTGGAGGAATCTAGAATTATTGCCAAGGAGACTCGGCACTTTCCTAGATAAATAAGGGCGGTCGTGTAAATAGCCAAAACCTCTAATAACGCAAACAGAAACGGTGGTTACAGTCTTACCAACACTTGGAAGCGAGTTTTAAAAAAAAAGCGGGAAATGATTCCAAAAAAAGGTGGGATAGGATCGCACCTGACCGATCGCCCGGCGATAGAGAGCAGCCAAAATGTATCGAGAACACATCAGACCTGAAGAACCGAGGTGGAACATCCGCGAAACGTCGTCTTAAAAAAGGACACAACGCGGAAGCTACCCCGAAAGCCATGGCATGGATTGAAAGATACCATAGATGGTAAGTACCATAGATTTAATGTTGGAATCTGAATAAAAACAGTCTATGAAGTTTTCAACGTTTTTTAATTTTTTCAGATAGTCTACCATTTTCCCTACCAGGTTAATGGCCAGTTGCAGGAACGAGACGTATGCATTCCATAGAGTTATTGGGCCTATAAGGCATAGTAACCATTCAATAAATGTTGAAGAAACATTCGATTAATTTCTTGGTATCATAACTTATGGTATGGAGTTATGCGTTCCGTAAGTAGCCAAGATGGCGGATGCGAAATGAACCGCTTGGAGTTTTAATTTCTTGAGAGAATAGTTGTTTTGTGACGAATGGCCAAGTTTTTTACTCTTATCGAACAATAATTATGTGCATGGAATTATGCATAGAATAACCCACTAAAAATTATATCCAGCGAAGGTAGATTAAATTAAACATTCAAAGCAATTAACAATAGGTAGATATGTTATTAAACAGACAGATGTGTTCCTGCAACCCAATTATTTTTATGAGGTCCATAACTTCATGGAAATCATAAGTATTGATTCATTAACTAAATATTCTTGCAACCTGCCATAAGTCAAATTAGACAACATGGGCCAAGTAAATGTCTGAAAATCTAGCATCATTAATCGTCCAACTTTTTTGTGTCGATGACTTTTTAGATGAAATATAATCATTTTGTTACCACAAAGACACAAAATCCTCCTTTTATTCCAACCTACAACCCTTAAAGAATCCTCGTACGATCCCAAAACAAAGTCCATATTTCATTCGTTTCCCTCTCCAAAAAGGACACTCTATCATTCTCCTCACACGCCTATATCTCTAAATATCATCCTACGGGGCCATTATAAATCCGTCACGAATTCTTCCACGTTCTCGCAATAAATCTGTCGAGAAAATTCCCCAAAAATCTTCATAACTTTCCTGTTTAAGTCTTACGGATTTGCAAGACCTCTTTGGCGCAAGTTACACCTGAGACCAACTCAGATTTAAGGTTGGATCCAACAATTTATTTATTTATTTATTCTGGCTACTTAAAGAAAACTTGTCCTCCACTAGACGTGAACAACAAACTCCTATCTTTCCATGACATTTCATTCTCAAATTGAAGTTGAATTTGAACGGTAGGCAACGTAAGAATGGGTGTAACATGGATAAAAATTATGATAGTGTATCTAAAATAAACGCCATTTTCAGGAGAAACTGTTGCTGAGACTAAAAAGCTGAGAAAGACTTTATTACACTAAGGAAGATTGAGAGGGCACTACGTAATCAACCCGAAACGTGAAAACCGAAATAACAACTATATTAAACAACAACCATAACAACCAATAATAACCAATAACAACCAATAACATAACCATAACATAATAACCAATAACAACGATAAGCCCTGCTATTCCCTGTTTTCCTCTGAAATAAACGAATTAGCGGATTTAAAGTGAGAATATTCACCATTTGTTTAAAAATTTCAGTAACTCTTGAAACATAATATATTGACCACTTAGTGCAAAAGATTGGACTCGATTTTCTCACAGTTTTCAACGGGAATGCGGATAATTTAATTTGAATAATTAAACGATGGATGTACAGAGAATGCAAATCTAAGAAGTAAATGCAAGCTAATTTTTTAAAATTTTGTAAAATTGCAAAATTCGTGCGTTCGCTGATAAGCGATACTAAGGAAAATCGGGGTTAACAAATATGGCGGATGGGCCACGCCCACGGGACAGCTTTTTGCGTGGACAATCAAAGAAGCGCCCAGTCGCAGTTGAACTTGGCGATGGCACGGTAGTCGTTGGTTGTTGAGAGCACATTTTAATATTTTTTCAAGCGAGTCCAAAAATACTGCAGGAGCATATTTAATTTGAGAACGCCAGCCAATGTGGTGGTACTCAGAATTCATAGCCCTGTAATTGTAACTACGTTTTCATGGAATAATACTTTCTTCCTAAATTAAGCATATTTCTCCCCACTTTGCTGTACGGTAGTGAAACATGGGTATGTCAGGATAGACATAAGAGTAGACTAAACGCCGTGGGTATGAGTTATCTGAGGAGTGTTTGCGGCAAAATTAGGATGCATAGGGTCAGGAATGAGTGGGTAATAAATGAATGTGGGTTAGATGCTCCAGTAATGGACATATATGAAAGGAGTGTGCTTCGTTGGTTTGGCCATGTTGAGAGAATGGATGAGAGTCGAATAACGAAACAGATATATATATGAGGGAAATGAGTGGTGCGAGAGAGAGAGGTGGGCCGAGAAAGTTGTGGTTGAATGTGGTTGAGGAAATTCTTAGGAGGAGGAATATTAGGAGTCTTAAAAATAGGAGGGCGTGTATGAAGCAGTGTATGGGGGTAAATGAGACAAAAGAGGTTTGCAAGGATAGGTCAGAACGGAGGAAATTAATGAAGCAGAGTTAAGTGTACGAATATGTATTTATGAGTGAAACATTTCGACTGTGCCTACCCCGAAAGGGAACGGCGTGACGGGTATGTATGGATGTATGTATATCGACATTAAGGATGATCATGTTTGAACTTTGAGGGATTTAAAGCCCTGAAGGTGCCAAAAAATATGGCGAAACGTTGGAATTGAATCTTTAAAAAGTCGACCAAACTCTGTAAAGCTTTATTGATATTAATTAATAAAAGCTGTTGTAACTATTGTCATTGCTTGAGCCATGAATATATATTATGGATTGGGATCTCGTTGCCAAAAACTGTTGCCTAGAATTCCGTAAACAATCAACTCTTTGGAAAGTGGTGCCGCCCAGTGACAAAACAGGGAAGTTCAAATGTAAATACAGTCGAAGCGAAGATGTATGAAGCAGTGTATGGGGGTAAATGAGGCAAAAGAGGTTTGCAAGCAGAGTTAGGGGTGTAAATACATATGTATTTATGAGTGAAACTTTGTGACTGTGCCTACCCCGGAAGGGAACGGCGTGATTGGTATGTATGTATGTACTAATTATCTGCATTCCCGGTGTAACCTATTGTAAAATCCAGCGAACTCCACAGCACTAAGTAACGAACATAAGTTTGATGAGTTACAGCCTTTAATTTCAAACTAAACAGAGCAATCAACAAATCTTAGGATGGAATCTTGAGGAAATGAATGGTGCGAGAGGGAGAGGTAGGCCGAGAAAGTTGTGGTTGAACGTGGTTGAGGAAATTCTAAGGAGGAGGAATATTAGGAGACTTAAAAACAGGAGGGCGTGTATGAAGCAGTATATGGGGGTAAATGAAGGAAAAGAGGTTTGCAAGGATAGGTCAGTACGGAGGAAATTATTGAAGCAGAGTTAGGTGCACAAATATGTATTTATGAGTGAAACTTCATGACTCTACCTACCCCAGAAGGGAACGGCGTGATTGGCATGTATGTAAGTAAATTAATTATTGTCCGCATTCCCGCTGAAAGCTATGGTAAAATTGAATAGAATCCACTGCTCTAATTAGCAAATATATGTTTCAAGAGATACTTGGGTTATATTTCAGACAGATGGTTGATATTCTTGCTGCTATGCAGAGTTGCTAAGCAGAGTTAGATGTGCAAATACATATGTATTTCTGAGTGAAGCTTTGTGACTGTGCCTACCCCGGAAGGGAACGGCGTGATTGGTACGTATGTAGGCATGTCATGACTTAAGCTTTTTAGGCAAATTTAGGCAAATATTATATTTAAACAAGTTTTTTTTATCCTTTGACGAGGAAAGACGCCTTAATATTCGTTGGCAAACATTATAATGGTATCGAATGAGTTTCTTTTGCAATTTTAGAATGCAATTTTCACAAATTAATTCGAATTTTACAATTAAAAGTGTGTTAAAATAGAACTCACTTAGCAAACCACAAAACTGGTAGCATACTAATTTTGTCAATTTGTCCACACGTCTATATAGTACTAAAAACGAAACGCTTGGAAAGTTTTACGCAAAATATAAAGACAGAAATCGCTGAAACCACCTTAAAAGATTCACGGAGAGGGTAAAATTAAAGAGGACAGAACAGCTGGATACCCCATCAACTCCTCGACGTAGAACAGAGTGGAGAGACACAAAGAAAAGATGGAATACTTACGTTGATGAGATGCCACGAGAGAGCACACGGAGAAGGTATAGCGAAGATGAAAAGGCAGGTGAAAGCTTTTTAGCGACCGGGGAAGGAGTCTCGTCGAAAGAAAATCGATTATTTTTTTTAACTTTCTTCAAGAGCGTCCGTGCGAGAGAGAATCCAATGTAACGTAGTTCCCCCAACGAAGAGGCAACGAGCAAACAGTTTCAGCCTTGAAACCTAGACTTGAGGTGAACAGCTTCATATTACTATTATTACCGCTGACGTTGAAACGTTCCATTAAATATTAAACAAAATCACTAACAACAATATTAAATTCACAAAAATATATTATGATAAAACTTGGCCTATCGTACAACGAATATCATAATAAACAGCAGATAGAAGAAACCAAATAAATCAATGTAATTTATCATTTATCAATAAATTCATCCATTTGTAGATAGTTAAGTTATGGACATTAAATATATCGCTTCAATTAAGCTTTGAAAAACATATATCGATAGATTCATGCATCGATCGATATCCATCGACGCATGAATCCGATAATTGCTTTAATAATGATCGAATTTCAAGATTGACCTCGATCGTTGCATGAATCAATCGAAAAAATCATCGATCGATAGTGGTATTTTGAACTCGAGTAGGTATTTTCACGTTTATGATTAATTTTATATTCACTCGTTCAAAATAAATGTGCGGTCAATTATCCAGAAATAGCGAGTTTCGCTTTAAATACGTCTAATTTATTTTTTATGTCGTTTTTTGGAGGTATCTTGAATACAACTCTTCAGTTACATGAAGTTTAGCGCTTGCATTTCGATTTGTATACCAAGTTACCGCAGTGTAAATACGGTCGATTTTAAAGATCAATGCCCCGAGAACAATCCCATAAACCGGACCCAAACATAACTATGGCACTTCTAGTTACATAGAATATTTTTACCCATAGTTTCATCAATTACTTGTGTAATTAGATATGACTAAGAAGGGCCTTAACAGAGAAATTCGCTGTATTCTGATGGATTGTGATGGTAAAGGGGATCGCAATCTTTCCCACAAGTCTTTCTACTCGTCTTTCATGAGATTTCAATTATCTTCTCCGAAGTTTATATTGTTATTCATACTCTCGGCTTCCTCGCGGCAATTTTCGAAGTATCTCGCATTTTTTGCGTATCTCATCGCGAGCAAAAATCATTTTTTTCCCCATTATTTTCTCCATTTTCTTTGATTTCAATAGTTTTTTAATAATGGAATATCTTTCTATTTATTTCCGCATTTATAAGACCAAATCCTCCTTTGGCAGGGGGCGTACATTTGCATTCCATTTAATAGACGGACAACACGGAGGAGTGGACGAACTGTCAGGGGTAAGCAGAAATACCTAAAATCTGTTGAAAATTTAGGTTAGATGATTTCGCAAAATATGTACATTAATTAGAATAATTGTTTCTACTTGATTTTCACGTGGCATTCCGCTGGGTATACGGATTTTCAAGAATTGAAAAAAAGCTGATTTAAAGTGAAAACCGACATGAATTGTGACATAGTAAAATTAGTGCGTCAAAAAAATCGTGACACTGTAAAATTAGGGCGTCAGCTAATAAGCACATAGGAAAATCAAGGAGAATAAAGATGACTTACACGCCACGACCACGTCACAGCTTATAGCATTGGCTACCGCAGCAAGCGTTGCCACAATCTATCTAAATGGTTAAACAATGAATAAACATAATGGATACAAATGTTTGGAACTGTTGCCTAGGCAGCGTGTTGCCTAAATTTCCACATTTAGTACACCCAGTCCTTGGCGCTACTTAGAAAAAAGTCTTCTCAGTCGACTCGTAAATGGCCGTTGTTAATTGTTGTTAACGTGAGACTGGTGGATATTCAATAACAATCGAGGGGATATGAACTACTTGATGCTGTGAATAATAGCTGGCTATTTTTGAGACCTAACAGTTACTTTGCAAATGCTAGAGAGAAAATATCTACTACTGGAAGTGTGTAAGGCGCATATGAACTTCCATCGTGAGTAGAAGCCGACGGTTTCCAGACTCCGATTCTACTTTGAATGCATTAGCCCCGTTCGGCTTAATTAAGGAATTTAGATTTCCTTGTTTGAACAGAACTTGCTTCGTAACAGGCTGCAAACAGGGTATGTGTCTACGAGGACCCAAAATAGGAGACCGGACGATATTCAAAAAGTGTGTAATTACATCCCGCGTATGTCACTACATTTTTATCCACTGCATTATGATTACTGGTAAGACGTGTTTATTTACGATCTGTCGACTGTATTTACATTTGAACTGCCGTCTTTCAACACTAGGCGGCGCCAAAATTCACAAAGTTGTTTGTTTACGGAATTCTAGGCAACAGTTTTTGGCGACGAGTCAACAATCCATACGTATATTCATGGGTTAAACATACAACGCTAAACCTGCGTCAAGATGTCAATGTCCAATATGGCCCAAACTGCACTGTGTGGTGAAAAAATCACCCAGACAGGACTCGAAGCTGCGGTCTCACGATTGGCACTCCAGGATTTAAACCTGCCGCCACCAAAGCGGAGAGATGAAAAAAGGAGACAGTTACATATTACGTTAAATTGATTCTGCACGTCTCGACACGAGTGAGAATCCGCAACACGAAAGGCCTGACGGAATCTATAAATACATACATATCTCATACGGAAATAGAGACGATATTAAATCTTGCACGCGGTGAATAATGCGATATTGAGCAAGGGTGAATAGAATTTAAAAAGTCTTCGTCTCCTGCCCTAGTCTGCAGAAAAAAGTGACGCCGTAGGCATTTTATGAATACAGGGACCTTTGGATGCCTAAAAATATATCCCATAGCCAGGGTCATGATTTCGCATATAAAGGTCGAAAAAAATTTCCATTCGTGCCCCGAGACCTTTCAGAGAGGATTTCAAATCGTCAAGAGACGACTCTTTGCTTGTAAATGCGCAGTTTTAGAAGTAGGTAATACTGAAAACTTAAGGAGATTCCATGGAGGCAGTTCGAGTCAAAACCTTTGAAATAGACGGAGAGGGCATTGCGTCATCAAACTGATGCCTGACAACCGAAATAACAACCATATTGTTTAACCCCACTCTCTCCTAACTTTCCGACAGATAGCACAACGGAAAGGACGAATTAGCAGATGTAAAGCAAGATTATCAACATTTGTTTGAAATTTTACGCAAGTAACTCTTGATACATATATTGGCTGCTCAGTGCTGTGGATTCTATTCAATTATATCATAGTTTTCACCGTAAATGCGTATGATTATTGATTTGAGTAATTAAACAAAGTAAGAATGTGATAAAATAACTGAATAAGTAAATTCAAGCTGTTGCAACCATCAATACATCCAAGTGTGTGCGTCCAAAAAATGGATTTGTTGAAAAAAATTTGTCTTTCATTCATGATCGGATCTTTTATTGAACCTATTCTTCTGTATTTTCCTTGCATCTGCATCCTCAGTGTTTTTTTTGTGTATACAATCCGGAGATTATTGCGAAAATGAGAGGAATCTGTAAATATTATGGGAGTGAAATGCGCAATTAAAATGTAAAATAAAATTTACTTGCGTTCCGGGTTTCAAGGTTTATACATCATCATCAGGTCCTGACCATTGAGGTGGATTGAGAAAGAACTACGTCTTCAAACTGAAGCCTGACAACCGAATAACAACTATACTGTTTAACCCTACTATTTACTTAATTTCCTAAGGATAGCACGACGTAATGCACGAGTTATCGGAAGTAATACAAGAATATCAAACATCCGTTCGAAATTGTAGGCAAGTAACTCTAGTGGCCATGAATTCAACTCGATATTACCGTAGTTTTCATCGATAATGCTGATAATAATTAATTTAAAAAAATTAACAATAAAACTAAGGAGAATGCGTCTTAAAGAGGTAAGTGCATTATGATTTCTAGTAAGTTAGCGATGGAAAACATCGTAAAATTGCAAAATTAGTACGTTAGCCCGCAAGCGCCATAGTAGAATGAGGCTTAACAAAGATGGCGGACTGCCTTCAGCTTCTAACATTGGCCAGCACATCAAGCGCCCTCTCCAGCGACCTCATTGGTTAAAACGAATACTGAATTCTGCCATTCGAAGTTGATTATTGAAAAAAATTCCGATTTCTCATCGACTATATTTTACAAATTGTCACTTATCCTGGTCCTATTTATTGGAAGTATCGCTTATTTCAATACTCCAAATAGTAAAGAATTTAAACCAGCATTTTATTACCAGTGAGTACCGAAGAAAATGCGCCTCTAATACAATATTTTAAACAAAACCATCATTCGGCATCGGAAATACAACTGCATTCCCTCATGAATGTATAACAATTCATCCTTCCGAGGAACAAAGTAATTAATCAAAATATGGATGAAGAGCGGCTTCCTGCACACCAGCATATTGTAGATGTGATATTAGAGAGTATCTCTCTACTGCAACTTCAGTGAAACTCGAAGAATGGTGTCGGAATTCCTCGAAAAAAATCACGAAATAGGTCATTTTTGAATGCAAATATCTCAGAAAGTTTTTTTTTTTAATTTTCTAAATACGCATTCATTACAAGACATTGTACTTTTAATTTCATTTTCGTAAAATGCAGCAGTTTTTCACAAAATATTTCTTAGCTGGTGGGCACAAAGCCGCACTTGACCAAAATATTTCTTAGTACTTTCCACGTAATACTTTACTACCCAATATAATTTCAAAGATTTTTTTCCATTACCAAAGTCTTACTGCCTCAGCAATGTCCATGATTCTCAGAGCCGTAGACGGTTAGCAAACGATAGAGTGGATAGCACTAAGCTATAGTGCCTATGTACTATTTTCTCGAATCATCACGCATTATTGCCAGTGAGCTACAGTAACTTTCATGAGGGGAACAAAAGAGCTGATGGGTGGGAATGTGTATACATAACGAGATAAAAAATTACTTTTTTCTGCGAACAGAACAAAGAATGAAAAAAAATGAAAACTCATACTACAGTGAAATCTCCTCGAGGGTTTTTCTGCTCGAAGAAGATTCGCCCTTAAATTATTTGACGACTTTCTGTTCTATATTTTACAACACGTGACGCACTAAAGCGCATTTCAGCAATTAGCCTCGACATATTTTCAAAAACAGCCCAAGGGGAGTAAAGAATGACCTGCTTTACCCGCCTCGGTTTAAGTATTTCGATTTAAATATTTCGCACAGCAATTTTGATGCAAGTTTAAGGTGAAATGCTTACTTCAGCACATCCAGCAAGGTGCTTCGCAGGCGGAGTGATGCGATTGTTCCAAGAGAGGGAAGGATCCTTTCACGATCGGAAGGAGGTAAAGGTAGATAGGTTTCCAATCGACGTTACGTTGTTTTTTTTCAGTTTTACTTTTTCAATGCTCGATTATGCACACTAGAGTTGGGTCGTTCGCGAACGATCGGGTCCGAAGGAACGGGTCCGAAGAAACGGGTCCGAAGGAACGGATCGAAGGAACGGGTCCATAGATTGAACGGGAGAGCCGACTTCAATGGAACGACCGTTCCTTTCGAACCGTCGGTCTTTCGGCTCCTTTCGGCCCTTCATTAATTTCGCTCCTTCGCTCCAATCTTTTATAGATGGGATGTTCCTTATTATATTCCAAAATTCATCTGCTGACGCTAGCGGTGTAATTAGCCAAATATAACTCGACATAGGCGTTTTTCCACCACGAAAATACATGATTCACTTATTTTGAAAAGTATACTGCATTCCTTATCTGCCAAGTCGTTTATATTGGTTTTTTTTCAGTAACAACGGCAAGATACTCTTAAACGGTGCTACGCCACGCATTTTACCAGCATCAAGTAGGCGTTTTAAAAAAATCTTACATTATCTTGGGATGAGACAATAAGCTAGGGGTAGTTAAAGCCTGTGTCTAAAGGAAGGAATAAGAGTTATATGCTTTTAACCGCCATTTTTTAATCAATTGGCACTTTTATCCATTTTTAGGCATATGTTAATCCAATTGGGACAGCGGTGCTGCCGCTAGTTGCTCATTCTCGCGCTCCATCTGAGCAGTACGTGCAGAATAAAAGCGGTCGGTAAACATTCTCAAAGTGGTTAAGTGGCTAGAATTCAGTTAATTCGAAACAATATTACGTGAAATTATAAATATTACAAATCAATGCATTACAAATAAATGCTCAAACAGAAAGATCGAAAGAAAGTGGATAGGAACACATAAAAATGCTAAACACAATGGTGGTGTGAAGGTGTACTGATGGCCGATTCCAAGGGGAAAAAAAATTCGACTGGACCGGGAATCGAACCACTATATATATATTACATTGTATCACTATTACTGTTAAAGACTTGGTGTAGTTGAAAATCGACACGCTCCCTTTTTGTATTCTTAACCAACGCGACTAAAATGGGTTTGTGAAAATAAATCGTCCTTCTTCACCACGGCTACGTTGACCACCTAAATTATACTATTTTTTTTGGAAATATAAAGATATAATATTAAAAAACAGGGAAATTTATCAGTAAAATGGATAGAATGACAAACAAAGAATTCACTGTTGCTGGTAACGACGTGGTATTAAGGTATCAACCACTTTCCACAATGGCAGAGGGCAAGATTATAATATATTTAACAGATACTGCATCAACTCAAAGCTACCCATGTGGAATCATGGAGCATCTACGACATAAATACAACTTTGTGAAAAAGTCATTATTTTGATCTCAGACTACTGTGCGGCGTGGACCTCAATAAGTCCAGATTTAACTCCGGGTGATTTTTTTCTTTTGGGGCTACAACAACTAGGAGGTGTTCCAGGCCTAATCTCGCACAGTGGAGGAACTGGAGGCACGGATTTGAGAGGTATCTTTCCAATCGACTTCCTTTAGAAGAGTGTCCATTGTATCCCTGGCCGTTTGAGGACTTTGGCCTACATCACTGATGCCTATGTCTAGAGTAAACATACGCTTTCGTTTTTTCATGTAATGACGTACATGTACGATATTTATGTGATAAATTAGAATCAATATTAAACAATTTATAATAGTGTTTTAATACCAACTCACTCTTCACCCACCCCGTAGTCCCGGTAGGACCTCGATAATTACAACATCAAAGTAAAAATGCTGGCTAATCTGAGGAAGTTCCAACATGTGAAATGCCCCTTTTACATGGGGGCACATAATTGCACAAGCTGATGTACACCTATACGAACGTGAATTTCAAATTGAATCGTGTAAAGCAGTTAAGGTAGTCCGAGCGAGATAGTTCCCTAGTCATAATGGAGACCATATTCGAACTGTACGTTTCAATTTCACCAGCTGTAAGACACGTGAATTAATATATTGCATTATTAATGGTGCAATAACAGAGTTTTATATAAATGGTAAGTAATTTAATGAAAAAATCTAAATAAGTCTTTAACTTGACTCATTTTTTTCGCACGGTGTGTTTGAAACTCCTTCAAAAGGGAAGGTTTTTTTTTCCAACTGACTTCCAATCAAGAAAAAGAATCTCTGGTGTTCCCTTTCATTCTATTATAGCCGGAGTTATGGTCGGTTGTGATGAGAACAATAACTATATACTCAATCCTTCTGTTCAAGAAATGAAAACAAGTAGGTAGTTTAGATTTTTTTAAATCTGGTGATGTAAAATTCGATTTTATGGCGCTTTATCACGAAAAAAACTGATGAGTTAGTTCACGGCAGCAGAGTTGAAATTGAAGAAAATAAAGAACATCCAGGAGATTTTGTAATGTGTAAACCTGCCAGTGATATTGATTATGAACTTTCAAGTTACTGGGATAGCCCATGGGGAGAAGGTAGACCTGGATGGCATATAGAATGCTCCACAATGGCATACTCCACAAAAAAAGAAAATCAGGCAAAAAAATAGCTTAATTTTACATGGTCAGTATCTGTTAACAGTGGTAGAGCAATTGGTATAGTTTGTCTTGATAAATAAAGCAGCATATACCCACAGGAGAATAGTAAATATTGAAATAAGACTAAGTTCATACCTATTCCCAAATAGCTTTATGCAGATGCTAGCATAATACTATATTGGTATAATATTGTTTGACAAGAAGTTTGCGAACAATTAGTGCAGAAAATTGTAAGTAATTGTGAGCCTATTCATCTACATCTACATACTACCCCGCAAGCCACCTCAAAAGGCGTGTGGCGGGGGGTGTTAGGACACCAGCCGTCAAATAAAAAAAAAACAAAGTTCCGCCTAGCATTTATTAAAGTCCTTAATTGTTCGGGGGAAAAACGAATTCCCATACCTATCCGTTCGGCAAAATATTCCTCTTAATTTATCGATTCTGTCGGACCTGGAAATATAATGTGGTTCTAATATGATGTTCTCCGTGTCGCTCTGAAAGATATCCATTCTCAATTGCTCAAGCAATCTAAGCCTAGCGCGTAGCCTCCGAGTCTCTAGCGGCTCCCACCCTAAATCGTTCAAAATCCGTGTAACGCTTTCTGTTCGGCCGTAGCAGTTTTTGACGAATAGCGCAGCTTTCCTTTGTATTTTATTAAGTTCATGGACTAGGTCTTTCTCCGCCGGATCCCATATGCTCGCTGCATATTCAAGGTGTGGCCGGACGAGTACGAAATAGCACCTTTCTTTCACTTTCTCATCCAAAAATCTTCCCACAACACGCTTGACAAATCCTAGCTTCTTCAGGGCTCTGCCACAAATATTTCTTATATGCGGTGATAATATGATTAATTTTCAAATATAGTTGATAAAATATAAAAACTACATGCTGTTAGTTTTTTTACGACATCTAAGTGCTACAAATTCCTCATTTTATAAATAATGTCACTCTGGAGCGCATACACGTACCATTTTCCACGTAAAAGGGCTGGTATTTTTTGGCAAATATCTCCGAAACGATTGCGGTAAGGGGTAGAATTTTTGGTGTCATAAGAAGGGTGAGATGTTTTTCTTTAAAATGATACCAAATTCATTGATTTTTTAATATAATGACGTTTCGCTCAAACTACCTTCACTGCAGGAATGCATGCGCGAATGCATGAACGCGAGATGGCAAAATAGCCCATGCTCTGTCTTCAATTGTTATGGCACGCCAGAATGAGAAAAAATGCAGTTTATAATTGCGTAAGTTTGAGCCCCTGGCTAAAGAAACATTATGCTGGATCATGCCCCGAAAGTTGAAAAATCCTCCGCTCGATATAAACACGCCCGCGTACACAAGAGAATAGATGACATCTGCAACTCGCGAGCCGTAACTCTGCTAGTGAGACGGCTGCGAACAACTTTTCCAGGCACAGAGCCAAGAGAGATTATCCGCGACTGATAGCATAAGGGTGAGCTCAGCAAAGGATGAAAGAGAGAACCCGTGGACGTAAGCAACGCATATATACAGATATGACTCTGGTTTCTGGCGGACCGCGGCGGTGAAAATGAAAAAAAATAATCTCCCGGAAGAGAAATGTTTAGCGGCCATGCGGCGAGAGTGAAAGTGAAAACTCCGGTCGATGGGTTCGCTCAACGCAGCGGAGAAAATAATCCGTGCCGGCTGTAACAGAAGGGAATCGATTCCTTACGCTATCGAAAAGAACTCTCCGTCGTAAGCTCAGTCTGAAGTAGTTTCATTGAAATATCATTCCACCGAAAAATCGACGAATTTTGTCTCATTTTCAACAAATACATCTCACCCATCCAAAAGTACCAAAATACCAGCCCGGATAAAGTGTCACACGCGTTAAACATATGAAGATCATTCTTTAGTTTAATTATTTGAAGTTAAAAAGGCCCTTCAGTTAGGGATCTTTCTCCTTCTTACAATTTTCATGTTTCCAGGCACAAACCAGTTTTTGGCATGTAAAAAAAAGTTGAATTCTGATTCATTGTGAATAAGAAAAATTAAAGGAAATATTTCCATTGTGAGTAAAAAATACTCTGCCTACAGTAACTCTCCTACTTCATAATTAGTTCTTGAGTTATTTGGGATAAAATAAACAATGAGGTTCTCAACAATTCGCATGCGCCATCTTAGAATACGGCTGTGTCAAAAAAAAAGGAGCGTAAAATGTTTATAATCGTTGCATTACACAGCCAATGCACGTAGAAATGTGCGTGCAAAAAATATATTTTATTAAAATGGCCATGCAGAGAATTATTTTTCATTGGACCACACCACATGGAAAGACCGGACTATGTTGACAGGTAGACAAACTATTCAGATTTCCATATCCATATTGAATAGAATACCTTGAACTTTTTTCATCACGTTGCCATCACAAAAATCAATAAATAAATATGACATAAACAATTCTAGCAATGTTGAAAAGTACAACGTATTCTTTTCGATATGGATACACATGTTTAGATCTACACAGTGATGCTTTATGTCGTCATGTTTAACGCAATTTTGAATAACATCAGTACAATTTTAACATTCCAAGTAAGCTTCTTTGAGAAACTTTGAGCTTCATGTGCTTGACGCATTAAACTGAATGGGTTCCGTTTCGCTGTAAATAAAATTATCTCATCTTTCAAATGATATCAGATGCCATTAAAAGCTACTTATCGCTCTATTTCCCGAGATATTAGCCGAAAAATACAACCCGGATGGCTGTAAACTCCAATCGTTCCAAATAATACAGCTGTCCCGACACAAATCGAACGATTTCAACGCCAATGGATGATAGGTAACGAGTAGGATTAAGTTTAAACGGTGTATCGGCACTAGGATAATTAAGTAACACTAAGCGTTGACTAAAAAAATTACATTAATTTGCAGAGTTTTTACCAACACAACATTCACCATTGGAATACGTTTCCACTTACCAGTTTTTTTTTACTTCATCATTTGAGCTGTCAACTTCCGATTTCCGATTTCGAGGTCGTCGTAAATTTCCCATTCGTGGTCACCCAGAACATTTATAAGCCCTCCATTGATGCTGAAAGTCTCGCATACCTAACTATATCAATCTGATACTTCATATATACTTATATCTGATATATTAAATGTTGGCTTAAAATTGTTTCACCTTACTAGAAAAATTATTTTAAATAATACATACCCAGGATTCTACAAAAGTCAACTTAATGCTTTTTTAAGTTGGGCTGCCCTAAGACTTAAAGTAGGCTATTTGACAGGTAATGTAGCTGCATAATTGATGTGCTCCGTAATGCATGTTTCTAAATCTTCCGCCTAGTGCCAGCACCATGTTTTGCATGATACTTGTATCACGTTCACGTTATTGAATTACAGGTTAATTTAAAAGTCTCTGGGGCCTTTGTAGCATCCCTAGAGTGCGGTGCACGTTGGTGAAATTTCTACACTGGAGCGCACATTGGTGATAAGTCACCCCCTGCTAAACACCCTGAAGTGGCTTGAAGGGTAATATGTAGATGTAGACGAAGGTACTTTCAAAGAAAATAATTAATAAAACTGTTAATCCTCGGGCACAACGAAATTCTAGCTGCGTGGATAATTCATGCAGGATGAAAATCATACGTAGCATTTCAAGCTGAATGCGGGGTCAGCCATAATGATGAGTCATTAAATGAATCCAAATTTGGGTCCCGATCGCAAGGGAAATCGATTGAAAAAAAATGCAGGAAATCTGCGAGGAAGACCATAGGGGCAGTAACGAAAACGATAAAACTTTCAAACATAATGACCCATCAGCATAAAATGCTAATTTGGGAGAGAAAGGCGAAACGAATGGAGCGGTACCTTTCGGAGACAACAGGAACCAATTAAGTGCCGGGACTACCAATATTCGGATTACTTAATGTAATTAATGGCCAGGGAGGAAAAGCTTAAGCGGCAAATCCCTCCTATTTCTAGCGCCGTACCTTTTCCATGGCATTTATACACATGACGACTCCTCATAGATAGCGTGATAATTCCGGCCAGGATTCGAGAGATGTTTGACCAGATGCCGAGATACATTTGGCCATCTAATGCTCAGTTGCAGGAACAACATACATTTATTCTTTAAATTTATGGGACCCATACGCCAACCATTCAATAAGAATTGCAGAAACATTGGATAAATTTATTGATTTCATAACTTACGGTATGTTCATCTCATTGTTCACTATATCGACCTCCATTAATATACGATATTCTCTCGAGGAAAGGTCGTACAAGTAATATGACAGCAATTCTTGAACAACGTTTCGGAGCGTAATTCATTCCATCATCAGGGCTACAAAAATGCATGTACACTGAAGGTCAACCACAACACATCTCAGAACAGCCCAATTTATAAATGTATAATAATATAAAATAAATAATTTAAAAAAATGGTATATCAAATAAAACAACACTGAAAATTACCAAAGAATCACATTAAGAACCCAAATTCACATCACACTGCCACTGCAATTCTGTCATCATCTTCCCGACCATCCATGACTACCTGGCATAACAAACACCATCAAGCAGGGAGTGGACCATCAAGCTTTCACAAATACCCAGGATTCTTCCAATAATTTTAAGAGAATTTTTAATTCTAGGAGTATTCCTAGAAGGTTAAAACATACCATGCCAAAGCCAAGTATTCTCAGACCAAAGAGCGTTATTTCGCGTCACCAAAACAGACATTTCCAGGATATTTCCCGGTTAAAAATGATTTTGAGGAGGGGTGAGCATACAGTATGTGTTTAACGCTTACAATAAAAAATACCATCGAAGATAAAAGTAAAGAAAAATGCCACAGACTCACTAGACGGCACTCGCCCGTGATTAATCAGCGATCTTTGTCTCGAAAGTCCACTTACCTGAAAGAAAAAATACACATAGTTACATTTGGAAACAAGTTTGCCCCTCAGAATGATAAAACTTATGTCATTAAATCATTGAGTTATGATTTTTTTTAAAGTAATGAGCACTCAAATACAAAAGCAATGTCGGAAAGACGAGAGTTCACACAACTATAACTTGCCCATTCAAAATATATCAATATTCCATGATAAGATTCTGAAAAATACAAGGAAAAATCACGCAAAGAGGTAAACATTCACTGGAAATATTCTAAAACATAACAGCCTCACGAAATCCACAAGAGAGGGATAAACGAAAGAAAGGAATTATCGAGGAAGACTCGGGTAAGAAATATTTTAACGAAAACGATATCTCAGGATATCCCACAACGAAATTTTATACCGACCATAATATTTCAGCGATTTCCTTCCATTATCAAGGCATTGCTTTGCATTGACAGTAGATCCGAAGTACTGAACGATGTTTTAAAAAAAAGGAATCCAAATGAAGCTGAGAGGAGAATCGTGGAATGGAAAGTCACATAAAACTAAATTTTGGTTCGATAAATATTGGTCTCAAAGAATACAAAATAGCACGCGGTAATTAATAACATCACCTTCGCTATGTTATGTCTCCAAAGTTCTCCAAGAATACAACATGAAAATGAATAAGACGAAGACTAAAATCCTAGTATGCGGAAAAGAGAAGCAAATGCAGAAGTCACCCAGAGAGGAGAGAAATTAGAGCAAGTGGATTCCTTCACCTATCTTGGTAGTACCGTCACGTGGAACGGAAGAAGTACAACGGACATCAAGCGGAGAATAGCCCAAGCTAAGAAGGCGTTTATGGGAAACAGACAACTGCTGTGCTCAAAGAAAATAAGACTCCAAACTAGGAAACAGAATATGGAAACATTCGTGTGGAGCGTGGCACTCTATGGATCGGAAGCATGGACCATTGGAAAAGCTGACCAGAACATACTAGAAGCCTTCGAAACCTGGTGCTGGAGGAGGATGCTAAAGATAAAATGGACGGACAAAATAAGAAATGATGAAGTGTACAGAGGAGTAGAAGAGGAGAGGACTATGTGGAGTACCATGCAGAAAAGAAGAACAAGATAGATTGGACACACCCTGAGACACAATGGGTTCGTGAAGAACATAATTGAAGGCAAAATAGAGGGAAAAGTCCCCAGAGGAAGACCAAGGAATAAGGACCAAATAAAGAGGAAAGTACATTGAAAGAGATACCAGGAGGTAAGGGAACTAGCACCAGATAGGGAAGGGTGGAGGTCTGCAGTCAACTAATCTTAGGATTGACCGACCAATGAATGAATGAAATATTGGTTAGGGCGTCATCCGTTGGTCAACTTGAACGTCAACGCCATAGTTTGTGGATTGTGCAAGATTTTCTACCTTTCACAATTACACAATAATCAAGTATAATATTCCAATTTTTGTAATAAACATATTTTTAAAAAATTAAATAATCAGAAACTGTATTCAGTTATTTGTAATAAGCATTTAGTAAATGTCGTAATTTTAACACCGGAAAATTTTGATTTCATGACAGGGCTTCTCAATAATATACAAAATACTCATATCCGACTTTTAACATGACTAATGTGTTTCAAATAAGGCGATAAAATTGGCAGCATGTCCTCAATGGCTATTAAAATATGGGAAGCATAAAAAAATACATTTTGACGCGTATTAATTATATCTATATATGATGACATTGATAAAAGTTTTCGTATGGAGCATTGCTCTAGACGGATGTGAAGCCTGGACCATTGCAAAGGAAGAAAGAAGAAGACTAGATGCTTTATAAGTGTGGTGTTATCGACGAATGCTGGGAATCAGTTGGATGGACAGAGTTAAACATGAAGAGGTGTTCAAGAGAGTGAGTGAGAAGGGGAATGAACTATGGAAGAGTTTTGTGAAAAGAAGAGCAGAATTAGTGGGGCATATATTAAGACACGAGAGTCTAGTAAAGTGTGTGTTAGAGGTAATATAGTGGAGGGTGCACGATACAGAGGGAGGCCAAGGGAACGATATCTGGCGCGAGTGAGGAAGGATGCCGGGGAAACATATCATAGAAATCACATACCATATCATATCGTAGAAAGCTCAGAAATGATGGGAATGGAGGTCCATATTCAAACCAATCTAAGGATTGATAACTGCAAGAAGAAGATCTGTGGAGGGGACCGGGTTGGTGTGGTGGCTAGAGTACTGGCTAATCAGACGGACGGCTAAGGTTCAAATCCCTGCAGAGGAGGATGTTTTTCAGAGGAAACCAGGTCCCTACTTGAGTGTCTTGTGGTGGGCACTTCAAGTAGATCACTCCGTCTGTCGGATGAGACCTTAAACTGTGGTCCCCTTGGCGCATGTTAAGAGCAGGCTAATGCCGACGCCGGGTTTCTATCCACCCTTCCTCTCTTACCTATCCCCATGGCGCGAATGACCTTAGCCGTCGGTCGCCTCCCCAAATATCCAATCCAAGTATTCTATATGGTCATTTCCTCCTCTACTCTTCTTTGAAGCTCATAATTTTTCATATTGTCCGCCCTTTTAATCTTCAGCATCCTCCTCCAGCACCAGGTTTCGAAAGCTTCTAATCTATTCTGGTCTGCTTTTCCAATGGTCCATGCTTCCGAACCATAGAGTGCCATGCTCCACACGACCACACCACCCCTTGGGCAGCTATTTCATCATTGGTTTTTCAATCATAGGATTGGTCGACTGCAGCCCTCCACCCTTCCCTATCTAATGCTAGTTCCCTTACTTCCTGATATCTCTTCCTTTGTACTTTCCTTTTTATTAGGTCCATGAACTTGTTCCTGGGTCCTCCTCTTGGGACTTTTCCCTCTATTTTAGCTTGACTAACTGTTTCCAATTTTCGGCTGGAGACGAAGGAGGGGATCAGGTTGGTGTGGTGGCTAGAGTACTAGCTAACCATACGGACGGCCAGAGTCCAAATCCCTGCAGAGGAGGATTTTTTCAGAGGGAACCCGATCCCTACTTGAGTGTCTTGTGGAGGGCACTTCAAGTACAGTACTCCGTCTGTCGGATGAGACGTTAAACCGTGGTCCCCTTAGCTTCTTTCGTTAAGAGCAGGCTAATGCCGACGCCGGGTTTCTATCCACCCTTCCTCCCTTACCTATCCCCCATGGCGCGAATGACCTTAGCCGTCGGTCGCCTACCTAAAATCCAATCCAGTCCAAGATCTGTGGTGACGGTAAAAATAACGACGCATCGACTGCATATGCCGCTCAATACCAAATACGGATTAGCTTGCAGATTCTTCGACGCTGAGGCTACTGACTGTCTTTGTGCAACCAGCCCCGCCCAGACACGCGCGACCGGAGCGCGAGCAGTCGACGTCTGGTCGTGCGTCTGCCAAGTGAGTCATCCGCCCAGGTCAGTCAATGGAACTTCCGACGATCGTACTCAGCGCGCTCTGCTTCCATTGCATCGACCTCAAAAACACCACCACCCCGAATGGATATCGAAACACATTCCTCGATCGGATAAAATATGAAAAAAAACGAAAACCTGGTTCTACCGGGTTTCGAGGCCGGTCCCTCCATGTAGGCGACTGACCATGCGGCTTTTTCATACCCTCTCCCCCTCTTTTCCTAAGTTCCTCCAACGCTGAAGACCGCAGGTCCACCGCATGCGATGTATTATTTTGCGTTTAGAAGAAAGTTTATACACGCACGATCCAATTATGACGAAATATAAGTCACGTGGTATTAGACTCTCATTATCGTGGTATTAGCCTTTCCGTACAGGCAGTAATGGCAAAGGTTTAAGAGTCCATTCAGTCCAGAAGAATATTAGATAACGAGGCATGGGAACTAGAACCAAAACCCAAAATAAAAATAGAAATTTTTAAAAATAAAAACGTGTTTACACAAAAAAGGGCTCTCGTGGAAACATACTGAAGTACATACATGGCTAGATTGGTAGCTAGGGGTCGTTCACAACGTCATGGAATTAACTACAAGAAACATTTTCTCTCGTTGAATTTAACAATAGGAATACAATTTGCGCTCACAAAAGACATTAATTTATAGAGATTACAGGCAATAATTCAAAAGATGTAGGAGTCCATTCAGTCCAGTGGAATGTTAGACAGTGAGGCATGGGCACTTGGAAAGAATTTTTAAGAAATAAGTGTTTTTTTTTCACGAAAAAGACTCCAGTGGAAATATAGTGAAGTGCAAGGCTAGATTGGTAGCTAGGAACTGTTCACAACTTCAGGGAATAAACTTCGAGGAAATATTTTCTCCTACTGTACAGAATTCAACGGTAAGAATACAATTTACTCTCACGAAAGAATTCGATTGAAAGAGGAGAGAGACCATTTCGATCCGTCAACGGAATTCTTGAATGGGGAATCTTAAGAGACTGTTTACATGTATCGACCTGGGAGGTTCATTGGTGATGAGAATAGGGAAAAGGTATGCATTATAAAAAGGGATAAAGAATCCCTAAGGTATACTTTATGACTTATCTCTCATTTGAAAATTATAATTCCTGTCACAATTGTCATACTTGATACGAAGCAATAATTCAAAACCAATGCAATTTATATACATTTAATAAATCTATGAATGCTTATGGAACTCAAACGAATATATAAAATATTGGCATTCGTATTGCCAATACGAACGCCATCATTGCCAAATATAGGCGATATTCGTAATTACCATATCCATTGTTTACCTCCCTAATCTATTTGTAAGGGAAAAAGTCGGAAGTAATATGTACGCAGAACGATTCTCTGAAAGTGGCGATACAATTCGATATATCGCTACCCTCGCTCCTTCCACGAAAGTCAACTTTCACTTGTAAACCTGCCTTATCATAACTTACCACCTAACGTAAAGGATCTCAATAATTTATCCATTTTCTTGGAAAAAGTGAATGCATGGCTTTTCTCTTTCTTTTGAAAGAGTGGAACTACTTTTGATGTAATAATAATTATTTTGTATTAGCCATTGACAATGTACAATATATATATACGCATAATATTGCTATCGGCACAAAAAATTTATAATATATATTTCTGTTTTTCATAGATCTTATAACAATTACTAAATATTATTTTCAAAAACTAAATGCATTGTCACATATTTTGTAACACATTCTTGCACCAATGTTTTTTTTGATGGTAGCTCCAAACAGGGAAACCTTTAGAGCTACCTAAAGCTCACATGCAAAATCTATAAAATGTATACATTTTTGTAACTGCATTTTATCTGTATCAAAGGCATATGAGCAATAAATATCCATCTATCTTAAGACACCACCCTGAATGGATGTCGAAACACAGCCCTCGATCAGATAAAATTTAAAAAAACGAGCTGGTTTTACAGGGTTTCGAGGCCGGTCCCTCCATGTAGGCGACCGACCATGCGGCTTTTCCATACCCCTCCCCCCCCCCACCTCTCTTCCCACGTTCCTCAAACGCAAACGACCGCAGTTCCACCGCATACCGCCAACTTCCGTTAGTCGGTCTGATAAGGCCCGGGAATGCTCCGCACAATAAAGCGCCGTACGCTACTTCCTGGCCTGGCTCAACTTGAATCCTGACGCATGGGAACAATGCCAACAAGGTGATCCAACTCGGGCGCTGGGTATTCGCTCAGAGGCGTTATCCCAGGGTACAGGGTACCATCTTCCTTTTAAAATGTTGCCACATGGTAAATTCCAACTGTTGCCAACAAGAAAATAGTAAGATTGCCATCCAATTCGTTAAGAGTTGTGCATAATTTTATTCGACAACGGTAGAACGCGTTAGTATAGCACACATCGCCATTACAGTCAATACTCCTTAAAACAATGAGAATTTTTTAATGATAACGCAGAAAAATGCAATAATATATAAGATATCCTGCGTTGGATAATAGGATTAAACATCTGACATTGAAAATACATGAAAAAATAGTCTAAGTTTAATAATTATGCCACAATATTTTTTCATAAAATACGTCACCTTATCTGGTTTAATCTTTAATATTACATGAAATTTTCCTTCTTAAACGCTCCTTAAAACAATTAATTTTAATGACATCAGCGCAAAGCAATACAGTGTTATACAAGGTAGCTTGCATTGCTTACTAGATAAATTGTTCTGACATTCATAACACACGAAAAACTTCGTGAACGTTTGATGTTTATGCCATAATATTTTTTCATACGACGGGTCACATTCTCCTGTTCAATTTTCAATATTGCATGAACTTTTCTTCGCCTTTGCCAAAAGTAATTTTTGGGAAATGTATTCGCTCGAAGGCAATAATCCAGGGCATTGGGTAAGATCTTCCTTTCGAAATGTTGCCAACTGATTCAACAAGAAGTATGTTGCCATCCATATCGTTAAGAGTTGTGTACAATTTTATTCGCCAACGCTAAAACCGATGTAAGGTTTTGATGCCAACGAAAATAACGATGTAAGGTTTTGGGAGGTGAAATGGTGACTTGTATTATGGGAGTGTATGGAGTGAAGCACATTTTTGTAATCGCTTATTGTGCGCGGCAAGAACGAGTTTTTGCACCTATCTGTTGAGCAATGTATACCTCTTATTTTATTGCTTCAGTCAGACCTAGAGGTGTAGAGTATATTACGGGTGTACGGCGCGGAATGCGTGATTTAAGCCAAATTCGTGAGTAAATACGGAGCTAGGGCAGCCTAAGAGGAACCGAACCAGCCTAATATGACCTCAGTAAAAGTTGCACGGTTTTCGAGATATTGCCAAATTAAAGCTTTTTCAAAAATTTCACTTTTTTTACATTTCTAGTCCCAGAATTCAATCGGACAATTAAACGTTCTCATTAGGGCCGCTCTTTTAATCTTCCAACTGTGACTCATGTGCCGACTTCTACCTGGAACAGAGGCCCGAGAGGGTCATGGGGTCCGAACAAACAAAAGAAACGCGAAAGCCGCTATACCTGTCTAACTTTATCGGCTTTCAAAAAATGGGATGGATAGAGTACTTTTTTTGTTAATTTGTGGCAGTAGCCCCATCAGAGAGCCAAATTGAGAGCTATTCAAGTGAATTCTGGGACTAGAAATGTAAAAAAAGTGAAATTTTTTAAAGAGCTTTAATTTGGCAATATTTCGAAAACCGTGCAACTTTTACTGAGGTCATATTAGGCTGGTTCGGTTCCTCTTAGGCTGCCCTAGCTCCAGTGTCACTGTGGCGTGACATTTATGGGACACCCTGTATATGAAACGCACTATTTCGTGTTTGTGGGAAAATCAGTGCACATGGGTTCGAATTATTACGAAATACATGTCAATTGCCATGACGTGTTAAAATAGCTTTGAATTGCCAACAAGACCAAATCGGTAACAAGCGATTTTTTTCACTGTTCATCATTGATCTTTCACTCGGAGGATTTGTTGGCTGTTGCCCTCCACCCTTCCCTATCTAAGTTCCCTTATCTCCTGGTATCTCTTCTTAAGTACTTTCCTTTTTTGTTGGAATGTTGCTCAAAACCATAATCTTATGTATAGTAACGGGTTGTTTACCTTAACTTGAGAGGTCATTGTTGGTGTATTTCTCGAAGAATACAGACTTGTATCAAAAGCATTGAGACGTGCTTTTCATTACTCGCTCCGAAATCGCAGCATATCTTCACATTTTTATTTTGTCCATTAACTTCTTCCTGGGTCTTCCTCTGGGGACTTTTCCCTCTATTTTACCTCCAATTATGTTCTTCACAAAACCCGTTGTGTCTCAGGGTATGTCCAATCCATCTTGTTCTTCTTTTCTATATGGTCCTCTCCTCTTCTAATCTTCTGTGCACATCATAATTAGTTATTTTATCCGTCCATTTCATCTTCAGCATCCTCCTCCAGCACCAGGTTTTGAAAGCTTCTAGTATGTTCTGATCAGCTTTTCCAATGGTCTATGCTTCCGATCCATAGAGTTCTAGACTCCACACGAATGATTTCCAGTACTGTTTCTTGGTTTGCAGCCCTATCTTTTTTTAGAACAGCAGTTGTCTTTTTCCCATGAATTCCATCTTAGCTTGGACTTTTCACTCATATCAATCATAGTTGGGAAAGTTATAAAAAAAAGTTAACTGATGAAAGTCAAAGTTAATCTCTGTAAAAGTAACTAGTTAAAGTTAAAATTTAACTCTTCTAATAAAAAAGGGCTAAGTTAAATAGTTAATTAAATTTTTACGATTAATTTTAATCGTAAATTTTTAAAATCGTTAATCCCTACTATGATGCGTTGTGATGTATCCATAGTTGGGTAAGTTATCAAAAAATTTATTGATTAAAGTTGAAGTTAATCTCTGTAAAACGTAATTAGTTGAAGTTAAAAGTTAACTCTTATAAAAAGTAACGGTTAAGTTAAATAGTTAACTATATTTACTACAGTTAATTTTAATCGTTAATTTTTTAAATCGTCAATCCCAACTATGTTATCAATACATATTACTCATAAGTTCTCAAGTGCAGTCTCACGCATATCTGTGCACGAACGAAAATCGCTCCAACCAACTTAAGCCTGACAGTTTATACAGGGCAGACTTTACCAATCGAGACTCCAATTGTTCCGTCTCGCGAGGTCTCCGCAGTCCCGAGGCTAGCTCGCGTCTGCACGCGGCTCTAGGTCAGCCCACGCCGCAAAAGGGCGCAGAAGCCGTCCGGTTAATAATCCCCGGCGAACAAGGCGCGTTCGCGAGAGAGAGAGAGAAAAAGAGGTCCTTACCATCCGGCGGCTCGGATACACGACAACAGCGCGACCGCTATTCGCGCATGGAAATGTTATCGGACGTTTTGCTCCACCCAGACGCAAGTATCACCGTGATTGAATGAGGCTGCAATGCGGAGAGAGATAGATAGATAGAAAAGGAGTAAAAAAAAACTTTCGTACGTTGCGAGAATAACGAAATGTACTCGAATGTAATGAAAAGTAATCGAATCAAAAGAGTCATGTTAGGAGGTATAGAGGTTAGGAGGTATGAATTAACCCTTTCATATCGATAATCGACCAAAGTCGATGCGCAAATATTAGTGCTTCGGCGCGATGATCGACTTTCATCCACGCTCATAAAAAAACGTTCTCTTTGGCCAAGACAGTCGACTGAAATCCCCGATGCTAAATAAAACTAACAAAAAAGCATAAGAGAGCATAAAATAAACAAAAACGTTTGATGATCGACTTTTATCCAAGCCCATAAAAAAAACATTTTCTTTAGCCAAGACGGTCGAATGAAAACTCCGATGCTACGTAAAACCAGCAAAAAAGCATAATAGAGCATAAAATTAACAAAAAATGTTTCTTCCAGCAGCCTCTTTGAGGTAAAGCTATTGAAAATACTAATTAAATAATGAAAAATCTAGTTTTTTCATCGTAAAATGAAGTTTTTGAAGAAAAATAATTGAAAATTTGATACTCTGCGTAAGGGTTAACTAAGAATGCGAGGTCATTTTTAAAGGCGTCTCATCAAAAAGGAAACTTCATTTGACAATACCATCCCCAGATCGCTTAACTTAAGCTATTCTTCTCATTATATCTTTGCGTCTAGACCCATTTTCTTCTAGCGTACCTCCCTAGTAATTAAAATGCCCTACTTGCTCTAATTTCTGTCCTTCCCCATTAATTACCAGCTTTGCTTACGCTGTAGCAGAAACTCTCATAACTTTTGTTTTCTTATGATTAATCTCCATGAAAACTAAAATTCTAACGACGAAATATTCGAGGAAATACCGAATTACTACACTTTTACCACTTTTTTCGCGAAACAAGGGTCCAAAATCCCCGTATAATCATCATTTTTTCCGTTCTTCTGCCCTATCGGTGGAAATCTCGAAAAAATACGAATCGATAAAGAGGTTGGCTGAATGTGAGAATAAAGGAGCGAATCCATTTCTCGGATTTATGAACGGCAACGATGATGAGAAATCACCCACTCCGTCAAATCGCCATCATAGACCTAATTACTAAGAAATAAGTTCATAACCCATGCACGAAAAGGAATGCACGTGCAGCCAATTTCTGACTGCCTTTTAATGTAATTTTAGTGGAAATTACTACGCTGATCTCAGTAGTATTGCTGTGAAATGCTTACTTAAAATGGGTCGGAAGTTTACAGAACATAGGTAATTCTAAACACGGCGAATACGTATAATACCTCATTCATTAGTAAATGAAATTATGTTAGTTTTAGCGTATACAAATAATAACTGAAATCCCTTAATTTTTTTCTCTTCTTAGTTCCTGTAAAACGAAATAATCCCTTCTAATTTAGGTCTAAAACGATTCTCTGCATATGACTTGGCCAACTTTGATCGAGAGAAGAGTATAAAGTAGATTTTCGAATTTCTGTATTCGTTTAACCACCCTTGAGGAGGTTATTATCGAACTTGACCCCTTCTTCTTAGTGTTTTATTAAATAAATAAATAAATAAATATAAACATGAATGTATATTATGGATTCGGATGTTTGGAATTGTTGCCTAGGCTACGTGTTGCCTAAATTTCCACTTTTAGTCCACCCAGTCCTTGGCGCCACTTCGATTAGAGTCTTTTCGGTTGTTATTGTTAATAGACGTAGTTAATTGTTGCTTACGTGAGACTGGTAAATATTCAATAACGATCAAAGAGATATGAATTACTTGATGTTTTGAATAATATTTTGCTATTTATGTGATCAACTAAGGCCAATGGTTGAGTATGGTATTTAAGAAGTTTCGAGAGTAGTTCTGGAGTGGAGGTACTTAGGGTAGTTCCGGACCCCCTATTCAAACGTATTCTTTTGGGTTTTTTACGAATTTGGAGGAAAAAAGAGAGGGGAACGACATTTGTTGTTCTTGCTGACTTCATCATTTCAATTAAAAACACGGACTTGACCAACGCGGCCTCTCCATTGGTCTGAAGTTGATGTAGATCATTTACCGTAGATAACTCACGAATTTTTCACTGCTTTTTACTGCAGCTTATTAACTACTTTTAGACGACATCATCTTCAGGTCTGAAGAGAGCACGTCCTCGTCTAGACTTTGGCTCCGTGAACATCCTCCTTTTTGTTTCATTCTTTCGTTTTTTTGTTTCTACGTCTGAAGATGATGTAATACATCGAAACTAGGGTCAAATTAACGTAATAAATTCATTGAAAAATTTCCCTTTCTGTTCTTCATCGAGTACACCACTCTCCCATTTTCCTCTCCCCCCCCCCCCCCTAAAGCGGAATTCTCCGAAATTATACACGCTTTCCCCGATTTCTGGACACCTTGAAGAGTTATGAAGGAAAAAAATAGGGTGGCTGAATACAAGGGAATGAAGGGGAAAACTGCAGCAAACCGATCTTCAGACTGACGACGACCGCTGATGAGATTGTCGACGTCGAAGCTAAGTTGTCTTCGTAATGCGGTCGGGCGATGCGACACCAGCCGCCGGAACAGAAGCGACGACCGAGAAATTCTTCGCGGCGTTACATTAGATAGAATTCAGGTTATTCGAATCGATATTGGAGACGGAAAATGCAGGAGAGGAAGGGGAGGGGGCAGGTTATCAAGAGAGGGAGGAGGGTAGCTGTCCCTCTTTCCCTTGCCTCAGTTCCTGCGGCACACAGAAGTGAACACTTTTCAGCCGGTCGTCTTGCGCTGAAATGCCGTCCGCGTGCATCACTGCTTACCAGCATTTATTCAGAGTAGTACCTACGTATGTCCTTGCTTAGAGCGGAAGGATCCCTATCCGATCGTGTACTGAAGTGTTCGTCCACCCTGGACGTCTAATTGCATGAATATATATAATGGATTGTGATCTCGTCGCCAAAAACTGTTGTCTAGAATTCCGTAAACAAACAACTTTTTGGAAAGTGGTGCCGCCTAGTGATGAAAGACGGAAGTTCAAATGCAAATACACCGGTTTTACCATGAATATACATGGGTTTTACTTAAAAGTAATCATAATGCAGCGGATAATAATTGTAGTAATACACGCGGGACGTAATTATACAATATTTTAATATCGTCCGGTCTACAGGTATATTTAATTTCCTCTCCAAATTTAATTACACAAATGCATAATTAACTTCTTAGCACTTCGTGAATATCGCTATACGGAAATTTAATAATAATGCGAGGTGACTTCATGAGTATTCCCAATGGCCATCATTGTAGTGTAGGTAAAAAGGAATGCATTTACCCCCGCCTTGAATAAATTCTTATTTTTCAATCCACGTCTCTAATTTTGGGTCCTCGTAGAGGCATACCCTGTTTTGCAGCCTGGTACGAAGCAATTCCTGTTTAAACAAGGCATTCTGAATTCTTTATTTAGGCCGAACGGGCTTAATGCATTCAAATTAGAATCAGAGTATGGCAAACATCGTCGTCGGCACTCGATGGACGCTTCATAAACCTCTTACACATTTTCTGTAATAGATATTTCCTCTCTAGCATTTACAAAGTAACTTTTATATCACAAAAATAGCAAAATATTATTCACAGCATCAAGTAATTCATATCTCCTCGATCGTTATTGAATATTTACCAGTCTCACGTAAGCAACAATTAACTACGTCTATTTACAATAACAACTGAAAAGACTAATCGAAGTGGCGCCAAGGACTGGGTGAACTAAAAGTGGAAATTTAGGCAACACGTAGCCTAGGCAACAATTCCACACATCCGAATCCATAATATATATTCATGTCTAATGGTAAAGGACTATTTGAACCTGATTGATTCTGATGCCTGATGCTGATTTGATTTGATAAACGAACATCCCTCGGTATGGCCATAATTGTCGCCTGCCCGTGATATGGCGTTCCGGAGGCCCGGCGAAGTAACACATTTATCTAACCATCTAAAGTTAGAAATATTAAATCCATCCATGCTTTCAAGTCCAAGGTGTTTGATATCCTAATAAATAATCCTAACATGTTGTCTGTCTAAAATTGAATCGAAGTAAAATTTAAAAAATGTTAAATTATATGCCTTATACATATTGAAGAAGAATTAATCTATTGAACATGAATGTATTCAACTTTATACTTGTAATTATTACTGTTATCATTAATTTCCTTTTTCCTCACGGTTTATATGCTTAATCATGTATTTAAATGTTATCCTAGTAGTGCTCTCTGCAGTAATATGTACGACTGTATTACGAATTCCAAGCTTACAATGAGTTTTTTTATTTTTCGTTTTGCCTGTCATCATTGTATAATTAATTCGATTTTGTATATTGAGTTTCATCATTGTATTATTAATATAATTTTTGAAATTCAAAATTGTACTTCATTATCTCAGGGGCTAAGAATAGTCCAAGATAATAAACGTTGTTATAATTATTAATATTATTATTATTTCGACGAGTTATTAGAAAAAAGGCAGTTAAAGGCAAAAGATTTTTACATAGTAACAAAGTAGAGATTTATTTCTTTCCATCATGCCATTGCTTAACGGGGTGGTAGTGGATGGTTTTTTTGTTTTGCCAACTTTGCACACACGATCAGAATTTCCGTCTGGGACTAAGTGAAGCACTGTCGTAAGGGACTTAAAGACCTAATTACAAAATGAACGGTATAAACTCAATATGTACAAGGGAAAGATGCAATTGAAACTCAAAAATCACTTTAAATAAAGCGTACACTCATTCTATGGATGGAGCAAAAAAGCATTAAAAATGTCATAAATTGAATTACGATAAGTTTCCCTTAAATTCAGCTCTGTATATCGGAAAATAACTGTGTTATAGGAGAAAAAAGTGTCGTACGTTGTGAAATGATCCTTTATCTTTCCATTAGACATGATTTTGGAATCATTTGAACGAGTTTGGAAAATCGACTTTTGTCCGGAAAATCGGGCTTTCTAGACCACTGTGCGTCACTGCAAACGTATAAATAGGTCCAATTAGTGATTTATTATTGTTGTCATCATTTCCTCAGGTTTCGCCTTCCTTCCTTAAGGTGGCTCAGGATTTACTAAGTTAGTCAAGAAAAATACTTAGCTGCACATTTTTATTTATCTAGTGTAAAAAATTCTCCTTTCGCAGATGAAATGAGTTAGTACCGATTGAAAACTTAAATTGAAGCACCTATTATGCAGAAGATTCCACGATTATATTTTAACGACCACATTCTTCCAGCCATAGGAACCGACTGCAGCGCCATTTGCATGAAACTACCGCATTTCGACTTCAATTATGGCAGTAATTCGCTTATAACTTTTTAAAATCGGAAGTAAGATCCATATATTCTTTTATTCAATTTCGCTAGACTTTCGCCTTCTAAAAAGTTTTCATTTGACGTCGGAGTATGCTTTCTCGTTGAAATTGAAAATTTTCAGCTGTAATCAGAACAGTCTCCATAAGGACTCATGTTAAAATCACCACTTTCAAGGCTAAATTAAAGTAAAACGAGCCTGGAAACATTATTTTTAAACCATTGTATAAAAATCACATCTAAGATTGTTACGATTTAGTTTTCAGAAAATCTGGAATAAGTGACTCTGAAGCTAGAGCCACCTAAATAATGGTTCCAGGCTCGCCTGGGCACCTAATGCTATTGCAGACAACCAGTCCACTTGGGCTGCAAATATAAGCATCTTCCTTAGTATAAATCCCAGATAAGCGGCTCAATGTTTTTCTAACCATCTCGCACATTAATATCTCCGAACGTAACACCTTCGTCTTCCAAGAAATCGCATCTGTCACAGTTTTATCCATAAACACATTGAAGGGCAACGGTGATATTGCGCATCCCTGCTGTACACCTTTCTTAATTTCAAAACAGTTACATGATACCCTGTTAACTCTCATTATTGCCGTACTGACGGGAGAAGTCGAGAGATCAGAGTTTAATATACTCCATCCATCTTCTAAACGAGGACACCGATTTTTAATGCGGTAAATTTTCCCGAAAGTTTGTTTAGTTCTTCCATCACTAGTATGCAAAAAATACCAGTCACCATAATTCATCTTTTCTTACGTTTATATGAAAACTATCACTGTTTTCGGCGCCTGAAATCTAATCACCTATATTTGAGCACTATGTATCCTGATTCTCTCCATTGCACTAGCTTGCGATTTTTAAGTACAAAAAGCCAGATAAAATATAAATAGTTTTAAAAAGTTGTTTTTGTCACAGAAACTGCAAAAAAATAGTAGTAAATTTTGTGCAGAACTGCAGATAAAAAAAGTCCTGAAATGTGCCATGTTCGACTTCCGTGGATCCGCTGTATCTAAAAATTCGTTTCGCTAGGCAAGGCAGGTGCATAGCGTAGCCAACGGTGTGCCAATGGCAGTCGTCCAAGTTTCTCCGGGACTGGTTTTGATAGGGATTGTTCCACTCGATCACTTATCCGAGACGAACGTTTTGAGAACAGCCACTCGTCCCTTTAAAAACGTCCTGAATTGATGAAGCACGAGGCTTCAGGTGTTTTCGGTCGTTAGGTGAAGCGAGGCGACTCAACAATGATTCCTAGAACTTGTGATCGTTGACAAAAATCAAAGACTACATCTATATACCTATGTGACATATATTGTACAACTTGGCAACAAAAATAGATCTTATTCGTTACATTCTGTAGAAGATTATCCAACAAGTAGGATAACATGTGAAATGATTGCACATGATCGACGAAAATATTGGTGTATCAAGGGTTAAAAAAGACTCGATGAATTAAAATATTAAAAAATCCTGTGAAGGCACGCGATAGGCGAGCCAATATCGTTATTCGCATTGTTTACATTTTTTGGGGAAAAATCGTATTGTTTATGTTTTGAGGAAAAATCGCGTTGTTCACATTTTCTTAGGAAACCTGTATATTCTACGGACCTTCATATTGTTCGAGGGTCCATATTAAGAGAATGGATGATAGTGAAATGTTAACACAAATTTATGATAGAAGAAAGGCTTATTTCAGAGAGAGGGGAAGGTAATGAAAGTCGGGTGAATACGGCGGAATACTCTTTAAAGAAGGAATATAATGAGGAACCTGCGCTTCGAATGACTATTTTCCTAAGATTTTACATATTTTGCTGTAATGAGTAAATTTAGGCTTAGGGTTGCCTTCTATATATTTTTTTTAAATTTCATGTAAATACTCCTTTGGATAAAATCTTATACGAAAATGCGTTACACTGTAGCTTTTACCTCGTAACGAAAGCCAGTAACTGTACTGAATCCAACCTCCATTGCTATTTCCACAGAATTTGATATCGTGATTTTAAAACGAACTGAGGGCAGGATGTAATTATCTTCAGGATTAAAACATTTAAAAGTGTATATAAATGCCTGATTTTGAAGTAGTTCTGAATGAAATTTTGCAAACACGGTAAACAGCAGAATTTTTCCTTGGCAAATGTGCAACCATTAATATACATAGGTATTGGAATGCATAGAAGACGAACAAAGAAGCATTCATTTTTATGTATATTGTATATTTGTTGTATATTTATTGTATATTTAATTCCTGCCATTTATTAGGCAAATTACGCCTTGTAATATATGTGTTTCTTATTCTTCTGAACAAACTGCTCATTGATGTAATACTTGATAGAGCAGAAGCCTGTACCTGGTTTCATGCTCCAAGTGTCCTCCCCAGAGCAAATAAAGCTTATCTTATACATAGAATTTCAGCACGTGTTCGTTCAATATACATGTTAAAATCAAGGATAGTTATCGGGCATCTCTGAAATAAAGGTTCCTCCTTAACTGGTAGAATACTTCAATATAATGCACTTCTAGCGTCAAATAAATAGAGACTTTCTCAACGTGCCTTAAAAGTGTTAAAAAAAAGGAAACGGAATTTCTCCCGTGATCGTTAAAGTCTGAAGATGACTCGGAAAAGTCGAACACACGTCACGCACGGAGGATCTGCTTTTATTCTTGTCCCTGCGGCGGCCTCACTCAGCCAAGAACCCTTTATGTACCCTGCGGGGGAATTTCACCCTCGCCGCATCATCAACCCCGAAAGACGTCGTCGTCGCCATCTTGGTTCAGGCCACTGAAATAGTCACACAATGAGACGGAGGGAGGAATATTGGTTGGAAAGCGGTGGTGTACGCATTATATGAATGGAAGACGCCCACGGGACATCAATATGGAAGGGAGTTGACGCAGGAAGGGGTTGGTATGCAGAGCTGGGCGATACACTTGAATATCAGCTTCGCATCGCGATACTCAGGAGGTCGGTGTGATTTTTATACATGTACAGACTCGTGTAAAACTTGGCATGCATGGTTTTATTGCTTATATCTGCAACATAAAGGGCTACGCGTACGTACGGATGATTCAGTTGGTATAGGCGTAGTGTTGCAGATGTGCGCCAATAGATGGCAAGAGAGCTCCCACAGACGTAGGATCGTTCAATATCGATACTATTTTTCCTACGATATAGGTCTTTGCAACGCAAACAAGTCCGCCATTGATGTGCTTATTTTAGCGTATTCTCTACAAGCATAGCATAGGATTTTCAACGTTTTTGATGGCTTGTCAGTGCTTTTGTGGTCGACATGATGGCTGGCGCCGCATATTCGCAGATTTTCTTAGGTGTTCAATGTTGATAAATGCTCAGTAAGCACATTATTGTGAGTGAGGTGGTGATGGTTGCGAAGATCCATATCGATAGAGCTACGGATATATCGAATGGAATATCAGAGCCAGTGGATTCTTCAAAATATGCGTACCACAAGGGAGAATGCTTACTTAATAGCATCACAGCCAGCTTCACTAAAAATTTTGCGAGCAGAGAAATCTTCGACATTTAGATATTTTTCGTTTCCCATAGCTATACATGTATTGCTTCCATTAAAAATTAATAACCGACATTAATTTGTACTAGATTGTTCACTTTGTTCATTGTTTTTTGGATATTTAGCCATGTTTTGGCCTGTTTCTTCAAGCTTTTCAACAACTATTTATATGAGAGTAGGCTACCATACGTCAGAATTGATGTACACATGTCCGCATTTTCAAAGGAAAGATTTCCGTCCGCATACATTTTTTTAAATGACCAGCTTCGTCCGTATTTTCCCCGCTCCATTGTGTTTCCTTCGTTTGGTACGGACATAACCATGTGTGATTGTAGAATTGTGATCGATGTCGTGGGCTCTTGCTGTGGTGGCCGAAGCGAAAAGCTGTAACTTGGGCGTGGCCGGCCAACCCAGACTTCCCGAAGTCGAGGGATCTGGGTTCGATTCCCAGTCCCGGAGAATGATTTTTTCCACTGTGACTATCACATAATTGTGTGATTACTAGCGGGTGACTCCGTTTAAGTTACTGTGCGGCTAAGTTTCGTGGGTCTTCGAAAATGTCCAAAGTAGCCGCATTTGTGTTTGAAGTTGGGCTTCACCCCGTAAACTGTGGCGCTTGGCTCTCGCATACGCGTACCTCTGGCATCATATGCACGGTGCCTGTGAGGACAACTTGCTCCTTACAGCCCCAATGAGATTCACAGAGGAAGAGGATGCCTGGGTAGCTTAATTGGTTTGACCACTCCGCGCGAAATCGAGGGATCTGGGTTTGATTCCCAGTCGAGGCGAATGACTTTTGCACTGTGAATTTCAAACAGTTTTAAGTCTTAGTTAAACGGTAGGTACGTTGAATATAACTTGATATCATACCTTATAACGACATTATTTATCGATAAAATTAGGTACGTCCGTGCATGCACGTGGTATTTTGTGGAAGAGCCGCACTCATGGGGCCAGAGAGCCGCAAGTGGCTCGCGGTCCGCGGTATGCCGACCACTGTATTAATATAAAGAAAGCAGCATTATTCGAAAAAGCCTTCGATTCCCAGTCCAGGCGAATGATTTTTCCACGGTGAATTCCACACAACTGCCAGATATCCTTTTATTGCTTAAGGCCTAACACAACTGTCCTTAATTTCTAAAGCAAACTAAGCCTAGCGTATAGCTTCCGAGTCTCTAGGAACTACCAACCTAATCGCTCTAAAATCTTTGAATGTACACATCGCAACTCGATACGGCGCGGAATCGCAAATATCGCAGTCGACACGAGGCAACGTCGCAAATGCCTGATTCATGAATGAATGACACCCCCGGGGTGGGGCAGATGAGAGGGCGGCGTGGAGACAGAGAGAGATGAGGTGGGTACAGAGAGAAATAGAGGGAGGTAGGAAGGGACAAAGAGTAGTAGGTAGGAGAGAAGACTCTGCTGATGACGCGCGCTGTGACTTTACGAACGGAGGAGGGCCCGGGATGTCATCTTCCCCCGCACGCGCAAGAGAAGCGACCTCGTCTTCCCATATATGCGCGGACGGCGGCGGGAATGCGTGGGGAGGAAGTTAGGGGAAGGTGAGGGACGCTAAGGGAGTGGAAGCTTATGTAGTCGATGGGGAGGGAAGGCGGGGGAATAGCCAGGGCGGTGATTCTCCACCGGCCCACGCGATTCCACCGTCTCGTTCTCCGCTCGCAACCCACACTGAGAGTCCGGAACCGTCCTTTATAAACAGGCGGCGAACCAATCTATCCCGCCTCCCCTTGTGAGAGAGGTAGAGAAACACCTGGCCGTCCACTTCCCGATCTAACTATAGACAAAGTTTCGGTTGACAGTATGGGCACAAAGTACCAAGAGAAGACCCTAAATTAGTCGCTTCGTGAACTATTTCATGCAAAAGTGAGAGCTGTTCGCTCGAAGTGTCGATGCTAGGGTAACATCGGAACATTTAAAGGCACTTTGGCGCACAGGAACGACAATGATATTACCATGTTCCTTTAAGGTAGTTAGGGCGAAATATCATTTCAACAAGAAATCAATGAATATAGCTTTATTAAAAGAAAAATATCTCAGCCCTCCAAAAGAAACAAAATATCGGCCCTATACCGAATTATTCCCCGAGATTTTTACGACAAATAGCCCACGATGAATGACCGGAACTGTCTTTAATAAACAGGCAGCAAGCCAATATATTCTCCACTTCCCATGTGAGAAGGGTAGAGAAACACCTGACCGTTCACTTCACGTTCTAACCATGGACAAAATTCCACTTTGAGTTGACAGTATGGGCGCAAAGTAACAGGAAAACAGCGCAAATTAGTCGCTTCGTGAACTATTTCAGACAAAAATAAGAGGTTTTTGCTCTACGTGTCCATGTTAGGGTACATCGGAACGCTACAACGCAATTAGGCGCACAGGAACGGACAAAATCTTTCCCATTTTCTTTAAGGTAGTTTGAGCGAAATATGATTTCACCAAAAATCAATGAATTTGTTAATGTAAATAAAAAAATATCTCACACTTGCAAATGTACCCACTCCACTTCCCGGCCGAACTACAGACAAAGTTCCACTTTTAGTTGACAGTATGGGCACAAAGTATACGGAGAAAAGCCCAAATTGGTCACTCTGTGATAGTTGTGTTTTTCTTAGGACACATCGGAACAAGTAAAAGCACTTTGGCGCACAGGAACGACAATGATATTACCATGTTCCTTTTAGGTAGTTAAGGCGAAATATCATTTCAACAAGAAATCAATGAATATAGCTTCATTAAAAGAAAAATATCTCAGCCCACCAATAAAACCAAAATATCGGCCCTATACCCAATTATTCCCGGAGATTTTTACGAAAAATAGCCCACACTAAAAGACCGGAACTGTATTTTATAAACAGGCGGCAAAACAATCTATTCTCCACCTCCCACGTGAGAGAGGTATAGAAACCCCTGACCGTTCACTTCCCGGTCTAACTATAGGCGAAATTCCACTTTTAGTTGACAGTATGGGCGCAAAGTACACAGGAAAGAGCATAAATTGGTCGTTCCGAAAATGGAAACTTGAGCGATTTCCATTGTAATTGTTGATGTGAAGGCATGTAATCCGTTGGTGTGGAGCTTATCCAAACTCTATAAGATCCACCGCTATTCTACAAAAAAGAATTGTGACAGTGATCTTGAAAAAGAGACGCTTTGAAAGTTCCTTACCTCTATTTTGTTATCTTGGGTTGCTCCCCTTAAGGCATCTAATTTTTAATTAAGTTTTACCTCGTTTTTACTTAAGAATTAGTAATACTGGACTATTATTGTGCAATATTTCTGCCTACACCCTAAGTAAAGCACGCATTTCCTTATCCAAGCCTAACCTGACGAACTTTAAATGATGTTTCTTGTACATAGGACGTGTATTGTATAATTTCTTACCTGTTTCAAGTTTTAATTAAAAAATTCTAAAAACAACAGCGAAAAATATACGATCTTGGGTGTTTACAAAATAAAGTCTAGGGGATGTTATCTTATAAAAGTAATATCATTTGATACAGGTACTTTAATTTCAAATTGCTGTATTTCCTTTACATATGAGAGTGCATAACCCATTCTGCACACGATGGTAGCCATAATTCAGGTTTACCATCACGGCTACCTAAAGTTACTTCCCGATTTTAAGAAAGATATTATGTAGTAAGCATTCTCTGTCGGAGAAATAAAACATATTAATATTATTATATCGGAACAATTCAACGCACTATGGCGCACACGAACGACCATAATATTACCCAGTTCCTTCAAGGTAGTTTAAGCGAAATATCATCTCACCTATAAATCAATGAATTTTGCCTCATTTTGAACAAAAATAACTAACTCTTGCCCGAGTACCAAAATGAAAGCCCTTTATCGAACTATTTTCCGAGATTTTTACGAGAAATAACCCACAATGAAAGACCAGAACTGTCTACAGCAACAGGCGGCGGCAAACTAATATATTCCCGCCTCCCCTTGTGAGAGAGGCATAGAAACACCTGACCGTCCACTTCCCGGCCTAACTATAGCCAAAGTTCCACTTTTAGTTGACAGTATGGGCACAAAGTGTACCGTGAAGAGCCCAAATTAGTCGCTCCGTGAACTACTTAACGCAAAAATGAGCGATGTTGATGTTAGGGCATATCGGAACACTTCAACGCGCTTCGGCGCACAAGATCGACCATATTATTACCCAGCTCCTTCAAGGTAGTTCGGGCGAAATATCATTTCTCCAAGAAATCAATGGATTTGGTCTCATTTTAAGGAAAAATTTCTCAACCATCCAAAAGTAACAAAAGTTCAGCCGCAGAATCCGAAGTATCGGGATTTTTCAAAGAAGCTTCGAGTTTAGGTTCAGAGTTTTCGGCGCCGTTTTCAGCCTTAAGTTCAGACCCTGCCTAATCGTGTCGAGTAAAAAAGTTAATACGCACGAGGCCTTAAAAAAAAAACCTCAACGAGTGGGCAGTTATCTTAACCACTTATACTTGTATGGAATTTTTATCCAAATTGGAAGTTTGGTTAAAAAAAAATTTTAAGTTCAGTACCTAAATTATTCACATTCATCATTGAGACGTTGCGCCCGACAGCCATGTTAGGAGGATCATTTTTTTTTTCGCAAAAAACAACTTCTCTTGCGCCAAGACGCTGTCAAGCAGGCAGTTATCTTAACAAGTTATACGTTAATGGAATTTCCGTCAAACTTGAAGTTTGGTTGGAACAACATTTTCTGTTGAGTACTTAAATCATTTATATTTATCATAAAATTATTTGACCCAACAGCCATGCTGGGTCACTTTTTCAGTTCGATTCATTTATCATTGTGGGCCTTTCTGGCCCACGGTTATTACAAAAGTAAAAAAAATTAAGAATAAAAGAAAAAATGACGTAATAATTACAAAAAATATACATTTCAATCCCATTAAATTTTAATTCGCCGGTTTTCAGTTTCACAATGTATATACATATCAGGAATGTTGAGAAAATCCTTGTTCGGTACATGTTACTGCATTCATTACCATAATAGAGATCACAGTTCGAAAATGCTTCGCAAACTTTTTCGCAAAAAAAAGCTTCACTCTCTTGCGTCAAGGCGCCATCCACCCCTCTCCTCTTGGATCAAACGTAGAAGCTCATACGTGCGAAGCGGCCGAAGCCACTCGCTGCTGCTCAAGCCATGCCGGCGATGAATGGAGAATCACACACCACTTGACATTGGGAGTGTGTGAAGGCGGGATACACTGAGGAGCGGGCAGGTGAGGGGGCTTTCTCGCAAGGTGGGAGAGTATTGGGTGTTTTCCAACCAAGTACACACCTGCGCAAAATAGTCTCGACACCCACTTGGAGAAGAGTACGTTCCACAGCTCTGCCACACCGTACACGCGCGAACGCGCGAAAAATACGTTCACCATTCTCACTCTTCGGCAGCGTTATACCTCAATCAAAAATAATAAGACGACGATTAAGGAGGAAACTGTGCTTTGAAGTACGGCTTTCTTAAGATAAATAAAGTTCTTGTAATGAGTACATTTAGTCTCAGTACTTTCTCATACACTGACTTAAATTTCTGGTAAATACTCCTTAGGCTAAAATCTTAAAGGACAAAGCGATAAATCGAAGCTTATGCCACGTAACAAAAACCAGTAATTCCGCTGCCCCCAGCATCCATTGCAGTTTCATCATCATTATTAATATTAAGATTGGTTGACTGCAGCGGGATGACAGGTTGACTTTTCGTACAGGTGGTCATTAGGAATATGCATGGATAATATCGACACACAATGCATAAGTATTACCGATTTATTTTCATGGCTCTTTAATGCTATGTGAACGCTTAGGCGTATGGCACCAGACTTATATTCCGAACGAATGGAAGAGTATCAGGCGTTACTTTGTGTGAATATTCTACATCCATGATGGTAAGAATAAAATCATCATCGGTCGTTAACTCCCAAGATTAGTTGAATGCAGTCCTCCACCCTTCCTTATCTAATGCTAGTTCCCTTACCTCCTGGTGGTATCTCTTCCTATGTACTTTTCTCTTTATTTGGTCCTTTGTTTTCAGCAATATGTCGTTTTTCAAATGATTCCCAGTCGTGTTCTTCAGAGTTTACGTTTAATATTGGCTCATTCTCTCTCTCTCTGCTGCGGCTGCGAGCATTTATCATTCATTTTTTATTGTATATTCATCATTGGTCGTTTACTCCCAAGATTGGTTGACTGCATCCCTCCATCCTTCCCTATCTAATACTAGTTCGCTTACCTCCTGGTGGTATATTTTCCTATGCAATTCCTTCTTTATTTGGTCCACGAACTTATTCCTGGGTCTTCCTCTGGGGACTTTTCCCTCTATTTTGCCTTCAATTATGTTACCCATAAACCCACTTTGTCTCAGGATGTGTCCAATCCATCTGGTTCTTCTATTTTCTATGGTGTTCCATTAAATCCTCTCCCCTCCTATTCTTCTATACACTTCTTCATTTATTATTTTGTCCATCCATTTTGTTTTCAGCATCCTCATCCAGCACCAGGTTTCGAAGGCTTCTAGCCTGTTCTGGTAACCTTTTCCAATAGTCCATGCTTCCGATCCATAGTGTTACGCTCCACACGAATGTTTTCACTTACTGTTTCCTGGTTTGTTGTCCTATCATCTTAGAGTGCGGCAGTTGTCTTTTTCCCATGAGCACCTTCTTAGCATGGTCTATTCTCCGCTTGATTTCTGTTGTACTTATTCTGTCCCACGTGATGGTACTTCCGAGATAGGTGAATAATCCAATTGCTGTTTCGGCAGGATATGATAATATGATTATTTAAGGAACTGAGGGAAGATATAATTATCTTTAGGCTTTAAACATTTCAAGCCTGAACATAATAACACCCCCCACGATGGAGTGTACATAGAGTACCTCACCCAACGTTGAGTACCACGCAAGAAAATCTAAGACACTTGCTATCTAATAAATAGAAATCGTTGCGCATTAAACACCTTCAATTCGCCTTCCCGCTGCGCTTTTATTTCGCGTCCTCCTTGTATCGAACTCGGCGTATATCAAATGCCTATTTTCTAAGCGGTGTCATACGAAATTTTGTAAACCAGGTAAACTGCAAGTTTTCCATGGCAACGTAGCGACATTCATCACAGTAAGTGCTCCGAAGAAGAACCGGAAGTCAGTAATTTAAAGCTCAATACTTGTGTACTATAATAGATGGCGTAAACTGAAATAAATACATCAGGTGCTATAAAATTGAATTCATGTTATACAAGTTTGCGAGCAATATAATTAGAGCTCCAGCTCCGAAGTACAGTTCCGTAGCCCATGTCCCAAAATCATCTACAGCGCTGTGAAAAGGACTTATTCGAGAGATATGCAACTGTTTGCCGGGAGGAACTTGATGAATTATAATTCACACTCCTCTCCAATTGAAGGATTTTATGGCTAGAATTACTGACAGTTTTCGACACGGTGTTAAAAATTTTGGCGAAACGTAGTCAAGTATATACCCACGTTCTTTTCGAATTTGTAAAAACGGCGTATTTTCTTTAAATGACAATATAATTATATTACATTTAGAATTTCGTGTTTAGAAGAAAATCTTTACATATATCGAATATTTGTACATAAATATTTTCATCAGTCGAATTATTACGATATATTTTTGTCACGTGTCACAAGGCTACATGTGCAAATAGCGCTGCCAAGAAACCAAATCGGTGAGAAAACGATGTCTTCACAATTGTCGCTGTATGTCACTAATAAGAGCGAGCAAATATTCATGCAAATCAGATCATAAACAAAAATTGTTCCAAACACCATCCGCAAACGTAACTTGCCCCACCCCCCCTCCCCCCATAAGGGTGTCAGTGCCTCACCCGCCGTTGTCCTCCGCGCAAGCCGTTCGACGAGTGCAAGGTAATAAATCGAAACAGTTGCGCATTAACCACCTTCAATTCGCCTTCCCGCTGCGCTTTTATTTCGCGTCCTCACCGTATCGCACTCAGCGTGAATCACGGAGCCTGGAATCGCTCAATCATGACGCAGATGCTGGGAACGATATGGATAGCAATCAAAAAGTAGCAGCCAACTTTCACTGTGAAGTATTCTTGGATGTAACGGTACAGCACAAGGCAGCTCCTTTCCATACGACATTTCGTTACTTCAATGCCACAGGATACTGAATAATATTACCTGCACAGAGAGATTGATCAACAAGTAATAAGGAATGAATAACAAATGCTAGTAGTGTATGTATTGTACTATTCTACTGTATTGAGTATACTATTGAATACTATGTCTTCTATGGAGTGTAGAGAACACTACTTGCAAAAGATATCACACAAACGCCATACGCGCACTGTAAGTGGAGTAAGCATAAAACCTTCAGTTAATGTTAAATATCTTGGAATTGCGAATTTCCAATCATTGCATTAACAAATGAGGTACGAAGTCACTCACACGGGTCCATACACATCAAGGGTTGAAATTCGCCACGGAAAAATCATTTCACTTCAGCGGCATTCGAACGCGGATCTCCAAATTGCCAGTCGGGTTGTGACTGGCCATCACACCTGACCGTCAATGGGAGATCCGGGTTCGAATCCCGGCCAATTCAAATGATTATTTTCATGGCGAATTTCAACCCTGGGCGTATCATTGAATTACCTAAACTTCTGATATGTCGTGGGCAACACACGCACTAAACATATGCGACACAGCATTAAAGAAACTACGTTTTGTTAAGCGTATAATAGGAAGGTACTCGGATGAAAAAGTGAAAGAGAGATGCTCCTTCGCTCTGGTTAGGCCACACCTCGAATACGCCTCGAGCATTTGGGACCCTGATCATAAAGATTTGATCAAAAAAATTAACAAAAATACAAAGAAAAAACTGCACGCTTCATTAAAAACTGCTACAACCGGACATATGTATAGTTTTTCATAACTTTTACAGGGATTAAGGTGGGAGCCCCTAGAGACTCATAGGCTACACACTAGGCTTAGTTTACTTGAGAAATTCAGAAATGGTTTGTTTCAGAGCGATACAGACAATGTTTCCATGGTGACTCACTACATCTCTAGGTCTGACGGTCGAGATAAAATAAAAGAGATGCATTGCCGAACAGATAGGTACATAAACTCGTTCTTTCCGCGCACAATAATCGACCACAATAAAAACTGAGCTCCACTAAATACACCCCCATAATACACGTCACCATTCGACCTCCCAAAACCTTATCCCTTACATCTTCACTCGGCTGGTGACCTAACACCCCCTGCCACACGCCCATGCGGCGGCTCGCAGGGTAGTATGTAGGTGTATTTGATTCCTCATGAATAAAACCCTAATTACCTAATGGCATCATTTTGAATGATAAAAACTTAAGCAATGAATGGAATCGGCAACAACGACGTGAAAATTCATCTCGATCAATATTTGGTACAACCGGCTGTACCGAAAAAAAATTCAGTGGAATTCATACATATTTTCTATGATGATGAAACAGTAATTTAGATATTGTTTCAATATATCCGTGGTGTATTATTTATTCAAAAGATTAAGGTGTAACTAGTTGTGAGTCATAATAGAAAAACATTCGTTGTCAATTTTAAAATGATTACTCATGCCCGGGGCACGAGGGTGCCCCAGTCCAGTCGATACTGGTGGGATAGCTTATACCGGACATCACTCGGTCCCAGTCTACGCTAGCCGTCATACTCATTCATGCCGGAATTAGCTCTGATACAGTTAAAGTGACATCAGGTGTCCCGCAAGGAAGCGTTATTGGCCCACTTTTGTTCATTATATATATAAACGACTTCTGCTCCCGAATTAGCAGTAAAACACGTTTATTTGCCGACGACGCTGTCATATACCGCGAAATTAGTGATCACTCTGACTTTGAAATTCTGTCATTGGACTTAAACAACGTTCATGCGTGGAGCAAAGAGAGGGGACTAGAACTTAATCTGAGCAAATGCACGGCGGTGCATTTCTTGCGTAGGTCGTCCAACTATCCCCATGTATATGTTGTGGATGGCATTAGCATAAATGCGACAGATGAAGTGAAATACCTGGGAGTTACGATAACTTCGAACCTATCGTGGGGGACACATATAAGAAATATTTGTGGCAGAGCCCTGAAGAAGCTAGGATTTGTCAAGCGTGTCGTGGGAAGATTTTCGGATGAAAAAATGAAAGAGAGGTGCTATTTCGCACTCGTCCGGCCACACCTTGAATATGCAGCGAGCATATGGGATCCGGCGGAGAAAGACTGTAGATACTGTTTAACGTTGCTCCCTCTCACGGAGAGTGTATTTTCCGGCGAAATTCACGACGACACCAGCAGTCGAGAGAAAATAATCAAGTATCCTGATATTTAACACTCTTAAACTTATTAGTAATAAACAACTACTCATCAATTCGTTTCTGTTGAGTAATACAATCATTAATAACGGGAAATACGAACTTTAAGTTACGATAAATATTATCAAAGTCAACATACGGCATTCTACCATGAAGTTTTGCTTTGATATTACGTCGTAATGCCATTGCTAGTGGTTCAATAAAGATAAAACTAACTAAACATGACATCTTGAAATGTAAGGTTTATTTAATAACTACCATTTACAGCTCATCCTTCGAGAAATACCGCGAAATAAACGATTATATTATATGATGTTAGGTTCACCCGAAAACTCGCTTGGGATCTTGTGAAGTATGTTGTGACAATAAATTACTTTTCAGCACATTTTCAATCATTTGTATGCACCCAAAAACATTGAACTAACTTTTAAATTGGAAATATTGCTAGGTGCACGTCCAAAACGAGTTATGTATGGTCTTGATTAGGCCCCCCATTTTTTTTTTGACTAGTACAAGTATTCGTTTAGGTATATCTGTGTAATCCATCCGCCTCGTGAAAATAGTCACATGACTTGTGACTTGTAGCTCTGACAAACAGTCCCCAGGAGTATACCTTCATCTACATCTACATCTACATACTACCCCGAAAGCCGCCTCAAAAGGCGTGTGGCGGGGGGTGTTAGGACACCAGCCGTCAACCAAAAAATATCAAAGTTCCGCCTAGCATTTATTAAAGTCCTTAATTGTTCGGGGGAAAAACGAATTCCCAAACCTATCCGTTTGGCAAAATATCTCTCTTAATTTATCGATTCTGTCGGACCTGTAAATATAATGTGGTTCTAATATGATGTTCTCCGTGTCGCTCTGAAAGATATTCATTCTCAATTGCTCAAGCAATCTAAGCCTAGCGCGCAGCCTCCGAGTCTCTAGCGGCTCCCACCCTAAATCGTTCAAAATCTGTGTAACGCTTTCTGTACGATACGACCGTAGTAGTTTTTGACGAATCGCGCAGCTTTCCTTTGTATTTTATTAAGTTCATGGACTAGGTCTTTCTCCGCCGGATCCCATATGCTCGCTGCATATTCAAGGTGTGGCCGGAGGAGTGCGAAATAGCACCTCTTTTTCACTTCTTCATCGGGGCGAGGGTGTAAAAGGCGTTTACTGTACCCTCCAGTACTTAACCTAGACCTTACACTCTTAAAAATTGCCCAAAATTCATAATGCAATGCACACTTTCGTTTCTAGACACTAGGTTGGAAACAAAAAGCAGTCTAAAACAGTCGCAAATTCGAGAAACCAAGAGAAGAATGGCCGACGGGACAAAATCATCGGCGAAGACATTGAAGAGAGAGAGAGAGAAAGATGGGAAGGACAAAGACGCAGACGTTCTCATTAAAGGGCGTTAGGAAAAGATCAAAAGGAGATTTTGATAGGGAGCTTGTGCGGTTATATGGTTTCGAAAACTGGTCTTTGAAGGAAAGAGGATGAACGCAAACCGTGGAGATTTATGAAAAAAAAGAAGATATTGGAGAAGGGGGGAAGAAAAACCACAAGCCGAATGAAAGGGAAGGCGAACAAAGAGGTGCTAGTTCGTTAAAGGAAGAGAAAGGAAGCTCTGGGAAAATAAAAATTGCAAAAGAAATATAGGATCAAAGAGAGAGAGGGGTATCAAGAGTTGTAGACAGAGGGAAGAAGGAAAATTGGGCAAGAATGATATGACGTGAGGGGTATTTTAAAGAAAATTTGAAAAGAAAAACTGTAACGACTGACTTACTAGTGGTTTATTTTATATCAGCATAGTATACATATATAAATCACTCTGTAAACAGACGAAGAATAGATCTGTGTGCACAAAGGAATATTTTAGATAACCAAAGACACAGGGTTCCAATTCCGGCTAAACATAACGTTTCTATTACGGTATCAATATCCTGACATTTTCGCCACCAATTTTCGTTAAGCTAGGGTGTTTCCTACTAATCCCTGAACGCATTTCGAGCACTCACATACACGCCAAGATTGTAAGTAGTCTAAGGATGTAGGATGCACAGCTTCTAATCTTCCAGAATCTCAAACGGTCCCATGAATCCTAACCCTTTCATCACATGTGTAACGCGTTCCGTTCCTGGAATAAGTTTTATTTTCAACGAAGCGTGATTTTATTTCAGTATTCCAACGGTAAAGTTGGGTTTTGTTCAATGTCAGAGAGTCTCCTCCCGATTTTCCACACTTTCAGGGGTCTATCTCCCTCTAATATATCCTTTTTCGTTTCAGCATAGAAGGTAAGAGGAAGAGGATACGGGAGAATGGAAATTCTCTTCTTTGCAAATATCCTCCTTCATCCCGTCCACGAAATTTTATGAAAGTCAAAGGATCTCCTTCCGGTTTTCTACGCTTACAGGGGCCTATCTAGATGTAGTCTTTCATTTTCGTCTCAAAATACGATCTACCCTTCTTCATCTCGTCCATGAAGCCTATTATCTTTTCTTCCTCTTCCCCGCTTGCCCAACATCCTTCCCTCTATCACTCTTTGAGCAATCCTTCACCCCTTAATAACGTCCTCCAGCCACCTACTCCGCCTATTCCGGATTTCATTCAGAAGTTTCCTACATCCACACCCACCATCAGAAGCACTTCCTCGCTAGTCTTACTCTTCGTCCACCTCACCTTCTCCATCCTTCTCCACACCCAGATCTCAAATGGCTGCAGCCGATTCTCGTCCGCTTTTCTGAAGGTCCACGTTTCTGCCCCATACAACGCTACGCTCCATATCAAGCTTTCACCAGCCTCTTCTTCACATCCTTACCCAGTGTATTAAGTAAATTAAGTAGTTTTAGAAATAGATTAAAGAAGTAGAGTGTTTCAAGGTTTATTCTTTCACTCGACTGTTTTCATTGTTTCCACCAGGCCAATGGCCTACTTGTAACCCTTTCATTGTTATAATAGTGATAATGATGTCCCCGTCATCAAGTCCCTTCTATAACTAAACGCCTCCTTAGCTACCGCTTTCTCTTTCACGTGTCTTAGCTACTGGGCCCGTTTTCTTCTAGCAATGATATCCGCAAATTTTCAGCTACATCGCGATTTGAATCTTTCACAGCACTATCTCAAACACTGGCGGTGTATTGAAATGAAGTGCGCGTAAAAAATATTGGTTGCCGACCACTGTTCTAGGTCCTCAATCATGTCAAGCATGTCTCCGTTAAATATCCTAGTTGCATGTCAATAGTGCATGTTTGGTGATCTTCATTCATCGCGTTTGGCCGGTAGCAAGAATATTTAGTTGTGGAATCAATAGCAATGAGAACAATGAAGTTTTGGACCCCATGAAAATAGTCAGGTTGCAGAAACACAACTACTTGTTGCATACCATATTTCCCAATAGTCAATAGCTTAGAATATTTTATCTAATCTTCTACCACCGGATAAAATTTATGAAAGTTTAGCCAATGAAAATTCTGCTAGCTGCTAATGCAGATAATAATTAGTCAGTAAGAGTAAAAAAAATGACAATTGTCATATATCTCAAAAAACTCTTTTATCAAGTAATTTATGCTCGTATTCATAGTCGTATTTCTGGGAGTTACCTGGGTATGCCCTACCAAGGTAATACCTAGGGGTCCCCTACACAGCAATTCATAAACCTTACCTGGGTAACACCCAGCCAGGGGACGCCTGGGTAAGAGATTTGACAACAATACCGCGGAAAAATACATATGAACGGTTCCGCTGAATGGTTTTCGATGTTTTCGATGCTCATTTTTCACTGTAACCAAGCACGCTATAAACAATAATACAGTATACTGTTACACGATGTCGATGAAAAATGATTTAAGGAATATGAGAGAACGTTTACAATATTACTTAAGTATTTATGTAATATGAATGGTGAGGGATTTGACGGTGGTTCATTAAGTACCCGTGTTTGTAAACAGAAGACGTTTCTATGGAGAGTTGTTGATATTATCGTGTATTGCCATTAGAACAGTAGTATAAATTCGTCCCACGCGCGGGCAGCAGTACTGCGTTAGGGGAGCTTTGGGTAAACTTCATGCCTTACCCAGGCAATCGACGGCCTGGGGGAGGGTTAGGGGACGGCAGTACCTTGGGTAACGACTATGAATACCATTTCTGAGCCAAGGGGTTCCTCCACACCTGGAGGACACCCAGATAACGACTATGAATACGGTCCTAAGTCTCCAAGCGGTTCATTGCGCATCCACCATCTTGGCTACTGATGGAACTCAAAGCCATAACTTATGACACAAATTTTATCGAATATTTCTGCAACACTTATTGAATGGTCGCCTTGGCTTATGGGTCCAATAGCTTTATAGAATGCATATGTGTCGTTACTGCTACTGGCCATTAGTCAACTACCCATCATTTGCGAATCACGTCAGCGAGAATCCTCCATAAATGTTCGCCATAATCAAGGAAAAATTCTCAGATTATGCGAGAAGCAAGAATGATTCTAGAATATGTTCAGGCAAGAAGCAACTTTAAGATGATTTACTCGTATTCAAGCATTTGTAAAGGGGATGATACCCAGTGAATGTAGGCTTTGGAAGCCCTCGACGATAAGGGTAAGGACAAATATCTTAGACTCACAAATTAACCCTTCACCCTCTGCCGGCCACCACTGCCACGGAGGATCACTTACCTGAAAGTAAAAAAAAAATTAGTTATGTTTAAATATAAGTTGAAAACCTCGAACGTTAAATTTGAAGGTGGTAAATTTCGTAACAATATTTTTTTTATCTCATTGTTCACTCTATCGACCTCCATTGATACAGGATAAGGTCAAGAATTGCTGTCTCATTACTTGTACGAGTTTAAGATGTTGGTGAGTTTCTCTTACTCTGAGGGATATCTTACGCGTCTGAAGCGTGGTTTAGTGTGTCTAAAATCAGGATATAATAATCCATTAACGATTTAACCGCGAGAAAAAGTTGGCTGAGAAGGCTGCGGGAGATTTTTAGACGTGGTTCAAATACACCTAAATCTAGAACCGTTCGTTGTTGTACCACGTGACTCCTTAGTTACGTGGTCGAGATTAACTCGAGTGAATTAAACACAACCCCCCAGGAGGTAAGGGAACAGGCGTTAGAAAGGGAAGAGTGGAGGGCTGCAGTCAACCAATCTTAGGATTGAACGATCAATGATACATGCAACGATCACCAACATACACTACCCTATACTGCCCAGCTAAGCTAAAAGACAGTGACTGCGTCACTGTTATTTAGTAGAGTTATTGCATGCTAAAGTTTTCATCTTCGAGACTATGAAATAGTACGTGAAAAAATTCGTGTGAAGCATCGGAAGCATGTGAGCACTATGGATCGGAAGCATGGATCATAGGAACAGCTGACCCGAACAGACTACAACCCTTCGAAACCTGGTGCTGGAGAAGGATAATGAAGATAAAATGGACGAACAAAATAAGATCACGAACTTTACAGAGGAATAGAAGAGGAAAGGACCATAAGGAACCCCATACAAAACAGAAGAACAAGATGGATTGGACACACCCTGAGGCGCAATGGTTTTGTGAAGAACATACATCTCTAGGTCTGACAGATGCGATAAAATAAGAGAGATACACTGCCGAACAGATACAAGAACAAGAGGTACAAGAACTCGTTCTTTCCGCGAACAATAAGCGACCACAATAAAAATCGAGCTCCACTAAATACACTCCTATAATACATGTCATCATTCCATCACCAAAAAATGACACCTTTACACGGCTGGTGACCTAACACCCCTCTGCCACACGCCCATGCGGCGGCTCGCAGGGTATTATGTAGATGTAGATGTAAAACATAATTGAAGGATAAAATTGAGGGAAAAGTCCCCAGAGGAAGACCCAGGAATAAGTTCATGGGCCAAATAAGGAGGAAAGTACATAGGAAGAGCCAACAGGAAGTAAGGGAACTACCATCAGATAGGGAAGGGTGGAGGGCTGAAGTAAACCAATCTTACGATTAAAAAAGAAGAATGAAGATGATTTTGCTGGTGAAATGAAAGCACACTGCAGTCTAAACGTGAAAAATGAGGAATATTCCATTATTCTTCATTCGTTTTTCCAGCTCTCCGAGCGTATTCTTGGAACCGCCTCGGTTATTGCAAATATGAGATTTGATTAATGAAGCCAAAAAGGGAATATTTCGGATTCCACGGCTCTCGGATTAATTTCCTCCACGCATCTGGCGCGACGATTTTTTGGCTCCAGAAGTCCCAAAACTCATCTGCAGAGCGTTGGGGAAAAAATAGACGGATATTGTGCATGAATCTCTCTTTGAGGCTACGTTATTCGAGGAAAAATGGAATTCAAATGAAACGTGAAACGGCTAATATTTCGGCCACCGTCGCTCCGATGGCAGAAACGGTCCCGTAAACTTCCTCGTTAATATTATTTTTTTCTAATATAATATAATAATAATAATAAGTTTATTACTTCCCAAAAAAACAAACATCACAAATAAATTACAGGTTTTTTTTCCATACAAGGGGAAGCTTTAGGTAGCCTCTAAGAAATATCTGTGATGAGGCTACCATCCCAGAATATATAGCTGCTTATTGCTTTTAACTGAACAATACAAATCAATTATATATACAAAGTAGTTTTACAATAGATTTTAGAATGAACCAAATGGAATACAAGAAATAGAAAAAGAAAAAACAACTTCATACGATAATATTACAGAAATTTTCTACACTTTGCTGAGTTAGAATCCATTCCGCTATTAGTTTGAGAAGTTTATTTTTGGTATAATTTCCGGCTTTTAAGTCCTCTGGTGGCAAGTTGTAAACCTTGGGTCCCATGTACAAGAATGATCTCTTAAAGAGCGATTTTTTTGGCTTGATTGGATAAGCGGAAAATTTATTTCTGAGATTATGTTTCGTTCTTTTCAATTGTTTGTTCCTACTTCTTAGGTAAAATAATTTAAGGACTTTATAGACATATAAGTGTCTCAACGGTAGCAATTTTAATGCTGAAAATAGGGGGAAAGAATCATGATATTTTTATTTACCAGCAATGATTCTTATTATTCTTTTCTGCAGTACAGTAATTGGTTGGAGTACATTTTGATATGCTCCCCCCCAGCAGACTACTCCATAACTTAACTTAGACTGAACCAGTGAACAATAAAGGGTTTTGCGGAAATGTATTGAACACTTATTAAGTATTAAGTATAATTTTGCCAGGCAGTATCTTAGTGCACCAGAAACTTTTGACATGTGACCGTCCCATTTTAATTGTTGATCTATGGTGACTCCTAGATATTTTATTTCATTGACTCGTTCGATTACCGGACAGTTACATGATAATTTAGAGCAATCTACTTCATGGTATACTAAGTTCCAATCATAGGAGCTTAATTTACAAAGATCATAATGTAAAAACTTCGTTTTTTCACTCATTTGGAGACCATTACATTCAAACCATTGTCTTAGAAATTTTAAGTCTTCTTTTATGCTATTTTCAACACACTCCAAGTTGGCTGACGCATAATTTATGGCTATATCATCGGCAAAAACAGTTACACTTCCTCTAAATGCGTGATTACATAGATCATTTATGTATACTAGAAACAATATAGGACCCAACACGGATCCTTGTGGCACACCTGTATTTATAAATTCATAACTACTCATTTTATCACCAACTCGAACACATTGTTGTCGCATGGACAGATAGCTTTTAAACCAACTCAATATTACACCTCGTACACCAGCATGTTCCAGTTTCTGTAATAATATCTTATGATTCAGGGAGTCAAAGGCCTTCTTTAACATATAGATCTCGGTAAGATTAAAAGAGAAGATTTTGAGTTTCGTATCTACCCTATAGATTCCGCTCGGATATGTATACGGACGACTTGTTGACAAATTAAATTCCTTGTGGTCAACAAACAAAGTTTCCTGAGATAGGTTTGGGCCAGAAAACTTTGGCCAGGGAAAATTGGAGACAATGGTTGTGAAAAAAAATTGTTATAATGGGTGACGTATACATGGACACGCTTCTTTAGTAAGCACGAAAAGTTATTTTTTAAGCATAAAAGCTTTTCGTCAAATTTCATCACATATGGATCTCTGTGGGATAGAAAGAGATTTTGAGTTTCGCATCTGCCCTAAGGATTCCGCTCGGACAAAATAAACGAACGAATAGTTGAACAATTAAATTCCTTGCGGTCACCAAACAAAGTCTCCCGAGACAGTTTTGAGCCATAAAATTTTGGCCAGAGAAATATGAGGACATGGATACAGAAAAAATATGTTATAATACGAGGTTAAGTCAATAAAAAACACCTGTAGAAATTGTTGGGAATGAAGGTTTTCTTATCTTCCCATTAAATTTGAATTTCATATAATTTGAAATACATATCATAATTATTTGAGTTATATATCATTCATATCCTTCATTCGCATGAAGAATGTTGCTCATGTCAGGACTGAATTTATGGATTTTTTTATTTTGCAGCACGTACAAAATTTTGAGATGCTCACATGGGGAAGAATGGATAGAACTAAATACAAACAAGGATAGGCTTGACATGTTGGGTATGGAGATGAAACTTCAGGAGAAGACTAGGAGGAGACAGATTATGTTGTTGGAATAGTTGTTGAAACGTTGAACGTCCAGCAAAATATAGTCAACGTCAAACTTTCGAAAAAAGATTGACTCAATATTTTCCCCGTCGATCAGATAAGAGGTTCCCACCATAATTTATTTCCACGATCCAGTAACACTGCTGAGTTTATCGTATCCTAGAATATCGTAGAATCGTATCGTATCGTAGAAGTATCGTATCACGAATTTTGCTGCTCTCCACTGTATTCGATCAATCTCTGAAACTAGTCCCACTTCCTTAGGGTCTCATTTACCAGTGGCGCACTCAGAGTAAAAGCTTACGAGAGAAAAATAACATCATTCCCTTACTATCGCCACATTTTTCCAGTTTTCTTTCAATACATCACAATTTACGATTTGCCTCTCCGCAAATTTCCCGTATGCGCTTCCCCCAGGACAAGTCCAGAGTGAATAGGGGGATAAGTCCCGAGAGGAAGAATAAATTCATGGACCAAATTAATAGTAAAATACACAGGAAGAGCTAACAGGAAGCAAAGTCCATTCCAAATTTTTGAAGGCTTTAGGGTGGAATAAACCCAGGCACTTAACTGGCACTTCTCTATTTGATAGTACGAATGGTACGGCTGGTTATAAAGTCTGGCCTCGTACTGGCCGGTACCAGACGTTTGGCACACGTCGAGTTGGCCCAAACAGTTGAAAACGAGACGCCGCTCCCTGGGAAAGTTGAGCACGGCTTATATGCCTCGACGTGGAATGGAGTACGGCCCATGCCTTGGGGTAGTACTGACGACAGATTGTCATAATGGATTCTACTGTGCGTGCTACCTATATTCTGAACCGTTGAGTAGACAAAAATCTCGCCTTAAGGTAGTTTGAGCGAAATATCAATTTGCCTAGAAAGCAATGAATTTGGTCTCATTTTAAAGAAAAATATCACACCCTTCTAATGACACCAAAAATCCAACATTACTTTCGGAATTATTTTTCAAAAAATAGCAGTCTTTTTACAAGGGAAATGTACGTGTATGCACTCCAGAGAGACATAATTTACAAAATGAGGGATTTCTAACACTTAGATGTCGTAAAAAAAACTAACAGCGTGTAGTTTGTATGTTTTCTCAACAATTTTTTAGAATCAATCATATTGTCACCGCAACAGGTTCTTGGGTGTCACAAAAAACCTTCCGAAGATTTGAAAAAAACCTTTTGAAGGGGTTTCAAACGCACCGCGCGAAAAAAATGAGTCAAGTTAAAGACTTATTTCGATATTTTCATTTAATTACTCACCATTTCTTTCACATAAAACTATACTATTGTACCATTAACAATGAAATATTTAGTTCATGTGTCCTCCAGATGGTGAAATGAAAACGTATGATTCGAATACGGTCTCTATTATGACTAGGGAACTATCACGCTCGGACTTACTTAAAACTTCCCAGAGACACGTCCCACGCAGTCCTCGACTCGGGGAAGCTCGTACGAGAAACTAATAGCCGAAATGCGTGCGTGCGAGAGAGTTTATTCGTCCCATGACGATACAAACCCCAGAGTAAGTAATCTCGGCACTCTTTGCGTCTCGGCGCGGCGGTACGTGGCTCGACCGCGCATAAAGCGTGCGGCATTCCCTCTCGCTTTCCCACGAATGATTCACCGTCGGGGTCGTTTCAAAAAGAGGACTCCTCTCTCTCCTCGGGCTTTCTATCCCCTTCCCTCTCCATCTCTCCCACTCTGGAGGGCCGACACAACAGCCAGAGGGAGGCACACGGGAAGAGATTTCCCAACAACACGCACGGGCACGCAGAATCCGTAAAGATACTGCTTCCTTCCTTTCCATTCCAACCAGACCGACTCGAGCTACCCTCACACCCTTCCTCATCCCCTTACAAGGTCCCTGGCCATGCCTCCAGGACCTCGTAACTCACCTCTAGTTCTTCCCTCTCCATGGTCGTGAAACCCTCACGCGCCCTACCTCCAAAAACCACCTCCTACCCCCCCCCCACTCCAAACTGTAGGACTAGTGGCAGATACAGATCTGAAAAGAGCTGAGAGCAGCTAGATTTTTTAAAAAATTGTTAAGATAAACATAACATTGTTGCTTAATTTTTAAGGGAATTAGGGTGGGAACCTCTATCTGATTGATGGGGAAAATATAGATTAAATCCCTGCTAAAAAATTTCTTAGAAGCTGTTCTGTAGAACGTAAGGAATTCTACAGAAATTGACTGTTTTTCTTCGGAACTAGTTCCTTTTCTAAGGATCTGTACGGAACATGAGAGCCTGACTCTCTACAGAACATACGTTCTGTAGAGCAAAATTTTTTTGCAGAGCAAAGTAACTCCTTACAAGCTGTTCTGTAGAACTTCAGCAACTCTAAGGAAATATGTGAGGTTTCCTTGAGCTTGTAAGGAGTTCTACAAAGCGTCAAAGGGCTTCTGTAAACGTCCTAAGGAATTCCGCAGAACGTTTTAAGGTATTCTGCAGAACATTCTAAGGTATTCTGCAGAGAGACGAAGAGATTTCCGCAAAACGGCGTTTCAATAATTTAAGGAATATTTACAGAACTTTTTAAGCAGTTCTGTAGAAGTATTTATGAGGAAACTATATAGAATTTTTTTGAAGGGATCTTATTTCGAAAGTTTGATGTAGAATATTTTAATGCCGGACGTTCGACATACTTTGCTAGAGCCAAACTATTAAAACAGAAACGATCACAGCTATGACGTAAGCAATTTGGGGATGAACGGTGAAAATAATGGAACGAGAGGACGATGATTTTGCGCACCTTGGCCTAATATTTGTGAAAGGCAGTTTAATCAATAGAGATACGATAAGGAGTGCAAATATTAGTTGGAAAGTCCTCTGCAATATGTTGAGTATTGAGGACAACGATTGGAAAATGTCAGGAGCTGTGAAAACATTCGAGGGGGGCGTGGCACAATATGACTTGAAAGCATGGACAATGGGAAAAGCAGACCAGAACTAGAGACTAGAAGCCTTCGAAACATGGTGCTGGAGAAGGATGCCGCAGATAAAATGGACGGACAAAATAACAAATGATTAGCTCTATATAAAAATACGGAACACAATACAAAAAAGAAGAAGAACGAGATGGATTGGACACACTTAGGGGCAGAACGGGTTTATGAGGGACATGAATTAAAGAAAAAAATGAGGGAAAACCCTTCGAAAACTGGTGCCGGAGGAGGATGCTGAACATTAAAGCTGTGTCCCAATTCGCCATTTAGGCAGCTAAATCGCCAGATTTTGGGAGGACGCCATCTTGAAGTGTGTCCCAATGCGTTAGGCATCATGGGGGAGCGGATTTAGGTGCCTTTCTCGGGGGTAAAATTTAGGGTAGATGGAGTTATCCGCCTCCATATTGAATTTCCCGTCATGCAAAGCGCAGCATGCGTCGTACAAGGAAACTCGTACCCAAGGAAGTAGTTGAAAAGTGGCAGACACGGCCGGCAAGCATTTTGTCTGTGAAAGAATTCTCTAGAATTTCGCAAACCAACACCCGACTACGAAAGAAAAATTTTACTTAGAACACTTAGATAAAACGAATTTAAATCCCAGAACACCTTCACAAACTTAAATACCCCGAAAAATAAAAACTAACGAATCTCCAAACAACGAAATGGATGAAAAAAATGTTATCTCACAACGCATACGAAGGTAGCCACAGGCGCCAAAAATGTCTTAATTTCAGGTTTCCTTTGTTTCATTCAATCCTTTATTAATTACTCACATGCTTTTCATTCGTTTCCAGCTCGGTAGACGGCAACACTAGCGAAGGATGTCCCAAATCAAGCTCCCTTAGCGAAAGGCCTCTAAATATTTAGGTAGCTAACCGCATCCTCCCTAATGCCTAACGAATTGGGACACGGCTTTAATGGACGGACAAAATAACAAATGAGTGGCTTTAAAGAAGAATACGGAATACTACACAAAAAAGAAGAACGAAATTGATTGGACACAACCTGGGGCATAACGCGTTTGTGAAGAACATAATTGAAGGCAAAATAGAGGGAAAAGTCCCCAGAGGATGACTCAGGAATAAGTTGATGTAACAACTAAAGAGAAAAGTGAATCGGAAGAGAAGCCAGGAAGTAAGGAAACTAGCACTAGATAGGGAAGGGTGGAGGACTGCAGTCAACCAATCTTAGGGTTGAACGACCAATCACAATGATTCAGGAAAAGGTGTCAGTCTACGGATACTAAAATACTTATTAGCCGGCCTCGGTGGCGGCGGGGTAAAGTCCTCGCCTGCTAATCCGAGGGTCACGGGTTCGAGTCCCGCCTGAGTGCGTTTTTAACCACCCAGGGCATGGATGTGTGTCAAGTTCTGTTGGTCCAGTCCCTGGAAAACCTGATGACAGGCTCAGCAGCCTATCGGGATTCCGGGGACATACGGGCCAACAGAATCGTCCGGCAAGCAAAAAAAAAAAATTACACCTGACGCGACTATCTCATACGGCAGTAAAACCTATGTTTGAGACGACTAGCATAAGAGGATGAGCAGTGGGAGGGGGATACCTGAAAAGTGCTTGCAGCAAAATTTAGAGTGAACGGTGTAAGAAATGAGTGGAAGATGAATGAATGAATGAAAATAAACATCTAGAAAAAAAATATACGAAGGCAGGAAAAAGGGAGGATTTCGAAAGATCATACTTGATGTAAAAAGGCTAGAACAAATATCATCCATTAGACCAGGGTTGAAATTCCCTATGAAGAAATCATTTGACTTGACCGGGATTCGAACCCGGATCTCCCAATTGCCGGTCCGGTGTGTTAGCCAGTTAGCCAGTGTAACTGGCTAACACACCTGACCGACAATTGGGAGATCCGGGTTCGAATCCCGCTCAAATCAAATGATTTCTTCATAGCGAATTTCAACCCTGGTGTATATGCACCCGTGCCAGTGACTTCGTACCATATCATTTGTTACATGCAATGTTTGGAAATCATCCTTTAGATTTCAAGGAAGCGTTGTAACATGGAGTGGAAGTTGCATGGAGGAAATGATCAGTAGAATATCACAGGCTTAAGTGAAATTAAAGCTACCACTATCAGCCAAATAAATACACGTAGGCTTAAGGAAAATATTTGCAAAATGTTTCACTGGGAGTGTAGTGCTTTATAGAACGAAAACATGGACAGTCAGGAGGAAACAAGAGAAATATTTAAAGAGTTCTGAAATATGGCTATGGAGAAGAATGGGGAGGATAAAATAGAGTGATAAAGTGAGGTACGATGGAGGGCTGGCAAAGATAAATGAGAAAAGGAACATTTTCAGATCGATAAGAAAAAGGACAGGAATCCCTAGTGTTAGTGGAAGATACTACAGATAAAACGGACGGACATAATAAGGGACACATCCTACGGAAAGATTGCCTGCTAAAAAGAATATTAGAAGGAAAGGTCTAGAGAAAGAGAGGGAAAGGAAGGCGAAGAAAAAATAATTTCAACAGACATAAAAAAACGATATGAATTACGAAGAGCTGAGGGAGGTAGCACAGGATAGACGAGCATGGAGGGAGCAGTTTAGTTGAAAGCAGTCCGAGGACAGATTCACCTCAAAAGAAGGATACAATAACTTTCGAGTTTTACCCGTTCTCCCACCGAAAGCCTGGTAATGTCAAGGTTTGAAATGAAATAACTTAGTAATTTTCCACACGGTTTATTATCCTCAACCGGTTTCAACGCAATAGCGTCATTTTCAATAGGTTACTAAACGACGAGGCCATCAGTCTCACACATTTATACCCTGAGTCAGAGGAGGGAAGGGGGAATTAGGAAAAGAGGTTGGGGAGGGAAGTGAGGTGAATATGGGCCAGCTTACTGGGAGGAAGCAAGATCAGTATTTTGAAAACATAATTTGGTAGAAGGAGGAGGGGGAACTCTTACAAACAATAGAGGTGAGTTCATAGGAACAACTTCGTTTACCATCTTCTCCTTGTACAACCTGTGATATGCCCATATTTCAAAGTTTTCCAAAAAATATAATTTGGCACCTTTGTACCCAAAATGTAACACATTTAGATTAAAGGGGGATCGGGTTGGTGTGGTGGCTAGAGTACTCGCCTACCACACGGGCGGCCAGGGTTCAAATCCCTGCAGAGGCGTATGTTTTTCAGAGGAAACCCGATCCCTACTTGAGTGTCTTGTGGAGGGCACTTCAAGTAGAGTACTCCGTCTGTCGGATGAGACGTTAAGCCGTGATCCCCTTGGCGCCTTTCGTTAAGAGCAGGCTAATGCCGACGCCGGGTTTCTATCTACCCTTCCACCCTTACCTGTCCCCTAAGGCGCAAATGACCATAGCCGTCGGTCCCCTCCCCAAATATCCAATCCATTTAGATTAAAATTAGAAACATGATCATTATCAATAAAATGTTTTACACACATAGACTTACAATCAAGATTAATCAATGAATTCTTATGCTCGCTAATTCGTACATGAAATCTCCTACCGGTTTGTCCTAAATAAAAACAATTACAGTTAGGCGTATTACACTGCAGCATACAAATACCACCTTTGTTCATAACAAGAAAACAATCTTTAGAATTGAAAATCAGTTTACCAATCGCCAAAGGGCATTAAAAACATAATTCTACATTATCTTTAGGGAACATATGACATATTTTATACGACAGATGGGGCACAAAGGGAATTTTGGCCAACTTAACATTTGGACGAGGAACGGGGGAGAGGTTGGTGGATAAATTGACAGCTTTAATTTTATTGGTAACTAGCTGAATTACCCGGCGTTGCTCGGGATCATACTTCCTTCAAAACTCTTTATATAAGAGCTGAGGAGTTAGTAAGTAGTTGTGATAACAGACTACATTTCAAGTAATTGTTTTATTAAATTAATATTCTCTTCTTCAGAGCATCTATACAATTGTGAGACAATAGTAAGTAAACAATGTGACAATATCTCCCATGAACAATAATAATTATAAGTCAAATGACTGAAAAATTGACAGAATGATAAAAAATAACATGGTAAAATAAAAACAATGAAATTTGTAAAACTTGTTTAATATAGAGTAGAGAGACAATTTTTTGAAACCCTTTACTGTAATCATACTACCTGCACAGCCAGGCTAAAAGAACATTATAGTTAAGTACATAATTCGAGTACTTACTTGTTGAGTAGCTATTCAGAATTTCATTTTCGTGAATTAAGATTTGATTTAATGTTTATTTTTGTTTGTTTATTTGGTTGTCAAGGAAAATGCGTAAAAGAAAATCGATTGAAAAAGAGAGAAACTTCATTCTTTCGGGCATGATATCACTAATTTTAGTAGTATCATGCTTTCGGGTATGTGATAAAATGAATTTTAACTCTCTATCTTTAGTTAAAGTTGTTTTAAAAGCGAAATAATTAACCGCTGCACAAATCCCAATGCTTAGCATTTCTAATCGGCTCAACTAAGCAATATGAACTCCAACAGCAATGACCGAAATATGGTTGTCAAGCGAATATGGTATTGTTGATTTCACAGAAAAATATGTGTTTCTGCAGCTAAAAACGCAATTTTCAGTCAATTTCGAAGTAAAAAGGATAATTAATTGAAAGAATTAAAAAAATTCATTCTTTCAGACATTTAATAAAAAAATTCCAACTCTCTATCTTGAGCGAAAATAATTTAAAAAAGTAAAAAATGAAACCACTGCGCAAAACCCGATACGTACCGCGAACCAACTAAGGGCTCCTTTTTGGGACCTTTATGGGCCCTGAGATCATTTTAAAGTAGCCTACAACTTTCCTCCTACCTTGAGCTATTACTCGGCAAAATTTCAGCACGATAGGATCAAAACTGTAGTAATGCACTTACCCGTCGGGCGTTGTTGCGCGAAAAGTATTCGAAAGATTAAGAGGATCTTGGGGGGGGGGGGCGAAATTTAAAACATTTTTATACCTAAAACCTTCGAAACCTTCGCAAGAGTGTACTCAACAACTTCTTAAAGTTTCTTGGCGATCGGATCAACAGTGTAGTAATGCATACAGGACAGACACACAGACAGACATACATTCGTTTATATATATATATATATATACATATACTCACATAAATGTTCATACAGAAAGGTAGAAAGAAAGTGGATAGGAACACATAAAATTTACAAACACAATGGTGGTGTGAAGATGAAAAACCCCCGCCGATTCCAGTAGCTTCTTTGTAGACTGGGTAGCTCGGTGGTCTGAGCAGTGGACGCGACATCCAAAGGGCCGTGGTTCGATTCCCGGTCCAATCGAATTTTTTCTGCTTGGAATCGGCCATCATTTCATCTTCACACCACCATTGTGTTTGTAAATTTTATGTGTTCCTATCCACTTTCTTTCTACCTTTCTGTAAGAACATTTATGTGAGTATTTGCCGCTGAGCGGTCTGAGTGAATGAACGAACGAATATGTATATATATATATATATATATATATATATATAGGTACTGACGAATATATATATAACTGAAAGGTACTGACGAATATATATATATATATATATATTCGTCAGTACCTTCTTATTTCTGAGGAAGGCGGTTGTGTCCGCCGAATATATATATCTGTGAGTTTTTCTTTTTTTGTGTTCTATGTGTAACTGCCAGTCACGCCTGTGACACCTTTTTTTATTATATATATATATATATATGTATATGTCACGTTCAATTTTCGAGAAACTAGCACGGAAAAGTAACATTTTGTACACGCCACCATGTTTTTGTAACATATTAAATAGTGGATACATTATATGTATAATATGATCTCCATTTGGATGAGGTAACTATCTCGCTCAAACTACCTTGATAGAATTGAAAAAGAAGAAGGAGAACTAACAGACTTCACTTTCTGCTTTCGCAAGTTATATCAAAGTTATATGTTTCCTTCACTTTCGCAAGGACGCCATCTATCCTATTCTCAAATCAATGAAACCCGACTATCCCTACCGTATCTAGGATGCGAAAACGTCCCAGGCAAACCTACCCCATTACCCTAGGAAACATCCCTCCTTTCCCCTAAAGAAACTACCGTCACTCGATCCTGATACCAAATAAAAAAATAAACCATCAACCCACATTTTCTTTTCCCCATCCCTATTCCCAACGTGTCCTTTTCGAGTGAGACCCTTTTTTTTCTTTCTCCGGCCAGCCGCGGCATCATACATACCCCCGGGGGAGTTTTAAAAAAAATAAAGGGGTGGTAGGGGAAACCCAAGCAGGGGATCGCCAGGGCGTGAAGGGGAGGTCTCCAGTAACGGAGCGATGTGGGGGGGCGGGGGGGGGGAAGAGAGGGTAATGGGGGAGAGAAACAGGGTCGCATCTTGTAAAAGGGTTTTAGAGCGTGTGGAGAGGCAGGATCGGTTTCGGAGAAAAAGGGTGCGACCACCGATGGAGTCTCGTGGCGTGCATATGCGGGTCAGCCTCTGGTCCATCCTACGGGATGTGGGTTAATGTGATGAGAAAGTAGGGGCAGGATTATTTTTTTGAACATTCAACGCACCGCATTTAAAACGAACACACCTACAAGCAAACCCTCGAGCCCTAGTTAGGGCATGTGTGGCAGGGGGTGTGAAGAGAGAAGGGACCACGAAGAGTGAAACGCGTTTTACGAGATTACTCAGGGATGCCACATTAATAAGTACATACACACCCATCGCGCTCTACCCTTTAAGATAGTTTGAGCGAAATATTTTCCTAGTCATTATGGAGACCATGTATGAATTTTACGTTTGCATTTCATCAGCTATAGGAAGCGTGAATTAAATACTGCAAATATTAATGGTGCAATAATATACTTTCATAAAACTTTCGGGGCAAGATTAATTTTTCTAACAATCAACGCGGCCGCACTTAAAACGAACACGCCTACAAGCAAACCCTCGAGCCCTAGTTAAGGCATGTGGCAGGGGGTGTGAAGAGAGAAGGGACCATGAAGAGTGAAGCGCGTTTTAAGAGATTATTCAGGGATGCCACATTAATAAGAATATACACACCCATCGCGCTCTCCCCTATAAGATAGTTCGAGCGAAATATTTCCTTAGTCATTATGGAGACTATATACGAATTTTACATTTAATTTTCTGAAGCATGAATTAAATACTGCAATATTAATGGTTTAATAATACACTTTCATATAGCTGAAATTCCAAGTAATTAAATACAAACATCTAAAAAGTCTCTTTAACTTGAAACATTTCTTTCGCTCGCAACATTTAAAACTCTTTCACAAGAGAAGGTTTTTTTCGTGATCCTAAAAACAAAATTCTTTATAACTCTCAATCAAGGAGGTTAGAATTGCTAATTTTTACTTGTAGAAGTATTTATACTAATAACTACCTCTTAGTTTCTTCGTCAATCTTCGACTCACAACCAGTATTTGCCCTTGAAGCCAAAAATATTTCCTACGGACTTCCGCGGTCCTCAATCTCACTCTTTTTAAACCCATCTACGGCTACATCTACATACTCTCCAGCGAGCCGCAGCCAGGGCGCGTGATAGGGTGTGTTAGGGTACTAGTCGTGTATAGGTTTAAGGAATAAGGTTTTGAAGGGTAAAATGGGGAAGTTTATTATGGATATTTTAATATCTTTAGAAGGGTTGGATGTTTTTCTTTAAAATAAGACAAAATATATCGATTTCTCGGTGAAATAATATTACGCTCCAAGTACCTTAAGGTAATCCGAGCGAAAAATCATTGTGCTTAGAAAGAATAATGAATTTGGTCCCTTGGTCTGGGATTTAAAGAGAAATATATCACCAACCCAATGAAACCAAAAATTTAACCCCTTACTACATTACTTTCCGAGATATTTTCCAAAAAATACCAGCCCTTTTACATGGGAAGTGGTACGTGTATGCACTCCAGAGAGACCTTATATTCAAAATGAGGCATTCCCTACACTTAGATCTCGTCAAACAATCTACTGTGTGTAGTTTGTGCGTTTTCTCAACTATGTTTGAAAATTAATCGTATTGTCACCGCAGTAAATTCTTCGGGATCACAATAAACCTGCCGTTTTATTGGAGTTTTAAACGTACCGCGTGAAAAAAATGAATCAAGTTAAAGACTTATTTAGATATTTTCATTTCACTACTTACAATTTCTGTCATATAAAACTATATTATTGCACCATTAATGATGCAATAGTCAACTGATGTGTCCTACAGCTGGTGAAATTTAAACGTACAATTCGAATATGGTCTCTATTATGACTAGGGAACGCTCGGACTACCTTAAGGGTAGAAAAACTCAGAGAACTATGCCATCGCTTTTTTGGTATAGCAAACAGGCTCTCTTACATAATAAACTCCTTCATGATGCCTTGCCCTTGAATACCTCTAGCACTTCTCCTCCGCTCATGCTTGCTTCATGCATACTATCCTCTTATTAAGGTGGCTGAACGACAATCGCGAGTCATTGAGTGCACATTTTAAATACTTTTCAATTGTGAGAAATAAAAATCACTAAGTTATTTTCGTACAGTTTCATTTTCAACAACCCCGGTGTAATTACATAGGCGACGTCTCCGAGTTCGTTTAGACGGGTATAAGAGCATCCGAACAATGCTAAGGAGGCCCCACCGCGACTACGCGAATCAAAACATGTACTAAATTCCAACTTTTTTCAAAAGATATTAAAAACCTTTCTGGTGGACTGCGTTAAATATTAACAACCAAAATAAATTTGGTGGATGATTTCAGCGTAACTATATGGAACTTGCTATACATCTTGAATAAAAGGGTTACTTTGATTTTACACAATAAATTGCGGAAATTGTGAACCGAGAGAATATAAAATTCATCTCAAAAGTACGTGGCCAATCTCAATATACGGCAATGCCGCACGAATCAATCGCAATATTATTTATCCAAGTTTCGTATATCGATATATATAAATAATTACCATACTCTGTAACACTCTAAATATTAACATATTTATTTATAAACGACAAATCAGAGTACTTATTTGCTTATGATATTTGTAGTTTATTATGATATTAGGGGTGGGCTGAGAACATTTAACCATCATAATCATATTTAAAACCAAGATAAAGGCATAAAGAGTAGGGTGACCAACTCTCCTGTATTTCCCGGGATCTCCCGTATTTGACCCTATTTTTTCACAATCTCCCGGAACCCGTATTTTCTGTCTCTTTGGGTGAATTTCTCCCGTATTTTTTCGTCAAGTGAAATCATTGTTTCAATCATTTAAATTTTGCCCACACGGTTTCGAATCGAAATTCGTTTAAACGTTCGAGAGCAGACGCAATTGATTTTCTATCGATATCGATCGTAGTTGATACATATATACGGACGAAGAACCTCCTCAATCCTCATTCTATCACTGATGAAGGTGCGGGCGACCCACCGAAAATTTTAAACTCGTGAGTTTCCATTTTATATGTTTTATGTTTAGTGTCACCCTGTGACGAAGCTTTATATTGTTTGCCACGTTCGTGGAATCTTCGCAAGAACTATATATATATATATATATATATATATATATATATATATATATATATATATATATATATATATATATATATATATATATATATATATATATATATATATATATATATATATATGTATACATATATATATATATATATATATATATATATATATATATATATATATATATATATATATATATGTATCAACGTATGTGTGTATATATATGTATATATATAGTTACTCTACAGAGTTCAATAGTGGAAGCAGATGATGGAAGGGAGTACAAAACTGAAACATTGTAGCAGTTGTCAAAGGATTTCATGTGTTGAGAGGCGTGGATCGCCACGGGAAGGGAAGCAGATTGAGTTGGGTTCTTGCAATTGGCTCGGTGATTATTGATCCGTATATTGAGGGGGGTGGAACTTTTTCCTACGTAAAAGGAAGGGCATAGCCTACATTGTAGGTGGTAAACAACATTACTGGTGACGCAAGAGGAGGGAAGAGGGTTGGGGAAGGAGGCGATGGAGGGATTGGGAGGAGGGGAGGAACTAAAGATGGGACATAATTTGCACCGGGGACGATTACAAGGGGAGGAGGTGGGTTTTGATGCAACAGGGATTTTGGAAAGAGGCGTCGTGGATTTTAATAAATCGGACAAGTTAGGAGGACGCTTGTATGTGATTGAGGGTGGCTGGGAGAAAATTTTTGAAGTGGAGGAGTGGTTTTTCAGAATGGAAAAGAGATCTTTAAGGATAAAATTGATAGACTGAACACCCGGGAAATACGTAGTGCAAATAGAAAGGATGCGGGAGTCTTTCGTGGGATGAGGTTTGGAGGAGGGGCAATTTTTCCTGTATATATACATATATATATATATATATATATATATATATATATATATATATATATATATATATATATATATAAAGTTTTTTTCTACAGAGAGAGTATTTTCTCTTATGAATAACAAGTGGTCAGATGTTAGGAATGGGAGCAGTACAAACCTTATCAAATCAGAACTGCAAGTTGCCATGAACCTTACGTGTTCTTGCACTGAATTTTTATAATTTGCAAAAATTGATGGTAAACTATTGTCTGAAGCAAAATTTGTTGCAAAATAAATTAAAGTCTTCTTAGAGTATAAAATAAAGTTCTTTTTCATTTTTTACAAACACTGCGTTGCTTTTTTCTTTATTTGTGAAATTTTGTCGTGTTCTAAATCTCCCTTATTTTTGGTCAAGAATATAGAAATCTCCCTTATTTTCTTGAAAAATTGTTGGTCACCCTACTAAAGAGGCCAATTGTTCCACGGATAAATACCTGAAGGCTCACCAATGCGTTGAAACTTGTCGTTTGAAATAAAACTACTGTGAAAAGACTACCAAGTCAATTTGATTTTTCATAATGGATTTTCATCGAGTCAAGCCCGAAATCATCGAATTTATCCCTTTTCAATTAGGTCGAAAAACAATTCTCTGGCAGCATTTCACTTAAGTATACCAGTTCACATGGAGGACATCACTATGCACGTAGCAATTAAAATGGTGCAAGAATTATATTTTGCCCCTTTCGTAAGCGTACATATCCATCTGAACTAAATTATAGACCAAAACAAAAAAAAATAAGATACTTGAGGTCATATATTTTTGATACAGTACCTTTTATCACAAGAAATTAGGTGCCTTAAAATATTTTTCTCGTTTGATGGAAAATTTCAACTAGAAAATATAAATATATTTTTACACTAGTTTTCGTTTTTCAAAAAGTTGTTTTCGCAACAAAATTTATGAACAAGAAAAAAATAAGCAAATATAATTTTTCCTTCTAATTAAGAGCTTCTTTTCCCAATAGAATAAAATATAAAATTGAAAAAAATAAGTCCATCACCATGAGTCAAAAGCTAAAAAAGAGGGGAAAATTTTGTAGCACCATAATCATTTGTATAGAAAAATGCAAAATAGATAGTTTTTTTTTAAACACAGCACTCTTCGTTGAGCACGCTATTTCAACTAAACTAAATTCTAAGAAAAATATGAGAGACTTAAGATTATATACATCTACATCTACATAATATCCCGCGAGCTGCCGCATGGGCGAGTGGCAAGGGGTGTTAGGTCACCAGCCGAGTAAAGGTGTTAGTTTTTTGGAGATGAAATGGTGACATGAATTATAGGAGTGTATTTAGTGAGCTTAATTTTTATATATACTTTCGATAAAATTTCTTTCATCGAAAAAATAAATTCCTTGTAATCTTTCTCTCTAGAACTAGAAACTATGTTTTGAAGAAGTTTTCGCTTCATAAAAGAAGGATTTCTTGTAAATCAAATGTAAGGACAGGAAATATAAGAAAATAGAATCACTACGAGTCAATAGCTGAACAAGAGGGGAAAATTTTGTGGAACCATAATGATTCGTCTAGAAAAATGCAAAATACAAATGATTTTCAAAAAACACTAAACTTAGTTATCGCAAAGAAAAATATGAAAGACTTGAGGTTGAATATATATTTTTGATCAATTACCTTTTATGATAAAAAATCCGAAGATTCTTGCCATATTGAGCGGAGTTTACGCATGACGCAGGAAATAAAAAAATTACTATTATCTACGGAAATAAATTTTACTGCAACATAGATTTCGATGTTCTATGACGTCACTTGAGGCCTTGATGATGATGTAAAAACACTGAAACTTAGGTCGCAGTAAAATTTATTTCCGCGGATAATTGCATTTTTTTCATTTCCTGCATCATACCTTCAATCACAAAAAATTGAAATCCTTAAAAATATTTTTCTCCTCCGATTAAAAAAAAATTTTATCTAGAAAACTCATATATGTATAAACAAGTTTTCGATTTAAAAAAGGATTTTTTGTTACATAAAACGTAAAACAAGAAAAAATAAGGAAATGGAATTTTTCCTCCTACATAACTGTTTCTTTCCGGATAGAATGAAACATAAAATTTTTAAAAATAAAAGGGTTTCCTCCGTCCATCACCACGAGTCATTCACGCGCCCTTTTCGAAGGGCTAGCTCGGGTCCAAATGGCGCTGGGCACAGGCGACACGAGAACGCGCTCTCATTAGAGACGAGGGCGGAATATTAACGCGCCTCTGGGTGAGTTGGACGCGCTACGGCGGCGCCGCCACCGGGTCCCCAGTAAAATAAAAAACTGCCGCCCTCGGAAACAGATGAATGTTCCGTCGCTCGCTCGACTCATAAATATTTACGGCGCGGAGTTGGTCAGTCTAAGGAGAGGAGGAAAACAAAAGAAAATGAAAAACAGCGATGGATCAACAAGAGAGAATTAAAATGAAAAAAAAACTCGCGCAATCCGTCACGAAGTGCGACCCTGTCTTGATGATTCATTCATTCTTGCTTTTTATTTTAATGGCTGTTTTTAACGCGGTAACCTCATTAAGACTCGACGGGTTTCGGATGATATCTTACTTAAAAACTCGATTGCTTTGTAATTTTACATGGACGTGGTTATGCACGCCATCTTGGAGGTCTCTGCGCCACTGCGTGAATCCAAACTAAAGTGAGAGCTACCGAATTTAAATTTCCATCTGTTAAAAAACATATGAATTGAATGTGGAATATCCTAGCCACTGTTGCTCCATACTGATAATAGGCCAAGATAACTAAAACGATGAAACTAGATATGCAAATTGCTAGTCGAATTAAATGTCAACAAAATTTGGCATTTCATCCTGATTAAGGTAGTTTCTGCAAAATATCATTTCACCCATAAATCAATGAATTCAGTAAAAATATCTCACCCTTCCCCGAAATGCCAAAATCAGTCCCTAGCCACACAATTTTCCGAGATATTTGCCAAAAAATACCAGCAATTTTACCTGAGAAATGGTAAGTTTATGCACTCCAGAGATACCTTATTTAAAAACTGAGGTATTTCGAACATCTAGATGTCGTTAAAAAAACTAAATTTTGTTTTCGTTTTTTTATTGTTGTTGTTTTTATTTTATTTTTATTTTGTTGCCGTTATTTGTTTACTTTTGTCGTTGTTGTATAAATGTAGTTAGTATGTTTTATTAGCCATTTTTGAAAACAAATCATAATGTCACAGCGAAGTATTTTTTTCGAAATCACAAAATAATCCTTCCGTTGAGAGGGAGTTTAAAACATACCGCGCAAAAAAAATGAGTCAAGCTGAACACTTATTAGTGTCATTATTTAAAACTAAGGTATTTATTACACATGAATGTCGTCAAAAAACTAATAGCGTGTAACGTGTACGTTTTCTCCACCATTTTTGGAAATAAATCACATTGTCACCGCACAGTAATTTTTTTCAGAATTACAAAACAAAACCTTCCGTTGTGATGGAGTTTGCACATACCGCGCAAAAAAATGAGTAAAGCTGAACACTTACGGTGTCATTATTTAAAGACTGAGGTATTTCTATCATCTAGACGTCGACAAAAAGCTAATAGCGCGTAGTTTGTACGATTTCTCAACCATTTTTTGAAAATAAATCACATTGTCGCCGCCGTAATATTTTCAGAATCACAAAAAAAAACCTTTTTGTTTGTACCTTTGAGTTTGAACCTTTTTGTACCTTTGAGTTTTGAATATACCGCGCAAGAAATTAGTCCAGTTAAAGACTTATAGAGAAGGCATTTTTATCCGTATATATTATTTCTCAAAGGTGTTTTTTTGTCGCAACGCCATAACTGCCATAATTATTCATCAAAATTAATGATTCAAACATCGTTTTAAAGCTTATGTTACCCAATATTGATGAAAAATAGACAATTTGTTTAAAATTAAAGTTTTTGTTAAAAAAAATGATACAACTCCATCTGCTGACAATATAATCAACTAATATGTCGGCAATGGTTACTTGCTTAAAAGACTGTAGGAGGCGCCATCTATTAACACATCGTTTAGTTAGATTGTTTACATTCTACATGCAATCAGTGTGACCATTTACTGTTTACGTTTACGTTATGTATCTCTAACACAAACATAAATAACATATAATTGTCCATGGGAAGAAACAGGTAAAAGAACCGGAAGAAGCTGCATACTGTGCGAAATATTCGACAGGTAGAAGAACAGGAAGAAAGAAGGAAGAAACAGGAAGAAGCTGCATACTGTGCGAAATATTCGCTCGGGTCATCTAGTTTAATTTATTAAAACTTTATATGTCATGTAGGGGAATAATATTGCACGATTATTAATGCAATATTTGTTTCATGCTTCCCAGAGCTGATAAAATTAACACGTATAATTCGAATACGGTATCTATTATGACTAGGGAACTATCTCGCTCTTACTGCCATAAATAATCAATTTGTCTAAAAATCTTTCCTTCCCGCTCAATATAGATACATTAAAACCTGTCTTCGCGCCCACCTCCCATAAGCAGTCACTCTCTAAGCGGCCGATTCTGGCGGGAACGGAATGAATTTCCCACACACACGAGCAATGTAAATTTTCCCTCCCTTCAGCGTTCATCTCCTCAAGCGGTCACTATCTCATGGGTCCTGTTTTGGCTGCTTTATACGGGGTTAACAGCAATAATTGAGTTTAGATCTAGGTTAAATTAATTTTTAGCTTATCTATCTTAACTTTATCGGCCATTTATGGATATTTGGGGAGGCGACCGACGGCTAAGGTCATTTCGGCCATTTATGTTTATATAATAGTAATATTGTTGAATTGTGGTCTCCATGCCGACGCTGAAAAATGTATTTATTGACCACAACTCAATGAAATGCCGTTGCATTAACTTTTAGCGTCAATTGTCATAATTCATAATTGACATAAGAGATAATTGTCATAAGGAGCAGGCTAAGTGACCTAAGTGGCATAAGCTAAGTAAGTCTCACGTTAGCAACAATTAACTACGTCTATTTACAATAACAACTGAAAAGACTTTTTTCAACTTACGCCAAGGACTGGGCGAACTAAACGTGGAAATTTAGGCAACACGTAGCCTAGGCAACAATGCCAAACAGTACAAAATAGTGAGTGAGGAAATGGCATGAGATGAACTTGGGGATGACATAATAAAGCAAAACTTTGTGGGGAAGAATGATCACCAGTTCAAGATAAAGTGCCGATCACAAAGGACAAATGTAAAACAGTTCTCCTTCTTGAACAGGACCATACGGGACTGGAACGACCTACCAGCAAAAATATTTGAGCCCTTTTCAAAAAAATTATGTATTTTCAAAAACAGGTTGAAGAAGTGGAAGGTTTCAAGGTTTATTCTTTTACTCCCCCGTTTTTAATGTTACCGCCAGGCCAATTGCCTACTTGTAACAGTTTAATTGTAATGATAATAATTTGGGAGGCGAGGCGCGAGAAATGAAGTCCTTGGGTAAAAATCTACCGCCATTTTTATTGAACGAGAATATTTAACTGCTGTAACTAGTCGATAATCTGAACATTATGTTATACTATTGCCTTCATTTCATTGCCAAATGATTCTCTGGGAGACATCAGGTACACAGACCTGCAAATCATAGGATCTCAAATGCTTTTTTGATGCGAAGAACCATTTCCAACGTAATGTTTTGCGCTGATTCCGAATCTGCTCACAAAAATCGCCTATCACGTCAGGATTTTGAGATATTCTAACTTTAAAGGGTCAAAATGGCAATTTTTAGGTTATTTTGATCATGAATAACTCTAAAACTCTCTCTGTTTTCTTACGTTATAAAGTGTACAGAATACAACTATGAAACATAAAAGGCTATTGTTCCCATAACCTGCACCTAAAATTTTAAAATTTGGACACTCAAGATGATAGTAAAGTTGAACAATAATACAGTTGCTGATAGTTGCTGATAGTTGCCAAGCAACACAGAATGTAAACACAAATTACATGCATGAGTACTACAGTAAAGATATTCTTCTTATCATAATTATTCAACATGGGTTGCGAAAATGTCTTCTAAAAGTATAAGAAAAAAGTGTTTCACGTCTCACCGCACTCGTCCATAAGCACATTAATTTCAAGTCTCATTTGTTTAAATATTGACAGAACTTCGCCGAAGCTTAAGGATTGAGGACACGTGTTTCTTAAAGAAACACATTTATAAAAAACACAGATAGGAATCATTTTATGGTCGCGCCATAAATATTGAGTTTCGTCGTGTCAACTCTCAAGGCGAGGACAACAGCAGAACAAAATAACGAATCACACATCAAGAGCAAATTTCCATCGATCAATATTAATCAGCTTGTACCTGTTCCTCATGAATAAATCATCAAACATTTGTACATTCAAGGGGTCTTATCTTCAATCTCTTTGGGATCAGCTGATAGCTTCACCTCAGGTCTTACTAATCGCGTTCTCAATGTTCACTCACGCCTCAAATATACAATTGGATTTTTATCTTCAACAAGGATACTATTACGAGAAATTACAAAAAACAGCTCCATTCTATTAAGAATATATTCGGTGATTGTCAGATAAGAAGATCAGTTAAGCTAATATTTTCATTGGAACTGAAGGATACTTGCAAAGAGAAATTTGGAGATCCTTTTTGCCGACGATTCACGTGAAAAAATGTGATTAATGGCCAGTTGCAGGAACGACACATGTATTTTAAGCAGTTATGGGACCCATACGCCATGGCAACCATTCAATAAGTGTCGCAGAAACATTCGATAAATTTATCGGTTTCATCATTTATGGCATGGAGTTATGAATTCCACGAGTAGCCAAGATGGCGGATGCGCAACGAACCACTTGGAGACTTAATTACTAGATAGTGTTACTATAATTACTAGGCAGTGTTTTTTGAGACAGATGACAAGTTAATTTGCACAAACTAACTAATTATTATGTGCATTACCAATTATTTAAAGGCTAAACTTTCATAAATTTTACCCGGCGGTTGAAGATTACATCGAATATTCGAAGCTATTGACTATTGGTAATTACCTCGAGTAACTAGTGGGTGTGTTCCTGCAACCCGAATATTTTTATGAGAACTATAACTTTATGGATCTCATAACTATTGATTCCATAACTAAATATTCTCGCAACTGGCCATTATCGAATCAGAAACTTATACATTTTTAACCATATTATTCATTAGGTTAGGGCAATAAAGGAGGGAGAAAATGTAACAAATAAAATTAGATATATTTACCCGCATAACAATTTTGGGCATACATTAAAGAGTAGAGGCGCCTTGATGAAATGAAAATAAAGGCTAATCAGTCGCAAAAAAAACGATCCACTCAACATGGATACCGCGCGTAATTTCCCAGAATGCTTTAAAAATAATTCAGTGCGTTTTAGCAAATGTTCTACACTGTGCAATTTTCTGGACATTACTGCGACGATTTCGCGGTTTATGCCCTTGTATTTGGCGTAATAGATGTACAATTGATCTTTTTAATTTTGTCCACAGCGCTGTGCAAGGACTTCAATATTCCCCACGGTTATAAAACTAAATGGTTCCAGTCAGTCCCTTTTTTGACCCATGGATTTGGGTGAAGATTTCGCCTGAAGGTTATCCTTATATGCCGGCATGAATCAATAGCAATGATTACTAACCTAAATAATAGTGATTACTGATTGTAGCCAGTGAAATAGTGAGCTTACTTTTCGAATGTATCGCTTGACCACAGAAGAGAAAAGCCATTCAGTAGGTTGGAGCGATTTTCGATCATGAACAGATTTGGATGGAAGATTTCGCGTGCGTACTCCTAAGTAATATATGTACATTAAAAACGAAGAGAACGAAGTAGTTATTAAAGCAACAGGATGTGTTAACCATGGAAAGACTGGTGAAAAAGCACTTGTCACAAATGAAAGTACACTTGTACATTTGAGAAAGAGAATTTTACCAGCTACGAGTGAAAAGACTTGTTACTTGTAGCTCTGAGAAACAGACACGTGATATGAGGTCTGTCAAAAAATAATGGGACTTTTTTTATTGCACGGTAACGGATAGTCTAACGACGCGTGGTTGGAAGAGCGGCATTCATCAATTCCTCCCGAGAAGCCATACTTTTCCATTTATTAAAAATGTTTTGGGAGAATTTAAAACACTTAGTAATATTCCACAAAGATTTATATTCCCAACCGGTTTCAACGCTAACGCGTCATTTTCAAGGGACAGTTCTCAAAGTTCTTAGGAGGTGCGCCACATAATTTGAACTAAGAACACACACTAAGAACTTTGAGAATTGTCCCTTGAAAATGACGCGTTAGCGTTGAAACCGGTTGGGAAAATAAATCTTTGTGGAATATTACTAAGTGTTTTAAATTCTCCCACGATATGTTATTCCACCAAGTAGAGCCGTCAACAGTTGAAAAAAATGTTTTTATTTTCCGTCAGATACTTTTATGTGTGGAAGCTGTTTTTGTCGCCGTGGAGATGTTTGCAATGTCCGAGGTTTAGGGATCAACGTCGTAACAAGAAATTTTGCGTGTAACTTAGGGTGTATTTTACGGAAACCTTCGAGATGTTGAAAAAGGTCCACAAAAACACTGCTCTTAGTCGTACACAGTGTCATGAATGATTTGCCCGACTCAAAATTTTTCGTTAGCAAGTTCAGAGAGATCCTCGACCAGGAAGGCCTTCGACGTCAACTGATGGCAGTATCACTCAGAAAACCGAGGACCTGCGGCGCGCCCACCGTCGTCAGACTATCCGAGAACTTTCTGGAAATTTTTAAGTCTTGATTGGGTCATATCATGAAATTTTGAAGGAAAAAATGAGCATGCATCTGGTATGAGTAAAGTTTTTTACTCGTTTGACGACAGCCAAGCGGGACAACCCTCGTCGACAACGAAAACGCGCCCGCCACACATCCGCGTAAATTAGTGAGTTGTGCACATTAAAAAACAAATGACTGTCCTTTATCAGCCTCCCTGCTCACCCTGACTTCCTGCATGTGACTATTTTTTGTTCCCTCAATTAAAATCAGTGCTTTGAAGACGTCTTTTTGACGCCATAGATGACATTCTAGAGAATTGGTCGAGGTAAAGGGAGGTCATTTGATATGACCAGGATTCGAATCCGAATCGCCCAAATGTCAGTCAGGTGCGTTAGCCAGTTACATCACCAATCCATCTCACTTCAAGGCGAATTTCGAGGGAGGTCAATGCGAACTAGATGTTCACGCCTCAAGTCTATATTGCCTAAGTCTACAATCGGTGGGCGGAGACTTCTGAGGTGAAGGGTCTCACATTTGACCATAATTGGTCCGAATAGACCATCCATTGATCCGGTAGGGCCCCGATCCGATGACGAACTCCGACAGACCGCACTACGTCCACCGTTAAAGGGAGTCGGCGGACACATTATCCCGAGAATTTGGGTAATGGCCTTCGCCGGTTCTCAACAGATGTGCAGTAAGTTTTCGCGTAGGCGAGACTGGCGGCGACTCGTCCAACGTTGTTGGGGGAACCCAACAGCTACGAGGACTGGGGGGAGGCGGGGGCCCATTGTCGTCCTTTTGACGTCAATCCGCCTCATGGTGTCGGCCTCCCGGTGGTTGTGCTTCGCTAACCCTTCCCTTTCCATTACCCTTGGTAATACGCGACTACTTGGTAATAAGCGAGAGCTTGAGGCCGAGAGGAAGGTTTTTTAGCCCGCGGGGAGACCCGAAACACCTGTCTAAGTCTACATGCTATGATTCGAATTTCGTCAATTTCGCCGTTATAAAACGAAACTGTTGGGCTTATTGCGGGTTATCGCACTAATTTTACAATTTTACTATGTTTTCCATCGATAACTTACTAGAAATCAGCATGCACTCACTTATAAAATGTGGATTCCCTTGCGTCTGTTGCTTATTTAATTAAATTGACAATCATCCGCTTTCCCGAAGAAAACATATGTAAAATCGAGTACAATCCATAGCACTTAGCAGCCAATATATATGTTTCAAGAGTTACAATTACGTGAAATTCACAGTGGAAAAATCATTCGCCTGGACTGGGAATGGAACCCAGATCTCTCGATTTCGCGCTGAGTGCTCCAATCAAATCTTTAAACATTTTTATATGTAAAAAAGAGATATAAACTAAAATGTGTAAAATATATACATGTATGTATCTAAAATACTTCAAACAAGAATGCATTACAAATGCATGTATCATTGGAGCGGGCTATTTTGCGTTGCATAATGACCATTTTGAATATGTTAATAAGTGTAACGTAATGTGATGTTGATATAGAATAAAACATTCGAACGACACACATGACCGGCATTTGGGAGACCCGGGTTGGAATACCGCTCATTTCAAATGATTTTTTCCACTTAATTCAATTTTTTTTCAAATTAGTCAAGTCAAATGATTTTTTCATGGCAAATTTCAACCCTTGGTGTATATGCACCATTTCAAGTGACTTCCTGCCATATCATTTAAAAAATTCAAGGATTGCAAAGGGAGATGATACCCAGAGAATCACTTCAGGACGGTATAGCGAAATGGTAACCCCTGGGATAAGTGTATCTCCAAATAAGGAGATCACTCAAAAGGATTTGAGAATCGATAAGTTATAAGTGCTTTAAAATATAATTTCACATAAACTCCCGTTATTTTTTTCAACATACCTTGTAATATAACAGTGCCGTCCGCTGTTTCTTAGTACGAGGATATTATTGTTATACGACCTGTTTTTATATTGATTTTGATAGATTTTGTCACAGTAGAAATGTAACGCATTGAAGGAGGCGTGGCAGGTATCACCTTAAGAGTCCATCTAGCTATGTCTCTGTCCGTCTGGCTGTCTGTGTGTCTGTCTCTACGCACGATAACTGCCGTAAAAATTGAGATATCGAGCTGAAATTTGGGTCATAAGCCTCTAGTAGTCCACAAACGGCACAGTTCTAAAATGGGTTGGATCGTATACACCAAAACCACATTTTTAACCATTTGAGTGCAGCACGACGTGATATCTCGTCATGGTAGTCTTTACGCAGGTGCTGATGACGTGATATCACGTCATGGGTACCGTGAGCACCACTTTTATTTAGTTTTGGACCCTTTGAGTGCGGCATGACGTAATATCTCGTCATGGTAGTCTTTACGCAGGTGCTGATGACGTGATATCACGTCATGGGTACCGTGAGTGTTCCTCGTCACGTACGCGATATCACGTCATGGGTACCATGAGTACCACTTTTATTTAGTTTTGGACCCTTTGAGTGCGGCATGACGTAATATCTCGTCATGGTAGTCTTTACGCAGGTGCTGATGACGTGATATCACGTCATGGGTACCGTGAGTGTTCCTCGTCACGTACGCGATATCACGTCATGGGTACCATGAGTACCACTTTTATTTAGTTTTGGACCCTTTGAGTGCGGCATGACGTAACATCTCGTCATGGTTTTTTTTATTCTGGTGCTGGTGACGTGATATCACGTCAAGGGTACTGTGAGTGTTCCAGCTTTCACTAGAGAACTTACACTAGGCCCCCTAGTGAAAGCTGGAACACTCACAGTACCCTTGACGTGATATCACGTCACCAGCATCAGAATAAAAAAAACATGACGTGATATCACGTCAAAAACAAAATAAAAGTGGTGTGGGGTATTTAAGCTTCTGCAAGACAGAAGATAATTCCTTTACCAGTTTAATGTGGAGAACATACCATACAGACATCACATATATAACATACAGAAAAGTAGAACCAGATGAATTGGACACACTCTGAGACACAATGGGTTTGTGAGGAACATAATTGAAGGTAAAATAGAGGGAAAAGTCCCCAGAAGGAAGACCTAGGAGTGAGTTCATGGACCAAATCAAGAGGAAAGTACATACATACGTACAAAAGAGATGTCTGGAGGAAGGGGGGGGGACTAGCATTAGATAGGGAAGGGTGGAGCGCCGCAGTCAACCAATCTTAAGATTGAACGACCAATGATGAAGTGAAAATAATTCGTCGTGAAATAAATGGACGGAAGAATTCGGAAATGACGGCGTTTACAGAAGAGTAGAACATGAAAGGATCAAATGAAATAGAATATAGAAAAGAAGAACCAGATGGATTGGACGCACCCTGAGACACAATGGATTTGTGAATTACACGGTTGAAGGTAAAATAGAGAGAAAAGTCCCCAGAGGAAGACCCAGGAATAATTTCATGAACCGAATAAAGAGGAGAGTACATATGAGGAGATACCAGGAGGTAAGGGAACCAAAACATTAGATATAGACCATGTATATACGAGAAAGAAGCTATTTTACACTTGTCAGGCCTCATTTAGAATATGCCGCTAGTATATGGGATCCGTACGAGGAAGGTATGATTAAAGAATTAGAGCGCGAGCAAATGAGATCTGCTAGGTTTGTTAAAGGCCGTTATGATAATTGTATAAGTTTTACGAGCTTAATAGAAGAACTCGGATGGGAATTACTATCAGAACGCAGGTTAAATTTTAGGTTAAACCTTTTAAGCAAATTCCAAACCGATTTGTTCACAGATGACGTTAGATATATATTAAGTACCCCTGCTTATTATGCTAGGTTTGATCCGATTTACAAGATTAGAGAGATAGATTGTCGTAACGATAGATTTAAAATGTCATTTTTCCCTCGCACTATAAGAGAGAACAATAGGCAGCGTAGCAAAGGGATAGGTAGGTGAAATATAGTTAGAGTAGTCTGTAGTGCATGATGCATGTAATAACAACCAATAATCCCTTCCTTATTATGTAGATACTAACCATCTAGCTCCATGTGACCCTATTATCTAGCATATCTCCCTTAAATATCCTACTTGCATGTCAATAGTGCATGTTTGGTGATCTTCACCCCCTGCCACACACCCTCGTGGTGGCTCGCAGGGTATCACGTAGATGTAGATAAGATAGAGAAGTATGGAGGGCTGCAGTAAACCAATCTTGGGAGTTAACGACAAATGATGAATATACAATAAAAAAATGAATGATCAATGCTCGCAACAGCAGCAGAGAGAGAGAGTGAGAGAGAATTAGCTAATATTAAACGTAAACTCAGAAACAAATTTTAAGCTATCCGGGACTAGCCACGGAGTTTCACTTTTACGGAGTCACCCGCAATGCACAAATGTGCGAATTTCCACAGAGAAAAAATCATCCGCCTTGACCGGGATCAAAAAAATCCACAGGGAAAGAGGACGTCTCGGTAGCTTAACTGGCTAAAGCACTCGGCCGGAAATCGAGGGATCCGGGTTCGCATCCCGGTCAAGGCGGATGATTTTTTCTCTGTGGAAATTCGCACGTAAACTCAGAAGAACGCGACTGGGAATCATTTGAAAAACGATATACTGCTGAAAACAATGAAACTTATTTTAATCCGAGACGAGGCGTGTTTTGTATACACACAAGTCGGAGAGTGAATGGAAATACTGGGTATGGGAAGGCCATCCCTCTATGCGGAGGGATGTTCATTCAACAGAGCGAGAGAGACAGCAAGCCATAATGGTTTATCGATCTCTGTCAACGATGAACCCTCCGTCCTGGGTTCCTTCCCTCATAAAACAGGATCTTCCATCTTCATGACGAAACGATTATAGCAACGATCACTGTTATCATTATTACGAGTTGGAAATGGCTTCGCTTCAATAAATGGAGATTATTTTTTCATTCTCGCGGGGGAGACCAATTTCGCGAACGAAAAATTTCCACTATGAATGAACCCATCCCACGCGCATTTTATTTTTAGAATCCCCGGGGGACGGGCAAAAGGTTGCCGGCTATGGCAGCCGTCATTTCCCTTTAAAGCGAAAACTCAGGCCGTTATCACCGAGGCGCTCTCGGTTTAATCTCCCTGCTCCTGAAATTAGCGATGGGAGGATTACACAAACCATGAATGTACATTGTGGATTCTCGACTCGTCGCCAAAAACTGTTGCCTAGAATTCCGTAAACAAACAACTTTTTCGATTGAGTCGCCGTCTAGTGGTGAAAGACGGCAGTTCAAATGTAAATACAGTCTACAGATCGTAAATAATCACGTCTTATTGGTTTTACTAACCAGTAATCATAATGTAGTGGATAAAAAATGTAGTACTATACGCGGGACGTAATTGAACTCTTTTTAAAAACCGTCCGGTATACACATATATTGAATTCCTCTCCAAATTTAATTACACAAATGCACAATTAACTTCTTAACACTTCGTGAATATAGTTATACGGCAATTTAATGATAATACGAGGTGAAAAAAGTCGAATGAATTAGAAGACGGGTACAAGTACTATAAGGATTTCAACACCAAAATCCGACAATATCGTCTATGGATGAGAAATTGCGCCAGTAAATATAATTTGAATACCAAATAAAGGAGAGACTGTTGAACCTACTCCGAGGCCACACATGAATAGTATGTTACACATTAACAACAACATCAAGCTATCTAGATCACACGCTCTGATTCCTAAGGCTCTCAACAGGTAATAAACCAAAAAAATGTATCTGTAAATTAACTGTAAAAGATCCACACAGTAGAGAAAAGACTCACGATGGAAGTTTCATATGCCTCTTACACACTTCCTGTGGTACACATTTCCTCTCTATTATTTACAAAGTAACTGTCGGGTTTTAAAAAATAGCCAGCTATTATTCACAGCATCAAGTAGTTCGTATCTCTACAATCGCTATTGAAGATTCACCTCAGCCTCACTTAAACAACAATTAACACCGGCTATTTACGATTTGTCTGAGAAGACTTTTTTCTAAGTGGCGCCAAGGACTGAGTGAACTAAATGTGGAAATTGAGGCAACACATTTCTGTCCAATTTCCCAAATTCTCGCAGCGAATTCGAGGTACGGCCAAACCAGAGCGAAGTATCATCTCACTTTTACTTTTTCATCTAAGGACCTTCCTATTATACGATTGATAAATCCAAGTTTCTTTAATCCCGTGCAACATATATTTTGTATGTACGCTCCCCACGATATATCAGAAGTTAAGGTAATTCCAAGATATTTTACTGCATCTGAAGATTTCATGTTTCCTCCACCCACAGTGTAGGTGTGCCATTTGTGTGATGACTTTCGCAGGAAGTGAACTGGGGTGCATTTGGTGGTGAAGATGTCGCGAGGGGTGGATGGAGAGCAGTGACGGGACTCCCATTGAGATCATTCCGTCCACCCCCGCTCTCATCCCTCCCTTTCGCATCGTCTCCTCGGTACCAATTCGCCCTTTGGACCCCCGTATTTCATTGCACCCATTCGGGAAAACAATATCTGGAGAATCAGATTCAACCATGAATTAAATGGTATTTTTAGAGAACCCCCTCTGTCAAAATACATCCGACTACAGCGATTGCAGTGGGCCGGGCATGTGGCTAGAATGGACGACATAAGGATACCAAAGAGAACGTTAGACAGCCGAATGTACGGTAAAAGACCAGTAGGAAGACCACGCAAACGCTGGGAAGATGAAGTACAGGCTGACACACGGAATCTCCTATAGGACTACGACTATGGAGGAGAGCGGCAACTGACAGAAAAGCATGGAGGCAGAAGTTGAAGGAGGCCAGGGCCCAAACTGGGGATGTAGCGCCATAGGAGGGAGAGAGAGAGAGAGAGATATCGGGATGATTGAATTTCAAAGAGATAAAAAAACATACAAAAGCACGAGATGTACATACATGAGCAAGGTTGCAACTTGTCTTGCCCACGTGAGGGAAATATGAAAGAAAATCATTCAAATCCTTTCTCATATATTCAAGACAAACCATTCCATCTGTCGCTACAGAGTCAATCTAGTCAAACAGCAACGGTGTCGCTTTTTCCTACGTTAAACTTGTACCTATAGTCCATAATTCCATTGCTTTTCCGGTATATAATAAGGAAGTCTTCTCAGGTACGTAAAAGGGTTAGGCTTTCTATTAGAGCTGTGTCGTTCATGAGTGAATCGTTCTTTATGAACGGTTCATTGGTATGAACCGAATGAATTGAATCAAGTTCTTCAATCTAGTGGTTCGTAAAGAATCGCAAGAACCAAAGGAATTGAAAAGAATGAAGAATTGCTTGAATCTCTTGAATCGGACTGTGGACGAGAAGTTACGACAGATCTAATAGTTAACGTGTTGTAATATCTTCAGTGGAAAATTGAAAATTCCTGGGCAAGCAACTAAGATATTTTTATTAAATTTCATCTTTATAGATTGCACGAAGGGAATTTCATACTTTCACTTTTTTGGATGCTTCAAGGACAAAGTAAAACTTCCATACTTCGCAACCATTACTTTGTCCCCGACATATCCGAGTACTCACATCTTCGGTGGATGTCATTTTCATTCCTTGTATTCAGTCGGTTCAATCGCTAATGGTTCACGAAGTCATTTGGTTCTTTGAAGTCATTTGGTTCATTGTGAACCGTTTGAAAGAACGACTCATTCGCATGAACCAAATCGCATGAATCGAATCATCGGAATGAATCGAAAATCCCAACTCTACTTTCTATATCCGACTTTAGACAAGCAATTTTAACTTGTACCTTCGGGTCTGACAAAACGCCACGATACCTGATCACCGAACTTCAGTATAAAACAGCATTCATCTTTTAATCCCAATATTTCATTTTAAAAAATTGGCCGCCTACACCCAAAAAGGAGGTATTTTTTTTAGATCGGGGAGTTTTAGAGAATCTAACTCCTAAGGATCAGGACAATTCAACGAAAAGAGGATGTCTCCATGTTAGAAAGATTACTTTTCTATCCAAATTCAAAGCGGAGGAACTGAAAAGTGTGTATTTTAACAATTCAGTAACTATTTTGCCACTAGTCTTTCAGTAATTATATTTCAGTATAACTTATGGATATACAGCGATGCGAAAATATATTTTCGGGCGCAAGTACTTGGAAAAATTTGATTTAATTTCTAGCCTAGGCAAAATAATTCTTCCATCTCAGTTTTTTTGAATGATACTGAAAAGTTTTTTCACAATTCAGCAATTATTTGACAATAAGTCTTTAGAAAATAATTTTTGCCATAGTTCAACAATTTTCAGAGATGCAAAAATATACTTTCGTGAGCCAAAAAATCAGTAAATTTAAATAAATTTCTATCTAGGAAAAATTATTTTTCCATCTCTTTTAACAATTATACTGAAAAGTATATTTTGACAATTCAGCGATTACATTACCATTAGTCTTAAAACAATAATTTTTGGAATAAATTTACGATTTTCAGGGATACGACAATATATTTTCGGTTAAAAAAATTAGTGGAATTAATTAAATTTCCACGCCTAGAAAAATTATTTGTCCATCTCAGCTTTTAACAATGATGCTGAAAAGAGCTCTTTTTAACAATTCAGCAATTATTTAACAATTAGTCTTCAAACGATAATTTTTGGCACAACATTGCGAAAATCAGAAACATATTTCATAATAAATTATAAAATATAATTTGCGAAACTATATTTTTCCATACCTACACTGTGGGAGGAGTGAACATAAAATCTTCAGATACAATAAAATATCTTGGAAATACCTTAACTTCTGATATATAGAGAGGAACACACATACAAATCATATGCGACACAGCATTAAAGATACTCGGTTTTGTCAAGCGTATAACAGGAAGGTCCCCGGATGAAAAACTCAAAGAGAGACGCTACTTCGCTTTGGTCAGGCCACACCTCGAATACACCGCAGGCATTTGGGAGCCTGGTCATAAACATTTGACCAAAAAAATTAACAAAATATAAAGAAAAGCAGCACGCTTCGTTAAAAACTGCTACGAGCGAACATAGAGTGTCTCACAACTTTTAGATGGATTAAGGTGGGAGCACCTAGAGAGTCGGAGGCTACGCGCTAGGCTTAGCTCGCTTGAGAAATTCATAACAGGGGTGTTTCAGAGCGACACGGAGAATATTATCATGACGCCATACAACATCTCTAGGTCTGATAGAAGCGATAAAATAAAAGAGATACGCTGCCGAACAGATAGGCACAAAAACTCGTTTTTTCAGCGCACAATAAGCGACCACAATAAAAACTGAGCTTCACTAAATACTCTCCCATAATTCACGTCACCATTTCACCTCCCAAAACCTTACATCTTTACACGGCTGGTGACCTAACACCCCCTGTCATACGCTCATGAGGCGGCTCGCAGGGTAGTGCGTAGATGTAGAAGTGATAGTAATAAAATGGTAACACCATGTAGCTGAGTAAGAATTCTGTGTGAATTAAGTTCGTACATCCTTTCAATGTGAGAAGAGAAACACGACGAGCTTCGGTCGTGAGCAGGGGAAGCGCGTAAGCCGACCAATCTGCTGTAATTCTCGATAACATTTTGACCCCATCTTTCAGTGCTATTCATAGGCGGGACGTGAATGTCCAGTCTTTAGCTCCTCTGGCCGCAGAGCTATGTGCTTCGCGAGAATCCGTCGCCCCTTGGCGATTCCTTGAAATCCGACGTTTTGAGATATGAATCTTTCAGAAGTTGGCAATTGTGGAGAATAATTTCTCGGAATTTTCGTCGCCAAGATGTCCTCTCCCATTTCACAGAAGCGACGGACGAGGTACCCGGCCAGTCGGTGCCACGCCTCCCTGTCGAGCTTAGCGTCTTTGGTTCGAATCCCACCTCAGCAATTGGTTTTGTTTTTCTAAGGATTAATGTGGCTGCAACGATTGTTGTCTGCGTACAGATTTACGTAATTTGGTGATTAAATGAGGGCCTATCACCCTCCCTTGAGGAACACCGGATGTGACTGCACCCATATCAAAGCTAAAACACCAGCATTAACCACTTTTTGTTTTCGAAAATCGCCCTAATTTACCACGATAATTTACCTCCAATTAAAATTATGGTAATTTATCCATTTCTAAACATGACAACTCAAGAATGTTCACATCAATACAAAATCTGATGAAACGAAACCATGTGACAATGTGCTCATTTTCTCATGGGAATTTTATCTCGACTACGGCGTTCGAGAACGGACCCCTCGGAAGAATTCCTGCTTCCCTGCTGTTCACCCCGATGTATAGACACACAAAGAAACCTTCAAACTCGTGTATTTCGATCCCTTCCCTTTGCTCTGACATTTTCAGAACTCCCCTTAACTTTCCGACAACCCAATTGAAAGGTTAACGGCAGGAAAGGGGAAAAGGGTAACTGTTTGGGGCGTTGGTGGGAGGTGGGCGTAACTTTGCTCTCTCACTCTCTTCTTAAAAAAACCCACACATACAAACACAAAAGAAGACGACACTTTCCAACTCCGAGAACACGCCGAAGACCGCGAAAGTTCAACGACAGAAGGAGAGGCGTGGAGCAGAGGAAGAAATCGAAAGATCAACTATAAGTGCCGCAGTAAAGTCACAAAATTGACTCAAAATAGGAATCGCATATCTAAAGAAGTTCCATAGACTAGCAAATATATCCTTACCTAGTTCTTTTTAAAACTACTTGTTTCTCTGGATGTTTCTCCGAGAATATACTTTCGTATCTCTTAAATTCATTACGTCATGAATAAATTTCAAAAGTACTTGGTACTTATTCACAGTCTTTACTTTTTCTTAGTCGACTGGTTTCGTGTGCCTAATGATGGTCGCCTATGCGACGAAACCGGCTGACTAAAGGCCAGCGCACACTTATCCTCCCGCCTCCGTCCGCTTCCTCCCTCCCAAAATACATGGCTAACTGAAATACGGGTTATTCCGTGAGTTGGCGCATACTATTCCTCCCAGCATCCGTCAGCCACCGTCCGTCTCTGTCCGTTCCGCCCGGAATCCTCGGTCGAGAATATTTGGCGGATGAGGACGGGCGGTCGGAGGCGGACGGAGGCCGGGAGGAATAGTATGCGCAGTCTTCCATCCATCTCCTCCCGGAGACTGCGGGCCCAAGTCCATTGTCGTTCGGTTGTTGCGGACGGAAACGGACGGCGTAGTACGCGGAGAAAAACAGGAAGCGGAAGGAAGCCGGACGGAGGCGGGAGGATAGGTGTGCACTGGCCTTAATAATAAAACACTGTAAAAAAGTACCAAATAACAGTGAAATTTATTCAGAATGAATTTCCACAAAATGAAGCCTATCACCATCGAATTTATCATAAATTCATGCCTAAAAATTGTTTAATGCCTTATCACAAAATAACTGCTGAATTATTAAGAAAAAGCCTTTCAATATCTCCGCTCAAAATCAGAATGGAAAAATAATTGTGCCAAGACTCGAAATGAAATAAAATTTACTAATTTTTTTGCCCGAAAAATTTTTTAACCGAAATTTTTTTCGTATCTCTAAAAACCATTAAGTTAATGCAAAAAATAATTGTATAACGAATTTCGCACCTTTAAAAGTCATGTAATTATTCAAATAATTAAGGTTAAGAGTAAAATCGTAAAATAACTCCTGAATTATTACAAAAAAACCTTTCGATATCTCCGCTCAAAACTAGGATGAGTAAATAATTTTGCCACGACTCGAAATAAAATTGAATTTATTAATTTTTTTACCCGAATTTTTTCGTATCTCATTAAATCATTAAGTCATACCAAAAAGTTATTCTTTAAAGACTAGCCGTTAAATAATTGCTGACTTGTAAAAAAAAACTTAACAATATATCAACTTCAAATTAGGGTGGGGAAGTATTTTGCCACTAAGGAGAGGACTATTTTCGTGGGTGGCCGATTTCACTGAAACCAAAGAGTCGGATTCTCACGAACTCCCCGATCTAAAAAAAATATCCCTTTATGATAGTAGACGGCCAGTTTCTTTTATTAAATATTAGTATAAAAAATGGCTACAGGCGGCTGTAGTTTGGTGATATGGTGGCATGGTGTTTTGTCTGACCTGAGGTTTCGAGTTCAATCCGATACATGGAATTTTTTCCATCGGTGTTGCTGTGTTTTTTCAACTATTCTGTAGTGGAGCATAATAATTTTCTACCTCATTATACTACATACTGTAGGTACGTATGTAAAAAAGGGATAAGAAGAATTACTTTCATTCAGCTTTCTCTGGATGGTAGACATCCAGAGAAACAATTAGTCTTACGCACAGATCCGGAGGATAGCAAGAGAAACAGAAGAAGGCATGACGCTAAGAAAGGAAATACCATGATTCTTCAGACAGAAAACGGAAACCAGAGGCCTTCGCCATCCTGCCGTAAGTTGCTGACGAGTGACGAGATAGGAAGTGTAAAACAATTCCAACGAAAACTACCCCGAAGTTAGAGATTAACAAAAAAAAGATTCCAACTGACTCACAAGTTAAGTCGTCTTGATTCACCAGCAACAACAGCCCGGAGAGCCCACTTACCTGAAAGAACAGAAAAAAAAAACAAATCAGTTATTTTTAGGGATTACCTTCCAACTCCACACGTCAAATTTGAGCATCAAAAAATTTCGAAATGATAACGTTTGCCAAAATACATAATATGCATGAAGCATAAAAAAACCATGATGATGATCCACGCACATATAATTTCATATTTAAAATTATATCGCAAATTAAAGAACGCTCAACTTATGATTTAGTAATATGTTACGTTCAATGAGATGAATAATCACTATATTCCGTACTGTATAAAATCGATAATTGATACATACAAGATCAGATGCGTTCCGTAAATAGAAAATTCCTGGCGTTTAGATCACATGTGTTTCAATGGGCAGTACGACTTAAAAAGCCGTGGCCATTCATCGTATAAAAAAATGCTACAGGTATTAAGCCTTTTTAACATAAAAAGCCTACAAACCTTTATAGCATAAAAATATTAAAACAATCCCCTTAACTCACCACCATTGAATGCAAGGTCCAAAGAAGGAGCACGTTGTATCAATCGGAGTTATTGACGAATTGCCTTTAAGGTATGCGGAGACGGCACTTGCTATTCTGCCCAATGCTAGGAGCTGAAGCCAGTCCGTCATCTTCGTTGACCCTCATTTTCCTACAGCGCTTGCGGGATAACGCGCTAATTTTGCAAATTTACTACATCTTCCATCGATAACTTACTTGAAATCAGCATGCACTAACTTCTATTGTGATGGCCCGCGGACGGCTCCGTGGTTTTCATCGTGTTTTTTTTTCTTTTTCGCCGATCGAGGGAAGTCCGCGACTTAGGCAGCAGAATTTATTTATAGAATTTATTAATTTATTTGTTTTAATTACAAAAAAAGTGTAATTGTGCTAAAGTGGAAAAATACGAGGGATAGTGTGAGTGAGTCGTCGTGAAGCACGTTTAAAAAATCCCGGTGGAAAAGACCATCGAAATAGTGCAGACGACGCACAGTGGGGCATTCTGGGAGAAAGAAAAGGGGCATATAACGCTCGCCCCAGACCGACGAGGAGACACTCTTAACCTCCTCGGACCCCGCGTGTCCTATAGGATACACTAAACATCCATAAACAGCCAATAAGATTCTCATTCAGACCCTCTGTGTGCTTCAAGCTACAAGGCTGACATTGTATGTTGAGCGTCCGCTAGATATCAGGCAGTGTTGGGAACTGGCTTTGAGCCAGCTAGTGGCGTCTTTCACGACCTGATGTTCATTGGCAAAGATGTGCAAAGGGCACAAAGTTCTTGTACCCTTGGGTCCGAGGAGGTTAAACACACTCTCGGACAGATTGCCTGGAGAGACTACTGGTGGAACACTGCTAGTGCCAGAGCCAAGTAAGACAGCCATCATCTACAAAAGGAGTCGGGAGGCAAGAAACTGTGGAGAAACGAGGAGAGAGGTGGAGAAAGCCAAGGCGCATGGGAAACGTCTCCCAAGGTTCGGGGCTTCTTCAAAGGGCTACGAGGTGCTGTGGGTCATCGCCAGCCGCTCATTGTAATCGCCGCCGCCACCCTGCATCAGCACCCATTATCTCCGAAAGAAGAGATTTCACCCGGGCAAATTCGTAAGAATTCCTGTCGCCACGTGCTATTCCTCCCGCCCCATTGCTCCCTCACTTTTCGACCGACGTCGATCCCCGACTCACGGCTATATAAGCCGTGACGGCCGAACGGCAAACTATTTATGTGAACGGAACTCCGACTCATTCGTCCCGATTAAATCCGGTGGGGAAACTAAGGTTCAATCCGAAAGGGAGGGGTGTATGACGGGACCACCACACTATAATATGCATTCTCCTTTCACACTTTGTTAATTTATTTAAGTTAATAATCATCCACCGTCCCGATTGAAACTATTGTCAAATCGAGTAGAATCCATAGCAATTACCACCCAATATTTGTTTCAAGAGTTACTTGCCTCAAAACTTCAAACATTTGGTCGATATTCTTACTTTACATCCACTAATTCGTCCATTCCGTCCTGCTATCCATAGGAAACTAAGGAGAGAGCAGGGTAAAACAATATGGTTGTCATTACCGTTGCTAGGTTTCAGTGGTTTCAGTTTGATGACGTAGTTCCCTCTCCATATACCTCAATAGAATTGTAGAAACGGTTGGTAGCACCAGCGCTCGCTGCCACTGTGACGTCACTGGTGTCTTCACAGACAAGCCCGCGAATAAATATATCGAGATACGGATGATTAAATAATACAGTTTTTTTATTCAGTTCAGTCTTTACTTATCTTTTGTAACACCATAACTTTAATAATTTCAACATTTATTACGATGATAACAACACGAACTTTTACAAAAGGCTTTTGAAAACGTCAGTGACGTCACGCGAAAGGTCAGCCAATAGTGTCGTCGATCGAAAAATCGCATTGTTTACAAGTTTTAAAGCAATCAAAAATGAACTCATAAGCTAATAATAATATTTAAATAACTGAGGTTACATTTTCAGAATGATTATTATCTTATTTTGAAGTTTTAGGTGAAATATATAACTTTGGTTTTCCTTTGCCGACGCAATAGCAATTTATGAGTTAATCACGACTATTACAAATAAAGACTATTACATTTATATGTTGATTTAAGGTGTATTCTTTTTATGCATCTATGTTTTTCCAACATAGTCATTGTTATCGTAATACAAACATACAAATGACGGTTGCTAGGATGAAGGATGGATATGTGAAATGGTGTCACTTCAAAGTGCCACAAAAATGTGTCCTTTGGAATTCATTTTGAGAATGCCTATTTCCGAAATACTATATTCGAGTATATGTGTCATAGATTATTGCCATAAAAATGGATATTATTAATAATGACCTCCAGGTCTTGTGTGTTAACATTCTAGCCCCGCATATTGAATAAAGTTTATTTCGAAACTTCGGCAAAGGAAAAATGAGGTTATACATTTGTCCTAGCCACTCAAAATAAGCTACTAATTACTATTAAATAGCTGAGGTCAAAATAAGAAGCATTTGAGTAACATTTTTAATTCAGATCCCTCAATCCAGTCACCACCACAGCCGCTCACAATCCGAGACATGAGAGAATGAACAAAACTCGAGGCGGAATCGCACAGGAGCATCGATCCCCGATTAATTTGCAATTTAACCCAGTTCATAACGCTTAAGTGAGGGCGATTACAGCAAAGTTGATTTCCGCTGGCACGCAAATTCAACAAGGCGAAGGAAAATCACCCGGAAGCCGAAATCATTCAACGGGAAATTGGAATCTTCGTCAGCGCTTACCTTTAATCCTCGAGAAATCCTCGGCAAGGCATTCGAAAACACGACTTCTAATCAAGGTCCGTGGAATATACAGGTTGCCTCAATCGGAGTTGTTTACGAATTACCGAAATGGTTGCTAGGGCCAACGCTGCCGCTGTGACGTCAGCGATGTCTTCACAGACCATTGAGGTGTATGGAGATGGCACTACGTCATCAAATTGAAGCCTGACAACCGCAATAACAACTACATTGTTTAACCCAGCTCTCTCCTTTCTTTTCTCAGGATATCACGACGGAATGGACGAATTAGCGGCTGTAAATAAGAATATCCACCATCTGTTTGAAATTTAAGGCAAGTAACTCATGAAACATAAATAGGCTGCTTAGAGCTATGGATTCTACTCATTTTACTCAAATTTTCATCGGAAATGCGGATGGTTTTTAATTTCACTAAATAATCAAAAGTATGTAGGGAGGATCCACATTAAAGAAGTAAGATCTCGCTGATTTCTAGTACGTTGTCGATAGAATCGTCCGTAGAGTATATGGGTGGTCTCAATCGGAGTTGCCATGAGAAAAATTCACCCGCCATGTTTGAATTTCAATCGGAGTTGTTTACGAATTACCGAAATGGTTGCTAGGGCCAGCGCTGCAGCTGTGACGTCACTGACGTCTTCACAAACCATTAAGGTGCATGGAGAGGTCAGCAAAATGATGCCTGACAACCACAATAACAATCATATTATTTAACCCAGCTCTCTCCTTACTTTCAAGTCGATAGCACGAAGGAATAGACGAATTAGCGAATGCATAGTAAGAATATATATCATCTGTTTTAAATTTACGGAAAGTAACTCATTAAACATCATAGTTTACTTATTGCTATGGATACTACTCGATTTGACAATATTTTTAATCGGCACGGTGGATGATTATTACCTTAAATAAATAAGCAAAGTATGAAAGGAGAATGCATATTATAAAAGTAAGTTCATGCTGATTTATAGTAATTCATCGATGGAAAACATAGCAGAATTGCAAAATTACCGCATTAGTCAAAAGCTCTATAGGAAAATGACGCTGAACGAAGATGGCGGACTGGCTTCAGCTTCTAGTATTGGCCAGCATAGCAACAACCCTCTCCGTTTACCTCAATGGCATTATTGAAATGGTCGCTAGGGCCAGCGCTGCTACTGTGACGTTTTCCCAAACAAGTCCCTGAGGAGGCGTATTGATATATGGATCATTTATAATACTGTTTTCTTAATCAGTTCACTGTTTAATCTTTTGTAACACCATTATCGTAAAAATTTCAGCATTTATTAAAATTATAAATATTTAAACTCTTTAAAAACACTCGCGGAATAAAAACAAAATCGTCGCGTGACGTCAGTGAAGTCACACGAAAGGCTAGCCAATAGCGGCGAGTATCGGGAAATCGCATCTTTTTCACATTTTTTTAGGCAACTTGTACATTCTACAAACCTTGTCTTGTAACGACCAGGCAGTATTCAGGTTTTCCCGCAGCGGCGTCAAATGTGGGGGTCATTCCATGTCCAAATGATCCAATAAAAATCTTTAATCGGTTGCATGACCATCTTCTTCAGAATAAAAGATTGATCAAATCAGTTAAGGAGGTTACGCGACAACTCTGAGAGTCAAAAAAATTACAATTATTTAAATTTATTTTTAAACGACTTAAAAAAATCCCGATTTCGCCGATGGAATTCGTTGATTATATAAAACCAAAATTTTTGCACACAAAATGCCAATTATTCCCCGAAAATATAACTAATAAACCACTTATATAGTCATAGACATCGACTGCGACGCCATTTCTGTGGAATTACCATATTTTGACCTTAATTTCCGTAGTAATTAGGTAGTAACTCGTAAAATATGGCAGTTACACGCGTATATTTCATTTTTAATTAATGTACCGGGAGGTTTCGACTCTTTAAAAACCGTTTGCTATGAAAAAGGCATTGATATTAGATATAAAAATGCTATTTTTCTCGTGTTTATCACTTTCTCACCGTTAACACCACGTCATTTCAAGTTCGAAATGCGAGATAAATTGCACGAAAAGGTAAAATTTTGTTGTTCATATCAGATAAAGAACATGTTTTTGCCTATTTGCATCCAAAATATGAATTAAATGACAAGTATGTCTATTCTCGGCAGTACCAACTTAGGGGCGACGCAAAGCATCCGCTCAACCGGCCGATTTTGTCACGATTTTGATCCAAGGATTTTAGGTTAAAGACTTATGTCATCAAATTGAAATTTTTGAGATGAAATTAGTTGACTTTTGCAGAGGGATGCATGTTCATCAAATATGAAAATTCCATCTTGGTGCAAAAATAAACTGCCGAGATAGGCAAGATACGGAGTATATTTTTACAAAAACTAACATCTGCATTGAAAAATGGTCAATCCTTCTTCTATCAGAATGCTAAGAAACGGCCGTCATTGTTTTAAGATCAAATCTGAAATAGGTTCATTCCAGCAAGTTACCTTTTTTTATTTTCGGCGATGATATAGTCATATGGTGACACAAATAGACCAGCCTCGCTTCAGAGATATTCAATCAGCGCTACTAGTGCCTATGCGCTGGAAAGTTGGCGACAACTTGCATGCAACTGTTGCCTTGAGTGACAGTTATCTGGGAGTGAGAGGCTCCTGACGTCAAAACACCTCGATCAATTAATTGTGTCGCCATTTGGTGGATTTAGTAGCTAAAATTCCCTATTTTGGTAGTGAAACATGGGTATGTCAGGATAGACATAAGAGTAGACTAAACGCCGTGGGTATGAGTTATCTGCGGAGTATTTGCGGAAAAAGTAGGATGGATAGGGTCAGGAATGAGTGGGTCATGAATGAATGAAGTGTGCTTAATTGGTTTGGCCATGTTGAGAGAATGGATGAGAGTCGAATAACGACACAGACATATGAGAGTAGAATGAATGGTGTGAGAGGTAGAGGTAGGCCGAGAAAGTTGTGGTTGAATGTGATTGAGGAAATTCTTAGGAGGAGGAATATTAGGAGTCTTAAAAACAGGAGGGCGTGTATGAAACAGTATATGGGGGTGAATGAGGCAAAAGAGATTTGCAAGGATAGGTCAGAAAGGAGGAAATTATTGAAGCAGAGTTAGGTGTACAATTAGGTATCAACGAGTGAAACAATTTGACTGTGCCTACCCCGGAAGGGAACGGCGTGATGGGTATGTATGTATGTATGTATGTATGTATGTAAAATTCCCTATTTAAGGGTGAGATGCGTCCTCTACAGGCCGTAAATAGCGTCGATGCTACTGCGCTAACCCAAGCGTGATAAATGGGCTCTTCCTAATTAAAAGTTAGATCCATTAGCGTCAATCCGAGAATAACTTCGTCCTGTCCTCAATGCTTCTATGAGATTTTTATTATGAAGAAGACTTGAATTGAAGTCTTTTTTCTAATTCCTACTTATTCCACCGCACCCTTAGGAAGTGTACTAGTGATAATGAAGACGCACCAAGATTTAAATCAGCTTGAATGTCAAACGCCACAGTAGCGAACATCAAAAACTACGTTGAGCTTTTTCAGGAGAGTAAAAAAACGCGTCGTTTTTCCAACCTTACACGTCAACATTTCCACAGAAATTAAATTTCTTCTTGCCTCGATCTTGAGACTAAAAATAAACTCAGGTCCCTCAAGAGCTTCGTTAAAAGTTTTCTACCGGATGCTTCCACGCTTTGAGCGGTTCCCGCTGGAAAATTACTGCGTAAATATCAATCAATAATACGAAACGCTTCTTCACGTCGAATTTCGACGAATACCAAAGAGGATGAGATTTAAATAAAGTGTCTTGACTCCAACCAAGCTTTAAATTTTATCATCTCATTACTTGAGTGAATAAAGAATGCAGTATGATAAATAATACAGGTTCCTCGGTAACTTTGTGGTATTCCGTTTTTTCAGAGGATTTAATGGTTACATTTACAAAACCACATACTTTTCGAACTGAATTCGAACACAGCATGATAACACAATAACATGAGACTACAAATAAACTCAGGTCCCTCAAGAGCTTCGTTAAAAGTTTTCTACCGGATGCTTCCACGCTTTGAGCGGTTCCCGCTGGAAAATTACTGCGTAAATATCAATCAATAATACGAAACGCTTCTTCACGTCGAATTTCGACGAATACCAAAGAGGATGAGATTTAAATAAAGTGTCTTGACTCCAACCAAGATTTTAATTTTATCATCTCATTACTTGAGAGAATAAAGAATGCAGTATGATAAATAATACAAGTTCCTTGATAACTATGTGGTATTCCGTTTTTTCAGAGGAATTAATGGTTACATTTACAAAACCACATACTTTTCGAACTGAATTCGAACACAGCATGATAACACAATAACATGAGACTACAAATAAACTCAGGTCCCTCAAGAGCTTCGTTAAAAGTTTTCTACCGGATGCTTCCACGCTTTGAGCGGTTCCCGCTGGAAAATTACTGCGTAAATATCAATCAATAATACGAAACGCTTCTTCACGTCGAATTTCGACGAATACCAAAGAGGATGAGATTTAAATAAAGTGTCTTGACTCCAACCAAGCTTTAAATTTTATCATCTCATTACTTGAGTGAATAAAGAATGCAGTATGATAAATAATACAGGTTCCTCGGTAACTTTGTGGTATTCCGTTTTTTCAGAGGATTTAATGGTTACATTTACAAAACCACATACTTTTCGAACTGAATTCGAACACAGCATGATAACACAATAACATGAGACTACAAATAAACTCAGGTCCCTCAAGAGCTTCGTTAAAAGTTTTCTACCGGATGCTTCCACGCTTTGAGCGGTTCCCGCTGGAAAATTACTGCGTAAATATCAATCAATAATACGAAACGCTTCTTCACGTCGAATTTCGACGAATACCAAAGAGGATGAGATTTAAATAAAGTGTCTTGACTCCAACCAAGATTTTAATTTTATCATCTCATTACTTGAGAGAATAAAGAATGCAGTATGATAAATAATACAAGTTCCTTGATAACTATGTGGTATTCCGTTTTTTCAGAGGAATTAATGGTTACATTTACAAAACCACATACTTTTCGAACTGAATTCGAACACAGCATGATAACACAATAACATGAGACTACAAATAAACTCAGGTCCCTCAAGAGCTTCGTTAAAAGTTTTCTACCGGATGCTTCCACGCTTTGAGCGGTTCCCGCTGGAAAATTACTGCGTAAATATCAATCAATAATACGAAACGCTTCTTCACGTCGAATTTCGACGAATACCAAAGAGGATGAGATTTAAATAAAGTGTCTTGACTCCAACCAAGATTTTAATTTTATCATCTCATTACTTGAGAGAATAAAGAATGCAGTATGATAAATAATACAAGTTCCTTGATAACTATGTGGTATTCCGTTTTTTCAGAGGAATTAATGGTTACATTTACAAAACCACATACTTTTCGAACTGAATTCGAACACAGCATGATAACACAATAACATGAGACTACAAATAAACTCAGGTCCCTCAAGAGCTTCGTTAAAAGTTTTCTACCGGATGCTTCCACGCTTTGAGCGGTTCCCGCTGGAAAATTACTGCGTAAATATCAATCAATAATACGAAACGCTTCTTCACGTCGAATTTCGACGAATACCAAAGAGGATGAGATTTAAATAAAGTGTCTTGACTCCAACCAAGCTTTAAATTTTATCATCTCATTACTTGAGTGAATAAAGAATGCAGTATGATAAATAATACAGGTTCCTCGGTAACTTTGTGGTATTCCGTTTTTTCAGAGGATTTAATGGTTACATTTACAAAACCACATACTTTTCGAACTGAATTCGAACACAGCATGATAACACAATAACATGAGACTACAAATAAACTCAGGTCCCTCAAGAGCTTCGTTAAAAGTTTTCTACCGGATGCTTCCACGCTTTGAGCGGTTCCCGCTGGAAAATTACTGCGTAAATATCAATCAATAATACGAAACGCTTCTTTACGTCGAATTTCGACGAATACCAAAGAGGATGAGATTTAAATAAAGTGTCTTGATTCCAACCAAGCTTTTAATTTTATCAACTCATTACTTGAGAGAATAAATAATGCAGTATGATAAATAATACAAGTTCCTTGGTAACTATGTGGTATTCCGTTTTTTCAGAGGATTTAATGGTTACATTTACAAAACCACATACTTTTCGAACTGAATTCGAACACGACAATGAGCTTGTTCACGATGAATTGAATAACGAACAGCGTAGTAGACGGCATTTGTTCAAATAATGTTTCTTTAGCATACGTTTCTATAGGCATCATCAGCATCATTAGCGCCTCTGACGTCACTCGACGTCATTTTTAGCCACTATTACTAATCGTAACAGAGTTTCCATCAGGGGCGAACTGAAAAACTACCTCAATCGACGCAAAAGCAATATAATAACATGAAAGATAAAAACTAAATTATTATGAAGCAAAAATGCTATTGAAATTCAAAAAACGCTACAGTGGATGCGCAAACCCATTTTATGGACGGAAAATAAACGCAACAATCACTTCAAGAAGTACATCACAATTAATTTCCCTCGAATTCAGGCGTGTGCATTGGAAATAACTGCGGTAGAGAGGAAAAAATTCCCGTAGATCGAGAAATATTATAATTTATCTTCATTTGAGTTGGGTTTTTAAGTAATTTGAACAAAGTGGGAAAAGTGACTTTTGACCGGAAAACCGGTGTTTCTAGACCACTGTGCACTGTTGCTTCACAGTCAACTTTACCCGCCGATAGTGTGTCTGTTGTAAGCAACGTCCGAAATGGACAGAAAATTATAATAATCATATCATTACGTCTTAAATGGAGCGACGCTGAGACTGAGGAAATCTCTCCTTTCGTCTAACCCTTAGATAATTACATAAAATAAGGGTATAGAAAGATATACACATTTGTGTGAAAAACATAAGAAAAAAAGGAAGCGATAACCTTGGCGATAAAACCCACTTAAGGGAAACGCTCGTAAATCAAGGGGAGGGTGAACAACCTGCGAAAACGTACACAAAGAAAAAGCTAGGGAAACACTAATCAAAACAATGGACGAAATACATATGAAAAAAAAATGAAAATTGTAATTTACGCGTAGCTATAAAACTAAACAAAAAATAAAATTAAACAATTTTATAAAGATGAATGAACAGTAAAAATAAAGGTGAATGAATGAATAAAATAATGATAAATGAATAACGACAACAATTACATCATAAACAGCAATTCAATAATTAAAAACCGAGTCTAAAAAACGAAGTGAATTAAAAATGTTACACATTATTAGAAAGGAGAGTTTGAGCAATATAAAAAAGTATATTTAAAAATAAATAATAATAAATTGAGTTAAATAAAAATAAATATTTTGACCAGAAAATTTGGCAAACAAAAAAATACGTCAACAATAAGTGACTAAGAAAATTTATTTAATACATCCCATTGCGAAAAATGAAAATTTTATAAATGAAATTAGACTATTTGTGGATACAGTTTAACTTGATTATTGTTAGACCATTAATCGATTCTGATCGGATTATGGTAAACTAGCTGAAGATGAGGCTTTTGGGATCGATAGTCAGCCAGTCTGAGATTGATCTGAACCAGTGGGTTCGAGGCGCTCCAGTTGTCACAATTAAGAAATGGTGCAGTAATGGTGAGTGATGAGCGATGATATCGTAGCACATCGTAATTCTACTTCCAATTGGGCAATTTTGACCACTCGGAAAGCGACAGATAATTTCCAACTCTGCACTTGTTTACTCACTCGGTCAATCGTGCTTAAACTGATAGATTCGATTGATCACAATAGATATTTTCAGTAAGTTTTCAGGGGGCTACTTTGTTTCTACATACGCTATCGCACTCGTCCGGCCACACCTTGAATATGCAGCGAGCATATGGGATCCGGCGGAGAAAGACCTAGTCCATGAACTTAATAAAATACAAAGGAAATCTGCGCGATTCGTCAAGAACTGCTGCGGCCGTACAGAAAGCGTTACACAGATTTTGAACGATTTAGGGTGGGAGCCGCTAGAGACTCGGAGGCTACGCGCTAGGCTTAGATTGCTTGAGCGATTGAGAATGGATATCTTTCAGAGGGACACGGAGAACATCATATTAGAACCACATTATATTTCCAGGTCCGACAGAATCGATAAATTAAGAGAGATATTTTGCCGAACGGATAGGTATGGGAATTTATTTTTCCCCGAACAATTAAGGACTTTAATAAATGCTAGGCGGAACTTTGATTTTTTTTGTTGACGGCTGGTGTCCTAACACCCCCCGCCACACGTCTTTTGAGGCGGCTTGCGGGGTATTATGTAGATGTAGATCATAACGCGTTGATGTAATAGTGTTTGCCGGCGCTAGCGAAGCACCACGCACGATTCTGTTTCCTCTACGCAACGACCATTGCGACAATACGATAAATAATCGTTGGGCACAATGAAATGGCGCGAGATTTGATAAACAGAATCGCGTTGTCGAGAAGCTACTCACAATTTTATCGCATGGTCGCGACGCTAGGGCCTAATGCAGAAACAGAATCGCAACCCTGGACTTGGACGTGTTCCACTTGACTGCTTCGGAAGAGACCCCGCTCCCGATAATGTTTTCCCAAATTTAATTAATGAGGAATTGTTTATCGGAAATCCAAAACTTTCAAGTAATGGTCCACTAACATTTTTATTGCACACGACCAGGGTTTCGTCACGTAATGACATCTTCAGGTACAAATATTATCCCACATGTGTATATATGCAAAATCAGGTGCAGAGGAAGGCGGGGAAGGGAAGGGGTAGGAGAAGGAAAACCGTTGGAGTATGGTGTAATGGGTTAGGGGCAGGTAGGAAGGGGTCGGGGAGGGGGGGTGGAAGCGTTGGGCTGATTGGAGAAAATACCGGACGGCGGGAATGGGGGGGGGAAGAGTGGGAGGGGAAAAATAGGAAGAACAAACATACTTTTTCCTTAGAAATTTAAATAAAACCCCGTCTCAACGGTTTTCCATGTAAGTGATCATCAGTAGCCATAAACAAAGCTCCCCTCTTTCTGCTTTCCCCTCCAATTGAAACTCACCCGCATCAATAGCCCGGACTGCTAATCTCAGGGATTTGTGAATGCATTGTATATAATCTTTTACCTCTCCAAGGTTTTCCGAGTAATTAAACCATCATTGAGCATCAACAAAGAGCCATCCACTCCATTTGAACTGTACTCTCATCAATAGTCTGGACTTGCTAATCACCGTCGACCTGTGTATACATGGCATTTTTTAAATTTCTAAGGAAAAAGTATGTTTGTTCTTCCTATTTTTCCCCTCCCACTCTCCCCCCTCCCTTTTCGCCGCCCGGCATTTTCTCCAATCAGCCCAACGCTTCCCTCCCCTCGCCGTCCCCTACCTACCTGCCCCTTACCCATTACACCATATTCAAACGGTTTCCTTCTCCCCCCTCCCCCTTCCCTTCCCCGCCTTCCTCTGCACCTGATTTTGTATATATACCCATGTGGGATGATATTTGTATCTGAAGATGTCATTACGTGACGAAACCCGGGTCGCATCCAATAAAAATATTAGTGGACCGTTACTTGAAAGTTTTTGATTTCCGATATGGAGAGGTTCCACAAAGTGAAGCCTGAATTTATTAGTTACATTTAGGAATTGTTTTCAATTACAACTCTCTCGCACACGAATTGTTGAGTCCAATCGATTTCCAAGTTAAACGCGTAAGAATAGTTGAGCGACTATGGACGGATATTGAAAAGCGGCTTCTTGTTTATGTACCCAATTTGTGATAAAAGTTTGACTTTTCCTTAAATTAAGACGGGAATTTACACATGGAAATCACTTCCATGACAGTAGCCTTGGAAGTCGCTTGCAATCGACACTTCGATGTGTAGGCTTGGACTTCCATGGCGGTAGGGGTCGATGGTAATCGACCGCGGTTTTTGCTTGCATGGATAATAGAATGGTTGCTATTTAGCCTGCAAGTAGCATTTCGATTCTGCAATAAAATCGCATCGCATCCGCGGGAATCCTGGTCACGACACAGCAAATGGAGGTTAAAAATGTATACAACGAATAACTTTGTAGGAGAAGGACTCATTGTTTCGCATGTAAATACTTATTTGTTCTTGAAAATATTTAAAATGCTTAAGAACTCCTAAGTTAAGCTTTTATGACTTATCTCTTATTAAATAACAATTATTACTGTCACAATGCAAACTTCATTAGAGGTAATAATGAATAATTATTGTAATTCATACAAATGTATTAAATCCACGAATGCGTATGGGACTCCAGAAGCGATATACGAACGCCATTGTTGCCGAATTCGGGCGAATTTCCTAATTACCACATTCATTGTTTACTTTCGTCATCGATTTGTTTGGAAAATACGGAAGTTACGTATAAGCAGAACGATTCCCAGAGAGTGGCGATACGATTTGAGATATCGCTACACTCGCCGCCTCCATAGAAGTCAAATTCAATGTGTAAACATGTATTTAAATACCGTGCTAATGTTGGGAGGGCAACGCCGTATGTCGCAATATATGGAGGTTGCTAATATGATTCGGGTTGACGGTTAACTGTTTGTCCGGAAGTACTTCCAAGAATTTCAGGAGGAAAAGCAAATTCGGAGAAATTCCTCCATTTCTGCGGATTTCCTTAAAGAAAAGAACTCTGCCGAATTAGAATTGCGGAGCGGGTTTGCAGGAGCGAAAAAAAATCTGACGCAAGTGAGAGATAATGTCATCCTCTTAGCTGTCGTTTTCCCGGGTGACACAAATGCTAAGACGTCAGAAATCAAAAGCAATGACAATTTAGCGTCCATCTCATCCCTTTCCTGTCACCCAGAAAGGCGAGAATTAAAATCCATGTCTTTAAACTTAATTTCTGTGCCCTTAAATGCAATTTGGCCTGTTTCACAAGCTAAACGAAATTGCACAATTTTAAACATCATTTTGACCTCAATTTAGCATGCAATGATAATAGAATTACAGCAGGGGCTGTTTTCCATCTCGCGTTCGTGCATTCGTGCATGGATTCCAGCAATTCATCGCTTTAAACTATGCAATTTTAAATGAAGGTTCGTACACACAATGGATTGCGCAATTACGTGTCCCGTGTGAAAAGGGGCTTTAAACTACCAAATCTTAGGAAGGATTCGAATAAAATTAAACACACACATACACCACAGGACTTAGAAGGTTTGAGTGGCTATATTTGAAAGGACCAGAAGCCCAGGTTTCCCAAAGAATGCAGTGTGAATTCGAACACAACAATAAGCTTGTTCACGATGATCTAAAAGTGAACAGCGTAGTAGACGGCATTTATTCAAATAATAAATACGCTTCTTTAGCATACGTTTCCATAGGCATTTTCAGCATCATTAGCGCCTCTGACGTCACTCGCCGCCATTTTTACAAATCGTAAGAGATTTTGCATCAGTGGCGAACTGAAAAACTACCTCAATCGACGCTATAGCATTACAATAACATGAAAGATAAAAACTTAATTAGTATGAAGTAAAAATGCTATTTAAATTCAAAAAACGCTATAATGGATGTCCAAACCCATTTTATGGATGGAAAATAAACGCAACATGGAAAATAAACACTCATCTGGTGTTCTGCCTGCTGGCAGGTCCCGTACACCACTGCTGTCTCCATCCGCTTCTGTCCCGAGCTTCTTTCTTTGCTTCATCATAGCTGATGTTCTTCACCTGATCCACCAATTTAATTCTTCTCCTTCCTCTCATTTTCTTTCCTTCAATTGAACCCTCAAGTGCCACAGTTATTATACTTTTCCCTCTCATCACATGGCCCAACCAGTTTCCTTTCCTTGTCCTCATTTCCTTTAGGAGCGATCTTCCTTCTTTTACTTTGCTCAAAACCTCCTCATTTCTCATCTTATCTACCCATCTTACTTTTTCCATCCTTCTCCACACCCACATTTCATAAGCTTCTATTCTATTCCTTTCCCTCTTACCTAATGTCCACGCTTCACATCCATACATGAAAACGCTCCATGAATAACATTTAGCTAGTCTCTTTCTCAGCTCCAGATCCAGGCTTTTATTGCATAGCAAGTTTTTCTTCTGGCTGAAGGCCTCTTTTGCCATTGCTATCCTTGCTTTTATTTCTGCCATACTTCTCCAGTCGTCTGTCACCATCGTTCCTAGGTACCGGTAACTTTTCACTTTTCCTATTACACCTTCATTTATTTTCACACTCGTATAATTTTCACAGTTTACTGGCATCACCTTTGTATTTTCTAGGTTTATCTTCAACCCATATCCCTTCATCCCTTCTTCCAAAACCTTTATCAACCTTTGAAGTGATTGCATATCATCTGCTAATATTACCATGTCATCTGCGAATCTTATACTTCTTATCTTCCTACCTCCAATGCTGACTCCTTCCTCTCTCCCATCAAAAGATTTATGGATCATGTCCTCAACATATATATTGAACAAGGTTGGCGACAGACAGCATCCCTGCCTTACTCCTCTACCAAGATCCACCCATTCTGTCATATCCATTATTATGTCTACGCAACAATCACTTCAAAAATTACATCACAATTAATTTCCCTCGAATTCAGGTGTGTGTGCATTGGAAATAACTGCGGTGTAGAGGAAAAAGGTGCCGCAGATTGAGAAATAATATCATTTATCTTCATTTGAGTAGGATTTTTGAGTAATTTGAACGAAGTCGGAAAAGTGACTTTGACCGGAAAACCGCTGTTTTTAGACCACTGTGCGCCGATCCGGTTCCGGCTTCTTCATTATAAAACTCTCGCGGAAGAATTGAATACGAGACGAAATTATTGTCGGATAGCACAAATAGATCTAACCTTTAATTAAGAAGAAATTAAAATGGGTTAGTTTACACTTGCGAGTTACTTATGAAGGTTTCTCCAGCAAGAGCTTGCGGGGGATTTAACTCCAACGAACAACTGAGCGAGATATAACAAGATTCTTGAGTTGTGGTCAATATTTCTTAATGTCGAACGCAAAGTTTCACGCAAACCAGCACATAAACGAAAACCACTCCGATCACATTATTAAGTGAATCGCTTTATCATAAAGCTTGGTAATATCAACCATTGATAAAAAAATAGCTGAAACATAACTAAGCTGAATGACACAGGGTTCTGAAGCTCATTTTTACAGCCAAGTCTCGCAGTATTTCGGCGATTGTCTCTTTTCTTTAGGAATGCACAGGAAGAAGTAATAGGCAGAAGAATATTCAGGTAGACGTCTTGAAATGGATTGAAGTGGCATTGTTGACACATCAGTCAGTACGAAAACAGGTTTACACTCCCTTAATACATTCTCAGTGATGTCTCTTCCACGTATATACAAGAGAGTCGAAGAATTGACTTTCTTAGAATTTAGGCATAGTATAACAATTATAATTGAAGAATAGTATGATAAAATAGTATAATATTAGTAACTGAAGAATTAAAGTATCTGGGAGTTACTACCAATAGTCAAAATAAGATGGACCAGGAAATACAAGATTAAATGCAGCCAATAGGTGTCACTGGAGTTTGTCAAAACTGTTGAAGAGCAGGCTTCTGTCGATAAATACAAAAATTAGGATATACCAAGCGATTATCCAACCTGTTCTTTCGTATGGGTCAGAAGTGTGACACTGATAAAGTACACACCGAAAAAGTCGTTAACTTTTGAAAACAAGATATTAAGAAGAATATATGGACCAACTGTTGAAGCAGGAACATGGAGAATAAAGAAAAGCAGCAAACTCAGAGATTTATACAGAAGACCTGATATTGTGGCCGTGGTTAGAAGCAGAAGGATGAGATGGCTTGGTCACGTCAGAAGAAGAGAAGAGGATACAGCCATACGAAGAGTGTAAGAGGGGACATTCATAAGGAAGACGCCCACCAGGAAGGCCAAGAATAAGATGGGATGACCAAGTGGCCAATGATGTGAGAAAACTGGGTGGTGACATTGAGATAGCGGAAAACAAAAAAGTCTGGAGGCAACTTGCAGGCGAGGCCAAAAATCAGCTTGGTTCTGAGTGCCCCTGGAGTACGTAAAAATAATTATAACTTTGTAATTTTCCACACTATTCTATTGTTTAAAGAGCCTGTCCGGTTCAATGTAAAAACATTATCTTCAGAGATGGTGGCTTTATATATAAACAGGGTACCATACGGGGAAGGAAATAAGGATGGGGTTTAGGGAAGGAAGAGGTTTAGGGGGGGGGAGAGGATCCCTGTAGAGGGGGAGGGGAGGGGATTAGCAAAGCGAGGACACGGGAGACATGAAAACCAACCGCGTCAAAAGTTAACAGAGGAGGGGAGAGGCACAGTAAAAAGGGGCGACAATTTATCCGGGATTAAAATCAATTTAAAACCCTATGACTAGATTTTTTTAAAGCTAAAACAATTTCAAAGTTTTCTAAAAAAATCCAATTCATCACCTTTGTTACAAAAGTACAAAATTTTGGAATTAAAATTAGATGAGAGATTACATTCAAACAGATGTTTAGCAAACACTGAGCTGTTGTCATGGTTCATTAGACTTTTAAAGTGATCAAACGATCTTGTTTTAAATTTACGGCCAGTTTGACCTACGTCATAGGAGTTTCCTCGGCCGCATTCAGCCACAACTTTCTCGGCCTGCCTCTGCCTCTCACACCATTCATTCTGCTCTCATGTATCTGTTTCGTTGTTCGACTCCCGTCCATTCTCTCAGCATGGCCGAGCCAACGAGGCACACTCCTTTCATGCACGTCCATTGCTGGAGCATTTTCACCCACATTCATTCATGACCCACTCATTCCTGACCCTATCCATCCTACTTTTGCCGCAAATACTCCTCAGATAACTCATACCCACGGCGTTTGGTCTGCTCTTGTGTCTACCCTGACATACCCACGTTTCACTGCCATGTGGCAGGGTGGGAGGAGGTGCACTTTTGTACACGGCAGTTTTCGCTTCCTTGGGCAGGCACTCATTCCTTGATATGCTCCGCATGCTGCCTACCACTTTCCTTCCAGCATTCGCACGTCTCTTTATCTCCTCATCTATTCTTCCATCTTTCGAATACATCTTGCCTAGGTACACAGGATCATCCACATGTCCAGTTGCTTCACCATTCACCCTCATCACACAGTTGTTCTCCCCATTCTCCTTATCAAAAACTACCACTTTAGTCTTGCATGAATTTACCCTCAATTCCATTCTCTCTGTTGATTCGCAAAACTTATCTAGGAGCTTCTGTAATCCCTGTCGATGCTCTCATCCCAAAATCCCAAAAGATGTGCACTATTGTTGATAAAAAGCACGTCTAAAGACGTAGTAAATCGTCATACGACAATTTCACGACTTAAATGCTTGTTCTTGATGTATGTATTCGCTAACATTTGCTATATGGTAGTGAAACATGGGGATGTCAGGATAGACATAAGAGTAGATTAAACGCCGTGGGTATGAGTTATCTGAGGAGTATTTGCGGAAAAAGTAGGATGGATAGGGTCAGGAATGAGCGGGTCATGAATGAATGAAGTGTGCTTAATTGGTTTGGCCATGTTGAGAGAATGGATGAGAGTCGAATAACGACACAGATATATGAGAGTAGAATGAATGGTGTGAGAGGTAGAGATAGGCCGAGAAAGTTGTGGTTGAATGTGGTTGAGGAAACTCATAGGAGGACGAATATTAGGAGTTTAAAAAACAGGATGGCGTGTATGAAGCAGTGTATGGGGGTAAATGAGGAAAAAGAGGTTTGTAAGGATAGGTCAGTATGGAGGAAATTATTGAAGCAGAGTTAGGTGTACAATTACGTATTAATGAGTGAAACGTTTTGACTGTGGCTACCCCGAAAGGGAACGGCGTGATATTGGTATGTATGTATGCATGTTGACCTACGTAAAACGATTGCACCCGGGATAATCACAACTAAGGTAGTACACCCCGCTTCTCTCCAGATTGTCATACGGATCCTTAGAATTAAAAAGAAGTTTACCAATAGTCACAGGGTTGTAAAAACACAATTAAAATTTTTCTTTAAGTAGCACACGACAAGTTTATAACTTAATTGGTTGATGAAAGGTAACTTGCGCCATCTCCTGGGTTCGTCCGGGGAAATGGGGGTGAGGAGAGTTGAACTCAATATGGCTTTCTTGCGCAAATGATGCAGTAACAACTTGTCTCTTCCTCGGCTAAATGCTGCTGTGCACCAAATATGACACCCAAAAAGCATCATCAGAACGCGCACAGCATCGATGTTTTCTGGCAGAACAACCGATTTCGGACGACTACATTTAAATTCGACCACGAGCGAACGACGGTCGCGTTTGAATACACAAAAACAGTTATAGGCCATGCTTTTAGCTGTTACTTCGCCGTCAAAAGCCGAAATAGGTTGCTAGATGCACTATTGTTGAAATAGTGCACGTCTAAAGACGTAGTAAATCGTCATACGACAACTTTCATGACTTAAATCCATGTTTTAACTGAGATGATATTTTCTAGTCACTATAAACAACACAATTACTGCTCTGCTAAGCTAAAAGACACAGTAACAGCAATATTGTTGGTTCTGAGTCATTGCAAGTTTTCATCTATTAGTCTTCGATTCTTCGAGTCCTATTTTCTAGTCGATCTTCGAAGGAATTAACAAGCTTTAGTTGACGCTTAGACTGTCAGTGCGGGAAATAAGGAATGAAGATAATTCATAAGGGAAAAAAAGTAATGAGATTCTCTGGTAGAAAGACTTGTAGTTAGTGTTATCTGGCCTAGAAAACTGACATTTATACTGTAGATACGGCGAAAACAGGATGTGATATCAGGCAACCCGCTAAAAATAGGTCAGTTTTTTTGCTTAGTTTATTTCAATCCTCTAGGTTAAAAAAAATAACCAAATCAACTCTCACCTCAAAATGTGTCATTTTCTCAGTTACTGTCTTTTGGCCTAGCGGGACATAATTGCGTCCTACGAATAAACGTTCTGAGTACGTACACCGCCAAAAATGTCGAACTTTACGTTGCATATCATCAGACGGCACCAATCAACACCATTGTTGCCATTTCCGAAAACATAAATAGCAACCCCCATACAGAGCACGGATGACATCCAAAATAAATGTGTGGCATTATAAGTCGATAAACGCACAGTTCTGCCTTTCACTCAACGGCTGATGCACTGATTACCAGTATTGAATATTATATTTTTTTGTGAAATATAACGAGAAAAAGATTCAAGGGGCAGGATATAATCGTCATATAATTAAAGTTTTTTTCGGAATCAATAAAGGAATTTGGAAAATGACGGCATTTCCACTGAGTGATCGATAAAGAGCCTTCCTAATAGTTTTAAATCACAGGAAATACATAATTCTACGGGTGAAAATTGGAGATCAAATCCTTACAGTCTATGCAATTGGATTTGATCGAATATTTTGGAACTGAAATAATCGTTACAAACTTCGTTTCAATGAGAGAATTTTTTGCAACACAAGCCATAATCACGATGATTGATGGCGATTGTAGCAAAAAAAAAATAGGGCATAAATAACCTAGATGAGTGTCATTAGGAGTCTAAAAATAGCACCGATCCAAAAGAGGAATGCATTTAATTGAATGAGGACACATGACGGCAATAAATTTAGATAGGAATAGTGCCTTTACGACTAGAAACAGTAATGAATCGGCAGACATCAGTTTCAATTCAAATGAACGATAACTGCCCAACTTTTTCATGAAAGCAATTACAGTGATTCATAACAGCACCGGTCTTGTAATTAATAAGACTACGAATGTCCTAACTGATTCATTGGTGGACTTAAATTCAAATATATATAGGCATATATTCAGGAGTGTAGGCTGTCGTAGCTGTGGATTGGTAGAGGTGCAAATTTCGATCTCCGTCTCTAGCAGTTTAGGCTCAGCGTTTCACCCGCGTTGCAGCGAGCGTCGTCAGGGGTGAAGTTACTGTTGCTGAGAGATTGACGTCTTTTATATCGTGGAGCTGCGAGGTCTGATTTGAGGAGGCATATTTATATTAGACATACCCGATGATTTGCCCTGATTTTCACATATATTACAAAAAAAGGCCTCTGCTCTCGAATGGTGTACATATATTTCTACTTAAATCAAAGGGAATCGAGCTCTAAGGCCTCTCAAGATAGCAAAAATAAAAGAGTCTCCAATAGCCGTAAAATGGCACCACTCGTCAAACGTGCAACCACACAACACTCGCTGTGTTCGTTTGCGGGAAAGGGGATTCCACAGCAGGGACAAACCACAGCCTCTCTACCAGAATACCCTCCTGTGCTCCTTCATAGGGCTAATGGGACCCTACTAAGGTAGAATCCCTTAGTAGGGCCCCATTAGCCCTATGAAGGATCTCAGGTTGTAACCCAGGCATCATTATCAGGGTCCCATTAGCCCTCGAAAAGGATCCCAACTGGGTTGAGTGTGTTTGTGTGTCTGTGGTGGTCACTGGCGAGGAAATAACATTCCCTTAAACCATCACAGGAGGGTATTCTGGTAGAGAGGCTGTGGTTTGTCCCTGCCGTGGAATTAACCTTTCCCGCAAACCAACACAGTGAGTGTTGTGTGGTTGCACGTTTGACGAGTGGTGCCATTTTACGGCTATTGGAGACTTTTATTTTTGCTATATATTACTACGTCAACGGACATTTAAGGTTGTGTGAGCGAAATATCATTTTACCTAGAAATCAAAGAAATTGGGCTCGTTTTAAAGAAAAATATCTCAATATTCTAATGACACCAAAAATTCAACCCATTAACACATTGCTTTCGGAGTTATTTGCCAAAATATACCAGCCCTATTACATATGAAATGTTACGTGTACGCACTCCAAAGAGACATCATTTACAAAATGAGGAATTTCTAACACTTAAATATCGTTAGAAAAACTAACAGTGAGTAGTTTGTATGTTTTCTCAACTATTTTTGAAAATGAATCATATTGTCACCGCAATAGGTTCTTCGGTATCACAAAATACAACCTTCCGTTTTGAAGGAGTTTTGAAGGAGTTTCAAACGCACCGCGCGAAAAAAATGAGTCAAGTTAAAGACTTGTTTTGATATTTTCATTTAATTACTAACCATTTCTGTCATATAAAACTATACTATTGCGCCATTAATAATACAATATTTAACTCATGTGACCTATAGCTAGTGACATTTAAACGTATAATTCGAATATGATCTCTATTATGACCATGGAACTATCTCACTCGGACTACCTTAACGACGATATTTTGGTTTAAAAATGACGAATATTAACGCTGAAATACATGGCTTTAATGGCAGTGCGATGGCATCTCTTCCCATATCTTTTCCTATCTCAATTTCCACCCGAATAATATAATCCAAAAACTTGAATAAAATGCACTACATTTCGAGACAGCTAATTAATTTTTTTCACCTTAGGTCGTTGATAATACAACACGAGTATTTAGGTATAAATAACAGACTTCAGGTTTTTCTCGGAGCACATTGTCGACATATTGTGATGATTGTGGCAACGTTGCCAAGAGATACTTCGGCTGTTTACCTTGTTTACCAAATCTATTTCTTATTTTTTTAAATTTATTGCCCAAAAGACCACGTTACATTTGTCCCGACGTGTAATGCACGTCATATAAACATGTACACACAATTCAATAAATGTTCTAAACACATTCAGTACGTTGAAAACAATTAAAAGAAAAACAATAGATTCAGATCAGTAAATATACAATGTTGATATCATTTTGGTGCAGAGGTTAACTTTAGGCATTGATATTGTTAATGTTTATCTTAATTAGGCATTTAATATACATTTTCAAATGTTTTAAGCCTGAAAATAATTATACCCTTCCCTCAGATCGTTATAAAATCACATTATCAAGTCCTGCCAGAACAGCACATAACAGAGGGAGTCAGTTGAATTACTAATTATCGCGACGCGGTAAAAGCTTCAGTTTAACTTTGTCCTATAAAAGTTTACTCTAAAGAGTGTTTACATTATATTTAAGAAATAGAAAATGCAGCCCAAATTAAATTAAATACTTTAATAATTAAAGCAAAATTTGTGCATGTTAAGAAAACAGTATTTCAAAGCGTAGGCTCCTAATTAATCATCTGATAGTCGATGGGTCACAGTTGGTCATGACGGAGTTCGCTGTGTCTGATTGTCCCGCTACGAGCGATTACCAAGAGAGGGAGAACCGATAGCCAATGTCGCGGTTCAAAGTCCTCGCCCTTTTAGAGACCTCTATTGACTCACGAATCAAGCAGGCGGATAAAATTCCTTTCTGGCTATCACTTTTGCCATTTCAAGTTAAATGGAATAACCGGATCCATATGTTTACGTGAATCTATGAGCACTTAGATACAGCTGTCTCGGGCGTGACTTCATGGAATTTACTATACATTGTAAATGAAGTAATTTTGTTATTCCACATGCATTTTATTTAAGACGATCCGGGTTTACTCGTGGCTCGTCATCATCAGGTGATATCTGATGATGACGAGCGTTGAGTGGAATAACAAAGTTACTTAATTTACAATAAACACATAGATTCACGTAAATGCATGAATCAGTATTGGCAAATGAGCCACCGAGGGTCATACATCACAGATTTAAATACTTTTCAAAGCCCATAAGCTCAAGCGTTTACGTTAGGTTACTAACACTGTTTCCCAGGAAACGACTGTAAAATTTAACCATCAACCAACAATGGACAAGAAGTATTTTCTATCAAAATATAAACAAAATGTTCAACTGTTGAGGAATTTCGCAGAATGAAATACACAACAATTTTCTGTAAAACTGAGCGAATGCTTGGCGGAAACTTGATTCAGTAAGAATCACAAGATTCCAATAAAATTCAACTAATTAAATAAAAATATTTGATTAATGAAGGGTAAAATTACGGTATTCCAGACGAAAAATTCACGGAAAAAAATTCGAAAAACATTAAACCTTCAGTTAGCTATAACCCATGGCTTAACCTTCTGAAGCCCATTTTACACAGAGCACGTTATTGCGCAATCTGATATATGTACGTACGTGCATTACAAAGTGCACGGCGTAAAGCAATGAGTTGCAAGAACGCATGCGTGGATGCATGGACTCGAGATGACAATACAGCCTCTGCTCTAATTTCACAATAATTGCACGCCCCACAGAAAAAAACATGCAGCTGTTAATTGCGCAATTTCGTGCCCATTTAAACGTACTTTAGAGATAAGGCCAAATACGACGGACAGTTATACTCTGTTTAAATTAATAGCCTTTCAACCAGGTTAACTCTAACCCTAGTGAAAGTTAGCTTTGTAAACACAGTTTGGCGCTAACCCCAGTAAACTTTTTAACCACGCTTGAGTCACTAGGGTTGGCGCTGGTTACCAAAATTTTTAAATCGCGATAACGACGGTTAGTTAGAATCGTAGTTAAGTGATCAAGTCCACATGTAGCTTTTATTTGAAGCTTACAAAATATTACGAGTTTCTCTGGCCATCTTCCGAATCCAAGCGTCAGTGCCAAGTTGCATGATGTATTTTATTGCATGAGTGAATGATAAACCGTATTTAAGTTCCAAATGCACCTTAAATGTGCAAGCTAGGACGGGACATGGGCAAAACTTGGAAGCATAAGTCATTTATTCCGCTGCATATATTAATGCAAGGACTAGAAATGGAAGTTATCTATAAACCTTGTCTGTCGACATCACATGTTGAATGGTTTTTATCTATCATAAACAAGTGCATACGAAATAATAACGTAATACTCTCTGGGTATCTTCATGGTAAACTAAAGCGTAATGACATTTAGTTCTTTAAGGGAGATTTACTCTCTCAATTTTAATCTTTCGATGTATAAAGTAATATCTGGACATGAAATGATAAGTATATCGTTAAGTACTAAGAAATGAGAAGTCTAACATTATGAAATATTAGCATATTATATCTTGTTTCTCGCCCATACTCGTCTCGTGAACATAGCCCACAGCCCTTGAACAAATGAAAAGCGACTTACGATGTTTGTTGGGCTGTGGGCTACATCACCTTCTTAACTCTCCACCCGAGGCCATCAGCATGTTAACAAGGGTTAAAGAATGCCGAGTAAACGCAATTTATTTTAACCCCCATAGTAATTATTATTCTAACCCAAGTAATGTACACGGGGCATAAGCGCGTACATGAGTAAACATATGGATTGTTGACTCGTCTCCAAAAACGTTGCCTAGAATTCCGTAAACAAACAATTTCGTGGATTTTGGCGCCGCCTAGTGATGAAAGACGGCAGTTCAAATGTAAATACAGTCTACAGATCGTAAATAATCACGTCTTACCGGTTTTACTCACCGGTAATCATAATGCAGTGGATAAAAAATGAAGTACTACACGCGGGACGTAAGTACACACTTTTGTAAATATTATCCGGTCTACAGATATATTTAATTCCTCTCCAAATTTAATTACACACATGCACGATTAACTTCTTAGCACTTCGTGAATATCTGTATACAGCATTTAATAATAATACGAGGTAAAAAAAAAGAATGAATTAGAAGAAATTTACAATGTAACTGTTAGGTCTCAAAAATAGCCAGCTATTATTCACAGCATCAAGTAGTTCATATCACTTAATATTCACCACAGTCTCACGTTAACAACAATCAACAACGGCCATTTACGAGTCGACTGAGAAGACTTTTTTCTAAGTAGCGCCAAGAACTGTGCGAACTAAATGTGTAAATTTAGGCAACACGTAGCCTAGACAACGATTCCAAACATTTGAATCCATCATGTATATTCACGAGCGTATATCTCCCTCGCAAGGACAGTAGAAACCTCGAGCGTGACGTCCTAACCATATTTCGGGCGGTGCTGCGCAGAGACGACACAGCAGCACCGCTGGCCCTAGCAACCATTTCTGTAATATTTTATTTATTTTATTTATTTTATTTATTTTATTTATTTTATTTATTTTATTTATTTTATTTATTTTATTTATTTTATTTATTTTATTTATTTTATTTATTTTATTTATTTTATTTATTTTATTTATTTTATTTATTTTATTTATTTTATTTATTTTATTTATTTTATTTATTTTATTTATTTTTTTAAAGTAATAAAACCACATACAGCTATGTTGCCATTTTATAGTGGCCATGTAACAATACACACACTTAAGGACATACACAAGCAAACTTAACAACTGGTTGCAAGCAGAAATTATGGAAATATATTTTTAAAAAAAGAAAATTGGGGGAATAACTACTTAGGTGAAAGATACAAAAGAGAAAGGCTTATAAAGGATTTAGATGACAGTGCAAAAGGATCGATGTGGGAAGGGAGGGAATTCAATAGAGAGGAGAGGCGGAAGAAAAGAGAACGTTTAGTGATCGAAAGTCTAGGAATGGGGATGTGGAGTAAAGGGTGAGAACGGGTGGGGCGGGATGGAACCTTGAAATTGATAAAAGAGAGCAATTCAGGGCAGTCGATGGTGGAATTAAGAATATTATAAATAAATATTAAGTCTAAATCAAAGGAAATTGAGCTCTACGGCCTCTCTAGATAGATAAAATTAAAAATTCTCCAATAGCCGTAAAAATGGCACCACTCGTGAAACATGCAACCAAATCATCATACATGATGTATTTGATCCTGGCTGTCCTCCCCTTTCGTTCACATACAACCTCGTGTTGCAAGTGCTTTTCCCTTCAGCTCGCTGAAGAGGGCCACCTTGTGGCCGAAATACGCGTATCCGACGCTTACCCTCGTTTGTCTCTGCGTTTATTTTTGACCACGCTCTTTTGGAGCGATTTCTCCCAGAAGTTGGGCCCGTCTGTGTGTTGTGAGTGATTGATTTGAGTGCTTGTGAGTGTGATTGTGGTAATGACCAGGCATCCTTAGTAGGGTCCCATTAGCCCTATGAAGGATCTCAGGTTGTAACCCAGGCATCCTTACCAGGGTCCCATTAGCCCTCGAAAAGGATCCCAACTGGGTTGAGTGTGTGTGTGTGTCTGTGGTGGTCACTGGCGAGGAAAAAACATTCCCGTAAACCATCATAGGAGGGTATTCTGGTAGAGAGGCTGTGGTTTGTCCCTGCTGTGGAATCCCCATTCCCGCAAACCAACACAGTGAGTGTTGTGTGGTTGCACGTTTCACGAGTGGTGCCATTTTTACGGCTATTGGAGAATTTTTAATTTTATCTAAATATTAAGTCTGCTGTGAGTCTATGAGTGGGGAGATTAGGGATGGAGAGATAGGATAGAATAGCCTTGGTGGACGACACTGTGGTAATCTATTCTTAACTATTTTAGCAAAGAAGTTGCAGACTCCGTAAGCAACTTCGTAAGCAACTCCGATTGAGGCAACCTGTATATATTCTACGGACCTTGCTCCTCGTCCGCCTCAATGAACGGTACGATGCGAAACAAGAAATCGCCTACTACCAGAGGAGGAAAGAGAGACAGATGGGTGGAGAAAGCTTCTGGTCTTGTTGTTGGGGCGGTGGTAGGGTGCGCGGAGAACATGATGAGAGGGAGAGATGTAGACAGAGAGAGAGAGAGAGAGAGAAAGACTTCCCTCAACACCGATGCGGGTTGGGAAAGTTTCCGGAGACGAACGGGCAGACAGACGCGACCGTTGGAAAAGTTGCAATTCGACGCGAGTCTGTAACGCGAGCCCCTCCAGTTCTCTCCTTCGAGTTCCGACCGCAACACTTTTCACCCCCCCCCCCCCCTGGGGGCTTGGGAAACGCTGGGAACGTTGGGAGGGGGGGGGGGGCAAAGAAGGGGGGAAATAGGGAGGTTCAAGCTACACCTTTAAACGCAGCACGGCATCCGCTAAAACATCTACCGCTGCGAGGAGGTAGAGTATTATACACCTTAAGTTATTATGTGAAAAAAGTGTTGGTTTGTTATTGGAAAAAAGTGAAAAAAAAAATAAAGTGGCCCATCAAGATACGGATATTGGTTTCAAGAAAACTGAACCAGAAGTAGGCTTACTCCACATTTTTCTACTTCACTTTTTTTTTAAATTTAGTTTCCCTACTTAGTTTTCAGCTTTGAATTGTTTATTAACATCAGCGGTAAATAATAATAATAATAATGATTTTATTTCTGTTGGTTACAAGGTAACATAGAAATCGTAAAAAAAAAATGATGCATTAAGATAGCAAACAACATTGGCTACGTTTCAAAAAAATAAAGACACAACAGGGCTTACAATTAGTAAAAAATAAAATAAGTTCAAGTATGACAGCAATCACACTTAGATGCCATGAACTCAAAAATGCAATAGTATGCTTTTTCAAGAAGTAAATTCTTTACACGGTTCTTGAACACTGGCAGAGAGGAAAGTGATTTAATATCAGATGGTAATTTGTTATAAATTATTGAGGCTGGATGATGAGGACCATGTAGAGAAAGGGAGGTGGAGGCTTGGGATAAGTGGATGTTAGTACTGTTTCGTGTGTGGTAGGAGTGCACATCATGGTGAGAGGAGAATATTTGGGGGTTTTGTTTGACAAATAAGGCACAGTTAAGTATATAAAGGGATGGAAGTGTGAGGATGGTGTGGTTCTTGAATAAAGGTCTGCCAGGAGTACGGAGGGGGAGATGAAGCATTGCCTTAATGGCCTGCTTTTGGAGGAAAAAATCTTGTGGGAAAGGTTGTCATTACCCCAGAATAGGATGCCTAAGGTAAATCCATTACATTAAGTACAGTTATCAAATAACGGATATATTAAAGTCATCCTTGTTGATATTAATTATAAAAATAAGGATTTCTTTGACTTGAAATGATGATTGTCGAAATTCCCCACTCCAAAGCAGGAATTCACGAATAATTCCCGATTTTCCCCGTCAGTGGACACTCTGTTCATGACACACTTAACGTGGTACGCGCGAAATATCATTTCACCCGGAAATCAACGAATTTGGTCTCGTTTTAAATAAAAATATCTCAACAATAAAAGATAATGACCTTAACTTCTGATTTATCGCGGGGAAAACACATACCAAACGTATGCGGCACAGAATTTAAGAAACTAAGTTTTTTAAAAACATTTTTGGTTTTATCGTACAATAAAAAATACTGCTGAAATTGCAAAAAAATTATCTTTAAATTGATGTATAAAGGATTGCACAAGCATTTACAGGAGCCAAGATATTAATTTTCAAAGTACAGCGGCATATAATTTTGACGCCGACAGTACACTGTGGGTGGAGTAAACATAAAATCTTCAGAGGCAGTCAAATATCTTGGAATTAACGTAACTTCTGATACATCGTGGGGAACGTACATACAAAATATATGCTGCAAAGCACTAAAGAAACTTGGATTTATCAATCGTACAATAAGGAAGGTCCTCGGATGAAAAAGTCAAAAAGAGATGCTACTTCGCTCTCGTTAGGCCGTACCTCGAATACACCGCGAGCGTTTGTGACCCTTGTCATAAAGATTCAACCAAAAAAATTGATACAATACAAAGAAAAGCAGCACGCTTCGTTAAAAATTGCCATTAGCGAACATATAGCGTTTCACAAATTCTAGTGGGAATACGATTGGAGCCCCTAGATACTCGGAAGGCTATATGCTAGGCTTGGCTTGCTTGAGAATTTCAGAACTGGTGTGTTTCAGAGCGACACAGAGAATATTATCACATCTCTGGTCCCATAGAAGCTATAAAATAAGAGAGATATATTTCCGAACAGATAAGCACATAAATTTGTCCTTTCCGCGCACAATAAGCGACCATAATAAAAACTGAGCTACACTTAACACACTCCCATAATACGCGTCACGATTTCACCTCCCATAACCTAATCCCTTACATCTTTACACGGTTGATGTCTTAACACACCGAGTCCGAATTTCCACAGAGAATAAATCATCCGCCTTGACCGGGATTCGAACCCGGATCCCTCGATTTCCGGCCGTATCCCGGTCAAGGCGGATGATTTTTTCCTCTGTGGAAATTCGCACACTTGTGCATTGCGGGTGACTCCGTAAAAGTGGAACTCCGTGGCTAGTCCCGGATAGCTTGAAATTTGTGTAATTTGTTAACACACCGAGCAACACGCCCATGCGGCGCGCCGCGGCGGCTCGCAGGGTGATAGTTAAATGTGAATGAAAAGTAGTCCGGCTTTACACTGATTTGACAAAACCCTCCACTTCAAAATGATATTTTTGATCACACCCAAGTTTCACTAATTTTTGTAAATATGTCATTTTTCATTATTTCATCTTATTTACTCCGGAAGAAGATTACTCCTGATTATACAAAAATTAAGAAACTTCTTCGTTGAGGATTGAAGAGTGCATTAAAAGACCGACTTCACATTGCACGGGACCGATTTTTTTTGATCGATCCCTGCCGGGACCCGGCTTCGTAGAAAGACGCTCAGAAATGATTTCACTGATCCATGCAGATATGAACGAGGCTTAGGCGGATCATTTTACATTTTATGGGAAAAATACAGGTTTTTTTTGGCCAAAATGGCGAGTGAAAGTAATTTTTAAAAAGCAAAAAAAAGATACCTCGGCACTGAGGGTAGGGTCTTAATTCATTAAGGGGGCGCCACAGCGGCTCACTGGGTAGTTGTAGTTGAAGATGTATCGTTGCAAGGAGGTGAAGCATTATACAACACACCTAAGGTGGTATCCGCGAAATATCATCTCATCTAGAAATCAACGAATTTGGTCTCATTTAAAGAGAAATATCTCACCTTCCAAAAATGCCGAAATGTCAGCCCCTCACCGAACTACTTTCCAAGATTTTTGACGAAAAATATCAGCCATTTTACTTGGGGAATGGCTCATTTATGCACACCAGAGAGGCCTTTATTAAAAAAAAATGAAGACTTTCTAACATCTAAATCACGTCAAAAGATTACCTGAGGGCTTTTGTTCATTTTCTTAACTTTTATAAAAAATAAATCGTACAGTAACCGCGGTAGTTTTTTCATGATAGTAAGGCCGTTTTCGAACTTGGCAAACGCCTTGTTAACTTGGTATCAAGATATCTTGATTCCTAGGCAAGCGAAGTGAAATCCTTACTTGACACTTTCGTAAGCCCTTTTACGATGGAAGAAATCTTATTGCTTATGAATAAAATAATTCTCATATACCATAATATGGTGATTAACTATTATGCTTCGATTACTTGGGGCTGCTAAAGTGGACGACATATCGCTCACTGTATTTCACCACAATCAACGTCTTTATGCAAAAAAAGGCATTATAATATTTTTTGCCTATATGAAAAAACACGCAACAATATATTAATGCATTACACTCCGAACTAACTACCTATGATCTTCGACTGTTGACTGATAAATACGCGCGTTGTAGCTAACATAATTAAGCTGAAAACAAATTATATTTACTCTAATGGTTTATTGTCCCTCTTTTTTGAAGAATGCAGTGAAAATCTCTCCAACGCTCAACGTTATTAACAATTATGATGTACGTTAGCTAAAACTAATTCTGCCAATGAAATTATGGCTACCTGAGAGTACTTTCCATCGGACCATAATTTTTTCAACGGGATAATTTTTTTCCTTCCAGGGCAAGGATAACGGAATTTGTAGGTTCAATGAAGTAAACAAGGACGGAACATCTACAATGCATGGAATTAGTCACGCATAGGTACCAAATCTTTTATCAGTATATTCACATTTGAAAAGCCTTTAAATATAGCGAATTCGTCAATTTTTCCGCAAAAAAATAATAAATATCACACAAATATACGTAGTAATGATAAAATAGTATCCATTTGAAAGTTTCTTCACTTCTATTTTCCATAAAAGCCCACATTATCACACCCCTAGTTCTAACTTAAAACCTAGCAAACATAACAAGTCTCCCTTTTCGTTGACTTGGTGTCTTTCCTCGATAGCTAGTGAAGAAACGCGTGGTGATGACGCGTCCATGACGTCATAGCTTTCGATGCGTACTAGGTTTCAAAGCAAGATTCAAAAAAAGCTTGATTTGCCAAGTTCGAAAACGGCCTATGAAACCTTCCGTTGTTAAGGAGTTGTTAAACGTACACGTTGTTAAACGTACACGAAAATGAGTAAATATAAATATTACGTAAAATCGTACGTAAAAACGAGATCAAGCTCGAGGTTGTTGATTCGGTCGTCTAGGACACGACAGGGCGCTTTACGCGTCCGGTGGTCGGTGCAAATTTTTCTACAAACAGTTTTGCGTAAAATTTTGAATGTATGTACTCAATTGCGATATGTATAGATAAAAGTGAAAAGAAAGCACTTGACCGATTTTCTTTATTTTATTGCCATTTTTAGCACGTAGTCTCACGGCACTTGAGATATATTTCGCGATAACTCGATCAAATATGTATCGATTTTTTCGAAAATGCGAGATAATAGTCCCAAGCGATCCAAAAACAGTTTCATCTCGCATCTTTTTGCAAAAATAGTGAAATAAACGTTTCAAATTTACGCAACACATCCACTGAATTCATTCTTTCTCCACACTTCTCAAGCAATCTCAAACCCGTCGTAGGCTTAAATCCGACCTGGAACTCATTAAAACAACCCCTTTAATTCTGATGTTGGCCGGTTAAATTCTCTTTCGCTCGTCACTATCAGAGTGCTTTTTTTGTCCCACCCGAACTGTGTCATTATTTGACTCGCACGCTCCCGGATTATGTCCAATTTAAAACGTTCTCGCTCGTCTTCCGTCTCGCCTCCCGGGAATTAATTCGCATTCCGTTGACATCGATCTCTCTTGCCTGTCCAAAAAAACTTTACCATCTTGGTCTCTATAATTGAGGTGAATGGAGAGGGCACGACGTCATCAAACTGATTCCTAGCAACCATATTTGTGTAACCCTGCTCTTCCCTTAGTGCAAGATACGTTCGATCTTCAACGAGATTACGTTCAAACAGTCAGGCCCTTTGAGATACATGGAGAGGGCAATACGTCATCAAACTGATGCCTGGCAACCGAAATAACAACCATATTGTTTAACCTTGCTCTCTCCTTACTTTCCAATGGATATCACGATGGAATGGACGAATTAGCGGATGTAAAGCAAGAATATCAAGCATCTGTTTGAAATTTCAGGCGAGTAACTCTTGAAACATATGTGGACCCCAGAAGTCAAGGGGTCTAAGTGACATTTTTGAAAAAAAATAAGTTAGGTACAGGAATGGGATGTGCAAATATTCATCTTTTAGGTGGTAAAGGGATCCAAGTGATTTTCTTGACAGGTGCTGCTATCTAGGGTAATGCCTCTTAACTACTTAGTGGGTTGTGCCAAACATTTTCAACTTTGACTTAAGTTTTCTCTAAACAATGGTTTCGTTACTTAGACCCCTGGACTTCTGGGGTCCTCATATATTGGTTGCCTAGTGCTATAGATTCTACTCGATTTTACAACATTTTTCATCGGGAGTGCGGATTATCTTAATATATATAATTATAAAAATATGAAAGGAGAATCCACACAAAAGAAATAGGTTCATGCTGATTTATAGTAAGTTATCGATGGAGAACATAGATCTAAAAGGTCTGAAAGAAGCGATAAAATAAGAGAGATACATGGCCGAACAGATTGGTGAAAAAACTCGTTCTTTCCGCGCACAATAAGCGAATGCCTTTCCGCGACCCCTTTCCTTGTGATTGGCTAGATGCACTTCCGCGTTCCGAAGCCGTACCGGATCCAAGTGAACCCCGCTTTACTAATTTTTACCGATTAAATATATTATAATATTTCAACACGTAAAGATGAAAACCTCTCCATGAATCCAAACTTTTTCGGCTCAAAATCATCGGGGCTTTCATCCACTATCCCAAAGCAAATTCTCAACTTTTCGACTGATCGTGTCATCTGCACTGATTTCATGAGCCAATCGGACTTATGTTGGTCACCAGATCTCATACCGTAGTTAGATCGTACCATGGCATACGCAGTTTACTCGGACGAGGTTGCTTTGTTCTGGGGCGTGGAAAAAATTGCCGTAGTGCGATCAAAATCATGAGTAAATTAATTGTACTTTTATGGAGGAACTTTTATTCTAGACATGCCCGATATCTTACTCTGATTTTGATACATATAATTAAATAAGACATCTAGTATCATGTGGTATAAAAACATTAACAGGTCATCGGTCTTTTACCGAAGATATTTGGTTTAATAATGAAGACTTTTCACGCTGAAATACATAGACTTAATAGCAGTACGATAGTATCACTCCACATAACTGTTTTTTACCTCAATTTCTTCCCAAATAATATTGCTCAGACTATTTTAACATGCACTACATATTGAGACACCTAATATATTTTTTCAGCGTAGGTCATCGATGATGTAACACAAGTATTTAGGTTTAAATAACACACTTCCGGCGTTCTTCGGCTCACATAGCCGGCGTATTATAATGAATGTGGCGACGTTGCCAAGGGAAACTTCCGCTGTTTACCTCGCCAACCAAGTTGATTTTTCAATATATAATGTATGTTTCAATCATAATTAGGCATTTAATATAGTTTGTTAAATGTTTAAAGGCTGAAAATTTTCATACCCTTCCCTTAGTTTGTTAAAAAATCATTATGTCAAATCTTGTCGAAAAACAGTGGAGGCTATAATTACTGGCTTTCGTAACGTAGTATCAGCTTCGGTTTAACTCTTCGTCCCGTAATATTACACCCGAAGGAGTACTAACATGAAATTTAAAAAAATATAATTGGAAGCACTAAACTTGCTGCCTCTTTTTGAATCTTATCAAAGGGGTCTTCTGCCGATCAATTTAGTGTCTGGTTTAAAAATGAATTTGGCATGGACCTTTTCCGCGCGCAAGTCACTGGCGTTCCACGTATGGCGCGCAGACCAAGGGTTGGTCACTCCTGTAATGAATAAATGCTACCAAAATATGCCTTCCAAATCCATTGAAGTAAATAGGCAATTTTTCAAAAATTTTTTAATAACTCAGTTGGCCTGACGCCTTTTTTAAAAAGTCATTCGTTAGACTGTTTAACACCTTTGGCCCTACATGCAAGAAACTTCGCCTTAACATTGTCTTGTTAGGCTAGAGCAAATATACTAATTTCTTTCGTAGGCACCCAAGTGAGGCCCGTTTGCTTCAGAGATTTTTTGCCACTCCTAAAATAGATAGGTTTCGGCACTTCATTTACATATAATTTCCTCGAAAAGCTCAACCCAAGGTTAATACATAAAGGAGAGGATGTGTCGTAAAAATTCTTTTTAATTATCTAAAGTGAAAAAGATCGATTTGCACGGTTTCAAATCTCACGCATCCCAGCATTTCTTTTTTTCCCGTAATTTCACAACTAGCTGAGTAGCTTATCGCAATTTCTAGCTGAGTAACTTATCTATTTAACTACTCTCAGCTCACGCTAATAAACAGAGCGCTCGGATATAGATAAGTATGAGATAATGTTCTCCTCACTCTCCCAACTTCTACAGCGCGACTCGTTACACTTTATGAGTTCATCTTCGCAGGAATAACAAAACAACATCGGGTGCGGTTTTCGCGGCGTGAGAAAGGGGCGCCCGGATAACTTCCGTCCTTTTCCCACTGCAGAGCTGGTTGCTTCTCTTCGACGTCAAAAACTTCCCAAGGCTTGTGGGTTTGGTACGATTGTACGGTCCCGGAAATAAATTGCGTAATCCAGTTACTAACTAAATTAACTAGAAGTAATGTCGGGAGTAACAACTGATCATTCGAGGCGAAAAAGTAACTACCAACACATGAGAAAGCCCAACTTATACGAATACTTGATGAATGAAACGCTCTGGTATTCGTGTAAGAGCTCAAGCCATGAATATATATTATGGATTCGGATGTTTGGCATTGTTGCCTAGGCTACGTGTTGCCGAAATTTCCACTTTTAGTTCACCGAGTCCTTGGCGCCACTTTGATTAGAGTCTTTTCAGTTGTTATTGTAAATAGACGTAGTTAATTGTTGCTAACGTGAGACTGGTAAATATTCAATAACGATCGAGGAGATATGAATTACTTGATGCTTTGAATCATATCTTGCTATTTTTGTGACCTAAAAGTTACTTTGTAAATGCTAGAGAGGTAATATCTATTACAGAAAATGTGTAAGAGATTTGTGAAACGTCCATCGTGTGCCGACGACGATGTTTGCCAGATTCTGATTCTAATTTGAATGCATTAAGCCCCCTCGGCCTAAGTAAAGAATTCAGAATGACTTGTTTTAACAGAACTTGCTTCGTACCAGGCTGCAAAACAGGGCATGCGTCTACGACTCAAAATAGGAGACTTGGATTGAAAAATAAGAATCTGTTCAAGACGGCGGTAAGTGCATTCCTTTTGACCTACACTGCAATGATGGCCATTGGGAATACTCATGAAGTCACCTCGCATTATTATTCAATTTCCGCATAGCGATATTCACGAAGTGCTAAGAAGCTAATTGTGCATTTGAGTAATTAAATTTCTAGAAGAATTAAAGATATCTGTAGACCGAACGATATAAAAAAGTGTATAATTACGTCCCGCGTGTATTACTACATTTTTATCCACTACATTATGATTACTTGCAAGTAAAAACCAATGTATATTCATGGCAAAACCGGTAAGACGTGTTTATTTACAATCTGTCGACTGTATTTACATTTGAACTTCCGTCTTTTATCACTAGGCGGCACCACTTTCCAAAGAGTTGATTGTTTACGGAATTCTAGACAACAGTTTTTGGCAACGAGAACCCAATCCATAATATACATTCATGGCTCAAGCAATGACAATAGTTACAACCGCTTTTACTAATTAATATCAATAAAGCTTTATAGAGTTTGGTCGACTTTTTTAAGATTCTATTCTAACGTTTCGCAAAATTTTTTGGCACATTGAGGGCTTTAAATTCCGCAAAGTTCAAACATGATCATCCTTAATGTCGATATGGGCAGTGGAGTTTCAGTTGACAACAATGAAAAAGAGAACGACAACATTTTTCATTGTTGTCAGCTGAAACTCTACAGTTCAAGTCGACATTTCCTCTGGTTCTTTTGGAACTTTGCTGAAGACAGAGCCCTGAAGGTTCCAAAAAATTTGGCGAAACGTTGCCATTGAAATATGTATATTACAAGTTGACCAAAAATGGAGAAGCCTTAATTTTCTTTAAATTTACTTGTCGAGAAAAGTCTGACTTATTTATTTATTTACTCAATTTAACACAAAACAGCCGCTGCTCCTACTGCAGGGGATATTCTAAAATAGATTGAGGTGAACTAAACATCACGAAAGGTGGAGGTTTCGAAATCAATAAAATTTTAAGCCAATTCAAGGGAATTTTCTATCACCAAAAGATTACCTCACATTCTGTCACACAAAATAGTTCTCTCCCACCAATAACAAAACAATCAGATACTCTTGGAAATTTTCTGCAGGGGAGCCTACCAGTCCATAATTCGATTTTGATTTCGACCATAGAGATCGAAGATTATAAAATACATTGCATCAAACAACTACGTCGCTAACATAACCGGTATAGCCTAGATAGGCTAAAACTTACTTTCAAGGAGGTAACCATAATCCAATTTGTCTAGATCTAGAGCACCTGGTAACCATTTTTATGTTGTCAGGTAATTTTCAACTTAAAATTTGCCTTTTAACGAGTTGGGGTTACCACGTAATAATTTTTATTAACGAATGGATAACATTTTTAGTTCATGAAATTGTAGCAGAAAATTATTTCACAACTTTTCTTACGGGAAATGTTGCCGCGACCAAACTGCACCTAGATATATATTTCCAGAGAGTGAAACGTTTGCAACCGCAGTTTGCCAAATTGATTATCGTCAATGCGACTCTTGCGGACGCGAATATGGAATCAATGGGATGAAAGAAGATTTAGTATTGTGGGGAAATTAATTAATTTTTTCTGGAAAGGCCTACTGAGCCTTAGCGCCCGTGATTGATTTTATTATTCGTTCTCCCACTTGAGAGTATGCGATTGGATAGTAGTTCGCCTATCAGGCAGGATTAATCTTGAAACCGATAGATTTTCTAGCTCTCATTTGCGATCAATACTGCGATGGGGACGGTTTAAGGTCTCGCGAATCGACGAGAGCGGAAAATTGTCTGAGACGTGTTTTTGTCATAAGTCCATTATAGGCTTCAGTTTCCGAGGGCGGGTTGCTCGAACGCTGCTTACCCGTTGACGTGGTTTAGACGACGGCTAAACATTGCAAATGGCCTGCTTCAACGCTTTCCAGGCTGAGTTGGCCTTACAGCGGTCCCGGCGTAAAAAAAACATTAATTTCAATTAATCCGTACTCAGGATACTTATAGAAAAACATGTCCTCTATCTGATGTGGGCAAAAAAGTAACATTTATTAATATTTTACATAAATATAGTTAAATATTTTTCTCGGAAATACAACTTGAAATGTTAAATGGGACAGTGGGAGAAATACAGGGGAAAATGGGATGATACAGGGATTGTTCGGACGCTGTTCACTCGTTGACGTCGTTTAGACGACGGCTAAGCAATGAAAATGGCAAAAAAGTTTAATTTGTTAACATTTTATACAAATATAGTTAAATCTTTTTCTCGGAAATAGATCGTAAAATGTAAAATGGGACAGTGAAAGAAATAATGAGATTGCTCGAACACTGTTTACCCGTTGACGTGGTTTAGACAACGGCTTAGCATAGAAAATGGCTTACTTCAACGCTAACCAGGCTAAGCTGTCCTTAAAGCGGTGCTGCCATAAAAGAACATAAATTTGGTTTCTGTATTCTGCGTAAATCCGTATTCTGGATACTTGTAGAAACACATGTCCTCTACCTGATATGGACAAAAAAGTTAATTTTTTGACATTTTATATAAATATAGTTAAACATTTTTCCTAGCACAAATAGAACTTGACATTTCAAATGGGACAGTTGGAGCAATGCATAGAAAAATAAAGGTGGTTATACAAGTTTACAAGTTTTATATATGATAAAGTAAAACAATTGAATTACTTAAATCACTTACTGGCAGTGCGCTAGAGGAAGACGGACATAGTAGCAAAGACATACGGAAGAGAAGAATTGCTAGCCAAGGAGACGTTTAGTAATAGAAGGGAGCTGATGACGGGGACATGGCGGTACTTAAACAGGTCAACCGTGGGATGGAGGTGGCGCACCAAGACCGGCGTCGGATGAAGCAGCAGAGGGTGTCCGATTCGTCACACGGCGAAATAACGAGGAAGTGGGGTTTAAGTGGGTATTCCCTTAAGAGGGTGAGTCCCACAGTACCTGGCCAATCCATCTAGGCCGGGTCTGCGCAAACGCATTTCCCTCACCCTCTCCAAAAAAAAAAGGATGTGAAGTAGAGCTTGGTATAGAACGTAGTGTTGCATGGGGTAGAAACGTGGACCCTCAGGAAAGGGGACGAGAATAGGCTGCAAGGCATCTGAGATGTGGGTGTGGAGAAGGATTGAGAAGGTGAGGTGGACAAAGAGGAAGACTAGTGCTTGAGATGGTGGGCGAGGAAAGTGAAATTGAATCGAGGGTATGAATCTTTAACTTGACTCATTTTTTTTAATGTGGTGCGTTTAAAACTCTGACAGGCGTAAAGATTTTTTTAAATTCTGAACGCGACCGTATGATTTATTTAAAAAAATTGGTGAGATAACATACAAACTATTCGCTGTTAATTTTTCGACGACGTCTAGGCGTTAAAATGTACTCATAATTCAAATGAGGTCGCTCTGGAGTGCATACACGGCACCATTTCTCTCGTAAAAGGTCTGGTTCATTGGATTGTGGGAGAGGATGAGTGAAATTCGACATCGGCAGAGTAGGTGGCTGGAGGATGTAACAAGGGGAGAGGGGTTGCTCAAGAGTGTGATGGAGGGAAGGGTTTTGGGCGAGCGGGGAAGGGGAAGAAAGATAATAGGTTTCATGGACGAGATGAAGAAGGGTAGATCGTATGCTGAGGCGGAAAAGGATGCACTAGGGCGAGATAGGGCCCTGAAAGTGTACAAAATCGGGAAGAGATTTTCAGACATTCAACAAAACCTACCTTAACCGGTAGAATACTTTTTTGAAAAAAATAATCAGTTATTCCAAAGTAATATCATACATAACTCACGTAATATTCAATTTACCCTACATATTCTACAGTATTTTCTACACAAAAGTATAAAAAAATGATACATTTCGCGCAGGAGGAAATAATACGACGCAGCCCTGACATATAAAAATACAGAGCTATTGCAGAGTTGGGCCGCAACTGGAAATATGTAGACCACGAGAAAGGAATCGATGGAAATTCAGCACGGAGGGAGAGTACCTGAAGATGGCCAGACGGGAAGGAGCAAGGCCGCTAATGATGGCGGGCTCCGGCAGTGGGTCGAGATACAAGATGAAGCCACTCGAAACGAGATCCAAAAGAGAAGTGGATCCGTCGTCCATTCATACGGCGCACTCGATATGCTCTCCAAAGGACTCCCAGCCAAGGAACAGCCTGTTGAGTGACCCTCTTTGAAGAGCGGAGCCCTAACCAAAGAGCCAGCCAGGTAGAAGACCAGGTGATGGGAACACTGGGACGAAAGTCGGTGAAAAATACAGAAGTTCTTCCTCGTTACCTAGATTCTCGAATCTTCAGGGTTAATATAATAAAAAGAAGTTCAACTTGCGGAGAAACAGGGACGGTCCATGCTTATGGTAGTTTGAGCGAAATATCCTTTCACCCAGAAATCAATGAGTTTGGCCCCATTTTTTAAGAAAATATCTTCCCCTTCCAAAAAATACCTAACATACCATCCCCTTACCAAAACTACTTTCCGAGAGTTTGGACCGCAAATACCAGACCTTTAACGAGGGAAATGGTGCGTGTATGCACTCCTCCAGAGCGACCTCATTTGAAATATGAGTAATTTTTAACGCCCAGAAGTCGTCGAAAAATTAACAGTGAATAGTTTTTATGTTATCTCACCAATTTTTTTAAAATAAATCATACGGTCGCGTTCATAATTTAAAAAAAAATCTTTACGCCTGTAAGAGTTTTAAACGCACCACATTTAAAAAAATGAGTCAAGTAAAAGATTTATGCCCGCGATGTCAACATTTTTTCGGGGTTGCGTCCGCGTATGTTGTTGGGTATCAAAACAGTTTCGCCAGCTATTCTGATGGCGTCCTCAGGTGAAGGATAGCGAGAGGGTTTTGGCTTATTCTTATATAGACGCCAAAAAACGACCAATACATCGTCCAATCATAAGGCAGCATCGTGATTGCGCGGGAGTCTTATTACTCTTTTTACCCTGTATAACATACACTACATATTGAGTCACCTAATATGTTTTTGCAACTGAGGTCATCGTTAAAATAAAAAGAGTATTTAGGTTTAAATAACAGACGCACGGTTTTGTCGGAGCACAATGCCGACATACTGTGATGAAGGTGGCAACGTTGCCAATGGAAACTTCTGCTGTTTACCTTATTTACCAAGCATATTTTCCAATGTGCATCGTCATTAGTCATGTAATATACATTTTAAAATGCTTTAAACCTGAATATAATCATACCCTTCCCTCAGTTTAAAAAAGTCATGATATTTCACACACAAGGGTTGCAGGCAATTAAGTGTTTATCACTACGTTTACCAATCGAACTCAGATCGATTTGGCCGGTTTAGCTCGGTATGGTAAACGCAACGGGCTAGTGAGATCGAAATCAGAAGCGGGCTAACTCGGCCCGCTTTCTCTGCCAGTCTGAGATTTCCAATCGCTATGAACCGATTCAAATCGATATTTCAATGGAATTCGCATTGGTAAACCAGGCGATCCGAGTCGGCTGGCTTAGAATGTTCAGATCGGTCCAAGATCATATCGATCTGAGTTCGATTGGTAAACGTAGTGCATGTTCCAAAACTGTTCAATATTACGAGTGATGATCTAAAAAGACTTGGAATCTATACGGGAAGTTAAGAGAAGGACATAGGAATGGTTGTTATGCACAGAAATTATGTTTGTTTATTTCGTCAAGTCTTTAGTGTTATTTATATATAGAATTCAATGCTAATTCTTTGTTAGTGCTAAAGAAAAACACGACTGACAAATTATAAAAGGCACCTGCTGATAAGCCACGAATGGCTTAGCAGGACCATAAAGTAGTAGAGTTGATAAAATAGCGTGCATTTTATAAGATTTATATTATATTGCTCTTTTTTGAGTTTTCTTTTATATTTTAGGTATTGAATTTGTAATTTTTTTGTAAATTCCATGTAATTATTCCATGTAATGTAATAAATATATAAAAAATCTAATCCTACCGAAAAACAATGGATGCTGGAGTTAGTTTAATCACTGGTTTTCGTTACGTGGCAAAAGCTTAGGCTTAATCAAAATTGAACGAGCTCTATCCTAAACGTAGCAAGGAAGTCGCGAGTGTTCTATCACATACCATAAGATGGCGTACATTTTGGTAATTTACAAGGTGAAATTTACAACAAGCAACTTCCAGCCTCAGGTGTGTTGCCAAAAATGTCACCGTTAGCACTAATGAATTAAGGCACTCAAACATAAATAAAATGCGGCAGTGCTGTAGAGCATATTATTTGTAAGTAGAAAAGGGGGTAAATGCTGGTTTTGCGTTTTAATGTACGAATTAATGATGCTTGAATAAATAATTTCTTCCTTCTTTCGGACACCCGAGCGCAGTGTAATCAAAATCACGGATACGACGAATCATTTTAGCCAGAAAGATGACACTTTGAAGGAAGCTTTTCGGCCAATATCGGCCGACATCCTTCATCCTGCTTCACGCGCTTCGCAGTTGCTGCTGACAACTTGGAACGCCGACGATGCGCTCCCTGCGGACGTTAACTCCCGCTTCATACGACACAAAACCGACGACCCGGAGGCCGCGATGAACCTTGCTTTTTTAATTCGTTCAAGATAACAATTGGTGGGTGCTTATTGAGGAAAACTTTGAAGGGAGAATGATAAATAGACTCCAACGAGGATTAATGTGAGAAAACAAAAGATTTTTAAAAGCTTTCATTGAGTTTACGCTGGCTACAACAATATCTAAAATTTCAGCTCCTCAACTCCGTGTCGCATAGCGGCTCGTCCTAATCGCACATGCATAGTCTGTAGTCAATGGGGGGAAATAATACTGGGGCAAGGTTTATTTTCTTAAAACGTAATAGCAGATACTTCAATCTTTAATTTGGTGTACATATCTCTCCGAAGTAATACCAACAACAGTCAGTTTTTCGTCATTTTTTGAAAATAGCGCGTATTTTTAATGTTTAATAAAAACTTAGAAAAGCATAATGCAATATAAAACTATAACTCAACCTATAATATAAAATGCACACTATCTCATGAATTATGCGGGAATAATCATCGATGATCATACAACGCGTCAAGAGCAAAACATTTTAACGGTTTTCACGAAAAAAAAAAAAAGGCAGACGAAATTGTGACCATAATTTTCAAAACCTAAAAGGTCTCTACTGGCATTAAAAATCACTTCAAGCTGAAATGATTTTAGGCTATCACAGTTTGAATATTGTACTATGATAAAATGCCTTACATTCAAAATAAAAAGAGAAAAAAACCATATTTGGCCAGTTTTTTCGAATTCAGCCCACTGAGCGACGCATTGTGGTAAGTGAAGGCTGATGTTAACTACAGCAGTACCCATAGCGCGCTATAATGTGAAATTATTTGTAGATGTTAATTCAGAATAGTTAGGAAAACGACGAAAATCAATCGGCGCGCAGTGTCCCACAAAAAGTTAGAAAGACAAATAAACTTTTCTAAAGCTACGACTAGAAGCAAAAGAGTAGAACAGGGAAGGACCACAAGGAACACTAAATAAAAACGAAGAACCAGATGGATGGCACACACCTTGCACACCTTGAGGCAGAGTGGGTTTGCGAAGAACATAATTTAAGGTAACACAGAGGGAAAAGTCCAGAGAAGAAGACCCAAGAATAAATACTTTGACCAGAAAAAGGGAAAGTCCATAGGAAGAGCAACCAGGAAGTAAGAGAACGAGCATTTTTAGATACGGAAGGGCGGAGGGCTGCAGTTAACCAGTCATAGAATTGAAAGACGAAGTGAAAATGAAGATGAAATGGCGGCCCATAGCTGCCCAGGGGTGGTGTGGTCTCGTTTAGCGTGGTACTCTTATGAATTGGAAGTGAGAGCCATTTGGAAAAGCAGGCCAGAAGAGACTAGAACCCTGCGAAACCTGGTTCCGGAAGAGGATACTGAAGATAAAATGGACGGACGAAATGATGAAGTCTACAGAAGCGTAGAAGAGGAAAGGACCACATGGAACACCATAGAGAAAAGAAGAACAAGGTGGATTTGATACACACTTAAGCATACTGGGTTTGTGAAGAACATAAGTTAAGGTTACACGATCAGCAGCTCTTGGAATTAAATTCTGATGAGAATTCAGAACGCCAGAGCTAAGTCCCCGCTGGTCAACGGTCCTCCACCAAAACAATCGGGGCTCGACCAATCCCACCCCGCCTAGCGCCAAATTAAACGGTCTTTTCGAGCTCGCATCAGTAGTCTTGAGAATGGGTAACGAGTCGGAACCCGAAACGTCGGCTGCCTATGAATATCTTACCCGGTGGCGAGCCCGAGAAATGTACACAAACATAAGTTAAGCTAAAATAGAGGGAAAAGTTCCAAGAGGAGGGCCCAGGAACAAGTTCATGGACCAAATAAAAAGGCAAATACAAGGGAAGAGCAACCAGGAAGTAAGGGAACTAGCATTAGATAGGGAATGGTGGAGGGCTGCAGTCGACCAATCCTATGATTGAAAAACCAATGATGAAATAGCTGCCCAAGGGGTTTTGTGGTCGTGTGGAGCATGGCACTCTATGGATCGGAAGCATGGACCATAGGAAAAGCAGACCAGAATAGATTAGAAGCTTTCGAAACCTGGTGCTCGAGGAGGATGCTGAAGATTAAAAGGGCGAACAATATGAAAAATTATGAACTTCAATGAAGATTAGAGGAGGAAACGACCATATAGAATACTTGGATTGGATATTTGGGGAGGCGACCGACGACTAAGGTCATTTGCGCCACAGGGGACAGGTAAGGGAGAAAGGGTGGATAGAAACCCGGCGTCGGCATTAGCCTGCTATTAACGAAAGGCTCCAAGGGGACCACGGCTTAACGTCTCATCCGACAGACGGAGTACTCTACCTGAAGTGCCCTCCACAAGACAATCAAATAGGGATCGGGTTTCGGGTTGAAAAACATCCGCCTTTGCAGGGATTTGAACCCTGGCCGCCCGAGTGGTAGGCGAGTACTCTAGCCACCACACCAACCCGATCCCCCATTTAGAATACTATACAGAAAAGAAGAACCAGATGGATTGGACACACACTGAGGCACAATGTGTTTGTGAGGAACATATCTGAAGATAAATTAGAGGGAAAAGTCCCAAGAAGAAGACCCAGGAATAAGTTAATGGACCAAATATAGAGGAAAGTACATATTGTAACGAATCATCGGTCATGAAAGAATAAATGATGAATATTCCCATTTATACCGGAATAATAATGTGGTTGTTAGGGAGATTGTTGATTGGGGAGAAAACAACAGAAAAAAATGAAGGTTGGAGTGAATTGTGTTTGTCGCAGACTTAAAGAGTCGTAATAATTTCTTTTGTGTTACCCAAACCCGTGACAAATTGGTGTCAGAAGTGGGTTAATTCATCATTTATTCTTTCATTACCGATGATTCGTTACAATAGGAAGAGATACCAGGAGTAAAGGAACTATCATTAGATAGGGAAGGGCGGAGGGCTGCAGTCAACCAATCTTAGGGTCGAAAGACCAATGTTGAAATCATAGCCGGCCCCGGTGGCGGCGGGGTAAAGTCCTCGCCTGCTAAACCAAGGGTCGCGGGTTCGAGTCCCGCCTGGGTGGATTTTTCACCACCCAGGGCATGGATGTGTGTCAATTTCTGTTGGTCCGGTCCCTGGAAAACCTGATGACAGGCATAGTAGCCTATCGGGATTCCGGGGACATACGGACAAACAGAATCGTGCGGCAGCAAAAAAAAAATGGCTGGCCAAGGCCGAACAAATCATAGTTGCCTGACACCCCTCATACTCTAGGTGCAGCCTTGTTTAAATTCATCTATCTATGATATAAAACCGATTACACCCCTTCGAGGAACCCAAATTCGTCGCCAAAATACAGTGAGACACGGGATGACGAGAGGAATGGGGGCCAAATAGCCGTAGGGTTCTTCCCCCGGTGGAGGGGGAAGGGAGTTACGGCTTTCGTGCACCAGTTACGTTACCCTCGACTGCACTAAACCCTCCACTCAGGGTACACATTCCCCACACACAGTCTCTCCCCCATCCATTTCAACCCGCCCAACTCCTGTTACCGGGCAACCCACCCCACTTCACGTACGATTCGCCACCCACCACCGCGTCCAATGATACGAGACTATTACTGCAATGCAGTCGAGTGGAGTAGGTAGTACCTGCCACGCCCCCCGGCCCCACGTTCCCCACCCCAATGCCCCACAAACAACGGGGAGGATCCGTTGGAAGAGAGGCAACGAGTTTATTCAAACGTGCCAAACAGACATCTTCCTTTCATTTTTTTCGGCAAAAAAAATAGACCTCTAGCTAGCACTAAAAAAGCAAATGTCGCAGATGGTTTAAGTTGGTTTAAGATGGTTTAAGGTTGAAAAGATTTTTGTTTACCTACAGATTTGCGTAAAAATTTGCAGGCGTATACTTATTAATAATGAGTACATCTACATCTACACACTACACTATGAGCCGCCGCATGGGAAAGTGGCAGATGGTGTTATGACACCAGCCGTGTAAAGACGTAAGGGAAAAGGTCTTCGGATGTGAAATGGCGACGTGTAGTATGGCCAAATTATAAGTTAACAATTACATTATACCTTAACAATGGTTGCGAGGTGTTACAAATTATAGCTCGTAGTCATAATTTTATTTCCCGCACTTGATGGCGTTGAAACACAATTTATCTAGATCTCTTTGATTTCAACATTCAGATATACAACTAATCAATTTCAGTTTCCATGATTCTTGATTACCATGTGTCAGCAGCGCACTCTACATCTGCATGCTACGCTGCAAGCCGCCTCATGGGCATGCGGCAGGTGGTGTTAGGACACTAGCCGTGTGAAGATGTAAGGGATAAGGTTTGGGGAGGTGAAATGGTGACGTGTATTATGGGAGTGTATTTAGTGGAGCTAAGTTTTCGTTGCGGAAGCATATTGTGCGCAGGAAGAAAGAGTTTCTGCAACCATCTGCTCGCCAATGTATCTCTCTTACTTTATCGATTCCGTCAGACCTAGAGCTGTAGAGAGGCGCTATGATAATATTCTCTGTGTCGCTCTGAAACACAACAGTAGGGAATTGCTCAAGTAAAGTAAGCCTAGCGCGTAGCCTCCGAGTCTCTAGGGGCTCCCACCTTAATCCTTCTAATAGTTATGAAACACTACGTGTTCGTTCGTAGCAGTATTTCACGAAGACTGCTGCTTTTCTTAGTATTTTATAAATTATTGTGGTTAAATCTTTATGTCCAGGGTCTCAAATACTCGCGGCGTATTCGAGGTGAGTCTTAACCAGAGCGAAGGATCATCTCTCTTTGACTATTTCTTCCGAGGACCTTCCTATTATACGGTCAATAAAACTAACAAGGGGAGTGTCAGATAGCCGGGTCTCAGATTTTATTCAAACTTAGTAGTTGTATTTATTCAAACTTAGTAGTTGTACAGACTTACATCTTCTCCCATCTCAAAATATGTGGTTCATGAATTACCCCACATATAGGGTTATATAACCAATAGTTTAAACGAAAAAGGCCTTTAAAAATTTCAAAATTCCCTTCAGACGGGCCACCCACATAACTGACCAGCTGGACGGGTGGCTGACGTGCTCGTCTCCGGTCTAGAGACACGGGTTTGATCCCAATACGGGGGTTAAGAATCATGCTTGATTTATAAAAATATGAAGACAATATTATAAAATAATTATAGAAAATGGAAATCATGTGCATGAAGGAATAATGAAAATACGCCGTGAAATGATAAGGAAGTGACATAATTAGAAGGCAGCCTTCGACCGAAAAAAGAGAATAAGCCTGACGTCGTGTATGCAAATGAAAAATTTGCCTCGCGCAAAAATAATATTTCGAGTAAAAATAAAAAAATATTGAGCGCATTGTAGGATGCCGTTAAGAACAACTCAAAAAATAGTGGAAGAAACATACCCCGTATTGGGATCGAACCCGTGTCTCTAGACCGGAGACGAGCACGTCAGCCACCCGTCCAGCTGGTCAGTTATGTGGGTGGCCCGTCCGAAGGGAATTTTGAAATTTTTAAAGGCCTTTTTTGTTTAAACTATTGGTTATATAACCCTATATGTGGGGTGATTCATGAACCACATACAGCAGTCTGTACAACTACTAAGTTTGAATAAAATCTGAGACCCGGCTATCTGACACTCCCCTTGTTAGTTTCTTCAATGCTGGAACGGCAAAGCGGAAAGAAATGCATGATACCGTTTTGGTTTCTTGGCAATTCAATTCTATTTGATATGGATTTCGAAATATGCACAGACTTTCTCCTAAACGCGAACTAATACGTTGAATGTTATGGTAATGGTGACAAATACCATGGTCTAATGCCAGGCTAAAAACACGTGCTTACATTCGGTTTTCTCTTCAATTTCCAATTCTGCGCCACGAAGCCAAGTTATGAGAATAATTTAATCAAAGCAAAAATTATAACATAATTCTTGCAGTGTTTAAATAACTGCGTGCATGGAGATCTCCTCCATATGAACAAGTATACACAGGTGTGATGTCGTAACTCTTTTTTTTTATTTCTCACTCAAATCATCATACATCTTCTCTCATCTTTCCACTCAACAATATCCCCTTCTCTTTATCAATAACTCCTTAACAACAACTCCAAAACAAAACCAACCATTAAGAAAAGTCCATTAAAAATATTAACAAAATTATAATTCAAACCACTTAAACAATTTTAAACGAAACAACCCAAGGTAAAAGCAATAATGATAAAAAATACAACAATTCAAACATTTTTTAAAAAAATGAAACCCCTCATTCAGGGCAGAAGTAGGACGCACGACGTTACATACTGTAGTTTGAGCGAAATATAATTTCACCTAAAAAATAATGAAGTTGATCTCATTTTAAAGAAAAATATCAAATCTTTAAAAAAGATGACAAAATATTAGCCCCTGACCAAACTACTTCCCGAGATTTTTGACGAAAAATGTCAACTCTTTTACATGGGAAAAGGTACGCGTATACATTCTACAGAGATCATATTTTTAAAAATGAGAAATTTCTAACACCTAGATCTAGTCAAAAATTAATTGTGTGTAATTTATATGTTTTCTCGACCATTTTTGAAAATAAATTATGCTGTTACTTCAGTATTTTTTCAGAATCGCAAAAAAAAACAAAAAAAGGAATTTTGAACTCACCGCGTAAAAAGAAATGAGTCAAGTTAAAGACTTACATGGATATTTATATTTAGTTACTTAGAATTTCAGTCAAATAAGATAATATTATTGCACCATTAATAATGCAATATTTACTTCATCCTTCTTGAAGCTGTTGTCATTAAACGTTTTAATGCGAATACGGTATCCATTATGATTAGGGAACTATATCGCACAAACTACCTTCAGTGAAATGCGGCTAGAGAATGTTTTTTTCGAAAAAAGGAAATTTTAACGGTTTTGGGCTTCACTTGGTGAAAATCCATTATGAAAAATCAAACTGACCTGGTCATTTTTTCTCGCAGTTTTATTTAAAACGACCTGTTTCAAGGCTTAGGCGACATCTTCAGGTATAGATTCGTGGAATGATTGGCACCCGACATATAACTCGTAATAATTCGATCACATTTTTATAGCTTTTCTCAAAAACGCGAAAAAGTACGTCTCATTTCATTAAAATTGTTGTAAACAAATATTATAGGTATCATACAGAACATAAAACATTATTTTAATGTTATTATCACCTAATTTTCAAATTCCGCGCCGAAAGCCCAAGTCATAACAATGCTTTGATTAAGGCGAAAGTTATAAAATTTAATTCTCGCGCAATGTGTATTTATATTACCACATCCAATGGTATCGTCCACCGAATCAATTGTTATGCTCAAACGAAATGAGGTCCAATAATTCTCTTTTTAATCACCAGTAAAGTTACAAAATTGTCCAATCAATTCACTCGAGATTACCGCTCCAACCAACTAAAAGGTGGATACACGGGAACGAACAGAAAATGACAGCGGAAGTTGAACGACGGAAAATCGGTAAGGCATTTGCACGCTACGGCGGAAAACTAAGGGCCGGAGTTCGGTTCGGCCGCGGAAATTATTTTTGGACACTTTCCGCTTTCCGCGAGCGGAATGCGATGTAAAAAAAACAATAGAGCAGCAACATCCGCCATGCTCGCGGCAAAACAATTCAAAATTAAATCTCAAAAATGGACACGAAATCTCGAAACCAAGAGATTTGTAATACGCTTACCCTTCGCATATAACATGCTCTTTAATGATGCACTTAATTACTTAACTTTCATTTACAAAATAATAATCTTAACCATTAATTACCACTCACATTATCTTAATAAATTTTACGATCCCGTTCCTTCCTAATACGAGGCCAAGTTCAAAATACGGCTCTAATGCACGAATCAATCGATAAATAATTTTTCTAAGTTTTAATAAATATTTCACGATCGAAATGAATAATTTTATAACCATTTATTATCATGATTGATAAATTAGATTGATTCTTTGGCGTCTGATGCTTACAGTTCATCATTATTCGGGTAGTCGGCTAAGAACTATCTTAAAGCTCTCCCAAATGCGTACGTATTGTTGACAGCGACGAGTGGTAGTGGGACGGCATATTGTTTTGCCCATTGAGGTGTAGAGAGATGGCACTAAGCCACCAAACTGAGGCCTGAAAAACGAAATAACAACCATATTGTTTAACTCTTCTCTCTCCTTACTTTCCTATGGATAGCACGACGGAATGGACGAATTAACATATGTAAAGCAAGAACATCAACCATCTCTTTGAAATTTAAGGCAAGTAACTCTTGAAACATATATAGGCTGCTAAGTACTGTGGATTCTACTCATTTTTACCAGAGTTTTCACTGGGAATGCGGGTTATTATAAATTTTAATAAATAGACAATTTATTTACGGAGAATGCATATGAAAGAGGTAAGTGCATACTGATTTCTAGTAAGTTATCGATGGAAAAATCGTAAAATTATTGCGTTATCCCGCAAGCGCAATAGAAAAATTAAGGGTCAACGAAGATGGCGGACTGGCTTCAGCTTCTAGTATTGGCCAGCATTATAAGTTACCTCTCCATATTCCACAATGGTTTAGCCCAACTTTTTTGAACCCCATCGAAAGAAGATCTTAGCTAGCGTATTCCCCGCGACTTTCGTAGTACATACTTGTAAATAAGAAGAGGGGGATGTAGTGCTTTTTGGATGAAGTGTTTTTGCATGTCACGGAGACTTACGTTCTGACGCATCGATCTGATATCCTCCACTCGAAGGCGCGGAGCCTAGGAGCGAGTGAAGACGTGAAAAGGTTGGGACTCAAAAAAAAGTAACAAATGAGAGGACTTGGGCGCACACACTTGACTTACTTCGCGAGTCCCCCTCGGCCATCGGACACTCGCCCTCCTCAGCGGCCCCATGGCAGTAGGAAGATACAACACTAGCTTGAAAGTGAGGTCTCAACTCCCGAGGCTGCCATTTACCCCATTCGCTAAATCCATGAAAACCTTTTCACCTAACCAGAAATAGCCTGGTCATTACTGTCTTCGCCAAAATCTCGTAGACTCAAGTTTATAACGTAATTACTTCAAGACAATTAATAGGGCGTTAATTGTATGTAATCATCTAGATTAGTTAATATGATATATAATTCATGAGTAAGACAAGGATACAATCTCTCACCAGAACTATTCTACATGTACTTGGAGGAGGCCACAAGAGAAACACATTGGACTGAGCGGAATAAAGATAAACGGAGAAGAAATAAATATGCTCCGCTTCACAGATGATATCGCAGTCATAGCTGGAAATCGCGATGATCTTCAAAAGTGACCAAACGTAATGGACCAATCACTCCAAGAATACAACATGAAAATAAGTAAGACGAAGACCAAAATCCTAGAACGCATTAATAGAGAAGCTGAGATGTAAAAGTCACCTTGAGAGGAGAGAAATTAGAGCAAGTGGATTTCTTCACCTATCTCGGAAGTACCATCACGTGGGACGGAAGAAGTACAACGTAGGTCAAGTGGAGAATAGCCCATGCTAAGAAGGCGTTCATGGGAAAAAGACAAATACTGTGCTCAAAGACGAGAGCATTACGGACCAGGAAACTGTATGTGAAAACATTCCTCTGGAGCGTAGCACTCCATGGATCGGAAGCATGGACCATTGGAAAATCTGACCAGAAAAGACTAGAAGCCTTCGAAACCTGGAGCTGGAGGAGGATACCGAAGATAAAATGGACGGACAAAATGAGAAATGATGAATTGTACAGAAGAGTAAAACAGGAGAGGGCCGTATGGAGCACCATATAGGATAGAAGTACGATATGGATTGGACACACCCTGAGACAAAATGGATTTGTGAAGAGCAAAATTGGAGGAAGAATAGAGGGAAAAGTCCCCAGAGGAAGGCCCAGGAATAGGTTCACGGTCCAAATAAAGAGGAAAATACAAAGGGAGAGATACCAGGAGGTAAGGGAAATGGGATTAGAAAGGGAAAGGTGGAGGGCTGCAGCAGTCAACCAATGTTAGGCTTGAACAACCAATGAATGAACAATTCATATGCGGATTAATTTTAAGAGACAATACTTGGACTCATATTTGGCATTAGAAAAAAATAGGACTTCTGAAAAAAATAAATCACCGCGTAAAAAGAAATGAGTCAAGTTAGAGACTTACATGGATATTTTTATTTAGTTACTTAGAATTTCAGTCATATAAGATAATATTATTGCACCATTAATAATGCAATATTTACTTCATCCTTCTTCAAGCTCACAAATGAAAAAACGACTTCGTTTCCTTCCACTGATTTATTTTCTTGGTACGACATGTTTCGACACATAGAGGTCATTTTCAAGTACAAAAAATTTTCAAATTCAAGCAAATATATACCTGGAAGGGTCTTGGGGGAGGTTGGAGAGGGGTGGAAGAATGGGTGCTAGGAGGGGGGGGGAAGGGGAAACCCGGAGAGAGGTGAGGGGTGGCGGTTATGGTGAGAATTAGGGAAAACCCTTAGGAGGACCGTGTTGGTGAGAAAGGTGGGGGCGGGGGATGGAAGGTAGAGGGAGGGGTGGGTTAACTTGGAAAGGGTCGTTAAGGTGGAGGTGGGTTATCAGCGGGTGTGGAGTTGGGCGGGAGGGATCTGGGTGTTCGTCTTTCGGTGAGGTTTAGAGAGACTTGTAGGAGGGGGGAAATCTTTTCAAAAAGGATGTCGTTTAGTAATTTACATTTACTCATGTTCCTCCTTATTTCTAGCTCCTCCTTCTTGTCCATCTTCCTCCCTTTTATCTCAAAGTGTAGTATCTCCGGTTTGAAGTCTCTCTCGTGGTTCTCTTCCCAGAGATGTTTGGCGAAATGGGACTGCGACAGATTGCAGTTCCGGTAACATCTCTTATGTTCCTCGATTCTTCTCTCGAATGTACGCCCTGTCTGCCCAACATATGCAGCACCACAGTCGTTGCACTTTAATTTGTAAATGCCACTTCTTTCAAAAGGTTGCACTTGGTCTTTTGTGTTACCCAGGAATTTTTTGAGGTTTTCACCGTTATAAAATGTCACTCTATACTGTTGTTTTGGAAAGAGGTTTCCTATTTTTTCAGAGATCATGCCATAATATGGCAATTTACACCATCGAATCTTTTCCTTTTCCATTACTACTGGAGTGAAGAGCAATTGCTGTGCTTTGAAAGAACGTTTTTTTTGGAGCATTTTGTCTATTATGTTTATGTTGTACCCGTTTGAGAAAATAAATCAGTGGAAGGAAACGAAGTCGTTTTTTCATTTGTGAATATCAACTTCCACATAGTTGAGCCTGATACCATTGAACTTCTTCAAGCTGTTGTCATTAAACGTTACAATGCGAATTCGGTCTCCATTATGATTAGGGAACTATATCGCACAAACTACCGTGACAATATTTGGACTCATATTTGGCATTAGAAAAAAAAATGGCCCAATTTTTTTCAGTGCTACCGCGACAAGAGTAATTTTGACGTCTAATAACTGCGCCTTTGAGGAATCTTGACATTAAGGGCTTTTCAGTGCCTACCAACGGTACGTCCTACCCGAGGTTATTAGAACTAAGGTTGTCACAATCGCGACAGGGCTACCGTTGGTTTGACGTCACTAGCAACCAAAACTCCCACCCCGTTTGAATGACCAGACTCTTCCTGAGCCAATATATTCCCCCGGTATAAATTACATTTTTCAGGCAGTGGGCACCCGGGTACCCGTGTGTGTCCACTGAGAACATGTACTTTCACGCCATTTTGTTTACCAATAAAAAGATGAAAAAAAATTGTCAGAGGGTATTTTTCTTTTAAAGGAGTAAAAAATGGGGATCCTGAGGCTCAGGCGAATTTATTAATTATTAATCAAGTTAAAAGCAAAAATATGACAGGGTGGACACCCGGGTACCTGTGTGTGCACATACCGTATTTTTCGGACTATAAGACGCAGTTTTTTCTTCAAAAAATTGCCTCCAAAATTCAGGTGCGTCTTATATTCAAAATTAATATAAAAAAGACGACTCGCAAGCTGATTGGTCAGTTCGAGAAAAAAATATAAAAAAATTATTTCACAATTTGGTAATAACCACAGAGTTACATATGTGGACCCCAGAAGTCAAGGGGTCTAAATGAAATTTTTGAAAAATAAAGTTATGTACAGGAATGGGATGAGAAAATATTAATCTTTTAGGTGGTAAAGGGATCCATGTGATTTTCTTGACAGGTGCTGCTATCTAGGGTAATGCCTCTTAACTACTTAGTCGGTTGTACCAAACATTTTCAACTTTGACTTAAGTTTTCTCTAAACAATGGTTTCGTTACTTAGACCCCTTGACTTCTGGGATCCTCATATATTGTTATTTAATTCTTATGTTCTGAAAATCACTCGGCAACCTTTTACCAATGATTCATAAAGAAAATATTGCTCAGCCTAGGAAGTAATTTATTTAACCCCTACTGAAAAATTAAGGTGCGTCTTATAGTCCGTAAAATAGGGTATGGGATAAAATGAAGTTCCCTCCACAAGGAGGCATAGTCACACTGATCTGCAGTCTCGCCTCAAGCCAGCCAGGGACGGGTTAGGATACAAATCAGCTGAGAGGGCCAGGTCGGTCGCCTGGGGGTCGCCATTTCAAACCTCCCCACTTCCACCCTAACGAGACCCGTCACCGCCTGCCCTTCCCTTCCCCCACCCCCTCCACTCCGCGTGACCAAGTCAACGGATCGCAACGCGCGTGCGCAAACGTTTCAATTATCGCCTCCTCGGCCGTTTGCCGGGTTAAAAAAAAGAGAGAACGGGTCCTCCCGTTGCAACTGTGATAGACGCCGAATTCGTCGAGCTCCGACCGATATAAAAAAAAATACCTACGGGTGCCCTCCGGGCGGGGAAACGTAAGCCCTTCTACCCTCGACGCCATTCTAGAGGGTTCAAGAAAATAAAAGGAAATTTCCGTAACCCGAGGGATGTAGGGACCGACGAAATAGACCCATTCATTCGCCTTCGTCGCCTAACTGGCGTTCACGGCGGCGGTTTTTCGCCAATGCTACCCTCGAGACAAAACTGCCGTTCCACAATTCAGATGACGTTATGGACTCGAATAGATTTTCGTTTCCAGTCTATGCCTCCAGAAGTCCGGATGTGGGATACTGTCAATTGCAGCAGGACACGTCAACATCGAGGAATTCAGAAATAGAAATATAACGCTCTCTTGGATCTACAGACGGATAAAATAAGAAATGATGAAGTCCACAGAAGAGTAGAAGAAGAGAAAAGGACGGTATTGAACGCCATAGAAAGAATATGAACCAAATGGATTGGACACACCCTGAGACACAATGGGTCTGTGAAGAACATAATCGCGAAGGCAAAATGGAGGGAAAAGTCCCCAGAGGATGACCCAGGAATAAGTTCGTGGACCAAATAAAGAGGAAAGTACACAGGAAGAGATACCAGGAGGTAAGGGAACTAGTATTAAACCTTGGTTACACGATATATTAACCCGTACGAGTTTATTTATTTATCTTCACTGCCCCGAATTCAGCACAATGGGCCAATTTACGTCGGGTGAGTAACAGTAACAACGAACGAAACACAAACACCCATGTCCTGGGCAGATAATATTCTACCCAGGCGGGACTCGAACCCGCGACCCTAGGGTTAGCTGGCGAGGACTTTACCCCTCCGCCACCGGGGCCGACAAGACATGACAAGACAAATGCACAAACGGGTGAACAGGGAAATAGGACCTGTTCTATTGGGTTGATGCATTCGTTCATGAACTTGTACATGAACACGTACAGTCACTTCATAAAGTATCGCGACACTTTATGCTAGCGGTTTGTATAGGTCGGCTTCCGAAGCTGGAAGTACGTTGGCTATCCTGAGCCATCTCTGTTGACTATGAGCATTTCCAGGTACAGTATGATATTTATTGAAAGTCAAGAGTGACAGAGCTACCAGAGATAGTTCAGGATAGCCAACTTATTTCGAGCTACGACATCCGACCTATACGAACCGCTAGCGTAGTGTTTCGCGATACTTTATGAAGTGACTGTACATGTTAATGTATCGTGTAACCAGGCCTTTAGATAGGGAAGGGTGGAGGGCTGCAGTCAACCAATCTAAGGATTGAACGACCAATGATAATAATATCAACATCGAAGAATTCAAGAATAAAAATATAACGCTTTATAGGATCTACACCTATAACCACCGTCTACGCCAAAATAGGGAGTGTGGCACGGGTTGATTCCACACCAGACATGCAGCACTCATCCCAGCTGATATCCAAAGCAGTCAGGATAACAATACGTGTTCAGACTAGAAACTAGGAGAGTGCTACGCAGACGAACATGTTACAGTGCAGTACACTGTTTAAGATATAACCACTGGTTTGTATTATAAATACGATTGATATATAGAGCTACAAGTTACAAAGGAATGCCGGAAATTTCATGCGGGGCATTTCATTAACATCATGCATTTCACTGTTAATAATGATGTTAAGATATTTACCACAAGTGTAAAACCTACTTTACCTAGTGAGGGTCAAATTGTCATCGATCTGACCTATCGCAACTATTATGGTCCCTTGTACGTGGGACGAAAGACATTCTAAATATAATGGTTCAGCTGTCTATTTCATTTATCTTATGCATATGACCGTTTCTACCATAATAATTTGGCTCTAGCAAAATATCTTGAACATCCGGAAAAAATAGTCCACATCAAACTTTCGTAAAAGATTTAAACCATATTTTTCCTTCGATCAGATAGAGGTTCCAACCCTAATTACCTCTACACTTCAGCAACACTGGAGTGTTCATCGTAACTATTTCTAACAAATCTAGTGCTCCCCACTGTGTTCGACCTAAATCTGAAACTAGTCCTATTTCCGATCCGGTTATTTCGTAGAGCATAATGGAAGGCGAAATAGAGGTAGAAGTCCCCAGAGGAAGACTCAGGGATAAGTTCATGGACCAAATAAAGAGGAAAGTACATAGGAAGAGATACCAGGAGGTAAGAGAACTAACATTAGGTAGGGAAGGGTGGAAGAAAGAGTAGATGGCGTCTTTTCGCAAAAAGTGAAGCCTGTTTGTACTCGTGAAAAAATGATACAACTAACACGGCAGTAACGTGCAATTCGTCGATAAATTTAAAGAAAAATGCGATGCTTTTCGGGGAACTATTCCCATTTTTCTATAAAACCATACCGCGATAGGTCTGCGAATAATACGCACATTTTCGGCGCGTAAACTGCTCAACGGGTCTGACTCTATCTAATCATCTCAGTTATTTTATTTTTTAAATTCATTTTCCTTCTGCCTTCTTCGTTTCCTACTCCATCTGTAATAACAATGCAATAACTTCTTTGTCATCAATCAAACATTTTTATTGCATTGAAACTTTTGATTCAACTTTTAAAAAGACACAAAGGTCCCATCACTTTCTCCACTCTCTCTACCACCAGCACGGATCAATACGCTCTTGGTGCTCGAGAGGATCCAGCGCCTCCCTAAAAGTCATTCAGAGGGTTCGAAATGTGGGTTTCTGACGCCCCCTTGGGAACGCGAACGAAATGGACCCATTCATCCACCTGCCGCCGAGCTGATAGTCCATAGAGACACTTGGCCTGGATACCGAATACGGCAGAACACGACGCGCGAGGAAATATACCAAACGGCACCTCTGAGCGTCAAACAGTACTTCCATTACAACAGTAGCACGCTCCGTCGGCACGGTCGATGGCGAATATGGATCCATACAAACCAATTGGGCACATTCCGTGAGATAACAGCAACCACAAAACTATAATGGACGAAGCAAGCTATGGGCGGACGACTCAATGCCCGCAGAATATACAGGTTGCCTCAATGGGAGTTGTTTATTACCGAAATGCTTGCTAACGCCAGCTGGTTGGTTGCTGTGACGTAACTGACTTCTTCAGAGACAAGCCCGCGTAAAGGTATATTGAAATACGGGTAATGAATAACGCGATTTTCTCATTCAATTCGGTGAATTATCTTCATCAATACCATTCTTTTCACAATTTCAATATTTATTATGATGATAACTACATAAACTCTCGTAAAAGAACTCGCGGAATGAAAATGTAATACAAGAATCGAGAGGTTTCTTTAAAATGTGAGAGCAAAGATTTACGTAGCCTAGAGTCTAAGTGTTCAATAGAGGCTTTTAATTGAAATCAACGGTTCAAATAATAAGATAATCGTCGCAAACCAGAGATCCCTTCTATTTCTTCTTTCGAATGAATACAGGCTACGGGCGGCTGTATTCCACGAAGTCAGTGAAGTCACACGAAAGGCCAGCCAATAGCGGCGCGGATTGGGAATTCAGATTCTTTACATGTTTCGAGGCAAACTGCATTCTACTCACCTTGTGGACGACCGAGAAAGGCCAAGGAAGGAATACGTGTAGGAAATCATGAGGAATGGGCACATGAAAAATTGTATATAAATTAACGGGAAATCACGAAGGGAAATGAGGAAGAGAGTTGCAGGAAATCAATTTTCGGATAGATGTCCGCTGGTGATAAGGTGTTTTGATCGAAATATCATTTCAGCAAGAAATCAATTGTACTGGGATTATTTTAAAGATAAATATCGGAAAAATTAGCGTAGCGTTTTTGATTCTGCCTCAAGTACATTATTTTTGACTATGTGTTCGCATTGTATGTTAAAGAATGTGAACCTCACACACAGTTATTAATAATTTTGCATGTTTTCCCATGCTAAATGGCACTTAGGCCCATGGCTAAACTCTAGGTGCTCTCACCTCTTAGAGAGTACATAATTTTCCAACTGCCATGGTAAAAGTTAAAAAAAGAATTGCCAGAATATTTATTTACTTCATCTCGTCGTATTTTTGTTCACTCCGTTGAATTGGATGGTTTCAGGTTGAGCTCACAAGAAACCACAACAGCTGAAGGAGAAAAGCGACATATGTATATTTCCACCAAACTTAATTTAGGTAAATTTCCAAACATTGCATTTAACAAATGATGTGGTACGAAGTGGAAGAAAAAAACCCCCCTCGAAATTCGCCTCGAAGGAAGATGGCTTGGTGGTGTAACTGGCTAACACACCTGACCGGCAATTGGGAGATCCGGGTTCGAATACCTGTCAAGTCAAATGATTTTTTCCCAACGAATTTCAACCCTGGTGTTAATTCAGGTAGTTTGAGCGATATGTCATTCCACGTAGCAATCGATTAATTGGGTCTCATTTCAAAGAAAAATATCTCACTTTTCCAAAGATACCGAAATATCAGCCCCTCACGGAACCACTATCCGAGATATTTGCCGAAAAAAATACCAGCCGTTTTGCATGTTAAATGGTACGCGCTAGCACTCCAGAAAGATATTATTTAATGAATAAAGAATTTATAACATCTAGATCTCATAAAAAATTAACAATTAATAGCACTCCAGAAAGATATTATTTAATGAATAACGAATTTATAACAACTAGATCTCATCAAAAAATTAACAATTTATAGCACTCCAGAAAGAAATTATTTAATGAATAACGAATTTATAACATCTAGATCTCATAAAAAATTAACAATTAATAGCACTCCAGAAAGATATTATTTAATGAATAACCAATTTATAACATCTAGATCTCATCAAAAAATTAACAATTTATAGCACTCCAGAAAGAAATTATTTAATGAATAACGAATTTATAACATCTAGCCAAGTTGGAGATGAATTTATAACTAATTTATAACATCTAGTCAAGTTGATAAATGAGTGAAGTTGGAGACTTACAGATATTTTTATTTAATTGTTGGGGCTTTCATTCACGTAAAAGGATAATATTGCACCATTAATAATGCATTATTTAATTCATGCTTCCTACAGCTGCTAAAATTAAAACGTAAAATTTGAATATGGTCTCTTATATGACTGGGTAAATATCTTGCACAAACTACTTTAAATATAAAAAAACAAACAGTCCGAATTTTTTTCGACGATAATATTATAGCTTAGAGATATTCTAGGTATCAGAAATAAAATATGAATTACTAAAAGGGGGATAATTTTCCATAAAAATTAATTTCACTTTCAATCCGGGATTAAACGTTGACACACTATCTTAAGGTGATGTTAATTCCACCAGGATTTATGAAAATTGAAACTCGAGTCTAAAGTGAGTTATATTTTTGCCGAATCTCGTGCACGATTAATTTTTTCACGATGCACAAATTCCACTCAATTTCGCGAGGATCTCCCGATTATATGGAAATGCAACGGATCTCGCCAGCTTACGAAGGTCAGAAATATTAAAAAACTTCCTTTACGTACGAGAAAAACTGGAGTCTTTATTCCTTTTTGGTAACAATACAACGAACATTTTCCTTTTTTGTAATTAGATACCAAAAATAAGGTTTAAAAGATCGCGCCAAAAACAAAGGAACGATGATATTGCCGTTAGCGTAACTGGGGTATGTGAACTTGCTTACGCTGCTTACATTCACTACATTTCAACAAGAAAACTAATGTTGTATTACTTAAAATAATATCACAAAACTAGAGGAATAACATCGTCGGAAAAATTAATCTTTCACAGTATACTGGGCAGTAAGGAGTCAACCACAAGTTGATTACAGCTGTGAATTATGGGGCGCTGAAGTGATAAGATTCTCCAGAAGCAATGGAGGAGTTTAACATAAGTGAGGGTGGAAACAAACTAGAGCAAGTCTAGTAGTTTCCTGTTTGGGTAGTTCTCTGGAAGTGAACGGGTACAGCGGTAAGGAGATAAGATGCAGAATTGCCGTGGGCAAACAAGTCTTCTCTGAGAGGAAGGAATTGACAAGGTGGGCTTAGTAGAGACGTACAGAAAAGTTTGGTGTGGACTCAATCATGGAGCGTGGCTCTGTGTGGATCGGAGACGTCTATATTTACATCTACTAACTAACCTCCGATCCGCCATATGGGCGCGTGGCAGGGGGTGTTAGGACACCTTCCGTGTAAAGATGTAAGGGATAAGGTTTTGGAAGGTGAAATGGTGATGTGTATTATGAGAGTGTATTTAGTGGAGCTCAGTATTTATTGTGGCCGCTAGTTGTGCGCGGAAAGACGAGTTTTTGCACCTATCTGTTCGGAAATGTATCTCTCTTATTTTATCGCTTCTTTCAGACCTAGAGATGAAGTGAGGCGTCATGATAATATTCACTGCGTTGCTTTGAAACACACCAGTTCTGATTTTTATCAAGCATCCTAAGCCTAGCGTGTAGCCTCCGAGTCTCTAGGGGCTCCCGCTTTAATCCTTCTAATTTTTATTGTGGCAGTGGGAGTTCTATGTATTATGGGAGTGTATTTAGTGGAGCTCAGTTTTTATCGTGGCCGCTTATTGTGCGCGCTAAGAACGATATTGTGCACCTATCTGTTCGGAAATGTATCTCTCTTATTTTATCGCTTCTGTCAGACCTACAGATGTAGTGAGGCATCATGATAATATTCACTGCGTCACTTTGAAACACATCAGTTCTGATTTTTATCAAGCAACCTAAGCCTAGCGTGTAGCCTCCGAGTCTCTAGGGGCTCCCACCTTAATCCTTCTAATAGTTAAAAACACTAGATGTTCGCTCGTAGCAGCATCTAACGAAGAGTGCTGCTTTTCTCAGTATTTTATTAACTATTTTGGTTAAATCTTTATGACCAGGGTCCCAAATGCTTGCGGCGTATTCGTGGTGTGGCCTAACCAGAGCGAAGTAGCATCTCACTTTTACCTTTACATTCGAGGACCTTCCTATCATACTTGGTCATTGCGAATGGAGGGTATACGTGGACTTGAGGCGTTTGAGATGTGAGTGTGGAGAAGGGCGGAGAGGGTGAGCTGGGTGGCAAGAAGGACGAACGCGAAGGTATTGCGCGCGGTTTGAGAGGAGAGGAAGTACTTTAGAGAAGATAGAGAAGATGGAGAAGAGCTTTAAATGTTACAAACGTTGTTTGCGTACGGCAACTCGGTGACGAGAAAAAGTTGTAGCATATTTTTTACAACAACTCCTTTTGCATTAATTAAAATAGAATGAAATTTCGTAAGTATATTACCAAAGGATTAATACAGACAATATTCAATTTTGGTGGCAATTTCTTTCTCCATTGCGACTGTACAGAGGTTTAAAGTCATGGATTTTCGCCGAAGGGCGAAAAAATGGGCACTTTTTTGTTTATGCCCTAATAACATGTCCATAAACGGTATTAAAATTTTTTCTTCTTCTTCATATAACGTATAATTAAACAAGCTAAAATTTGGTACTACATACGTTGGGATTGCTTGGGCCATTTTCTTGGAACTGAAGTTTAAACTCGGGTATCTATAATTTTTTTTCGACAGTAGTGGCGGAGGTTCGTTGGAGGCAGAATAGGTGGATGGAGGACGTATTGAAAAGAGAGGGAACGCTGAAGAGGGTAAAAGAGGAAAGAACACTGGGTAAGCGCGGTAGAGGAAGGAAGAGGATAGTACTTCTGGACGAGATAAGAAGCGGAAGACTATATGAGGAATTCAAGAGGGATACATTGACGCGCCATCCATTGGAGAGATAACCGATTAAGGTAAGTACTGTCCAAAAACCTACCAATCAGCTGCCGGAATACTTTAATGAACTTCTTTTGCTGATGGTGTTGACATATAATCTTAGAACAAAGAAAATACACGTGGGCGACGGGTTTAAATCAATTTAATTAACACTAAAAACGAAATAAATACGTTCTGCCATCGACAATGCTTACGACAACCAACCGATAGCAATCAGGCTAAACTAGACACTACGTCTTCAAACGGCTAACGTCTACATGTTGTAATAACAAGGCCTAAGGGAAATTCAAGTTGAAGTCATCCAGGCCTGCAATTGCAATGTCCGAGCGATAAACCCTGAAGGTTATTTTTTTTTGCAAAAACCGAGAGACGGCTAGAGACTAAGGAATCCTGATTACAAGCCAGGCTTATTGGAATCCCAAGGGAGACTGGGACCCCAGATGCGTCCGAGAAGGGAAGAAAAAAGTCTACCTCTCCGGAACTCAGGAAATCCGTTTACCCTCAACTAACCAATACTGAAAGTAGGTCATGGCCACAGGGCCGCAGGGAGACCACGAGTCCTTACGCTTTGTGCTAGAAACTTATCGATGATCAATCGTTATATAAATCGAGTATTTGTATATACATCCACTTTCGCAAAATAAATTAAAAGGATATTTCCGTCAATAAACCAAAAAAACCAACTTCACCAGGAAAAAGTATGTCGTGCTGCTGTTAGCGACATCATTCCGTGACGTCATCCCCACTGGTTCCGATGACATAGTGTTCCCCCGCCGCCAAGCGCGCATAATTTGAAAAACAAAAAGATATTTTAATGATACAACATATGTATTCCGATAAAAATTCATGCCCTGCATATTAAGAACACTACGTAAATCAAATACGAAAAATAGTTATCATTTAACAATGCAAGTTTGAGGTTGGTCGTTCCTGAACGAACGGGTCCGAAGGAACGGGTCCGAAAGAACGGGTCCATGGATCGAACGGGAGGACCGAGGACCGACTTCCATGGAACGACCGTACCTTCCGGTCAGTCGGTCCTTCGTTCCGGACGGTCCTGCGTTCTTTTTGGTCCTTCGTTCTTTTCGGTCCGTCGTTCCTTTCGGTCCGTCATTAATTTCGCTCCTATCTTTTAGAGATAGGATGCTCTTTGTAATACCACCAAAATTCATCTGCTGATGCTAGCGATGCAATTAGCAGTACTTTTTCCTTTTTTTAAATTAAACCTATTTACGAAACCATGTAAAAAGTTGTTAATATCACCTTCCATCTTTAATTTAATCCAACATTCTTATACGCCGACAATACGGTATTCTGGGTAGTTCACATTTTTTTTTACTTTCTTGAAACACCAAGACGATGTTAAAATAAAAATACACGACCACTAATAAAAAAGAACAGTGAACGAGTGAAAAAGAACGGTGAACGAGTGAAAAGGAACAGTGAACGAGTGAGAAGGAACGGGTCCCTTAAAAAGGAAACGGTCCAGAGTGAACGAATACCCAAAAATGATCGGGTTCGCCCATCTCTAATGCAAGATACCCCGTTCAGTCTTTGTTTTGATTAACTACGACGCAGCGGGTTCTCCTTAAAGACGCGATGACGTCGAAAATAATGGCCGACTTTGTATGGCCGCTTGATCATACGCTGCCCGAGCGCTACTCACTTCTTCAATGGAAGATGCGATCCCTATCTCAACCTGTTGCGTTCCGTGCGGCCCTTAAGATCACCAATGGCCATCGCCGCGAGGAAAAATGAAAAGGTTCCCACAGCCACTCGACTGGGAGGGGATTCTCTAAAGATGGCGCCTAGTCGTGACTCACAGAGGATCTCTTTCAGAGTGTTCTTTTCCCCCTAGGCGGCGGCGGCGGAGGTGATAATGTCAAGATACTTCGTAGGCGTCGTATAAAAAGACTGGGAAGGAAATCTCGCGAGACACCCCACTACGACTCTCTTCCCGTGCTTGAAAACGGCACAACAAATCACCTCTACCAACAACTAATATCCATAAAAACTCCATCGACGAAATCCTCTATTTTCAACCAACGACCACTGCTCAAAAAAGACCACAAAACCAGGAAACAGTCAGTAAAAACATTCGTGTGGACCGTGGCACTCGTGTCGAGTCTGACGAACGTGGAAGCAACACACATTTTGGCCTTCTTTAGCCGTAGCATAAAAAATGTTCATTAAAGCAATTACCCTCTGCACAAACGGTGGTTAAGAAAGTGTATCACAAACATAGATTAAACAAAATTGTCACACGTCCTTACTATATTTTGTGATACCAATTATCCTGATGGTTCCTGTATAACAAAGACTGTTTCCAACTGCTTCAGTAAAACTTGATTAGTTCAAACATCCATACAAAAGGCTGCAATGCTCAGTTCAAAACACATTTTGTAATATGCACTACAATAATCCCTCCTCAAGAAAAATAAAAGATTTGAGGGATGAATTCTCACAGATAATAGCATAAAAACCGACTAAAAGTATGTTTGATTCATTTAAAATGTTGTGAGTAGTAATTTTTAATGGTTAATGGATGGATTGTAAACATGGACCATTGGGAAAGCTGACCAGAAGAGACTAGAAGCCTTAGAAATCTAGTGCTGGAGGAGGATGCTGAAGATAAATTGGACGGACAAAATAATAAATGAAGAAGTGTACAGAAGAATAGAAGAGGTAAGGACCATATGGAACACAATACAGAGAAGAAGAACCAGATGGATTGGACACACCCTGAGACAAAATGGGTTTGTGATAAATATAACTGAAGGTAGAATAGACGGAAAAGTCATCAGTGGAAGACACATGAATAATTTCATGACCAAATAAAGAGGAAAGTAAATAGGAAGAGATACCAGGAGGTAAAGGAACTAGCATTAGATAGGCAAGGTTTGGAGAGCAGCAGTCACCCAATCTAAAGACTGAACGACCAATGAATGAATGATCACTACTTAAATACGGGAACAGATGGAGGAACTGGGTTGGAGCCGTTAGAGACTCAAGACGCTACACTCTGGACTTTCATTGCTTGAAAATTTTTCATCAGGCGAGTTTTAATTCGACAGGAGGATATTATTACAACCTCACGCTATCGGTCAACAACTGATAGATGCGGGAAAATATTAGCTATATACAGTTCCTAACTGACAGGACTCATACTCTGCCTGAGAGTAATCGTAGAGAAAAGAATACATGTGAACAAGCCATTGTACATCGCATTAGCGGTCCTGGAGAAAGCCTTCGTCAATGTTGAGTGGAGCAAGATGTTCAGACTGCTCGGTAAACTCGGAATGGATTACAACAGATGAATTATCTAGCTACTATACAGAAAGCAAGTCGTTACAATGCGAATGAGAGCAGGAAGTCAGATAGAAGCTAAAATTATCAAAGGAGTAAAGGCTGGGACACAATCAACGTGTACGTGTGACGCGAGACGTTAACGGGACAACGGGAGACGGGGAACGCAAGTCAGCGGTCACAATCGACGTTAACGCGGCCCGGAGCAACAATTGACTAACGCAGACGCAGCTAAGAGATCAGTGTAAACAAGTGTGGAAGTAAATAAGTTGTCTTAGCCAAGAGCAAGCTTCAACAGTTGGATGTATGTACCGACAGATGGCTCCCATTCCCGGATTCTCAGGACTATTCTGATTGGTTTTCCGTGTACGGAACACGGGAAGAGATGAAAGTTGCCCATCTCTCGCGTGCACGTACTCCCCGTACACTTTGATTGTGTCCGTTCGCTATACTTTCCCGTCAGCCATCTTTACGCATATTCCCGTTAACGGCTCACGTTACACGTACACGTTGATTGTGTCCCAGCCTTAAGACATGGAATCAATCTTTCGCGAGCACTGTTCAACATCTATTTGGAGGAGGTCATACGAGAAGCACAAGAAATTGACTGAACGGAATGAAGATAAAAGGAGAAGAAATAAACATGCTCCGCTTCGCAGATGATATCGCAGTCATGGCTGGAAATCGCTGTGATCTTCAAAGATCACCAAACGTAATTACCAAGTTTTCAAATAATAAAACATGAATATAAATAAAACGATTACTAAATTCATAGTATGCGGAAGAGAGGAGCTGAGTGTATATATCACCCTGAGAGGAGAGAAATTAGAGCAAGTGCATTCCTTCACCAATCTCGGAAGTACCATCACGTGGGAAGGAATAAGTACAACGGACATCAAGCGGAGGTAAGCCCAAGCTAAGAAGGCGATCATGGAAAAAAGACAACAGATATGCCAAAAAAAGATGTGAAAACATTTGCGTGGAGCGTGGCACTCTATGGATCGGAAGAATGGGCCATTGGAAGAAGCATGGGCCAGAAAAGACTGGAAGCCTTTGAAACCTGGTGCTGGAGGAGGATGCTGAAGATAAAATGGACGGAAAAAATAAGAAATGATGAAGTTTATAAGAGAGTAGACGAGGAAAAGACCATACGAAACACCATACAGAAAAGAAGAATCACTTGGATTGGACACACCCTGAGACACAACGGGTTGGTGAAGAACATAATTGAAGGTAAAATAGAAAGAAAAGTCCTCTGAGGAAGACCCAGGAATATTCAGGACATAGACAAATCAAAGAGGAAGACACATATATAGAGCTACCTGGAAGTAAGGGAACTAGCAATAGATAGGGAAGGGTAGAAGGCTGCCAATCATTCTTAGTTTGATTGACCAATGAATGAATGACGCATAAAATATAGGAAGTTGCCACCAGTATACAGAATCCATTTAGAAGTTTACTAAAAACTAAACAACCTGCAGGATATTCGTCATTCTTAGCAAACTAGGCCGAGAAGAATAGCATCTCTTCTATAACTTTTTCACCAGTGGATCTTCCCACTATTCGCTTGATGAGATAGTGGGAGGTTTTTATCGTATCCCAGTTTTAATTATATGAAACGTCAAGTAAATGTCGAATATATCATACAGACATACAATCATGTAAAACAAGCATACACGACTGTTTAACAAGTTAAATTATAATTTGTTAAACCAATGTTTATATACTAATCTGAGTATTTATTGACAGTTTTACTGTTTTAGGAGGATCAGGGGCAACTAATGAAATCGCATTTAGACACGATATTTCTTAAATTATTGCATTATTGCTGAGAAACTCTTCGAAAAGATAGCCGAATTGTTGCTGCTCTACCATAAACAATGGATTCTAGTCCATATCATCCCTTGTGCCTATCTAAAATAATAAAATAATTCACATCATATTCTAAATCGTGGAACCTATATTCTGTTAATTTTGTGTATTTCTTCATTTTGACGAATTTTGAGGATACAAACATGGAAAACAATCTCATATCACTGTTTAACATATTTGTATGGCTGAATATCATGCAAATGGGTCGTAAGTATCTGCAGAAGAGCTGTACATGAGTTTCTCTGTACATCAGTTGTAAATCAATATGTATATAAACGATCTTTAAATGAAAGAAAGATCAATGGTCAAACTACAAATGGTTGCTCTTGAAATGTAACACAGAATTAAACCTGTTAAATTATATTAAGATGAGACTTGAATAGGTTGCAGGGAAGATTTCCCGCCTTAAAATATTTAGCGCTATACTCTATTCGGAGGTATAATGACCCAAATGTACAGTGGCGGAAGAAATTAACGCAAAATTTTTCGCGCGCCGGAATGCGGAATTTTTTGGAACTTCTAGGAGCAGTACACACTCCAAAGACTGGCAACACTGAGGAAAACATCGTCTACCGCAAATATTTGAAATCCGCCTTGCAGCTCACATTTGTCGGAGCCTAGAACTTAGTCATCAATCGCCTTATTTTTGAGCTTTCGTCTCATATTATTCGCACATTCAGTCGCGGTGCATCGTTGTGTTTCTTTCAGCATGGTTCTTACGTCGAATGATATCATTTAAACAGAAAGCCTGATTATAAAAAATATTCACTATCCCACCCAATTCAGTATACTATATGCTAAAATCTTCATCTTCTACCACCAAGGGATATTTGTTGTGGTCGATTTTCCGAGGATCTTTTTGAATGACGCGTACTGTCTTTTTCACCGAAATGATATAAATCGAGATTTATCCTCACCAAATGTCGATACAAAAAAGATTTAATTGAAATAAGTATAGCCTACGTGATGTAATTTTTCACGATTTTCCATTTGTAGACTGACGAAGTTCCTTTAACGGATATTTATTAAATTCAAAACGGATATTTATCAATGAATCGTTCTTGTCCCAATATAAATTCGTCCTTAGTTCGTCAGAATGGGATTAAACTATGAAAACATACGTAAATGTATATAATTTCACTAAATAAAAATAAATGTGCTCGCATCGATACCGAATAATCTAGGCATATTTTCCCGATATTTCTTTCATCTTAACACAGGAAGCTTGATGACGAGCTGTCCACTGTTAAGCTTTATCTAGTAAATTTTATCTAGTAGGCAGGATATACGAATAAACATTCAGAAAAGTTTACCCAAATTAGGTGTAGTTATGGATAAACAACTCTATTACGTCTGATTGCATACTATCTTACATGCTTAGCTATAAATTCGCCGCACATATGAAATTAACAAAAAGCCTTTGAAATGAGTTCAGTTTGGAGTAAAATATCATTAATGAGATAAATTAATAGGTAACGGTTAATGTTGTAGCTGTCAGATGTATTTGGCTAGCTAAAGAGTGGTCCGTGTTCGATTTTTAATGAACGCAAATGAGGGTTTATATAATTTTCCTCATGTTGGCGATATGAATGAATGTAGTGTGTAGCTGCAATGACTGGCTGATAATATGAAATTTTTTAAATACAAAAGAGATAAAATTTGCCGAATAAAAATAATTTTACTCGACCAGAAATAGAATGAAAAACTCAAAAATGTCTCGACCAGGGGTGGGATCACGGTTCTTTTCTTCTCATGGTCGTTATTGTCATCCAAAAGGCAAGCCGCATTAGTAGGGCAATGCATAAGGTCCTGGGAGCGCACTCCATTGCTATGTAGCACCCGATCTTTCTTGATGACGATCACGTTTTAGAAATCATGAGCGTACTCAAACAATGTTATTATAAAGAACCATGATTGCGATTCAGGTTTGCTACCCAGTAACAACTACTGAACTTTCTTATGACAAGGCGAATTTATGATGATGTTTCGTATCCTTTCGGTGAATTTATTTGCGTCCGAATGCGTTACTGTGAACTAAGTTACTGTGAACTAAGTTACTTTTAAAATGAGTGGTGGTATTGTCTACGAACGTTTAAAATAACTAAAGGATAGGAAAAAGCATACTACTCTCCCAGGAATACAAACAGAAAGAAGTAGTTCTCAGATTTCACCTCATCAGCCCAGAACATTCCAATCAAACGCCATAAGTTCCCCTCATGCATGGGTTTGGAGGCCAGCTACCTTAAGTCTGTGTTAAAGCAACGAGCAATCTTGGAGGACTCTTGAGGATCCCTCGAGTTTTCCCCGTGTCTATACAAAGCTTCACCAATACTAATCCATTCAAAATCGGAATGTATGAAGGACGCATTATATTGATTTGGGAAATAACATGCCTTTAATAAGAGCTTACTTTCCCCTTGTGTTGCGAGCGATACCTTTTCTGCCATAGATAATGTTTTGAACGCCAGGCGTTTAACTCACAGGAAAGAAGTGGTATTTGACTTCTCTTACGCCCTTAAAAGTATTCGACGGGGACTTCCAATTTTTTCGATCGCGACGAGCCTTTTCTTTCTGGTGCAGCAAGTATTTGAAACCTGTGCGTTATTCACAACAACAAACCACCCCGACCATCACCACCCGGAACTTGGCCAAGGTTTACTGATGACTACTTCATTGAGACGAGCGTCGATAGACGAACAAGCAGAGCGGACACCGCAAGCAGACATACTGTTCAAAGTTTTAGCGGCCTCTCCCAAAATTCTTGGAGGAAAAAAAGATCTCATTAGTCTTTAAGTATGCCTCATTTTTCTCCCAGGCGGAGGAATCGGATAGTAGGTTTGTAAAAGGCAAAAACATTAGTCGAAAAATTACCCGAAGAGGTGTTGCGCCTTCGACTTTCACCCACTGAACTTTTATTTGGTGTTTAAAAGTTAAAAAAAAAAAATTTCTAACTACTATCAAACGAAATTCATTAAATTCATGTCCGCTATAATAAGAACTATGTTTAATCAAATGTATATCAATATTCATTTTTCGTCCGCAACTAGGAATACTTACGAGTTCACAAATGTCAAAAATCTAGGAGATGGTTCAAAACAAATCATGTAACATAGATGGAGCGGGCTGCTCGTAGCGCAGCGTTCATTATGAGAAAAATAAGAGAAACAAACGTTTTTCTACCCTCTCAAACGAAACAATCCCAAATTAAGATGCATTGAGGAAAATCGTGGAGGAAGAATGGGAAATGAACCCAGTAAGATGATACCAAAATGTGGGCAACTCCATGTTACAAAGACTTGGTCAGGAAATCGAGAATGGAGGGGGATGCATTGATTATTAGGCTAATAAACATCCACATTCTTTATGCAAATACCAGCATATTTCTCGATGTTCCTTTGCTGTGATTATGTGTATAGCTCAAATTGAGAGAATTATTTTTAAATTCACTCGTTCTAAATAAAGCATTATAGTGTCCCTTTTCAACATCCGTTAAAATACATTACCACTAAGAAATGAAAATATGACCCTGTAAAAAGTCTGTTAATATCTTCATGTGGGGGCACTCACAACTTTAACTTCCATTGAAGCAATAATATTGCGACGCATTTGAAGAGGAAAAGATTCTTTAGCAACGTAGCAATCGTATAATCTTTGATGGTGCACATTCCTAATTTGCACTCCATTGGCTACTCTGTGGATTTATGAGGAGTATACAAATGACCATAGGGAAAATATCTAATTACTGCTTAGTCACTACATGGAAAAGATGATTTTGAGTATTTTATCACTTTCACAGGGGAAGATAGGAGATGCATTTTTGTCGGAGTATTACTAAGGCGTGGGTATAAAAATGCTGCTCATAAAATTTAACTGCGTAATTTTAGCCAAACATTTTTCACTGCGAATATGTCAAATGGTATTTGAGTGATTCATTAATTTACCTTATCCTCTAAGTATTATTCTCCATCTTCTAAGTTGAACTGTTGAACTACACGGTTAATGTATTGCTCATAGCAAACCTAGAAAGCAATGCTGAGAAAGCTTCAAATACCGTTTTCAAGATATTTTGAAAAAAATTCCACACTTGTTTGGTCTCTCACTCAGATAAGTAATCGGTATTTACAAGTTCGGCAGATAGAACCAAACTCTAATTCCTAATAAAAATAATTGCCCTCTTTACTAAATCATTTCAAAGTAATTTAAAGGTGAATGTAGCATCAGGTAAGGTCACTAAATCGAGTAACTGACACAACCAGAGATCCGGTCTATACCCTCCTTCATGAATAGCTTTTCATTGAGTGGTAAACTGGCGAATGAGTGGATATGAGCATCACACGACAGACAGGACGTAGAAATCAAGTGGGGCCGAGTACCCGAGAATGGGAAGTAAACATCTCATTCGACGACCAAGGAGACCGCTCTGATTCTTTTACAAAGCCCGAATATGCGTAAAACTCACACACTCATGGTTGAGGTCAATATCCATGCCCTGGGCCTTCCGTGGATTCCTGCGAAGTTTTGGCTGCAATAAAGTCACATCGCGTAGATTAATTATAAAGGCAGTAAAAGAGGCCACGCCAGGATTTGAACCCCGGGCATTCTTGGCCGCAGACGAACACTCTCCCTCTAGGCTACTTCATCGATCAAGCGAAATTCGCGTCCAGTGGTTCTTACTATACAACGAAAAAAGGGAATTCTAATGTTTCCTTTAAAAACTGGACCAAATAAAATGTTCTGGATTTTTGAAAGTAGTTTTCAGAAAGTAAATAATATTACGTTAGAAGTAAATAAGAAATTTAAGTGTTTGAGATGACCTGGATGCACGAGGGCGGAAACTTACGTAGGGTTTCAAGGTATTGGAAATTCTCGTAAAGAAAACTTTTCTCCGCATGGAAACCATTCTATTCAACCAGATTTCCCATACTTTTACTTGAAATTCACAGGATAATACGCCCAAGTGTTAATTGTAATGCATCATATTTCTCGGAATTAGTTTGAGGTCTATTAAAACGATGTTCATCCACAGCTATTCCCTGCACGAGGAAATACGTTTTATTGTCAGTGAATTTGATCTGGAGAGTAAAAAATTTTTATGTCCCAACAAACAATGCTTTCATCGTATTGTTTCTTAAGTTTCAATCAAGAAAATTTTTTTGAACGGTCCAAAGCTAAAAAAAATATGGTAAGCATCTCTACATAATCAACTACGACTTCGGAACCTCGACTGGATGCGGGTCGAAGCAAGCTCATCACGTTTACAACTCCTAGACGATCTCGCGAACCTAAACCTTATTAGTATGACTATTTACATGACGCGTAAAATCGTTATCCATTCATAGAGAGTTTGAATATTCCCGGTTTCCATATGCTGTCTCATTGTTGTCAAGTTGCCGAAGGAAAAGCGATTTCAATTAGTTCCCGTGTACGCCGCATTTAAACGCCAATGAGTTTTGCGTTAATTTTTTCCGCCACTGTACTTCCCAAAACGTTAGAATTAAATAAGTATGAATTGTCATAAAAATAGACCATCATAGCCTACGCATTGAACATTGCATAATAGACCGTCATCATAGCCTACGCATTGAACACATATTGAACTGCGGTTTAAGTATACTTCGCTATCTGCATTCATTATTTTTTTCACCTATTCTTTCCTATGATACTAGTCTTTCATTGCGCAGAGAAAGAGGCCAAGTGCGTGAAGTTTTTTTATCCTTAGCATGATAAAACTTTCTAAAAAGTGTATCCCTGGATTTTTTATGTCAACTAATAAATGCCAAGTGGCCAAATCCATTTTTTTACTTACACCCTCATTTCTCGCTTCATTCGTCCGCCATCATTTGTGATACAGGACTCTCTCTCTCTCTCTTAATTTTAGTTTGTGCGTAAAACTTTAATTAGAAGCATTTCCCCCAACTTTTTCTATACAGGGAGCTCGAAGTATTAATTGGATTACTCTGCAAAAGTTTGCACCACGATCCTGCTTCGTTTTTTTTCATGTCTCTCTCTCGTTTTTTTCCGCCGGCCTGAACTTTTTTTTTAATATTTTCAAACGCCAGAGGGGAGTGTGTCTTTGAGATAGCTTTTAACGCCCAGCGCGTCAAGATCGTCTGGTTAATGTCTCAGGTCACGATCTTCTTGAGGCGGGTTTTTCGGCGATTGCTCCTGACGCAGATGGCGGCGAAAAATAGCTCCTTCCGCAAGGATATTAAAAGCTGATCTGCCATTTTCAAAACCGTTCTCTCTTTGCAGTTCGCTCCACGAGAAATGAGCAGTTTTACGCAAGAACTATTCATATAATTACATTTCCGCTCGTTACTGCATTCATTTGTTTCCAAATTCATTAACTAACAGGTGTGTGATACTATTTATACGATACGATTCATTAACTATGAGCGATACGATGGCACTTTCTGCAAATAGGTATTTTTTCCTTCTCATCTTTCAACCATTTCTAAATCCAAACTAAATACCACTTACAGTGAACTTAGTGTAATGCACTTTTTTGGATCAATTATCATTCGCATCTCCAATCCGAAAATGATTTAATAATGGTTGCTGATAGCGCAGTAAACTTTAGCCGCAGGTTAAATACATCGTTTACGATGAAGGCCCAATTCATCAGCATTCATAATAATTTATTCTTGCATATTCGGAAACACGTAATTAATATTTCGAATAGAGTGTAGGGCTAAATATCTCAAGAATTGAAATCTTCTCTGAAACTCAATTGAGTCTCATCTTAATATAATTTTTCTTGTTATATTGTGTTACATATTTTTTGCATCCATTTATAGCTTGGCCATTGATCTTAAGACTTATTTAAATGTCGTATACATGTATACATATTGATTTGCGACTGATTTACAGTAACACTCATGTACAACTTTACTGCGTACATTTTACGGCTCATTTGCTTGACATTTAACTATAAAAACATTTATATATATTTTTTACATATTATTTTTTAACATATTTTATAAAAACGTGTAAAACAGTCGTATGATTGTTTTCCATGTTTGTATCTTCAAAATTCGTCAATAGCAAGAAATACGAAAAATTAAATGGATATGGTTTCATGCAGAATAAAAAACACTTGGTTATCTCCCACAGATTTATTTGCTGGCACGACGGGTTTCACCACACTGTGGCATAATCATGTGCCACAGTGTGGTATGTGTTTTTATTCAACATGAATATAGGACAACTTGCACCAAGTACAGCCTGATACAGCCCAATTTGAAAGGATACAGATGGCCCAGTTTAGATTAAAATGTGAATAATTTTATTATTTCAGATCCTTGTGTTTCAATTAAGTGTCAAATCTTGTAGTCATTCATATCGCAATATTCTGATGGTAATGTATATTTTTTAAATCTTGTTATCATACTTAGTACGGAAGGCATTATTTTCGCATTTTTGACCGTCAATTTGTAGTGATTCGCCATGGGGGTTCTTATCTTAAGGTTACCACACATCAAATGCACCAATGATGGTAGCATGGTAAATTTTGAAAAACACATTTCCTGCACTAACATACCAACATGTATTGGTAATCGAATGGAATGATTTGATAAATTGTATCCCTTCTCGTCTTCTCGCGGCATCCATTTTTTTCAAGATGGCTAACTCAATCCCAAATTCCTCAAGAGCTAATAATGATAGAGGAGCAATGATAAAACCTTAGCACTTTGAAAAATTTGGAAAACATTTCTCCAACTTTTTTTTCTTACATTTATTTTCGCTGCAATTGAACTGGAACTCCACACTTGTCTCGACGTCTCCCATCTTTGTGACACACGTCTCCCATCTTTGTGATGGCTTTCCACTCCACACTTGTTTGCGTAAAACTGGTTTTTGAATCGAGAAAACTGTGCGAAGGAGGCAGGTCTAAGAGTTTTTGCACTTTGGGCAATTTATAGCAAGAACAATGTTGCTGAGTCGTTTATACGTGGTACAAACTCTATCTTCTATGAGCGAACACGAATGTCTACACGCTCACAATCAGCCAATTTTGGACTCCATCTCCTCATTTGTCAATAGATATTAAAAATATGCAGCAGATGGACAACAAAGATCCGAAAAAGTAGGTGTAAAAGATTAAAAACTTGGGAGTTTGAGATCCTCCTCGTCAGAGACATACGGCGATTGTAAACTAGCTTGGCACGGTAAATTTGCCATTTTTGAACTTCAATTTCTCCGATGGGGGAGTTACTGAACGTAAGTGTGCTTTCAGAATACAAATATATATAAAACTGCAACATATGATTAATACTTAAAGGTTGAAATTCTACTCGAAAGAGATTTATGGCGGTTCTAAACCAGCGGATAATTGAGAAGAAATTATTCGATTTCAAGTACAAATAAATATTTACAAAAGAAACACTGAGTCCTAAAAATGTATTCATTGTTTACATTTGTAATCTCTGATATACATTTTTATGATATACATGAAACATTTTCAATCTGGACATATATGAAAGGAGTGTGCTTCGTTGGTTTGGCCCTGTTGAGAGAATGGATGAGAGTCGAATAACGAAACAGATATATAAGAGTGAAATGAATGGTGCGAGAAGTAGGCCAAGAAAGCAGTGGTTGAATGTAGTGGAGGAAATTCTTTGGAGGAGGGATGTTAGGAGTCTTAAAAACAAGAGGGCGTGTATGAAGCACTGTATGGGGGTAAATGAGGCAGAAGAGTTTTGTAATGATAGGTCAGTATGGAGGAAATTATTGAAGCAGAGTTACGTGTACAAATATGTATTTATGAGTGAAACTTAGCGACTCTGCCTACTCCAGAAGGGAATGGCGTGATGGGTATGTATGTATGTAAAAATTTGATATCTTTGTGCTTGTGCTTGTATGAGTTATCTGAGGAGTGTTTGTGGAAAAAGGAGGATTGATAGGGTCAGGAATGACTGGGTAATAAATGAGTGTGTATTAGATGCTCCAGTAATGGACGTGTATGAAAGGAGTGTGCTTCGTTGGTTTGGCCATGTTGAGAGAATGGATGAGAGTCGAATAACGAAACAGATACATTAGAGTGAAATGAATGGTGTGAGAAGTAGGCCGAGAAAGCAGTGGTTGAATGTAGTGGAGGAAATTCTTTGGAGGAGGAATATTAGGAGTGTTCAAAACAGAAGGGCGTGTATGAAGCAGTGTTATGGGGGTAAACGAAGCAAAAGAGTTTTGCAAGGATAGGTCACTATGGAGGAAATTATTGAAGCAGAGTTAGGTGTGCAAATATGTATTTATGAGTGAAACTTAGTGACTGTGCCTAACCCGGAAGGAAACGGCGTGATTGGTGTGTATGTATGTATGATTGCAGTCATGTGACCAAAGTTTCACCGGATGCGATGCGATTTTACCGCATTATCGATATGCTACTTGTATGCAAAATAGAAGCCAGTCTTTTTTCATTGCAAGTGCTAACCTCGGTCGATTACTATCACTATCGAACCCTAAAACAGCCATAAAAGTCCGTGCCTACATATCGAAGCATCGCTTGGAAGCGACTTCCAAAACTACTGTCACGGAAGTGAATTCCATGTGCAAAGGCACCTTAATACCATGATTATCTCTTTTGGCCTCACTGAATTCACTCTGTTGTAACAGGTTTCACTACCGCTGAGGGAACGGTTGCAAAACATGTCTTTAGGAACAAGGTATCAAGCTAGAGGGTTCGAGGTAACCATGGCAGTTGAAGCACCAGAATTTCCACGTGCATTCTTTCTCGATAAAATTAACGGATGAGAGGAATAAAGCTCATTTTACACGACATTCCACTATTTACAACTCCATGTTTTTCTCAACCGGGCGTGCATTTATTTTTTGAATCAGTGCAGAGGGTATTTTGCCATCTCGCGCTCATGCATTTCCGCATTTGTTCTTGCAATTCTACGCTTTACGCGACGTTTTCATAGTTACATAATTGATTATTTTGGTAGTTTCTGTAGCGTTTGTAATAAAGCCGTAGTGTGATTCATGTTGGTGAAGGTGAATTTCTTCACTCTAGTTCATGTTGGTGATAAGTCTAAACTAATTGTAAGTCTAAACCCTGCTAAACACCCTGGTGGTGGCTTGCAGGGTAATAAGGAGACGTAGATGTAAAATGGGCATAAGATTTGGTAGTTGGGCGAGGAGAGGTGGTTAAACAGGTTTCGATCGCTTCCCTAACAAGGTATCTCTTACCGGGTTTTACCGGGTTGTGGCTGTTATCACCCAAGCGTTGAGTTTGTGACAGGCGTGAGAAAGCCGCGGCCGTTATACATTAAGCAGGCTGTCAACAGTTATCTGAATAGCGCTCTGCGGGTTATATAATCATTAGGATTACTTTCAGAAAAACCTTTTGACACGGCCAATCCAGCAATCAAAGCGGCTATGCACAGGGAGTTTAAAAAGATTTCACATTCATCCATTATTATCAGCATAAGGAGATTTTCAACATGGCCACAGTTTACATGAACAATGCCCCGCAGTTGGGCTGAAGGGTACATGAAAGAGTATCTTATATTTTTTTAATTCGAGAGACAATTTTGAAACCGATCTCGTGTACCATGCAAGCCGGAATTTTTTGGTTGGTACTCCCATGGCGGTGCGAGCAAATTCTTTTTTCATTTCCTTTTCTTTTGTATTTTTCTAACCTCTATTGAGGCAGATGGAGAGGGAATAACGACATCAAAATGTAGCTTGACAATGTAAGAGAAACAATTGCACTTTTCCACAAATTGCTTTAATGTGTACAACGCGTCTTGTACCTGATGATGGCTCTGTGAGCCGAAACGCGTTGTACGCATTAAAGCAACTTGTGGAAAAGTGCAATTGTTTCTCTTACATTATGAAGAACTTCCACGATATCACGCCTGAATCTGTTGAATTTATGTAGCTTGACAACCGAAATACCAATCATATTGTTTAACCCTACTAGCATGAATATACATAATGGATTCAAATGTTTGGAATCGTTGCCTAGGCTACGTGTTGCCTACATTTCCACTTTTAGTTCACCCAGTCATTGGCGCTACTTGGAGAAAAGTCTTCTCAGTCGACTCGTAAAAGGCCGTTGTTAATTGTTGTTAACGTGAGACTGGTGAATATTCAATAACGATTGAAGAGATATGGACTACTTGATGCTGTGAATAATAGCTGGGTATTTTTTAGACCTAGAAAATACTTTGTAAATGCAAGAGAGGAAATATCCACTATACGAAATTGTATAAGAGGCCTATGAAACTTCCATCGTGAGCCTTTTCTCTGCTGTATGGATCTTTTACAGTTAATTTACAGATACATTTCTTTGGTTTATTACCTGTTGAGAGCCTTAGGAATCAGAAGGTATGGTAGATTGATGTGGATGTTAATGTGTAACATACTATTCATGTGTGGCCTCGGATTAGTTTCAACAATCTCTCCTTTATCTGCTATTGCTTTTTGATTCTTCCACTCTTAATGTTAGGAAGTGACTTCAACAAAGGCTAAAATGATAGTTATTAGCGCAATTTCTTATCCATGGATGATATTGCCAGATCTTGGTTTTGAAATCCTTATAGTACTGCATGTCTTTTAATTCATTCCACTTTTTTCACCTCGCATTATTATTAAATTGCCGTAGAATGATATTGACGAAGTGCTAAGAGGTCAATTGTGCACTTGTGTAATTAAATTTGGAGAGGAATTAAATATATCTATAGACCGGACAATATTAAAAAAGTGTGTTCTTACGCCCCACGTGTAGTACTACATTTTTTATCCACTGCATTATGATTACTGGTAAGCAAAACCAATAAGACGTGATTATTTACGACCTGTAGACTGCATTTACATTTGAACTGTCATCTTTCATCACTAGACGGCGACTCAATTGAAAAAGTTGTTTGTTTGCGGAGTTCAAAGGCAACAGTTTTTGGCGACGAGTCAACAATCCATATGTATTCATGCCTACTAGAGAAAAGAATATAGAACAGAAGACTGCAGTCACTCCGTTAAAATTGAATTATACTATTATTATTATTATTGAATGACAGCCGATAATGATAAAGTTTCCACATTTTGATTACGTCGTCGTGGAAATAGGACAGAATTAACTAGTCTTTAATTCAGTTTGAGCGAGATATTTCTCCAGCTGACATAGCGACAATATGGTTTATTTTCAAAAATGGTCGAGAAAACATACAAACTACAAACTGTTAATTTTTATCGATATCTAGGAGTTATATATTCGCCATTTTTTTTAAATAAAGTCTCTCTGAAGTACATACACGTACCATTTCCCACATAATGTAAAATGGCTGGTATTTTTCGTCAAAAATCTCGGAAAGTAGTACGATAAGAAGCTGAAATTTTGGTATGTTTGGAAGAGTAAGACATTTTTCTTCAAAGTGAGACTTAATTCATTGATTTCTAGGTGAAATGACATTTCGCTCAAACTTCCTTATACGACGCTTAATGGCCCCAAGTTATCCGTCGACTGCCGAAACAACCATCGTGCGCACTGGAAGGAAATCTTCCGCACGACGAAAGTGGCCGCATAAAAATTTTACTTCCACCCAAATCCGAACGCCTTCTCTCGTAACTATGAACGACGAAAATTTCGTCTGGCGTATAACACTACATCCTAATGAATATCTTCCGTCCGGCCGTCGGACCGCCCCGCCTACGTCCCGTCCGGAAAAGGAGCGAAGGACGGGCGCCGAAAACGGACGAGAGGTCCACGGACGAATCTGAGAAATGGAGATTTCACGGACGCCATATGGGAAAGATGGCCGGGAGAGAGAGAGAGAGGAAAGGGAACGAATTGCTGGTCCGTGTCCACTGCTCACGGTTAAGGTATCGTCGCACCTGGTCGCTCACGAATATCGAATGTCCCAATCTTAGGGAATGAGTAAAAATGGAGACGCAGGCGGCGAGGAACACTGTTTCCAGAGCAACCCCCAGGCACGTGACGACAGACATTGCACGGCAGCCGATAATACGCATCAATCCCACGATACAAAGGCATTTTTACTGTGCAAATCACTGAGGTGGATGGAGAGGGCATTACGTGATCTGATTGTAGCCTGACAACCACAATAATAACTAGAGTGACTGAACATTCATTCATATATAACAACTGAACATTCATTTTTTAATTTCTTTTAATTTTTTGAATTCACTCATTTTTTTGCCCAAAAAAAATGTTCCACTCCACAGACTTTTCGCATACATTTAAAAATGGAATCAAAAGTATCAAATTTAGCGCATCAGGCGATATCTTTTGGAAATGGAGCACAGATGCCATGTTCTCACCATAAAAGTTTTTGTTCACTTTCCACAGAAATTTAATTTCACCTACCGAGGTTTCGACATGAACTATGTCTTGAAAATGACATAGTTCGAGTCGAAATCTTGGTCGGTGAGCTAAAATTTCTGTGGAAAGTGAACAAAAACTTTTATTGTGAGAACGTGTGATCCGGAATTTGTTTTTTGTGTGGAAATAATTTTTTTGCCAAAAACCTTATAACTTTTCATTTTTAAATCAACAAAATAATAAAGAAACCATTTGGATTATCTATAAATTAACTATATTTTAATAATATGTATATTTCGGCTCGGCAGGTAGTGCTGAAATTGCTTTTAAAAATGTACAAATTACGCACTTAACTTCGTGGAAAAAATCTAGCAAAAAAAATCAACGGAAAATTGGCGGACATGCTCTCATAATTTGTAGACCTATTCTCAATAGAAGTATTACACCTGAAAACCATGTTTTCGAGTTTCCTTTTGGTTCGTCTACATATTGGACAGAAAAAATCTTTACGTTTACACATTAGCGTAAAAAGGGACCGAGTGACTCAAAATAAGAAATTTCAACAGGATGATTACTTTATATAAATATACCAGATATAAATAAATATACCAGAGGTAAAAACGTGATGACGGAGCCTGAAGTGAATTCAGGGTTACGGTGTCTCAAATCAGGGTCAAATATTAGAATAAGAGACTGACCAGATAAGTGTAATATCATGTTTCACTAACACTCAAATGGAATACTATACCAAATGATGATTTTAATATGAGAATGGAATTGAGGGTAAATGCGTTCAAGACTAAAGTAGTAGTTTTTGATATGGAGAATGGGGAGAATAAATGTATGACGAGGGCGAATGGTGAAGTAATTGAAAAGGTGGATGATTTTGTTTACTTAGGTAGGATGTTCGCGAAAGATGGACGGATAGATGAGGAGATAAAGAGACGTGCGAATGCTGGAAGGAAAGTGGTAGGTAGCATGTGGAGCATATCAAGGAAGGAGTACCTGTCTAGGGAAGTGAAAATCACCGTGTACAAAAGTGTGCTTCTACCAACTTTGATGTATGGTAGTGAAACATGGGTATGTCAGGATAGACATAAGAGTAGACTAAACGCCGTGAGTTTCGCCTGGACTGGGTATTGAACCCAGATCCCTCGATTTCGCTCCGAACGCTCAAACCAATTAAGCTACCCATTGTGAATCTCCTCTTCCATTGTGAATCTCATGGGTAGGTGACGGCTGAGTAGTTTAATTGGTTAGAGCACTCGGTGCGATATCGAGGAGGTTCGATACCCAGTCCAGGCGAATGTCTATCACTAGCGAGTGACTCCGGGATCTCTAGTGGGTGACTCCGATGACGTAACAGCGCGGCTAGTTCCGTGGTTCTTTGAAAAAAATTATACTCTCAAGTTTAAACCTTTATAACTCCGAGTCGGTTCATAGGATATTCACGATTACTACAATACCATTAAGACAATTTTACAGTAAATTCATTTCATGAATAGGATAATTTTTTTTTAATTTGTAATTTTTTTGCGATGGAGTAAAGTAAAGGTCTCACATAATTAGCTCTAGGGTGACATGAGTAACTATAACGTCTAATAAAAAACAAAGGAAAAAAACAAAGGAAAAAAACAAACTCAATTTCCCATTGGGCTCTAGAAGAGACCGCACTCACTGGAAATGAGCACCTAGTAATAACGTCTCTAAACTGTTCCAGGAGCAGTTATTCTTACAGGCTAATAAAAAAATAACAATAACAATTTATTTGTATGGACTTTCATCATTTTTTTCATTCGGTCAGTTTTAGATGATTTACGTTATCGCTTACAAATCAAGCACAAAGATATCAAATTTTTTCATACATACATATTCATCACGCCGTTCCCTTCCGGGGTAGGCAGAGTCACTAAGTTTCACTCATAAATACATATTTGTACACCTAACTCTGCTTCAATAATTTCCTCCATACTGACCTATCCTTGCAAAACTCTTTTGCTTCATTTACCCCCATAAACTGCCTCATACACGCCCTTCTGTTTAAGACTCCTAACATCCCTCCTCCTAAGAATTTCCTCAACCACATTCAACCACGACTTTCTCGGCCTACCTCTACCTCTCGCTTCATTCATTTCACTCTTATATATATCTGTTTCGTTATTCGACTCTCATCCATTTTCTCAATATGATCAAACCAACGAAGCACACTCCTTTCATATATATCCATTGCAGAGGCATTTAACCCACACTCATTTATTACCCACTCATTCCTGACCCTATCCATCCTACCAATCCTACTTTTGCCACAAACACTCCTCAGATAACTCATACCCAAGGCGTTTAGTCTACTCTTATGTCTATCCTGACATACCCATGTTTCACTACCATACAACAAAGTGGGGAAAAGTACACTTCTGTACACGGCGATTTTTGCTTCATTAGATAGGCACTCATTCCTTGATATGCTCCACATGCCACCTACCACTTTTCTTCCAGCATTCGCGCCTCTCTTTATCTCCTCATCTATCCGTCCATCATTCGTAAACATCCTACCCAAGTACACAAAATCATCCACTTGTTCAATTACTTCACCATTCGCCCTCATCATACAGATCTTCTCCCCATTCTCCTTATCAAAAACTACTACTTTAGTCTTGCATGCATTTACCCTCAATTCCATTCTCTCAGTTGATTCGCAAAACTTATCTAGGAGCTTCTGTAATCCCTTTTGATGCTCTCAAAAAAACGTTAGGTTATCACGCCGAAAGATTTTGTGCCAGAGATTTGATCGATCTCAGCACGCACTCTCCAAATGATTCTCCACTCCTGGCTAAGGAGAATAAACGAGAAGAGAATCCTCGGGATATCTATAGTAAACAGAAGACAACAAATAACTCATTTATGTGCAATATTTGTTGCGACACACATTGTTTATTGGCAGACAATACTAATGGGATAATCAAATAGGAGAAGATTCGGGGGGAAGATCGCAAATCTGTAATTTATTTTTAAGGGGTAAATCATGAAGGAAGTGGGGAGTACGAAAAAAGAGAATATATGAAGAGAGGAAGATGGATAATAGTGAATAATGCAGAGAACACCATCGAAACGGCTGCCAACCAATTAACGTACAAGTTACCGAGAATGTGGGCTCTGGGATCAAGACCCGGGGATTATTGTCAGTTTTTTATTGATGTTAGTTTGTTAGGTTAGATCTTCTAAGATTATAAAAATGTTCGGTAAAAAGCGGCTTCGTTCACACCAGCCAAAAACCATTTTTCGCCGACTTCTAATTGTCGTATCGCCACGAAACTTACGTCACACAAAAAGCAATCCATGCGCATTTGATAAATATTTTTTACTGTGAACAAAGCCGCACTTTACCCAATTTCATATCACATATAAATTCAATGAAATCCGTTGTATTTTTTGACCGACCCAGAAGGCAAATATTCTAAATTTAAAGCGTTCAAACGAATGTACGTTGTAACTGAAAAGTCGGCGATTGCTCGTCGCAAAACAGAGCAGTCAAACGTGCTCATAACTACATCCACATACTACCCTCCGAGCCGCCGCATGGGCGTGTGGCCGGGGGTGTTCGGACACCAGCCGTGTAAGAGATAAGGTTTTGGGAGGTGAAATGGAGACGTGTATCATAGGGATGTATTTAGTGGAGCTCATTTTTTATTGTGGTCGCTTATCATGCGCGGAAAGAACAATTTTTGTACCTATCTGTTCGGCAGGGTATCTCTATTATTTTATCAGACCTAGAGAAGTAGTGAGGCGTCATAATAATATTCTCTGTATCTCTCTGAAACACGCCAGTTCTGATTTTCTCAAGCAACCTAAGCCTAGCGTGTAGCCTCCGATTCTCTAGGGATTCCCAACTTATGCTTCTTTTATGCTCTGAAGCTATCATCTACATACTACCCTCCAAGGCGTCGCATAGACGTGTGGCAGGGGGTGTAAGGTTTTTGGAGGTGAAATGGAGACGTGTATCATAGGAATGTATTTAGTGGAGCTAATTTTTTATTGTGGTCGCCTATCGTGCGCGGAAAGAACAAGTTTTTTGTACCTACCTGTTTGGCAGGGTATCTCTCTTATTTTATCAGACCTAGAGAAGTAGTGAGGCGTCATGATACTACTCCCTGTATCTCTCTGAAATACACCAGTTCTGAATTTCTCAAGTAACCTAAGCCTAGCGTGTAGCCTCCGATTCTCTAGGGGTTCCCAACTTATGCTTCTTTTATGCTCTGAAGCTATCATCTACATACTACCCTCCAAGGCGTCGCATAGACGTGTGGCAGGGGGTGTAAGGTTTTTGGAGGTGAAATGGAGACGTGTATCATAGGAATGTATTTAGTGGAGCTAATTTTTTATTGTGGTCGCCTATCGTGCGCGGAAAGAACAAGTTTTTTGTACCTATCTGTTTGGCAGGGTATCTCTCTTATTTTATCAGACCTAGAGAAGTAGTGAGGCGTCATGATACTACTCCCTGTATCTCTCTGAAATACACCAGTTCTGAATTTCTCAAGTAACCTAAGCCTAGCGTGTAGCCTCCGATTCTCTAGGGGTTCCCAACTTATGCTTCTTTTATGCTCTGAAGCTATCATCTACATACTACCCTCCAAGGCGTCGCATAGACGTGTGGCAGGGGGTGTAAGGTTTTTGGAGGTGAAATGGAGACGTGTATCATAGGAATGTTTTTAGTGGAGCTAATTTTTTATTGTGGTCGCCTATCGTGCGCGGAAAGAACGAGTTTTTGCACCTATCTTTCTGTTTGGCAATATTAATCTCTCTCATTTTATCGCTTCTGTCAGACCCTAGAGACGTAATGAGGCGTCATGATAATATTCTGTGACGCTCTGAAACACACCAGTTCTGAATTTCTCGAGAATCATTGATGTAATTGAGAAAAATGCATTTGCCCGATTTTCCTTATAGGCTAATCAACGCTATTTTAACACGTGGCCATATGACACATAATATGCATTTCGTAATTCTCCGATTTAATATGCAAGGGTTTTCTTATTAGCACGAAATAGTGCATTTTTCATTAGAAAAAATATCAGCGTTACGCCAAGTCCAATAAGCAAAATATACTCATGCTTCGTCGTAATTTTGCCTGAATTCCCAATGACTCGCCGAAAACTCTAGTCATAACATGCTTACACTGAGTAAAAAACATCAACTCTGGCATCATTATTCTTTACCAAATCTTAATAAAATCCACTTAATAAAGTATATTTCCTCAGCACATGGTTTTAATCAGTTTAATTGACATATAGTAATGCACGAATGTTAAGCATACTCGTCAAAATTTGTACAGAATACATATTCATGTCATCGACGCTGTATTGTTGGGATTTTATTCATTTTTTTGTTTTAGAATGCCGTTAAAAATTCTGTTATTTATTTCTTTAATTTTTATGCTGTTTAACTTGACGTAAAGCAACAATTACAACTGTTACCATCCATTAATTCCACTGTACTCAGCCTGATATCCATCTGAAGGTAAAGACATGGTCTTAAAATTTCTTCAAAGTTTATAAAAATGTTAGGTAAAGTGCGCTTCCTTCACACCAGCGAAAACATGCTTTCGCCCCCTTCATAGTGTCGAATCGCCACGAAATTTACGTCACACAAAAAGCAATCCTCGCGCATTTTTTTTAAATATTTTTACTGTGAACAAAGCCGCACTGTAACAAATTCTATATCACTTATAAGTTCAATTAAAATTTTATTGTATTTGTTGCACAATAGCCCTGGGGATTCAGAGACAAATAAGCGAAACGTTGGCGGAAATACGTGTTTGAATTAATTTATGCAACCGAGATCAATCCTCCAAAACAACTCCATATACGCATAAAGTGGTAAAAATCTGCTAACATCAAAATTATCCATTACTACATGTAATGTGAGTTCCAACGCACAAATAAATGCGTACAGTACAGTAACTGTGATCGAAGAATTTTTTTTTAACTTTATACCACCTAGCACTCAACAACACACAATCGCCATTCCAACAACCTTAACACGTCAGCTAAGTTATGCGGTATCAACAGCCTTGGGAGCATATATAATGGGTCGTGCTCAAAATAATCACACTAGCATTTACGAAGAGGATTTAAAATGTGATTTAATTATGGCGCGAATTATTCTGGATTCGTCCAATTAGCCGAATAACTCTTTTTATACATTTACGTCACATACCGTGTATGAAGGCCATTTCACGCGACAAATTACGTACCCAAGTGCGTGTACGGGCGAACACTTGCGAGACCGCGAGCGCAGAATCACAAATGAGACAGTTTTATGGATGTCCGCTCAAGTTGAAAATCGTGATTTCCACGATGTCATTCAAGGGGCAATTGCTCACGCAGTCAACAGTGCCAGTACATAAATAGTGTTAGGGAGGAACCTGTGCTTTGAAATACTGTTCCTGTTCTTCTTGAGATGTACAATATTTGCTGTAATTAGTAAGTTTAGGTCAAGTGTTGCTAGTTTATACAAGAAAAATCAAATCCTCAATCGATGGTGAGACAAAGGCGTTCAGTTCTAATAAGTAATAAAGCTCTAACTACAACGGACAGTCTCTCCAATATACTATTTTCGTCAAAAGATAAAGATCCGCAGAATATTAGAAAAAATAATTTTGTAAGGATTTTCCTTCGCAAATTATATTAGAGAAGAGATGTAAGATAACTTAAAGAATATAAACCTTTACTCGGGAAAATAGGGCTACCAACCTCTAAATTTCATCCAGCTATAGAATCGTACGATTCTCGCGGAAATGATCGGAATTTTTTGCATATTTAAATAAGCTCCATTTTCTACGAAAAATTTGTCCAAAAACTTTAGAAAAATATCTAGGAAAATTTCACGATTATATTTTTTCAATATGTATGCTATTTATCAAATCCAATGGCAAAGCGACTAAACCAATGATAGTTAGACCTTAGGCCAACAAATTAAATAAGCTAATTAGGGATAGGGAATCCGGGAATGAATGGAAGGCGGAAAGATGAAGGCAGCTCAGATAAAAGATGTTTTTCAAGCGTAATATTTTCAGGAAAACAAACCATGCTAAAAATTTCTTAGAAGCTGTTCTGTAGAACGTTAGAAATTCTATAGAAATTGACTCTTTTTCTTCAGAACTAGTTCCTTTCCTAAGGATCTGTGCGGAACATGAGAGCCTGACTCTACAGAACATGTGTTCTGTAGAATTATTTGCTTCAGAGCAAAATAACTCCTTACAAGCTGTTCTGTAGAACTTCAGCAACTCTACGGAAATATGTGAGGTTTCTGTTGACCCAGTTCCTTTTCTAAGGACCTATAAGGAGAGTCGTAAGGAATTCCACAGAACGTACTAAGGAATTCTGCAGAACGTCGTAGGGAATTCCGTAAAATGGTGTTTCAATACTTTAAGGAATCTCTACAGAACTATTTAAGAAATTCTGTAGAAGTATTTATAAGGAAACTACACAGAATTTTTTAGCAGGGAAGTAATTCTCTCCGGAGATCAATATTATAAATGCAGCAAGCTCGCACTATGACAGAGCACCAAAAAGCGAAGGAAAGACAGCTGTCCTCAGGGCACCAGAGCAGAGTTAATAAATCTATCAATTTCAAAAACGCAGACAAAAGCTTACATCTAAGAAATATCGTGCAAACTACCGCTAGGGTGTGCGGCACGGCGTGATTCTACGCCAGGCATGAAGCCCTCATCCCAGCTGAAATCAGAACCGCGCACGTTCCCTCGGAATGCCAGGCGCAAGCCAAAATCAATCAGGAAAACAGTGCGTGGTCAGACCAGAAACTTGGAGAGTGCTACGTACAAGAACATGCTACCATGCAGTACACTACTTGAGATACGACTAGTGGTTATAACTACTGCGGCAGATCTATATCTACATGATTTTCTTAAACGCTCCTATTCCCATTAAACAATTCACGTTTGGTGAACACTGTTGGACCTTGTAAGGGTATCCGATGGGCAAAAAAGAGATGCAAAGCATCGGAATTTCAAGACGCTAGGAATTTTCAAAATGAGTACATGATTGTATTTTTCCGGGGCGATCTCCGCTGCGGTTTTGAATCCTAATGAACAACGGGCATCTATTGAGCAGTTATTATACCCCCAAGCATACACTATGATTATTCCGGTATTTATAAATTATAATCCATAAACTTAATGCATCATATGGTCGCTCGTATTTTCAGTGTACTAAAATAGAAAAAGCAAAGATGCATCCTTAATATTTTCGGCAAAGGTCTCCGTAGCTCCTTCGACCATAATAACGGACTAGCATAAACAGCGTTTTACACCTACATACTACCATGCGAGCCTCCGCATGGGCGTGCGGCAGGGGGTGATAGGACCCCAGACGTGTAAAGATGTAAGAGATATGGTTTTGGGAGGAGAAATTGTGACGTCTATCATGGGAGTGTATTTTGCGGAGCTCAGTTTATATTGTGATCGCTTATTGTTCGCGGAAAGAAAAAGTTTTTGTGCCTATCTGTTTGGCAATGTATCTCTCTCATTTTATCGCTTCTATCAGACCTAGAGATGTAATGAGGCGTCATGATAACATTCCCTGTGTCGCTCTGAAACACACCAGTCCTGAATTTCTCAAGCAACCTAAGCCTAACGTGTAGCCTCCGAGTCTCCATTAGTAGGGGCTCCCAACTTAATCCCTATAAAAGTGGTGAAACACAATATCTTCGCTCGTAGCAGTTTTTAACGAAGCGTGCAGCTTTTCTTTGTATTTTATTAATTTGTTTCGTTAAATATTTATGACCAGGTTTCGAAATGCTCGCGGCGGATTCGAGGGTTGGCACTATGTTCCAAAGATAATTTAATACTTAATGTAAATTTTGGTAAAAATATCCTAAATTTAACAGTGGCATTGACGTATTTAAAAAAAGTAAAAGATTTGCAGCAACGAAACTGGTTTTGTGATTGTTCACATTTGTAACGAAGAAGAAATGACAGTTTCTCACACTTATAATACAACGAAAAAGGGGATTTCAACCAAAATATCGGCTATCATTAACCAGTAATTAACCTTAAAATTTCGCGCGACATCAATATCAATTGGCACACGAGAAACTGTCCCTCGTAAGTGGTGTTTCACTGAGTATACTGCAGACATTTTTAAACGCTCTGAAGAGGTTGGGTGTATACATCACCGAACTTGGAGTCACTCGCCTGCGTGACTTCGGAAGAAATAAATCCTAAGCTGAGAGCATGGAAAATTGGAGGGAAAAGGATAGTAATATTCCTCTGCGGAAGGATATTTGTTCAGCTGCCCGTGTATCTACACCCGACTCAGTTAATCAAGTGATCGCATGATAACTGTGCTAATTAGAGACAATTAGGAGAGTAGGAAGCTTCGAGATATTTTAAATGATAATTTAAGAAGGATGAACCCTGATAAAAAAATTCCTTAGAAGCTCTTCTGTAGAACGTACGGAATTCTACAGGAATTGACTAGTTTTCTCTCTAAGGATCAGTACGGAACATGAGATCCTGAATCTAAAGAACATATGTTCTGTAGAGTTATTTTCTGCAGGGCAAAATAACTCCTTGCAAGCTGTTCTGTACAACTTCAGCATCTCTACGGAAATATGTGAGGTTTCCGTTGACCAAGTTCCTTTTCTAAGGATCTATATGGAGAGTCGTAGGGAATTCCACAGAACGTCCTAAGGAATTCTAAACAACGTCCTAAGTTATTCTGCAGAACATCCTTAGGTATTCTGCAGAACGTCGTAGGGAATTTCGTAAAATGGCGTTTCAATACTTTAAGGAATATCTACAGAACTATTTAAGAAATTCTGTAGAAGTATTTATAAGGAAACTACATAGAATTTTTTTAGCAGGGAAGAGAAACCCGGCGTCGGCATAAACCAGCTACATCTACATCATACCCTGCAAGGCACCCAAAGGGTGTGTGGCACCCAAAGGGTGAATGATACGGTAGAACACCGAAATTACATTGAAACCCGCGTACCACACATGCAAAGCGCCAATTAAAAACCTAATACCCAAGAAACATTCTATCGTCAATCGTTCCAACATGCAAGGGATACAAAGACTACTACCACAGATTCAAAATATCATGCATAAATAAGAACATCAATATTTACATCATGCATAAATAAGAAAATAGAGAATATGATGAGAACGATTTACTGTCTGCCTATTGTCACAATTCGAACTGTTCATGACGACGATCACAGCTGTTATGGTCCCGAATGGTACGCGGAAAAAATGACATTTTATACCTATCGGTTCTACAATCTAGCTCTCTCATTTTAAGCTATCGACGAAAGGAGTCAAATGATCACTAATTTTACGTCCTACCCAACCGACGGGCTACAAAACCGGAAATGGTTTACCAAAAGTAGTAATATCGGGATTCTCCAGATATAAACCCTCCGCCATTGCCAGGATTCGAACCCTGTTTTTAGTTTTGGTTGGTTATCGTGAATGGAGCTACAATCGTGGGTCATTCAGTACGCATATAAATAATTTATAAGCAATGCAGAAAAAAAATCCAAGGCCCATTTCACTTGAGTTATTAATCTGTTTATGTGGTTGAGCCTGTTATACACGGACAGACAGTAACGGAAACTAAACAAATTTTATAATTTGATAGTTCATCTTATTCAAAGACTTTTATGACTAGGTACAGTTTTCGGCGGGGCATTCGAAATGTTTACGAAATTATATTGAGATACCTTTTTTTCGAATATTGGCCGCGGCGTGACGCCTTATAATTGATAGCAACAACTATAATTGTAAGAAATTTTTTATTTCGCATCAAGAAGTAAATCTGTACTCATTCAAACGAATCATAACGAAATATATCTCATGTGCCGTAAGGTTACGTGCTAAAATAGCAAAGCATTGCTAAAATAACAAATCGGTACGATGCAATTGTTTTCACTCTCAACCATACCTAAGATTAGACAATACATAAGAAATTTGTCTCTCAAACCTGTACGTTAAAACTGATCGCTCCAACCACCTTACGTGACGTCATTTGCGCCATTAAGAGTCTTCGATGAATTAGATTTTTTGCGCCAGTTAGTATTTAGGACGATTAAGCGATGATTTCTTAGGACGATGGAGAGAAACCCAGCTAATGCCATATCATACTCCAAATTAAATATGCAATAGGATGCACAGCTGATCGTTCCATCCCCCGGAGAAACACTTGACTCTTCTCCAAATTTGACTCAGAGAACTGAACCAACATTGACTGACAGGGATGGGGGAAAAAATATCCGCCACAGCCGATATTCGAACCCAGGGCCCCCGGGATGGGAGACTTATACTCAAGCCATCTCAATAACGCAATCCCTTGTAGTTTGGAGTCATGAGGTCCTTAAAAAGAGAACTCGCATAGCAAGTGTATATGGATACCTTAGACGGACGGAATAAGTACTACACATGCGGTACTCTCCAAATGTAGCCAATAAAGGGTTGGAGTACCACTATAAAATACCTCCGCCGTACTGTTGAGATTCAAACCCCAGCCTCCTGGATGGGAATCCAGCACTTTGGCCACTACATCAACCCGATTCCCAACATCCAAACATCATACCACCTACCTCTCCAGCAAGCTTTTTGCTATGCGAGTGCCAAAAATTTCTGCCATTCATTAAACATGAGTGAATTCTACAAAATAATCAAGCCTGAATCGCGTGATCATTTTTTTAAGAAAGTGTTCAAGGGGTCATTTAAGCTGTACCTTGTGAGGGACCGCGAAAATGACATATATATCTGTCATTTTCACCGTCTCTCCTCGCATCATCTCCACTGACGAGGTTCTGATTTCATTTCACATACGTTGGATTGAGAGATAGACCGGCCTTGAGCTCCGAAAATGATCGCGAAATTGTACAATTGTAAATTTTCACTTGAGATATCAATGGCGCTATCTCTGAAGAGGGATGGATAATTTATACTTGAAGACGTTTTCAGGCAAAAATATTAGGTCTGCAACAGCTCTAGGAAACTTGAGCTCTACGGCCTCTCAAAATAACAAAATTAGGTAAGAATTTTTCTCCAACTGCCGTAATTATTGACAACACTCATCGAGAGAAAGAAAATATTTACTGTGTTGGTTAAACGGAAAAGTCAGTGACCAACCACAGACTCTCAACCAGCAGTCAACCTCCAGAGACAGGTACAGACTACTTTCAGATCTGATATTAGTCTTTCTGAGCAGTTACAGATCAAATATTTTTACCTGGGAACCATAGACGGTCATCAGGAGGGTCAGAATTCGCGGGGGTCCCAGACCGCAACCCTGCAGAACTCAAATTTCACCAAACGATCGGGCGATTCAGGCTTTCTTTCTAAGGCAAATGAAACACTTTGCACTCACCTCTTCGACTTCACGCGTGAACTTGACGGGTCGCAGGTGGAACAAAAGAACGCAGACGTGGAGGAGATTGATGGCTACGAAGGCAGCATTCCATAGAAATGCGTCGAAGGAGCAGAGCACAACCCAGCCCCACAGGGCGAAGAAGGCACAACCCACAAGGAGGGTGACCCGCAGGTACAAGATTCCGTAGGCACCCCTGTGGGGCGCCAGGTATGAGAGGAAGAAGAAGGCATTGGCCAACTGGAAATAGACGTGGTTCGCCGGACCCCAGCCCGAGCCACCGCCTCCCACGCCGCAGTTATGGTGCAGGTGACTGCTGGGCCATATGCCCGCCCCGAACACGGAAGATACGATGGACACATTAGTAATTGACGACGTCACGTTAGGCCAGTCCGACCCTTCGACACCCACGGGTCCTACACTCGGAGGGATGGCGGTGTTGTTCTCGGGAGCAGTGCCGCTCCCGCCGCCCTCCGCGGTCCCTGCAATATTCACTTCCCCATTTCCATCGGTGAGAGCAGCTGCGAAGGCACTGAATGACATGCCGCCTTCCCCTTTGCTTGAAAGAAGTCAACTTCCCTCAGTGTGTGTGAGTGCGTGTTTCTTTGTTTCAACTTATGAGAACATGGGATCACTCGTGTGAACGCATCACAAATTTTTTTTTGTATATATTTTTTTTAGAAAAAAACAATCTTTTCTCCGCTCGAGGAGGCTCCTACATCTTCACTGGTTCTCCATCAGGGATGCAAGCGAATAATTCACACTCCTCTCCTCCACTAAATCATCTTTCACGAACGCGGGCGTTGGAAAACGTAGGGGCTAAATCTATACCATGTCCTAGAAACGAAAAAAAAGCGAAATGTTATTTTTCAAAAGGAAAGCGATTAACACTGTCTTCAAACATGCACAAAATATATTATCAATCAAAATTTTAACGAGCATGCAAGCATGGCATTTTTCCCCACAGGGTACTCGCGAGCCCCAGGGACATTACGAAGGAAGTCTTTTGTTTACAAAACAATATTACATGAAAAATAAATTGCAATCGGAAATGGTCACTCAAATTACCGAACTAATTCTACGCCAACACCTCTCCCTCCATACACGACGGATACATTTAAAGAAAAAGTATTCCAAAAAAGGCTCTGGGCTAACAGCGGCATCATCAATAAACGGCACGACATAAACCAAAATCAATAGTATATATACTTGCCTTAAGAGGAAATTGAATTCGCTGATGCGGACTTTGATTTAGGTTACAAATGAACTGAATCCGAAGGCGAGCAGCTTGACTTCATCTATCTTCAAATTATAAAGCAGAATTCACTAATTTCTGAACAAAACGTCCCGTGCACCCAAAACTAAGAGCGTCTACAGTGATCCTACACGCATAACCGAGGAGCGAATGCGCATTCTTGATGCGTTGCGAGTTTCCACCTAGCGGAGGAAAGCGGAAGCCCGTACGCCGTCTGCTAGCGAGCGCAGCAGACGGAAGAGGTACTCATCCCCTTACCTGCCTGAGGAAAATTGAGGCCCTGTGCCGATTTACTCCCCCTGGACTATTTTCCTTGGATCCCCCTTTTATTCAAGTTTAAAATTTTTAATATATGAGCGTGGATCTTAATTATCCTCTCTTAACTGCAGATAGACCCTGAAAATTGCTGTTTTCACCTATATTCGACGAAAATGTACGTCACTTGGAGATGGTTTCCTGAATAGAAATCATGATTCAAACCGATCTCAATGAAAAATATTTTATTTATTGGTAATAACTGCGAAGCTTTAGATTAAACTATATTTGTATGCCATGAATTAATTGATCGATCAAGATAGTATTGATTAGGTATGCTGGATGTGTTCTAGACGCTAAAACATGGCATTATTACTTTGTACTTTTTAGTTACCTTTACATTTGTCAACGAAACCGTGACGCGACGAAACTCTTATTGAAGCTATATTTGAGGACGTAGCACTTAACTACCTCGCTAGGAGAATTCTACAATGATGTCATTCTCTCCCACTGATGAGATTTTTTAAGTGCTACCTCGTTTTACTCACCTTGATATATATTTTCCATGACTTAAAAATTGCTTAACATGACCTCTTTTAAGATTAAAACTATATTTCAAGCTACTTTCTGAATCCATGAATAGTTTCTTTGGGTATACGTACTGTCCATTCCCAGCTCCACAGTAATCCCTTTTGATTCCACACAGGTCAGAGCTGGCCAGTTCTGACCTAGACGCAAACAGGCTGTGAAATTCTTGTTTTCTAAATCTCTAGTTCTATGATATTCAAGGGCAGTTAAAGGGAAGTCATTAATACATATCTTCAACTAGGATTTGGGCTGATGAAAGACCTCAATAGAAGAAACACTAATTTAAAGGCTGGTCAATGTTTCTGTTTATTATCTTCTTGGGGTATTTTAAAAATAAAACTCCATGGGATCCAACTGGAATGAGGGTGAATACCTTAGCATTGGTCCATCAGAGCAACTTTCTGATTTAAAGATCTTAGTCATATCATGCAAGAAGGACTTATGTAAATTAGGGGAACAAATAATTAGAGCAGTCTTAACCTCTAAGCCTTTCTTTAAAACTCAGACCCTCCTACTATTCATTGACTAAGCATGAGAATAAATTATTATAGTAAAGATCTTAGGTGCTAACTTGAGGAATTTAAGAACTGTGGAAAGAAAACTCTTGGTATTTCCTCAGGACTGTTCAAAATTTCATGTATTTCAACACTATTGAAGTATTGAGGCCTCGGTGGACATGAAAAACTCTTGCATGAAAAAATCAGGATCTTTTGTCACAGTATATGCAAATATACATACCTTCAATTGATTTCAAAAATTTGTACCCATTTTTTCTCATCATATATGTATATAACTTCATGATCTAGGACAGGTACCTTCAACCTTATCCTCATCTCTTTAAGGGTAGGCGAGGTCATTAAAACTCAAAATTTGTACATAATGAACAGTGTACATGAAACAGTGTACATGAACAGTGTGCATGAACAATGTACATGAAATTTGTACAGAACTGTAGGTGTGGAGAATGGCAGATATGCCTTATCAGCTCTTTTGCCCCTTGACGGATCCAAAATCTCCTCCTGATAATACTTATCTGAACTCTTAAAACCCCCATCACACACCCTGGGGAAGAATGCATATGATGCAAGTATCCTGCGACTCTCTTCACTTCACCATGACATTCAAGTTACATTGGCAGAGTCGTAGCTAAACTACTGTGATTGCCACACGCGACAACTAAATTAACACTTTGTGTGTACTGTATCCTACACGCATGGGACCACAAGTCATAAAGAGTAACCTCCAAATATTTACATGCTACATAAAGTATTTCCATTCTAGTTTCATGACTTCTTTTTTCAGACCACTCACAGAATGTTATCTTTCACTTCCTTTTGGACCATTGGCTGCATTAGAATCTTAAAGCATGTCAGCGTGTGATATCAGACCATCTAGAGGATTGTACTCATTATGTCAACTGCTTTTGTTTCGGTGTGCTTTGATGAAAGCTACAGTACCCACATGCTATGGAAAGTGTGCCTTGCCTCTGCTTATAAAGCACACCATTCAAATACAACCATTACCTCATCTTTCACATACATGGTTACAATGGATCTCATCCAGTCACTCAATAATATCCAATGAATTACACTCATTTTATACCTGCCAATCATCAGAAATGTCTATAATAATTAATAATGGCTAATTTGTATTTTGTTAAAAGTAGCATCTGTTACACATAATCAGCCACATTTTATAAATCCTATCGATTCTCTGAACTACCAGATTAATTACAGGCAACAAAAAATTAAATGTGACTTTACTTCAGATAGAATTGGAAAATCGACTAATCAACATAGGAACAAAACCGGGTAAAGCTGACTGATTGGTCACAGAAAACAAATATTTGTGTTAAATTTTCTCCTCCCACAAGCCTTAATTATGAACATATTTAAACAATTGCATTGTCAGCATTTCTATAAGAAAACTACTCTCCAGTACTTTGTAACTTAACTCAAGACTAGCTCCAAGCAATGTCTTTATCTGGCCACTCCAAATAGATTTTTAAAAATCAAGAATAATCCCTAGTAGTTCAAAGAAAAACTGGGCAATTAAACGGATTAGTGACCATCAATCACAAATTATAAAAATTTAAGGAGATACTAGGATGCCAACCATTACTCAAAACCTGAGGTAATTTTTTTAACTGTTTCAGATTAAACCATATGCTCACAACATTTGCCAAGCAGGATAATTTCTGCAATCAACGTCACTCGCTTGCGTATAGTTACCTGTAAAGTGGGTAATAGTTATAAAAAAACTCTACTTCAGTATATTACTAATCACCAACCTGGTTTTAATACATTCATTCATAACACGGCTTGAAATATTTTACAATCATGGTAAAAGTGCAAAAGAAACATTTCGTCTCCAGCTTTCTCATTTCTCTATGTATACAATGACAAACTACAATACAGCTGCTTAAGCCACGGTGGAAATTATGTCCGTCATCTTCTTTACTTTAGATGCAATGCTCATATCAACATATTTATCACCAATGCTGACAATCATTCCTCCAATGATTTCTGGATTTACATTAGTGGTCAAAAGAATGGTTTCTCCCTTCTTCATAAAAGACTTGAGAGCTGCTTCCAGATCCTTCTTCATGGCATCATCCAGAGGCTGTAACAAGAAAATTGATACCATTAACACCTGGCATTCGAAATGGTAAGCATTTATATAGCATTTTATAGGGAACTGTAAAAGAGCTTGAATATGATTCCTGAATATGCAATGGGAAGGAATCCTATGAGAAGTTTACAAGGTATCACAATAATTCCACAACCAGTAATTACTTATCAGTCTAAGTGATGAGTATATTACTGTAATTCCCAATTGAGGAAAATTACCACCATAAATTACGGTTTTTTTTTTAAATTACTATAATTTACCACTCATTTAACATTTTAAGCAATTAATCACTGACAATGGATTAAATAGGAAAGCCTATGGCAATAGGATTGGAATATCTATGTTTAAACAATGCTTATTACCATATTAACCTGTAAGAAATAAAAATTAAAAGACAAACCTGGCACCAAGACACACTTTGGCATTCTTTGGCCATAGTACACAAATTTACCATTGAAGCAATAACCCTTGGCACAAAGAGTGGCTTACAGAGATATCACAAACATGGTACAAACAAAATTGTTATACTTCCTTTTGATATTTCATGAAATCAATTACACTATTGGTTCCTGACAACAAAGACTGTTTCTAAAGGCTTGAGTAAAACTCAATTAGTTCGAATATGCGATGCTGAAATCTTCATTTCAAAACACATTTCATGGTATGCACAATAATAAAACCACCTCAAGAGAAATAACACTGTCAAGGGAAAGATTTTCACACATAATGGCATAAATGCCGACTAAAAGTATGTTTGGTTGAAGAAGGAAGTACATAAGGAGAGATGCCATGAGGTAAGGGAACTAGCATCAGATAGGGAGGGGTGGATGACTGCAGTCAACCAATCTTAGGACTGAATGACCAATGAGTAAATGGTAAAAGAATATTCCAAAAGTAAAAATAATCCACACATTGGTTGTTTGAGCATTAACGAATAAAAAAAGCCCCGAGGAAATGCATACGGAGTAGGGCTAAAAGAATATGTTTTGCCTTTATCAGAATGATAAATATCTCAAAGATAAGATTTTGCCTCAAAATGGTAAATATATGGTTATTTTCAGGAGTTGAGGTGCAAAAAGAAAATTACTATGGGAATGAACAAATACTACCAGGGTATTTGAGAAATTAAAAAAATACTCAAATTATCCCATCAAAAAGCTACCTACAGATTATACAGATCATCAATCTCATAAAATCATTTGTGAAAGCATCAAATAATAGATTTGGCATATTACCATGGTTTTTCAAAGATTTTTAGAGTTTGTAATTGAGTAAACACTTAAGAGTTAATACCATTTAACAAGGTAAGTCTACAGGTGAGCCATTCTGAAAATTACATAATCTACATCAATGCTAGAAAACTGCCATAATCTATGGTAATTTTCAGGAAAATTCAGCTGTTACCAATTTTTTAATACTGATAAATTCTAAATGTATTCTTATGAACCAAATCTATATACATTTCATACAAGATTAATTATACATTTTTGCACATACAACTCATTACAGGAATATTTGTGGAGCTACCATTAGAATAGTTTGAACCAACTTGAAGAAAAATTTCTCATGCCATAACAAAAGAAAGCCAAATTGCATGTGTGCTGCTGTTTTTGTTTTTACTTCATTTTAAACATAAAATAAATAATTATTTCAAAAGAAATGGTTTAAATGCCATTAATTCTTCACTATTGCTATTAACCCTTCTATTAAATCCGTGATCGGCTATTAGTTGCTGAAAGTAAAGATTATTGTAAAATTACTTTATTTATTAAAATTACTGTGATTTATTCATCTCTAGTCTTCTCACATGGAGAAAATGTTTTCAGAAAGAACTCACTCATAAGAAAGAACTCAGACATAAAAAATACCTCGCACGTTTCGGGTCAATTTCTGACAAATTAGAGTCACTTGAAAATTGATCAGTAAACCATCACATTTTCATTTTCAACATTTTCATCAGTTGGACAACAGTACTTGAGAGAGCAAAAAATTTACTTGGAGAAATGAAGAAATCATCGAACAATGCTAGTAAATCTCTCATATCTATTTACCGCAAAATCCTTCCTATGAACAAAAATTATTCCACAACTAACTTCAGAATGGCCATATTGAGAATGATGAATGGCTAATTTTGAAAAAAAAAAATAAATGCAGGCATTCCAAAATGACAAAATTTAGGTCATTTGTACAATAAGCTGGAAATATCAGGTATCAAGATAATGCATAAATTACCTTTGCTGTGGTGACTTCACATTGAACTTCACCCCTATGTGCAGCCATTATATTTTTAAAAGCATTGATGACGGCATCAAGGTTCTTCAATCTCCCATTGTCAGCCATGGTAACTGAAAACATATCAAAATGGTAATATCTGACACACTGCTGATGACTTCTTCCTCAAGATGTATAAATAAACAATAAACCACATAGATGATTACATTGAGGCCCAGTTACATTATCTCAGGTTAAATATTTTTGCAGGATGAAAACCCAAGCTTACATTGTTCTAATGAAAATGCTGAACTAAATTAGCTGCGTGATGAAATGTAATAAACCTAAAACCTTAGCTAACATAAAGGTAAGAAAATGGTCACATTATAAGAAGGCTAAGTAAGACAGTAACACTTCAAAAAGTAGTTAATACACTTAAGATGTAAGAACATATCATAAAAACTAAATTTAAACATGAATCTTTATATGTAGAATTCCACTTTCTCCCGGCGAATGACTAATGTGAATTCTTCATATGGGCTATGAAAGGCTGGAATTTGTTGGTTCCATGAGGCCACATGATGAAAGTGTCATCCACATATCTAAAAAAGGCTTTGGGGCAATATCCAGTAAAATATCCTGTATATTGCACAAACACAACATACGGACAGTGTATTTACCACATAATACCATAAGAGGCCAGCTAGAACAAGTAAAGGATCCTGCCAGCCTACAAGTGCCTGGCGTTTACCGGATACCATGCGCGTGCGGAGAGGTGTACATCGGTGAGACTGGTCAAACCATTGAAAAGAGAATTAAACATCAACGGCACCTCCGACTATGTCATCCAGCGAAGTCTGCAGTTGCTGAACATGCCATCAATTTCGACCATGCCATCCATTGGGAAGAGACCAAACTAATCGGCTAGTCCAAAGGATACTGGGACAGACTAACCAAAGAGGCAATAAAAATCCACCTTGAGAAAAAAAATTTCAACCATGACGAAGGGTTCAACTTAAGTAGGCCCTGGAACCCGATCATGAAAATGGCAGGAAAAGGAAAAGCGCCTCCGCCAATCACAACCGACCTGACCTGAGAGAGACACAATATTAACTGGCACCTCAACACCCGGCATCAGCGGCCCTGATGACAAAGAGTCATTCATAGAAACGTCGCAGTTAGAGAAGATGGAACATCTTACCTGGATGGAAACCCAAGAATAATTCACAGCATGAATATTTGTAACTAAGCTGCACTAATTTTAAGTGATGCACCAGCCAAAGATGATTTATATGGGAGGACGCCAATACATATATATATATGTGACGCTTGCCTTTCAGCCTTGATACCAACCCAAGTGTAAAGACAGAAATCCACAATCACGAACTAAGCATATCTCCAACACAAAATTTCATTCCACCACACTAACTCACAGCACTTAAGTCATCCTAACTATCCAAAACTATCTGTTATCCAGCCATTAAATGATTACACAGCATGTATTTATGTGTACAATGAAGAAAAACAAACATTCACAAATGATTCATCTCTTAAGATTACCCACATCAGGATTTATTCAGAACTAAAACTTCTTCTCCTTTATCATAGACCTCGTTAGGGTTAATGAATGTGGATGCAGAAATAAAAAATTTGCAATTACCCACAGAAATAAATTTAACAATGACCTAGGTTTTGTTTTCACATCATCATCAGCCCCCTTGCCCCTGATGATGGTCAAAAACCTAGGACGCTATAAATTTCTGGGGATAATAGCAAATTTATTTCTGCATCATGCATAAATAAAATTCTACTCAATATCGCAAGAATCTTTGAATTTTATAATGAATGTGGCCCTATCGCAAATAAAATACACAAGTATAATGAAGGAGGCGAGAAAGAGGGAGTGGGGGTGTCTTCAGGAATTTAATCAATTTTCTAGATAGCACCATAGAGTAAAGATACCATAGAGTGCTCACTGGGTATACCGAAAACGCTATCTAAATTGACGTAGTTCGGAATTCGTTCACCTCGTCGCGCTAGCATCGTTGGAATTATTTTGGAATTATTTTTGACGCCAGGTCCGCATTTGACTCAGCGAGCGCGAGCTACGTTGGAATCGAAATAACTCTGTAGGATAAACTACTTGGAATATCAATTCCAAAATTTCAGGTATTGTATCAACCTATAATTTGTGTAAGTTGATAAATGGTTATCGACTTAGGAGTCCTGGGTTTGACAAAAAAAAGTGCTTAATAATTCGCATTTGGTTTCACGTGTTTTTCATCCCTTATAGCATACCACTGCGATGACTGTTTTGGAAAAAATAGGTAAGTAGCCTCTGCTACTCGTTTTGTTTAGAAAAAATGAAAATCTCGAAAATGTTGAAAGCATATGGCTATGAAAATTTTCTGAATTATATTTATAGACGCTGAAAGTATTCACGGCAAAAAAACTAAAATCGCGATTTCCCGCAATGTATTCAAGAAAATGTCTTCAAATTTCTAAAGTGGCCTTACACATTGATCATCTCGAGTGCTTCAACTCATGTATGGACGCTTGGAGGAACTGGATGACGTCTGGGGGACTGGAAGACAGTTCTCGTCCGAGACTGCCCGTCGTTCTCCCTCTTCCTCCTCAAGAGACTCACATCAGAGTACGCTTCGTCGCCTCGTTGACAGTCCAGCCCACGGCCCCCCTCCCCGCTATCCCCTACCTGTAAAAATTTGCCCCCACCAGCAGTCGCCTCACCCTCCGAGTCGCCTTGGCTGAGTAAAATGCCGCATTTCCCACAGCAGACGCAAAAAAACGACACCAGCGCGCAGTGAGATGAATTGGAACTACATCAATTTAGATAGCATTTTTGGTATACCCAGTGAGCACTCTATAGTATATTTACTCTATGATAGCACTAATAGCCACAACTCCCTTTATGCCTCACTAAAGATTATACCCTTGAAATGTTTATCTATTGTGAGGATTCTGTGATCTTCTTCATACTAAGACTTCATCTCATCTTTTGAAAGATGGTTGATATACTCCCTCTGTCTCCATTTTATCTTTCTTTTCCATTCCATAAAATGCCCTTCTATTGTGAAGAACACAAATACAAAACATTTGTGACACAGCTTTAAAGAAACTAGAATTTACTAAGCTTATAGTAGGAAGGTCACTGGATGATACAGTGAAAAAGAGGAGGTGCTACATTGCTCTGGTTAGGCCACACCATGAATATGCAGTGGGGATTTAGGACCCTAGTCAGAAAGATAGAACCCAAAAAATAAATGAAATACAACTGAGAGCTGTATGCTTCGATAAAAATTCCCTTGAGCGAACATATAGCGTTTCACAGCTTTTAGAGGGATCAGATTGAGAGCCACTAGAGATGGTTTTCAGCGTGGCAAGAAGAATATTACTTTGACACCACACCACAGAGAGTGGTAGTAATCTCAATTTTTGGGAAGCGGTGTTTCATCTCCTTTTCTGTTACCATTCTTCATAGGGATTCCCATTGTCCCAGAGGTCTGTACAACTGAGGGTGATTGATGGCTGAATTATTGTCGACATCACTCTGAATATTACTGATTGGTGGCGGGATACATAGAGGAGATACCGGTTGGTGTTGGTTGGCTTTCTGTAAACTGCAGGCCACAGTGAGCCATCTTCCCCTAAGGCAATGACAACATGGGGAGGAAGGCTAACAACAGCCCTGTTCCTCTTCCCTAGTAAATTGGATGCTTTCATCAATACTATTCAAGTAATTACAGAAAATTTTTCCCAATGTACTTGTATTCTCATTTTAATTTTTCATCGATTCCATTTGTGACTTTCAAGGCAATAAAAATAGCCATAAAAATTTGCAAGTCAGCAAACCGTAACAAGCGAAAACAGACAAACACTTTAATTCCAGTATGTCAACTAACACTGAACTACTCATTTGGTTCAAATTAAGCCATTTTTAATGGTAACTTCTCCATTAAGGTATCAAATGCTGTAAAAAAAGCAACACTGTAAAAGGTGCAGTAAAATTTCAATTAGGAAGTAGAAAACTTGGCACTGTGGAGGATAGTTTTTTGAGAACAGAATCCAAAACTCAAACCCATTTGCTTTAATATTTTCATCATTATTATCAGCTATGGTATTTAAGTCAACACACATTGTACATTTCCTTCAAAATTTACCATATTAGACTGGTTTCAACACATCCACATCACTATCAAGCACACAACCCAATAATAGGTAGAATACCCAAGGGGGATATATACCACAGCCAAAACACGACAGACAATTTACATGCTTTTCAGACATTTACATGCTTTTATTTCACAACTCTGCATAGCTACGTAAAACAAATCTGTTTGCGCAAGCATCCAGAATAGGGATTAACACTCACTCTAAGTCTTGCAACTTTTGGATTGTTGCCTTCTACAAAATTATTTCAACTGCAGAATAAATATGAATTTGTTGAATAATCGATGATGGCCATGATGCACATGACATCATTTCTTAAAAATCTTGCCTATCTCTATCATCTCAGGCTTAACTTTGTGGAAGTTCATTTTGTAAATGAAAATGACAACTTTGTAAAATTCCACCAATTTATTTTCAGGTACGACTAGTTTCGTCGCAGCGGCGACATCTTCAGGTACAAAGTCAAGGCACAAAATATGGTCCTTATATACCATCTAGGTTAGGTGTTTCGTCAGGGGAGGAACACCTAACCTAGATGGTATATAAGGACCATATTTTGTGCCTTGAATTTGTACCTGAAGATGTCGCCGCTGCGACGAAACTAGTCGTACCTGAAAATAAATTGGTGGAATTTTACAGTTGTCATTTTCATTTATAAAAATCTTGCCATTTATTCTAAATGAGAAACTATCTTCATGGAGGACCATCATATTGTTACATATTGCATAATACAACATCACTATGAACAACGTCATCTACATCTGCATACTACCCTGCGAGCCACCACACGGATGTGTGACAGGGGGGTGTTAGGACACCAGCCGTGTAAAGATGTAAGGGATAAGGTTTTGGGAGGAGAAATGGTGACATGTATTTTAGGAGTGTATTTAGTGGAGCTCAGTTTTTATTGTGGGTGGAAAGAATGAGTTTTTGTACCTATCTTTATGGCAATGTATCTCCCTCATTTTATCGCTTCTGTCAGATCTACAGATGCAGTGAGGCATCACGATAATATTTTCTGTTTCGCACTGAAACACACAAGTTCAGAATTCTCAAGTGAGCTAAGCCTAGCATACAGCCTCTTGAGTCTCGAGGGGCTCCAACCTTAATCCCTCTAAAATGTATGAAACACAAAATGTTAGCAGTTTTTAACGACGCTTGCAGCTCTTGTTTGTAAGTTCTACATAGAACTACTTCTACATAAAACATACAAAGCTTTCGTTAATTCCTGAACACAAAGGCATCCAAGCTTGCATCCCAGTCAAGACGAATGATTTTTCCTATGTGCAATTTCACCCTAGATAGCCATTCGTGCAATTGAAAAGCTCATTCTGGGAGTCTTCAGGGGCACATACCAACAAACATTACCTAAAATTCTACCTCTCAATTATGGAAAACTATCAGATTTTGATTTGGAAAAGCAAATTTCAATGCTAATTATTCATTTTCCATGACTTTTTCAGGTATTCTAGGTTTGTATAAACCCTCAAAAACCCTCCCTCTTCCTTCTCCCTCCATACATAAGTATATATACCAGAGTTCTACATCGGGTGTACTCAGCCGGACCTCCTAATCTCCTCTGAGTTGTTGGACTTTCTGGCTAACCAAGCAGAGAGAACAGATGCACTACTCACAATAGGCTACCACAAAGGGTTAGGAGTCCCTATTTGAGTTCGACTCGGCCAGACTTGACAAAATGTGAGTAGGCCCATGCAGGCCGGTGGACTCCTGAATCATATCAACATTTTTGCCAGAATGGGTGTCTATCGAATGTTCCTTAACACAATCAGATATTGCTGATGCTATTGCAATAGAAGCATGAGTGGAAACTACTGAAAGGCGGATTAATTCCATGACGAAATTTTATCAAAATCTCACCATACATAATGTTATCAAATGGCAATTTATGAATACAGTATTTTTCACTTTGGAATTTCCTGATAAAATGCGGCAGACAGGGGCCAACAATAAAGAGTTAACTGAAGACACAAAATTGTTTTCATGACTACCCTCGCGTAGTCATGAAAACAATTTTGTAACTTTCTCTTTGAGACTGAAGATGGTGCAAACATGGTCAAGGTTTGGGAAAATGATGATGAAGCATCCTGCCAAGCATTTCGCTTTACCACAGCTTTAATACATACTTTTCATGCATGCTACTTGGTTAATGAGGGAAATGGTCCAAGAATTGTCATACAGTTTCATGCAACCAAATGTTTAGTCATAGTCCGGTATCGGGTCAAGTCTAAAAAAACCAGTACACCAAGAATGTGAAACCCAGTAGAATTAAAAGTAACCATGATAGAGTCAGCCCAGTCCCTATTTTTAAAATCTACTTATAAAGGCAAAAAAAAACATTGGATTAGTTGTTTAAGTGAGGCCATTATGGACGACTGATTTTTTCCAGAAAAGATTCCCAGAAGAAACTAATGAGCTGCAAATAGAAAAGATTCCCACACCTCTTACTCCTAGGTTTACTAATTGTGCCGGAGAAAACACTTTTTTCTTTAAAATCACATGAAAAAGAACTAATAGTAAAAATTAATAGCATAGCTTTGGTTTATTTGAAAAAAAAAAATTCCACACTAGCAGAAGGTGCTCAGTGCACCAGAAACAGAAGAAATAATTAGCTTAACACATTGTATGTTTGCTTCCACATTGACTGAGCAGAGAGAAGCATCCAACACAGAACCTCGAGAAAAAAGTTCAAATAAGACAGTGAGTACGGGGAGTGGTATCATGAATGCAGTGATTATTCATGCTGCAGTGAAACTGCAATATACCAATTAATGGTTAAGAGGGGATTTTTTTTTGAGATCTTGAAATGGTGGCTAAAGCATGACGATAAAATGCTAAGCCAAGAAAAAATAGGGAAAAAACTCCTCTCTTGGCCAGCTACAAGCATATCTAGTGAGTGCGATTCAGTCATGCAGGGCTTGTTCTCAAGAATAAGGCTAATAAGCAATGTTACAGCTGATGCACCTTGTCTTCCATTGTTTAAGAAACTTTACTACCGATCCCCTCTGTTTACATGTACGTTGTTTGTATGTCTGCCAATAGTAATCTATTAAACTATGTAATTAACGACAGTATTCACAGTCACAATACCAGAAGGCATAATGACCTTCATCAAAATTTTGTAAGGACCTCCATTGCTAAGCATGGGCCAATGTCTACGGGCTTACCAATTTACAACCATCTGCCATCAGAGCTTAAATCCGAAATTAGGATAGAAGAATTTTTTAAAATGTATTACAGTTTTTTCACTCTTAAAATGTTTTAGTCTCTAAAAGAACATTTAAATTCATGATGAATATGTATATGTGTTGTGTCCATCTTGCGCTTGAATTTAACCTCTGCACCAAAAATGAAATGAACTCAGTTAATTAATTGATTTGAAAGCATTATTTAATAGAAATTTATTTTTCTTTTAATTGCACTGAAGGTACTTTGAATATTGATTGAATTTTGTATCTATATTTATGTGACGTGAATACTCAAGTCGGGACAAATGTAACGTGGTCTTTTGGGCAAATAAATTATTATTATTATCACAGGTCCCTACAGGACCCCAATGCAGTTGATGGCCTTTTATTCATGGGGGACAACCTGAGAAAAGAACTACATAATCCTTCTATAAAGGATGTGATTTGCATTTTGCGAGTTTTTTAGTGTATATTAGTATAATTCCTTGGAACTTTTATTATTTATGTATGTTCTCACTCCGTGAGATTGCAATTTTGTGCACTGACAATTAGACTTAAAAAAGTACAGATAATCAAAGAGATTTTAAATTTTTACTTTAACATTGCACCAGTGATAGGTTATAGCTTATGCATGGAGACAATTGCTCTGCAAAGAAACACAGTCTAAAGTTTATATGCCAAGGAACATCATCCTCTTCATAAGCAATGAAAATTTGGCCTTTGGGCTTACTTTAGGGTTACCTTTCCAGGAATGCAGGCTTACCAACAGTACATGTAGTTCCACAAGTGGAATTGGTAAGTATGAGACTATTTCAATTCCATGACAGTGTTAAATTGGGCGTACTCACAGAGGAGTTATGGGAAGAGACTCGGACTTCCCTTGTTTCGAGAAAAATACGAACTCCTAATGGTGAGGTCCTTGTTCGGACAAGGGAAAAAATATTTGGTATGAACAATACAAAGTATGTATAGTTATTAAAAATTGTGTGTGAGATCCATATTCTTTAAATTACCACACAAACACCATGTTGAAAAGCAATGCTGTTTCATGACATTAATTCTTGTCAAAAATCAATGAACTTGAGGCAGAATAAAACACTATGCCCGCATAAAAAGTCAATGGATGACATTACAAAACTATCACTGCCAATATAACATGCTTCCGTGTTAAGTCCAACTGGTTCACCATGTTTTCACATTAGACTAATTTTCTAGTGGAAGGACTGGAGACAACTTGGATTTGATCCTTGAAGTTGAAATCGATTGAGCCAAGAGAACGATTAAGCCCAATGCAATTTTTTTAAAATCATTAATGTCTCAATTTGAAAAATACACATATTGATTGCATATATTTTTGATTGGACTCTGTTAGAAAACTTGCCTTTCATTAGAATTAAATGTCACACATTATTCTCTTGGTAAAAATCAGTGTACGAAAGCCATGTATATGAAATGGCACCCTTTTTCAAGAGAAAGGCTAGAAAATATAGATACTTATTAAGGTGATCTACCATATACGGCAGGTTTAATTGCCTTAACAGATGCAGACCTCTATCACAATCATGACAAAAACCAAGCAGTTAGAAAACAGAATATTCATCAGTGTCACAATAGACATTCCAAAAACATTTTTCAGGCAACAGAAAACTCTTCCACAGCTAAAAAATTTTTTAACAGGCAAAAAACTTCTGAAGATAATCATTGAAATCACCACAAAACTAATACAGTGATTTGCAATTCCTCTTTTAAGTTACACAATTTTTAGTTTAAAACATTTATACAAATTTAATTAAACAAAACTTCAGTAACACGTTAAAAAATAGAGATCAATACCATAAAAATATCTTAATGAACAAAAGTCACTATCAAGAACAAATTTGTTAAACAGCTGAAAAAAGACAAAGCCAATTTGATTTGGGATTCATGAGTAAGCATGCTTAGTATAATGCAAGAGATATTGGACTGTTGAGTCCAGACTATTTCTAGTGAAATGATAGTGAAGGATTGTAGCTGCATTGAACTTAGAAACATCACCTTCTAATAATGATGGCACATTTCACACATACACCCTTTAAAACAAAACATACCAGGACCAAGGAACTTTCTCAGTTTCCAAAAATAAAAAAGCTACATAATTCAAGGGTTTATGCTTTCATTCACAATGATTCTTCCCAATGGATGAGTCGACATCTGAAGTAATTCTGTAGTGATTTTATTCTCACTGTATATGAGGCTCTTGAGCTAGTCTGAGGTGTTCTGATAGGCAATAGGGCTCACTGCAATCTGTTGTCTAGTGGAAAATTTGTATCCACGTGGAGGGGGGGAGGTGTCAAAAGCTTCATGCTAGCCAACATTTTGGCATCTGACTCAGACATAGTTTTCAGGGCAGTCAATTCCCCACTCTGCCCTGATGATGATGTGCAATCCAGAAATCGAAATACTTCCTACAATGAAGGCTTAACTCTGTGAGAAACTGAGACAGTTAGTATTCCTCATTGTGGATCGGAAAACAACCTAAGTCTGAACATATTAATAATTGCAAGAGATAGCAATGTTTTCCGAGGACAATTGCTAGAACTGCCGACCATCCTCCTATTCACAGACATGTCCACGTTTGTCATATATGACAGGAAACGTTGGTTAGCAATAAGGCATTAACCCCGTGGGAGACCAGACCACAGTCCCTGAATATAATGAGTCGGAAAAGTAGCGGTTACTCCCAATTTTGGACGTATATCACGTAGAAATATTTCCTCAGAACCGAGTCTGGATAGCGAGAAGTTTAATCACAATGAACCATCTCCTCATGCAGTAAAAAAATTAATAAAAATCCAAATTCTCTACCGAATTTTATGTCATACAAACAAACAATCCCCTCCACCTCCCTTCGCTCACTATTAGAACCTAAAATTCAAGAAATCACCTCCACTCGAGGGGTAAAGTTGAGATTCAGCCTGAATCAGAGGGCAAAGATATGGCATCAAGAGTAAAATTTAGGTCGCCCCTCCCTCTTATCAACACTTCCAAAAGATGCACCCGTCTCTTGCCACAGACACTCAAAAAACTATGCCACAGCTAAATTTAAATTACACAGTTTAATTGCCAAGAATACGTTACCTTCATGGAGGAAATTCTGGGAAGTAACAAGTATCGGTTACCATCAGTTCAAAAGCTGACCTATCTCCAAGGATGCACACCTTGAATACCTTAATTTTACCTTACTTACCCAAAAGATTCCCTGCCAATGGGGATAATCCGGCAGCTTTGGCTACTTGTGACATAGCTTGCACCTTGAGCTGTTTCTTCATGGATGGGTCGGCAATGAATTCCCTCAGTTTCACATCGCTCTTAAGGGTGGTCTGAAACTTAACTAATTCTTTCTCCGTTTGCTCCAGTTGCTTTTGCTTAGTGGCAGCTGAATACAAAGCTGTGGCATACCGTCCCTCCATGCCAAATAGTTGGATAGGGGGCTAAAATAAAGAGTAATTGGTTACAATATGACACACATTAACCATAATACAATATTAAGACCACAGCAAACCATATACCTTCACGAGCTGGCGGGCTGAAGAAGAGGTGCTAATGCTCCGGGACTGTAAAATAATAGGTACTTCATTACATACAGTATTCAGGACTTAGCCCGCTGTAAATCTTAGTTGATCCACTATTTTCAAATTAGTACGATAAATGCCATAACCAAATCAAATTAAACGTAAGTTTTCCTATACTGGGCAAAATATAAATATAAATTAAAATAAGGTTGAGGAAATACTCAATTATATCGGCAATTTCATCCCCTTACCAACATCGAAAACCTTGCCGCAGCCATTTTCGCCTGGAAGATCGTATCGAAAGGACAGAATTGATATCTCGCATCGATATTCGAGATAATCGCAAGAGTTCGAGATAATCGATAGCCATCCAACTAGCAGAAAAGTGCAGAAAACTAATTTCGCGATGTTTATGCCCTCACTCAGCCCATCCTGGGAGTATAACCATCTAAAATTTGTTACAACACCAATAAAGTTCTTAAGAGGTAAAGTATTCCCATCCCGAATCTTTTTCAACCATGTCGGGATTAGCGCGAAAATCAAACGTTGGATGGATGATTTTAAGCAGGGAAGGACTCCTTCCACTCTGGAGTGCTGTCTATCCTCATAAATACTGGTCCTTGAAAATATTCGCCAGTTAATTTACAGCACTGATAGGAGTTTTTCCTTTGACTTATGCAGACCAGTTAATACTCTTCTTTCATTAAAATTGATCAGGAATAATTGGTCTCATTCTAAAAGAAATCCACTTTCGTGGATCTCACATTTGTAGAAACTAAGGATATAAGAATCAGATAGTACGCTTTCCACACTGGACAAGAAAAGACAGAAACGTCCATTGCCCCTGGTGGATATGCAACGTGCACCACACGCAATTCCAGTGTTGAAGAATATCGTTTGTCTTCTGTTACAGATTTCTGTTAACTTTTACGTCTTTTACACTGCCGCACATGGTGCTTGGAGGTGGTATTTTAATTACTGCTCGATTGGCCCAGAATTGTTCATATCGTTTATGTGCAATGAATCCCAAAGAAGTTATGCGGCGTTTGGAAAGTCGCGCGATTGAAGCACAGAAATTGATCACATCCTTGAAGTCTGAGGTAGGCTTACACTTGCAAGTGGACTTGGATGACGAAATTGATTCACATTTGAAAAAAATTACATGTCGTATTTTAGATTGCAGTTCTGACACAAGCTAGCCTAGGCGTATGCGCAGACAAGGAGTGTAAGGAATTAATCTGGGAAAACGAAAATTTAGAGAAGGAAATAGAGATTTGGAAAAAGAAGTTGACGGAAGCCGAAGCTAGGAATGGGAAATCGCCCGTGAGTGTTTCGAGTATGAATTCTTCATGATTTACCTAATGTTGAGGTCTTTCATGGGTTACATTGTATTTTTAGGTCTTCGTTAGTGTTCCCGTGACGGGCAGCGCCTCAAACCAGCCTGTGCTGAATGGCAAAGCCGATGAACCGAGACTAGTCAGTGAAAAACCTCCAGCCAAAGCTCCTGATGCGAAAATCGCGGCTCCATCGAAAAACAGCGCTACCGATCAAGAAAAATCTAAAAGGAAAAGCACTGACAAAAAACCAAAACAAGATACGAAGAAAGATAACGCAGCAGAGAATCCTGATGACCAAATAGACGTTGGGCGCTTGGATATAAGAGTCGGGCGTATCGTCGAAGTGAAAAAGCATCCTGACGCAGATTCTCTTTATGTAGAGTCTGTTGAACTCGGGGAAGAGAAGCAGAGAACAGTTGTCAGTGGTTTGGTCCGATTCATCCAAAGGGAGGAATTGGAGGGTCGTCTTGTTGCCCTTCTTTGTAATTTAAAACCAGCGAAAATGAGAGGGGTTACATCGGAAGCAATGGTTCTGTGCGCGAGTACGCCAGAGAAAGTGGAGGTAAGTTTGAAGTATGATTTTGTCAGCCCGTGGTTGAATCGATGTGTATGGTGTGACTTTTAATGATTCCTGCATTAAGTTTAAAGTCCTCATCTTTTGTGTGAGCTCTTTGATTACCAACTATTTTTATTTTCAGGTCCTTAATCCTCCCGCAGGCAGTGTTCCAGGGGACATAGTTGTTTGTGAGGGATTTCCGCACCGTCCTGATTCAGTTTTGAACCCCAAAAAGAAAGTTTGGGAAACCGTGGCTATAGATCTCAAAGTGAATTCTACGGGTTTAGCGACGTATAAAGGAGTGCCGCTGATTGTGTCGGGTAAAGGTGAAGTGAGGTCAACTGCCTTAACTGATGTACCTATTAAATGAACACTCCTAGTTTTCATATAAAGAATAAAATATTTTGGTTAAGGTTGGACTTCTTAGATCATTTACTTCTCAAATTTGATTCCTTGTGTACCGCCGCCGAACCTAGTATGGGTTGATTTACATGCTCTAGAGCACCAAATCGGTTAATTAGGAGTTGGAAACTTTTTTGTCTCTTTTCTATATCTTTAAATCTCATGGCAGTCTTTTTCACTGTGTGAAAGTTATCTTGACTATGTACTTAAATATTTTTGAGTTTTTTCGCATGGTACCTGTTGGTGTTATATGCTCTGAATGAAAGGTTATTAATAAGGAATATAACAAATGAACGGCAACCCCCTTCTCATGGTCTTCTTGATAGAAATTTGCTTTAATTAGAACACAAAAAAAGAGAATTTCAATTCTCCATCTTCAGCAAAGGCAAGCCTTATATGACCATTCCATAGTAAGGTGCACGTATTTAGTCATCAAAACTGGAGGCAAGTCATCTAACCACACCATCCTTACTTGCCTGTAAATACAGAGTGCATCAGTGTTTATCAATATAAAAATTGGCCTACTTCTTAGCAGACAATCATCCAATTACAACTCTGAGCAATTGGAAAAACCAAGATGAAGAAATGGATGGTTGCCAAAGCAGAGTGGTTACAACTGGAATATTATTATTAAGGTAATTTGAAACATTGTTCTCTAGACATAATGGAGACACTATCGAATCATTAATGATGCAATTAAATACTTTTATGAGGCAAAATCTAAATAATTATTAAAAATATATATGAAAGTCTTTGACTTTACTCATGTAGTAAGTTTAAAACTCCTTATGTGGGAAGGTTTTTGTGATCCTGAAAAAGTTACTGCAATGACAATATGATTTCTTTTTTAAGTAGTTGAGAAAACATACAACCCAACTGCTGCTAATTTATTGATGAGATCTATGTAATAGAAACCCCTTAATTTCCAAGGTCTTTCTAAAGTAAGTACATACCATTCATTTCCTATGTTAAAGGGCTGACCGTTGGAAGGGTTACAAACTTTACTTTAAAGACCAAATCAATTGACTTCAAGGTGAAATGATATTTTGTTCAAATTGCCATAAAGACAGAATCCCAGACTTCGGGAAAACTAAGCCTGGTATCATCAGGAGGGTGGAAATTCTTAATGGTCAATTGGTTTTTATGGAAAATGCAGCCAAAAAACTGGCAATAATTACAGCACCGGGTGTATATGAAGTTAAAATAAACCGTATTCCAATAATGAGATGAATATACCAATGCATGGAGAGCCACAGAATGGCATTAAAAGCTAAAAAAAATGTTCTGTGGAGCTCATATAGAAGCATTCCTGCTTCAAGGTACAGATCTAGTGCTCTCTAAATCAAGAAAACATACAGATATAATCTGGAAACAGTGATCCACTATAGTTTGATGCAACTAGTAACTGGCCATGAACAGTATTAACCACAACCTTAGAAATAAAGAGGTGAACATTAGGGTGATTAGAACAGTGCTCATCATGTATAAAGAGAGAGAAGAGACTATGACGCAGAAATCTACTGAGGGAATCTTATGAAGAATTTAAATTCATCACAAACATGGAAAATACCTGCCCTTTCACAAAGCAGTGCTTAAGTGTTGTAGTCATTAGCACTTGAGGAAATATTTTCATCACAATTAATTCCCATTCAACAAATGCTTGCTTTAATTCCAAATTATTTTCTCTCTACTTTTCCTTTTTAAGAAATGCAGTAATTGTATACCGATCAGTACACCCATGCTTGGCTTGAAAAATTAAATGAGTAGATAAGACAGAACCTATACTTAATCTTTATGTCATTAATTATCCTTAAGGCTTAAAACCACTAAACTATTATTACAAAGGACAATCACACTGAAAACAAAAGATCTTTCAATTTATATGAAATTGATTTATTTTTTTTATTTAAGTTTGTTAATTAACAGACAACTTTTGCAAAAGCAAATAAGTTTAAAGCATTTCAGAATTAAATATCCTGCATTAGTAACTTAAAAGGTGAAACATATTAGAGCAATAAGGACGTGGTACAAATGGAATTAAAAGTTAAAAATGCAGAGGTGTTCAAGTGGAAGCAAATGGTTTGCAAAAATTGCTTTAAGCGTCATCGTCACTGTTGTGTCCTCCACCAGCAGGAGGTTTGGGACCACCAGCACGCTTAGCCATAATGATCTGGTCCACTTTAAGGATTGTGCACGCAGCAGCCGTGGCATACTTGAGGCCCCACATCTTCGTCAAGTAAAGATCCAAAATGTCATCCTTAACCATGTCCTTTACTGGATTTTTACCAGTGCTCTGTAATAAAAGACAGAATGATGCACAGTTATAATAAAACAGTATGAAGGAGATTAAATTCTTAGACGAAAAGAGAAATTTACAGCTTAATCTGAGAAAAATATGCAGTGTATTACTTAAAGGTTTTGTAACAATTACCAGCATTTCATACAAATAGGACCAATCACTGGATTTGGTTGAAATAAGGTCGCTTGAATAGGCATAAAAATTAATATTGGTAAAATTTGTCTCCTTCAAAGCTCGTTCAAATTCACTCAAAGATCAAAAAATTAACTAAGAAGATACAATTATATTAAGTCACCTACATCAGCAGTGATCACGTAACCTACCTACCTCCACAAGAACAGGTCACTTAAAGATTGAATTACATGCAAGAGTGAAGAAGACATTCTTATCTTTTTTGGCACTTTATTCACAAAACAATCAAGTTTTGGCAGCAAGAGATTTGATGTGGTAGTAAGAACTTGGTGGAACTACTTCTGATTTCAACAGTGACATAGTATCCTTTTGAAGTGTCTCAATGTTTTACTGCCCACTAGTGAACCAGATGACCAATGGAGCACAGGTGACAAAAGATACAATCTTGTCCCCAGGAAACAAAACCTAATGGGCTTCATTCAATGCACATTGCAATGACTAACTGCATTTCATAATACTTTCTTGAAATCTTTGCTGCTTCCTTCAAAGAATATTTATTCATAGACTTACACACTGCCACACAGAGCTTCAACTTAACGTCAAGCGCCGATTATCAGAGCTAATGGAGGGGGAAGCCCAATCCAATAATCCAAAGCCACAGGTAATCCGTTCATGCCCAACTGAATAATAGTTGTGGCCTTGGTTTTAGTGCCATGCCTTTTCGCAGTCTTTCAGGCATAATATGATGAAAAATGTACGCATATTCCTATAATATTATTTCATTCTCGGGAAAGTATTCATTTGGCCAACTTCTCAGAACCATTTTGCCGGCTAAAATTGACTTATGTTGGCCAAATGCAATAAATACACACTTATTTGTGGAGAGTTTAGTGGAAATACATATTTTCAGACACAATGTGTTCCATTTTTATACAGCTACTCATGATATTGGCTCATTTAACCCTCTATGAACGAGCAAGTCAAATTTGATAAGTTTCAAAATCATTGAAATAACTGCTTCCTTAGAGGCTTTTCCATTTGGTTACTGCGTTAGACAGAATTGTAACGATTCAGAATAAGTGTGTGGAAAGTCATGCCTTTATCGGTGGTTGGTCAAACAAATTGAATAGATGAATTAGTGACTCAATTAACTGACAATGGCATGCCTGGTGGAGCTCTGAAATACATAGTTTCAGCTGTCATGTGAAGAAAAAATTGGGAAAGTTGAAAAAAAAGGTACGTTATAAAGGTAATGTTGAAGTATACCTCGTGTCAATATTATTATGTAAATTATTTTAATTAAATAATTACAATACAAATATGACAGATTTCAACATTAATGTTATTATAAATTAAATTGCAATATTTTTTGATAAATGCTTAAATAGCACTTTTAAAACACTAATATAGTAGCAGTATTTTCTTGATGCTGTTTCATAATTCCGTCCATAGAGGGTTAAAGAGAATTTAAATTCATGATCGCAATGTATTAACCTCATTGCAAGGAACCTGAATATGGTGATCAGCAAAATTTGCTCCTGAATTTTTTAACTTCTGCGACTCACATCAATGCAACTTGCACAACTAAAGCTCTTTCGAGTTAGATTCCTCCACCCCAATCAATAGCTAAAATGCACAAATCTCTTCTGTATCAAGCACTGGCCGCCTATCAGCAGTTTTGAGTCCTGTACCTTCATGCTTACTCAGCTTTCTCTCCAAGAACACAACCAAGGTTACCAACCACCCTTATAACATGGCTCGCTTACTATACACCAATTGCAAGTAAAGACCTCCCATGGATATGTAGTTTTATTGTTCCGATTTCTTAATTTCTTCTTCTTTATTTCTAATCTTCAACCATACAACCAAACAACGTTACTATAACAAAAAGATAACAATCACAACAAACCAACGGCAACCACAGATTTCTTAACAAAAATGTTTTCCATATAAATAAGAACCAATCAACCTACAACAGGATACCCTTTCAATTATTTTCTATTCATTTATTTTTTACTATGTACCCCAAATACAGCTCAATCGGCCAATTTAAATTGGATAACAACACACATAAAAACAACACACAAACACCCATTTCCTGAGTGGTGAAAATTCCACCTAGGCAGGATTCAAATTTGTGACCCTCAGTTTAGCAGAAGATGACTAAACCACCAGGGCAGGAATATCTACAACTTCTTCAGAAAAGTTAAATATGAAGCATTCCATCTTTTCCCGAGTATTAGAAACTTGTTGGCTATATTGCTGAAGGCGATTCAGAAAATACAAAACGTCCATGAAAGCAATATAAACTAGCTCATCTGGGTCATGCAGATACTGAGCAGTGATTCAGGAGGCTCACTATAGTGCAACACCATCATCTGAATATTTAAAAGGCTGCATGAAAACCTTGCCTGGACAAAACATAGCAATTTCTTAGACCTGAACAGAAGGGAGGGTAGGGCGATGGAAAGGAAGAGTAGGGGATGTTGTTGCAAGATGACTGCCCAATAATCAGAGAGTAGGCGATTCAGACATTGGATAACTGGTGCTCTACTGTAATTTGTACACCATTTCATTCCTCATTCAAAATACAGATTAATACTGTCAACTTGATGACATAGGAGTCACTTCATACAAGAATTTAGCTCATTAACGCTTGCACCCAAAACATATTTTTCATCACTTACCTCAATATCAAAGCCAAATTCTTTCTTTCCCTCTTCATGAGCAGCATATAATTTTGACAGGACTTCATTAGCTTTTATGCCAGTGTTTTCTGCCAGAGCCTTAGGGAACGACTCCAGGGCCGTGGCAAATCTCTTCACGGCATATTGGTCCATGCCTGGCAAGGTATCTCCATAAGTGGCAATCTGGCGAGCAAGTTCCACTTCACAGGCTCCACCACCAGGGACAAACCTCCCATCCTACAGATGGAAGAGATAGACATCACTAACTATTAAGTGACAGGGTCAAACAATATGCTCTCTCTCATATCCTGGGTCACTAGATAATAATTTGGAGAATAGCTTAAAACTTAGCTCATTTGCACAGCTAATGGCCAGGTGTAGGAACGACACACATATATTCTATAAAGTTAGGGGATCCATAAGCCATGGCAACCATTCAATGAGTGTAGCAGAAACATTCAAAAAGTATTGGTTTCATAGCTTAGGACATACTGTTATGAGTTCCATAAGCAGCGGATGCATAATGTTTTGAGACAACCAGATAATTTAATCTTACAGACTGATTATTATGTGTATTAGCAATCACAACAGCTAATGCACATGATAATTATTCATAGGTTAAACTTTCATAAATTTTATCCACCGGCAGAAGATTAGATTGTACATTCGATGCTATTGTCTATTGGTAAATAAGTTTTGTAACTAAAGGATGTGTTCCTGATACCCGAATATTTTTATGATATCCATAACTTTATAACTATTGATTCCATAACTAAATGTTATTGCAACACACCATAAGGAGAGGTGAGTGGGATTGTCTGGGAAGAATTAAATATGCTGCACAGAGAAATGGCAGAATATTACAGTGAACTTCACATGTGCATCGGTCAATCAAGGTAAAAATCAAAAGACATGGGGGAAAATCCTTCTCGTTCATATTTAGCTTGAACTATACAGTCCAAGTTAATAACTAAAGCCCTGGATACAAAATAAATTAACTCATACCAGTTAATGTGTGAATGCATGAGCACGTGAATGAATGTGAAAATTCACCGTGTAACCACACCAACTTGTACGAATGCATGAACAGGAAAATAGAATTGGTCTATTTGGCTCAAGCATTTGTACATGAACACGTATGGGGAAATGTATCATGTAACCACGCCTTAAGAGTAAGCAATGTCCTTGATGAATCAAACCAGATAGATTAAATAAACCCAGTAACTTCAAGTGTGACTTAGAGGAAATCCATAGTTTATTACCTTAAGTTGAAGGTTAGGTACCTGAAGATGATGCCTAGGCAATAAAGCCAGTTGTGCCACTTAAAATAACCCTGTGGAAATATGTTGAGTGTTCATTTACAAAATAAAGAGATATTCAGCTATTCAAGCCAAAGTGAAGGCCATTTCTCAAGGTTCCCTAATCCAAAAACAATTTTTGGGAGAGATCGTTGGAAACTCGAGTACTGTAGAAGTAAAACAGCATCTTTGTAAACTTGGTGGCATGTTTCCATAGTCATATTTAATGGCAAATTTTACTAAACCACAAAAAAAGAGGATGCTCACCTTGCAACTCATATACTCGGGTGAAGGAGATACAGATAAGAAAAAATAGTGTTCTAACAGATTTTTAAGGTCCCATCACCAAACGTCTTATTAAATATTTCTCCAAAGATGAATTTTATCTATCTTTTATGACTTTATAATTTTAAGAACTTGCTAGTTAAGTGTACGGATCGCATGGATCCAAACAAGAAAAGTGGTGTGTATGCCCTAGATTGTACTGACTGCAACAGTGTGTACATTGGGCAAACTCAAAGAAATTTTAATATTAGGACCAAAGAACATTGTAGTGCTTTTAAAAATAATCAAAATAGAACTAACATCACCAAACATCTATTGTGCAACAGTCATTGCAGTGCATTTGAAACCAAAATCCTACATTGAAATAACAATTCATGTGAGCTTGATGCCCTCGAGCAATTAGAAATTCTAAGAAAAATGTGACTCTGAGGTGTGTCGTCAATGAATGCTTATTCCCTTCTCCCTCCCCTATCCTTGAAGCAGTTACACATTGATACCTGCCACCTCTCTCTCCCCCCCCCTATTTCTCCTTTCTTCCATCCCCCCATCATTACTTCCCCCTTCTCTCCTTTTTCCCTGATATATAAGAGAGTTGATGTTTTCCCTAATATATATGAGAGTATAAGAAAGAGTTCCCGAACTTGTTCAGCACCTGATGATGGTACTTATGCGTTGAAACCTGGGTTGTTTTTTGTTGTTTAGTAAAAGTTACCAATGAATATGACTACCATAGAAGTAGAGACATTGGTTTATAAATCTGAGTCTGTGCTTCAATTCCCTGTTCATCAAACATTTTTTCTCAGGCAATATCAAGAGCATTCTTTACTATTCACCACAGCAGATACAAAAAATCTATAAAAGTCCATAAGGACTCTCTACTTCCACTTTTACCCAGATTTTAACATTAAAACTCCATGGAGAGACAAATTAAAGTATTAGAATAGCAACAAAGGCTTGACAGCAGCATTCAAGTGGCCATACATACCTTTGTGATGCCCTTGAATGTGTTCACACCATCATCAATAGCCCTTTCAATATCATCCATGTAATTGTCAGTTGACCCTCTCACAATAATCGTGGATATTCGAGATTCACGAGCTTCATTCTTGAACACAACCACTGATGTTTCCCCAATTTCATCCACAGCAACTGAGTCAGCGTATCCTAGCTCCTCTTTGGTTGGTGGAGTCTGAAAATGTTCAAATGACCAAATTTGAGGAAAAAAACCTCAATCTGTGGAAAGACTTTTGTTATTCACAGAGAGGAGCATGGAATTCAGCACTATAATCTCACTAAAAGAAAGGCTACCCCTGGCAAAAGATAAGTAGTAATGTCTTGGACCAAATGAATAATTCCTTAATCCTCAATGAATACGGTAATGTTGAACAAGTATTATTAGTGCATCATTACTCAAAATGTAACATCATTTATCAAAAGACTATTTAGAAGAATGCAAGCCATTACAGTCATTATTTCTCAGACTTCTCATTTTGAGAGGTATTTGATTGGAAGAGAGGTTGCTCCAGTAGTAGGAATTCACCAAGAGCTCAATATCAATGAAGAATTGATTGGATTCATTGAAATGCTGGCTCAGAAGATTCACAAGGAAATAATCACATTTTTCTTCAATGCAGGGACATATTAGTTAGGATTCAAATGCTTTAAGTCACTTCTTTCTTGGTGCAAAAAGACTAAATTATGTTCTTCAAGCCATGATTTGCCACCAAGGGTTGAATTTCCCCGTCAAAAAATCATTTAACTTGACCAGGATTCTAACCTGGATCTCACAATTGCTGGTCAGGTGTGTTAGCCAGTTACACCACCAAGCCATCTTCCTTCAAGGCAAATTACATATGGGGGTTATGCAAACTAGATGTTCATGCCTCAAGTCTACCTTGTAGCACATGAGACAATAGTTGTGCTTACAAAGCCACAGTCGCGGTGGATATACCCAACATTGTCATTTATATAATGACGAAATTGACCAATTTCCAAATCGAATCCCAGTCAAATTAAATGATTTTTTTCATGGCAAATTCCAACCCTTGGTATACATGCACCCATGTGTGAACTTGCAGGGTGGCTACTGATATCCAATTTTTAATTTTCCTGATGGATTTACCGATTTCCCTGACCGATCGCCAAAAGGTCACCTATAAGTGGAATATTTTTTTCTGCTGAATTAAATTTTCTACATTAGTTTTAAATGTTCTAAATTTTCTAATCATCGTCTCTTTTTTTTTAAATTGAAAGCATGTATTTACTATAAGCTAGTGTGCTCCAACTACCTCTCAACCTGAGTTTCAAAAGTTAAAAAAATGAGAGGTTCAATTTTCCAAACAACAGAGCCTTGGATTCCTTGCAATGAGTGTAAAACATTGTGATCATGAATTTTAACACTACTAGGCAAATATCGCAATAAGGATATACATAAGAGATACATTGTATGTCTGATTAACAACTTAATAGCTAAGATTCACAACTAATATGATTTACAACTGAACATTCTACGAATTGATGGGACTTATTCCATGTACGCCGGTGACGGACTTTAGTTTTAGTAGGTGAAATAAAGGGCGGGAATCCCAGTATCTCCCTGACTGCTACCAGAATTCCCTGACTTTTCCCTGAATTTTCCAGAAATTCCAAATTCCCTGACAATTTCAGCTTTTCCCTGACGATCCCCACCCTGACTTGGGACTTTGTACCACATCCTTTGTCAATGCAATGTTTGGAAATCCATGATGTAGCATTCAAAATACATCTATCTCATGCATAAAATACCCATTTAACAATTACATGCAAACAAGAATCAGAATAAATATTTGTAAAATTATTTCTACACACCATAACTTTCATAATTATTCTCACTCACCAGACGGGGAAGTGCAGTGGCACCAACAGTTTTGCACAGTCGCCTCAGATCAAATTTACTATTTAACCTAACTGCCATGACACCATACTTATTTAAGTAGTGTAGAGCCATATCTCCAAACTTTCCTCCAGCAACTACAACATCAGCGCCCGCATCAGCAATAGCCTTAACTTGTGTTTCCAGTCCAGACTCCTCACCTCTACTAAAGTCGAGAAGTTCTGCAGCACTCTTGATCAAGACAGTGCCCTGCAATGAAAGATTAAGTTTAAATCAATTCTTTCAAAATGTCTCTACGTTACGAATACAGACCATACTCAGCACTGAATCTTCGAGACATTTCTATGACCTTTGGAGGATGTTCCACATTCATTCAGTATCGACAAACTTGGAGCCAAATGAAGATTTTTATCTGCACACCATTAGCCATAACCAGGGGGGTTGTGTTTGAACCACTTGAGATGATCTCGATCACGTAACTTAGGAGTCACGTGGTAAAAATACGCACAGTTGGAGATTTTGGTGAGTTTTACTTATTCTGTTAGGTATCTAAGTATTTGATTTGTTGTTTATTGTGTCAATAATCGAGATATAAAAATAGACTAACTATATTACTGTGAGAAAATCTCCATTGAAAAGGACGAGTGCGATTTTAGTGAGTGGTTCAATTACTCCAAAATCTTGAATTCTTCTTCATTGTACCACGTGACTCCTCAGTTACATGCTCAGAATTATCTTGAGCGGTTCTAACACATCCTCCCTGGCAAAGGATGTCCAAGGATTTGTTGCACACGCACAGAAAAACAAATCAAGGACAGTTTTTGAGAAGCTAGGAGCAGAAAGAAACTGGCAAATTGGAATATCCTTCAATTACATCAATGATGAAAACCACAAAAGATAAAAAATAACACCAAATGGCCGGAAAATATTGACTTCACACTTCACATTTACCCCTTCCCTTACCTCAGGTGTTACATGTGTTTTCGTGTGTTCCCCTCAGTTAATCTCTCCCTGATCCCCAAAAAAACTCATTGGACCTTGCATTTTCTCCCCCTTCCCTTGAGTGTTTCATGTGAGTGTGTTCCCATCAAAGCACGTCTACCAGATCCCAAACAGCTCCGGCAGAGAACTACAGGGATGTGTACTGTCTGTCTTGAGAGAGGCCTGATGTGGAATAACTCCCGGCGTCTGCTTATGTCTTCCCACATGAGGTGCCAATACTTGAGTCATTTGGTATTATTTTTTTATCTTTTGTTATTCTAAAGCTGTAGAGATTCACCCATTCCAATAAAAACCACAGCAAATTCCTTAGGAAGGAATAGCATAAAACATCAATGCCACAAGTAAATTTAGTTCCTTAACCCTGAGTTATTACCCTGCAGGCACAGTATCATCTATACAGCATTGGGCTTCCCTTTCCACAAAAACTATTTGAATACTACAAGTATGAATATGGGGCTAAAAATTGTTTACTCACAAATGCTGTGCCACAGCAAGTCCATAGTTACGTGAATAAACTTCAACATGAATTTTATGCGTATGTCCCACCCATCACAGAGAAAGAATTTTACATATGCCTTAAGTCCTGGAAGCCTGATATGAGTTTTACACGAAACATTTCTTTTCTGGCTCCTGCACTTTTCCCACCCATTACTATGTTCACCACCCATGGTGTACCCCAGGGCTCAGTCCTGGGTCCTATCTTATTTTTAATTTACATCAATGACTCGCCAGAAACTCTACAATCTCTACCAGTAGTCAAGCCCCCACCACCTCTAACTGCAAGTGTATTAGAATAACATACCTCTGGTATGAGAATGCATTCCTCAGAGATGGTAATGATTTTATGAATAATAGCAAATAGAGACAATGATTAAAGTGGGCAATAGTGGAGTGAATTATCATATTTTTTACCTTCTAACAGAATGAACAATAGTACGAGAGAGAGAACAAAATTTCCTATTGTCTATTAAATATCATAAAATGAAAATTTTCTATTAAAAGTCATATTTTTTATATCAGACTTGTGAAAGTATTTTTCTTTGCATTGCACTTTCTTTGGTGCCTTATTTCCTATTCAGTCCCTGAGATTGTTGAATGCTGTCAGTCTGAAACATACTTCATCAAAGTGAAGTTGTATGGATGAAAGGTTGATCTCAGTTGATTCTGCCCATTGCCCCAACTGCCCACACCCACCAACTTACTCACATGCAAATATTAACACAACACCATTCCTGGACATTTTCCCAGCATTGCTACGGAGATCAATTTCAGAAGTGCATTTTATCCTCCCCAACATCTCATAGAAAAATGTAGTTTCACCTTCTGCCCTGAAGGGTGATTCTATTTGCTAGTATCCCTCTAATGGGTCTTCAGAAAACAATTAAATATGGCATCAAAATCATCTGAATGAATTGCTTAAAAATGGTAATTATCAAACTTTTTGTCTCAAAAACTACGTGTCACATGGGCATGTTCACTACATCTTTTAAACGCTCAATCCATGCACAGCTTTCTAATACCTTTGCTTTGAAAAATGCAATGAACATATAGTATCGACAAAATATAATTACAGACACGTATATTACCGTAACTTTCCAGTAGTTTTCAATTTTCTGCAATTAATTACTGTTTAAGACTTTTTTAGGAAAACCAATAGCAAGGGGTTAACGGCACCTAAATCATTACTATTGCTTTGTTAATGCATTAGAAATAAATAAAATGTAAAAACAAACAAGGCAGCCTGCACACAATTCTGTGTTGCTTTTTTGGCATGAGAAATTTCCGTTCAAACCATTAAAAACAATAGACCCACAAATATTCCATAAGAAAAAAATTCCACAAATTAATTGTATGTGCCCCTATTTATAATTATGATTGTATTAAATGTGTATAGACTTAACTAAAAATGATAATTTGGGAAAATATTGGTTTCAAAAACCTCTCAGGCACAGGTGAATATTACCGAAAATTACAGTAGTTTCCAGGAGCATAGGTAAATTACGTAAAATACCTCGGTAATTAACAAAATTTACAGCAATAATTTTCCAAATGGCTCATCTCTAAATATAATTCACAAATTATATCATGGCAAAAAACTTTTCATCTGCAATAAAAAGCATAAATGTTCATAATTTTAATCTTAACTACTTATTGCTTTATAAAGAAAAAATATTTTTAGAAAGCTTGCCAGTTTAGCCATCAACCAATTTACCATTTTTGATAATTTTAATTAGTTTATCAGGGTGTCCACTAAAGTCAAAACATGAAATTCAAGCACAATTCCAGGTTTTGGACTCTTAAATTTACACCTATTTTCAGGTAATAATATCGGGATTTTCATATGAGCCAAAGTAATGTTTTTCGAGTTTGATGTGGAATATGGATTTTTCTAGCTAAACCCACTAGTAAGAACCCCAACCCAAGAATGAAGTAATTAAATAATTGTAAATAATTAAAAAAGAAATAATTGTTAACATAAAACAATCAAATATGTAGTTTTATGTTAGTAAGTTTTATATTGATTTTAAGAAGACAAAACCACACGTAGGATAAAGTTTTTCTACTTTACTTTCTCTACTAAGTTTTCGTCTTTGATTTATTTATTCATATCAATGGTAAATCCATTACATCATGTTCAGTTGTCAAATAGAAGATATATTAAAGGCATCGTTGCAGATTTTATTTATAATAAAAAAATGAAAAAAGAATTTTAAAGCATGTTTTTCTAAAAAATTACGCTCTTTAATATTCCATATCAAGATAAATACATTAAGTATGAAGATTTTGGTATTCAACGGAATAGAGAGCTTCAATTTACAATTTATAGAAAATCATTAAATGAACTTAAGGTGCAAAATATAAATGAGGTCGCGCCCCATGCTTTTCGTTGTGGTCTTGTCATTTTGTGGCTAATTTCCTTGAATTGAATTTCATTATTTTCAGTACTAGGCTAAATTTTCACTCACTCGAGAAAATGTTATTTTTTCTATTTTAGAACAATTTTAAGATTTTTTTTATATTTAGTTTACTTTAAACTTGTTGTTTTTTTTTACTTTTATTAACTATCATTAAAATTATTTTTATAAAATGTTTAAAATTAATAAAGTGTTTATAAAACAAAAAGTTGTTTTATACACAATTTTATCAACTAGGACTAAAAAACTAGCACTGTTGACTAGAAAAAAAATCACCACCTTGTGTACTCAATGCGATGACTACGAACAACATATGGAACGAGAGTCAGATGCTTTATCACTCTGCTACCTCGATTCGCATTTTTGGGTGAAAGAAGCAGTAAGTATGTATGGTAAAATGAAGTGGTAACCATGAATCCATGATCCATGGAAAAGCAAACTAAAGAAAAGCATATAAAAATAAGGACTTCTTCGTCTTGAAATGATAATTATTGAAATTCCCGGCTCAAACCAGAAATTCACAAATAATCCACAAACATTTCCCGGTGATGAAAATTCACAAATAATTCCCAATTTTCCTGGTCAGTGAACACCCTAGTTTACGTGAACATGGGTATTCCAAAATGCCATGCAAGTACAACCTAAGGCTAAAAACACACTGCTCTCCACAAACCTTCGTTTCAGTTTGCATAATGTCCACTGCACACGTGAAGACAGCTATCTTGGCCTTCATCTTCTTCGTGATGTCACCCTCCACACCTCTCTTGAACACCATTCCTTGAACCACTTTGGAACTGTTTACACCACAGCCCAAGATTTTGGTGACACGGATATTGTCCACATTGAAAGAAGTGGCTTTCTCAGGGATAATAGACACGCAGGCACCAGCAATTAGTCCAGTGAGAAAATCTTCGTTGCCATATTGTTTGCTGGCAATTGCTGTGCGTATGCCCTTCGACACTTCCTTCACTTCAGTGACATCCTTCACCTCGTAACATGTTAAGCTGGGCAAAATTTCTAAAGCCTTGGCAAGTGCTTGTTCATACCCGTCCACAATTTCGGATGGCGTTAGTCCCTGTAACACGACAAGAAAGTATAACTATTAGATATGACATTCCTATGGCTAATGAGCCTTTCTGTACTGGAGAGTGATCTATTGGCATTCAATGAATGAGAACAAACTTTTAACAGCTAATGTGTCAAATAAACATTTAAGTATACATATAAGGATATGCAAAATTGTATGAAAGACCAACAAAAATTATTGTGAGTCTTTCAGAAAATTTTGTAGCTTATTTAGTGATTTATTATTGTCCACGATATGCTGTATGGGTATGCATGATGTGCTGTATGAACTTTTTGTGTTATCTTGGTATCTGTTTATCTTGTGTATTATTATATTGACACACCTTATATCGGTTACAATTACTTCTTTCTGTAACTGATCCCATGGCAAATAAACATATTACTGTTATTAATTATAAGAATAAAAATAATTTCAATATTATCTACCTTTAAAATACCAAGTAAATGAATCACTACATAAAATTCATTTTCTAAATATATTCCAAACATCTGAAAAAATATGTAAAATAAATAAATTAAAAAACAAGAGCAATCCTAATAAATTTAGTCGCCAAAACATTGAAAATAATCAGAAAATGGCTAGGCAATCTTAGCACACCCCTCCTGGAATTTGTTCTAAGTAAAAAAGGCTAAGGAAGGTTTAAGAGGAGATAAGATTTGAACCAACAAAAAAAACCTCTTTCAAATGAATTACTCAGCACCACCTATTTCAGGTAACCAATGCAACATTTGAGGGCAGGGCAAGCATCCCAAGGTAAGGGGTTTCATCTCGGCTAAAGTTACTAAATATGATACTTGTTCTCATAATTACAAGGGTTTTATGGGATGAAGAGCAAGTAGATCTGCAAATCATTGGTAGAGATGAAGCCTCTAAACTGACAGTACACCAAAGATACCTTCCTTCAAATGAAGAACGATTCAAATCAAGAAAAGAACTTCTTCATCTTCAACATCTTATGCACCTTCCGTTTCTCAATATATCCAGCAATTCCAATCTAAACTCACTCTCAATATTTGACGTGCACATTCTTTAACCCATTTAGTAAGTGCCTCCAAAGCAGAATGTGTTTCATCTTTCTGCACCGGTTGATGCTAAGACAAAAAAACTCTGTGAGTGTGGGTGTTTTAGCAATCAATTAATCATAGAGGTTTCATAGGTAAGCAATTCACAGATGATCAAGTCGTTGTTTTTATTTGGCTTAGTAAATAGCATTCCCATATTTTTTCAGTGTATACAATATCTTTCTGCAGCCCTCATTTTCGTTCTGCGACAATGTCGGACCATCTTCTGCTTTGGGGGTTACTGCTAATATCAAAACCTTAAACACCCTCAACTTAAATTCATGCATAAATAAAAATTCAAGACTAGACAGAGTAACTAGAATTGAGGGAGAAAAACCTTATTTCTAAATAATAATATTGTACCTAGACAGCTAGCTGGCACTAGAGACATGCCAAGGCACAGGGTGTTATCTCATTTTTAAATAACAACTGATTTTCCCACAATTGTTATAATAGCAGCTGAAAGGCAAACCACTTAAGGGACACCATTAAACCTACAGACACATCCCATGCTCATAGCACCTTACTGACATTACCTGAATGAGAAAGAAACTATAAAATCTGCTAAAAGGCAATTACTTGGAAGGATTTCAAATTTCTCTATAAAGCCACTCAACCAAGGGCAGTAGTATATTACCTGCAAGCCCCAAATGCACTCTACCTCTTTAAGTGTCATCCAACAAGATTCGACCAGAGAAAAAAGTCTATAAGGCCTGGTTACACAATACATTAACCCATACGTGTCCATGCACAAATCCATGAACCAAATCGAGCAGGCTCAATTTTCCTGTTCATGCGTTCGTACAAGTTGGTGTGGTTAATGTGAATTTTCGCATTCATTCACTCGTTCATCCATTAACTCGTACAGGTTAATGCATTGTGTAACCAGGGATTAACAAAGAAAAACTAAACTGATGAGAGAAAACATATCAGAATATTTATTAACGCCCAAGACATCAATTACCACCTTATTACCTTACACAAGATATGTTGTTTAACTCCCAAAAAGCTCCTACCGTGTAGTCAAATCTAACCTTTCGATGAACTCACGAAGAATGTACGTAATCTTTACCCACTACACCTTGCATTACATTTAGCGAGAAAAAATAGTCTCATTAGGGGCAATCTGGAAGTTCCGAGTACTATAAATTCAAGCAATTACAGTTGACTTCAAGTACTAATTGTCGTGCATAACCGCAGATTCATGATGAGCAACTTACCATCCTAAGCAAATCTTCAGCTGCTTCAAGAAGGGCACCAGCAAATATGATGACGAAGTTAGTCCCATCCCCAACTTCTTGTTCCTGGATTTGTGAGGCCTGGACCATTAATCTAGCAGCTGGGTGCTCAACCTTAAATTAAAGGAGCCAATCAGTAAAGAAGGGAATAAATAATTCACGCAATGTATGTACATAAGAATTTTAATCACCTCCAGCTCCTTAATTATTGTAGCTGCATCACTTGTGACGAAAACTTTCTCTAAATGGTTAATGACCATCTTATTCATTCCATTAGGACCATACGCTGTTCTCAAAGTGTGGGACAGTTGCTTGCAGGCACTGATGTTTCGAAATACTGCTTCTTCGAGCCCGGAATAATACTGCAATAAATAACAGAAAATATTAAATTAGCGTATCGACCAGTAAACAAATTAAGATTGCAACTTTTAGGTCGAAGCGTAACTTGACTGAAGTGAAAACTAATCCACCGCCCACACGACCAAATATTTTCGGCCATGGACACATATAACAATATACACCAATCACCAAGTGAAAAACTTAATTCGAATAATGAAATCTTTTGATGAGGACAAATATGAATTAATTTGTAGTATTTAATACACAAAACGAGAAAGCACATTGCGGACCTCGGTTACAAGCCAGAACGACTGTCATGATTTCGGAACTTTTGACAACATTAACATCACATGGGGGTAAATAAGCGAGAAAAGGCACCTAGGCCGAATTATAAACAAAAAGGGGAGTGTTTACTATTTACATAAACTCTAGACGTTTCATCTACAGCGCACTACCAGAGGCCGACAACATGACATCATATCATAAAAAAGTCCGAAGTATAAGCATTTTGGCGGTTTGAATTAAAAAATTTTCATGATAATAATTAAAACTGGACTCTCTTACCCGGGCACCGTCTTTCATCATTTGGGCAAAGCCCGGAACTTTCGGCACGTGCATAGCCATTTTTGCGGCCTTTATGGAATTTTCAAGAACTGGGAGCGGAACAGCCGATATGTCAAACTTCTTCGATTGATATCGAAAAAGGTCGATCTCTCGGAAACATTGATATATCGATATCTGTCGATGACCAATTGAATTCAATTATATTATTATTTCAATTTACTGCGGTACATAACTTCATCATCATGTATAGCGCAGATTGAATAATTTAAAATCACTTAGCTTTTGGCCGATTTACACTAATTTTTCGAGCGTAAAAAACATCTTTCCTATAAGTCCTTAATCTATCGAACCTTCTACTCCAACTAATCGATTCTTGTCATCTTGAAACCGTGAATCTGTGTTCTCCATGTTGTTGTGAAAATTCAGTTATAAGAAATTCTCAAGCTCGTTTCCTGTGGCTCCTGGTTGCTTCTTGCTGAAATCTCCATCAGCTTCTGTGGTCTGAAGTGATCTAAGTTCGCGTTCGGCGGCTTAGATTGTGAGTGGAAGTTTTCTCTGTGAAAGTGTAAACCACGCCCTAACAATAGGCCTGTCGGATACCGCTGTTATGGATATGATGATTTCCAACTTGCAACAACAAAGGCAAGTTACGGAGCAGCTCAGAAGGGAGGCTGCTATAAAACGTATAAGTGTGTCCCAAGCAGTGCAGGATATAATGAAGTTCATCTCAGAGCATGAACAAGAGGATTGTCTCATAGTGGGCTTCAGCTCTCAAAAAGCCAATCCGTTTCGTGAAAAGAGTTCCTGTACCCTTCTATAAGGAGATATGATGTATCACTCTACGCAGTGTTGTATGTTCTATTTCCTTCACGTGTTGATGTTTTCCATGTTTTAGTACGTATGTGCCAATGTAATCATGGAGTAATCCGCAACATCATGTATGCCAAATGTGGGTTCCTCTGGCCCAAGATGCAGAGAAGATCTTCGAGCAGAAGTCTATTTTCGATTGATGGGGAAAGTGTACTTTGCTTTAATTGTCATGTATCAAAATTTATTGATAGATACCTTTTGTTTCTCTTGGTATACTCCAGTTATATGTAATTTACAGTGACTACTCTTATGTGCTTTTAGACTAAACTATTATGCAAGTCAACCCATGTCCTTATGAATTGCCGTAGCTGCTGTGTGGTTGTAATGTGTCTACAGGAAAGATATTCGATGTTCACTACATTTTTTTTTGGGTTGACAGGAAACAGTATCTAGTATGACGGTGTTTTCTTTTCATTTATATCAGTGTTACTCTTGTAACTCGTGTATTTTGTGAGTTAAAATAGTATATTCTTACTAAAAATTGTGTTTTATTTACTCTCCATTTGCACATCAAACAATACCAATCGCCTAATGTTGTTAATATCTTCGTCCAAGGTTTGATGGAAGTAAGTTCTGTGTGCTTGGAGAAAGTAAGGCGTGATGTGTGGAAAATGGCTCATAATGGATGACCGTATCATTTTCCGAGGTAGCTTCCGTTTAATTGTACAAATGTTTAGAAGGTGGTAACTTTGTTAGATGCAAGACATGTCACATTTTGTGGGAAAAAGATTAGTGGGCCAACTTCGCTTAGGTGTCACGTTAGATATTATTAGAATCAACTGTATGTGAACTAGTAGATATTTTCAAGTTCTGTAGATCATGTAATGCACATTCTAACATCTTTCCTTCGACCTTTTTCTCTGAAAAGCGTATGAAGACTTATTGTAGTGGAGTGAAAGTTGTTTGCATTTATTTGATAATGTAATGGCTATTGTTAGACGTGTTTTAAAGGTTGCTTGATAGGAATATAACGTTGAATTTCGTGAAAAGGGACTCATGGTGATACTGAATGGTTGTAATTGGAGTAAATGTGACTGAGTGTGTACATTATAGTGTTATGTGGTATCAAGGAATGTGCTTATAGTTTTGGATCGATTATTAAATGTGGTGCCTTTGCTCTCATTATGCATATATTATCAATAACTTAGGAGTAATATCATGGCTCAGCATTGATGAATGCAGGTCATTTGGACTGTTGCCCTGGTGGAAATAAAGCGTGATAGACAGTGTGACAGAAGTGTGCTACACACTGTTTGCACATTGTGTCCAGTGTAAAGCGTGATGGACAGTGTGACAGAAATGTGTTCATGTGATAAAGTATAATGCTGTTTTCATCTTTCTTGGGATTGTCGTTATTAATTAACGTATGAAATCTATAGGAACTATTAAAATACTTTTTTGAAATCTTGATGAGCAAATGATACAGAAGTAGGTTAACATTTGATTGGTTTTTCTGGTGGTGGAGCAAGTTACTACATTGAATGATGGGGAGAACCTTGTCATATAGAGGGGAGAGAGCACATGTACACAGTGTCTGTACACTGAGGACAGTGTTCTCACATTATGTGCACGGTGTACTCACACTGTAGTCACGGTGTACTCACATTGTGGTCTCGGTGTACTCACACTATGGTCACGGTGTACTACACTATGGTCACGGTTTACTCACACTGTGTTCACGGTGTTTTCACACTGTTTTACACGCTTTCCGCATGCTTTTGAGTCCCAATTTACACTTTTATCACATTGTTGTCACACTGTTGTCACATTCTAAGCACACTTTTGGCACGTTTCTGGCACACTGTCTGTCACACTTTATTTTCACCAGGGTATTGATCTGTTGCATGCAATTTGTTGACAAATGTAAATGAAGAGTCTTATGGCCAGTAAAACTGCCAACTTCCAGTAATTGAGTAATCCTCAGTAGACTTTCTGAACCCATAGCTCTGCCAATAAATTCCTGGTGGCATGTGCCCTGAATACATAAGCCAATTTTTATCACTTTTTAGGGTTATGGATTTTAATTTTTTTCTTCCTGGATTTTGGTGGTCAGTACGTCCATGCAGTCCCAATGAGCCAGTTATGACTATTCATCAGGTTTACACAATTGTGTGAAATTCTGAAATTTCTTGAAAAAAATTAACAATTTAAATTAATTTGTCTCAAAATTCAGGCCTATCTAGTGTTATAATGACATCTCGTAACTTTGTGATTGCACATATCTAGATATATCTATAGATATGTGGAATCACAAAGTTGTGAGTTATCATTATAGTGTTAACAAACTCCACAGAGTTATGCCTGAAACTACCAATTAAGCCAATCTAGTAGACGAAGACCATTCTTGCCCTCTTGCTAACTCTATGAATCTGCCTCGGCATTTGATTATGGCATTTTTTCTGTTCTAGTATTTCCTATTAGAATTGTTTTTCATGATATTTTGTGTTGCAGTCACCATTATTGTGAAAAAAATAATAGTAAACAGTACATTTTCCTATAACAGATTAAAATGCCCTGCTCTTCCTAGACATTAATGCTTATCATGCTCATTTGCATAACATCTAATGCAGCCTAATGGCCTTCAACCAACTCCTTAAATGTCACTGCCCAATTGGCTGATGTGCTTTAACTATACACTGCAGTATTTCATTTAGATTCGAATGGGGACAGCATTGGTGAAGGAAATCATATCTACCGTGGACAATTCATGCGTGTAACCTGAGGTAAGATAGGGTGACAATTTTCCTTAAGACTAGTTCTAATTACTCTGTTCAACCCACTAATAACCACCACCCTCCATATATTTTTGCAGTCTCACGTTTCCTCCATTCCATTTCCCTGCCTGTACTCCTCCCAATTCCTTGGCAGAGCCAGCTGAATTTCCTCTCCATCAACATTTCCTAGTTGCCCACCTTGGTGGCGGTGGTGTAGAGTACTCCTCTGCTACTAATGAGGTATTGGAAAAATATAAAACAGTATCCGATGAGATATTGTGGAACCTCAGTGAATTTTAAAAGAAAAAACTTTGTAATGTCCACTCTGTTATTTGTTTGCATATTTGATTATTTAAGCCATGAAACCCGTTGTGCAAATAACAAGAGTGGACATTACAAAGTTTTTTTTCTTTTCAAATTCATGAGCTATTGGAGTTACTGCTTAAGGGTATTTTTTTGCCTCCCACAGCAGTTGTTTGCAAGTATGAATGGGTTAATTGTAAGAAAGGACTCACCAGTCCTAAAGGTACTCGAGAATAAAGACTATGTACATTTACTCTGCATAATTTTTCCTCCTATCTTCCATTCTAGGCTCCAGATCAGCCCTGTCGTTTTCTCTAGAACTGCCTCTTTTTTCCTATCATGCCCTGCACTACTAGTAGTAATAGTATCATAATTCCCTCCTTCCTTTCTGTTTGTCTCATTTAATGCTACATAGCCTAGTCTTCATTAGCATAACCAACTTGGCCTTCTCTCAAAAACTTTTCAAATAGTCTAAATGCCTTGCTCAAAGACTGCAAAAGTACTTTCACTGACTAATTCCTCACTGAGAAAAATGACTTCTATTCTTGCATCCGCATGGCTGGATAACATCATGTAGGGGTTAGTTACCATTACGATGTCATGACATCATTTAGTGCTTAATTTCATTGTATGTTTATGGTGAGCAAACCTCTTTTTAACTTTATGATCAGTAATAAAATTGTGACATTTATGTATTTATCATGTAGAGACTAACAATGTTTTGGTCTCAGAAGTGGGGAGGAGTTACAAATTAAGATATGAAGAGCTTGAGCAGAGCACTGCCAGTAAAGACAATGCAACATTAGGAAAGCACATCACCCCCATTATCTTGTATCTTATACAAATCCAGGTTTGGAGGAGGGATAGAAAATTTTTTTCATCAAATTTTCTTATTATGGGTAGTATTTCAATGGTCATTTACATTAGGAGTGTAGTCTCTCTATGTTACCATTGTTTATAACTACCCTAAACACGTCTATTCCCATACTGACCCATTCGTTGATTCTGTGAGCTAAGTACCAGGAGTGGGGGTTAGAATTAAATCTTAGTAAATGCACCACAGTTCACTTCCTGCTAAAGAAATCACACAAATTCCATACCTTCACTGTGGGTGGAGTACACATAAAATTTTCAGATACAGTTAAATATCTTGGAATTACCTTCTGATATACTGTGGGGAATACACATACAAAAGATATGCGGCAAAGCTTTGAAGAAACTAGGTTTTGTTAAGCGTATAATAGGAAGGTTCTCGGAAGGAAAAGTCAAAGAGAGGCGCTACTTCGCTCTGGCTGGGCAACACCTCGAATACACAACCATTTGGGACACTGGTTTTAAAGATTTGACAAAAAAATAATACAATACGAAGAAAAGCTGCACGGTTCATTAAAAACCTTCCACAAGTGAATATAGTGTTTCACAACTTTTAGAGGGATTAAGATGGAATCCTCGGAGGCTAAATGCTAGGCTTAGCTTGCTTGAGAAATTCCGAACTGGTGTGTTTCAGAGTGACAATATTATCATGATGCCCCACTACATCTCTAGGTCTGACAGATGCGATGAAATAAGAGATACATTGCCGAATACATAGGTACTTTCAGTGCGTAATAACAAAAACTGAAATCAACTAAATACACTCCCATGGTAAAAGTCACCATATCTCATCCCAAAACCTTATCCCTTACATATTTATAAGGCTGGTAACCTAACACCCCTGCCACATACCCATGCAGTGGCTCACAGGGTAGTATGTAGAGGGCAGGGGAAAGAAATTTCTTCTAATAAATTCCAGATCTCAGTACATCTGAATTTTTTCCCTTGACATCTGAATTAAATATTCAAATCCTATGCCGCAAATTTCTAGAGGGTTCCAACACAGTCCTTCCATCACCAGTGTTCCACTCAGTGAGCTTATAGCAGATTTAAGTGAAGTATACCTGTTCATAGTATTTTATTTCAAGGATTATGTCTTCCTGTACAGTCTAAAATACTAGTGTCTGTGTCATACTCGAAATACAGCCTAACACTTGGGAGATCACCTACTTTCAATTCCTATGCCCAAGGTCTTTCTTAGTTTTCTGAATTATTTTTACAGTAGAATGTAAAGAACACACTGTATTTTTCCTCAGTTTATTTTAGTCGTCATCCTCAGTGGCCTGAGGATGACGCCTTTTGTGTAGATACTAGTCGTATGACTGAAAGTAAATAGTAGAAAAATAGTGTTCTTTACATTCTATCGAAAAAATAATTCAGACATCATGATTAATTTCCACAAAATCACGCCTGAACTCACAGACTTTATCCTTCTTAACTTGTATTCATTGGATTAATCATCTCTTAAATGCTATAACCCAAATGTTAAAATGTATTTACGTCACAATAGGTCTGACGTCATGGTGATTCCCAGATAACTTGATCTGCTATATTTATCATCATTTCCCAGGTCGTCTTTATATTAAGTGCCTTCACTCAGATAAAGTTTGAGTTAAGAGCTTGTGAGATTTCATCTGGTAAAACAGAAGTCCATCTTTCAATTGATTTTCCATTGAATTGAAAAAATAATATGAGGGGCTAAAAGGATGTATTGATATAGCTTCACTGAGCATTTTCAGTCATGAAAATGTCTAGGAATTGACGACATAATGTAACATTCATCATTTCTCTGATAGAATTACACATAAATTTTTCATCACAGCTTCATATATTTATAACTCTTCATACATCATTTGTTTTTAGGTAGTTCATTAACAGTAATAGTTTCTAATGTGACATATGTCCACTGGTCACAATAATTAAGACCGAGTATTAGCAATTCTATTTAAAGGAATTAATGTAGAATGATAATTGCAATTACATAAGAGATACCATGATTTAGTCTTTTGAAAGGCAGTGGAAACCAGACTATACTTGAGATATTCTTACCATCAATCACAAAAACACCTTACAAGAATATCCTTGAAACACCAAAGTCCCACCATAAAGTTATCGAGAGAAAAATAATTCACATATTCTATTCCTGCAATAAATGACATATCATTTCTCACATTGACTGAGAAGCACTGAAAAGTATATATAGGCACTATGACAATAAGTACGCAGATCTGACATACATATAGAATAAATGAATAGAAAAATAATATTGAAAATAAAGACATTGCATTATAATAGTTCTGGAGATCTATTTGAAACTTCCATAAATTTGTACTTTCCTAAAGATAAGAGTCTCTAAATACAGTTTCAAATGATAAAGAACTTGTTATATTCAAAGCCTAAATCTGGAAACCATATTCTCTCTCCTATTCCAATATATACACAAACTTTCCTTTACACCTGAAAGCTAATTTAAAGCACATTTCATAAAAGTCTGCATCACATCAATTCATACCCATGATGAGATTCTGTGAATTTCATAAAAATATCGAGACAATAGCTACTGTCAGAAACGAATAATTAAAAACTACAAGTTTGCAAACAATTTCCCTAGCACAGGAGAGATTACAAAAGAGTGCCAACCCAGGAATAATCGGCACTATGAAAGATAGGTACGCACAGTGGCTTTAATTGGTCGGCGGCACATGGGGCAATCTTTAAGACTAGGCGCACAATGCACACATGAGACAAGGTGTCCACAAGGAAGAAACACAACGCCAACTTCTTCATCCAAGCAAACTTTGCACAAGCGAGACTCTCGAAATCTCCTGTTCTCCTCTTCCAGGGCAGCTAGGGAAGCAGAAATTGCAGCTGATGAATCATTTTTGACATCTCCTGAACCTGTGTCCACCATTTCAACACCACATTCGCCAGTCCGGCCACTTGCAACAGCCTCCTTATTCTCACTAATCACAACACCAGATGCTTCTTCCAAAACACTTTGAACTTGTCCAGTGGGCAACCTAGCTGTGTCTACTAGACTTGAATCTCTACCAAGGCCATTGCTATCTTGAGAGTTTGGCAACAAATTTGGAGGGACATCACCAGAATTCATTACATTGCTTGTTGGCACTTCAGATCTATCTGGATACTGAGATTCATCCAAGGCCTCTCTTGCCACATCTCCATGCCTTTGAAGATTTGCAGCCACATGCTCATCTAAGGCCCCATCGAGTTCCCTGGAAGATCAATGTATTCATAAACATTTACATAGCCTTAAAGTAAAGATGAAACATTGTTACACCCACCACCTCTTGAAGCACATCTACCATATAAACCCGTGTGCCCTGGGCAGGGGCGATCCCAGGAATTTATTTCGGGGGGTAGGAGGGGAGGAGACTACCTCAGTGATAGGAGTGTTCAATGTTGTATTTGATAACTACATCTAGTTGTAAAAATTGTTTTGTAAAACCCTAAATGTTTGGGGGGGGATAAATCCCCATATCCCCCTGCTGGGATCGCCCCTGGCCCTGAGTACCTTTTGCCAAGAAATCATGGTGGAAAAAGAGGGCGAGTGTCTTACACAAGTTCCTTGTCTCTCTGCCCTTCCCAGGAACCCCTAGGGAAGCTGGGCCCCTTGAAGCCCTGCATGAGCCAGTTGGGGGAGTGTATTGTACGCTTGCTAGCCCTTCAAGGCCATCATTAGTTACCACCCAACTTGATGCTCTCTGAACAAACCTTTCACCAGTACATCATGTGCCATTTCAGACATGTTTTTGATTGACTATTTTGAAGATGTTGATGTTTCAATCATTAAAATAGTTTTACATGGCTCACACACACACATAAATTGCATGTCATGTTCAGGCATTCCGCAAGAACTTGCTTGGCATCGCTTCTTGCTAAATGCAATTTGTATGGATAGTTGGAATAGGCAACAATGGCTAAATTCACTCCATGAGTCAAGTCTTATGCCACTGATAGCAGGAGTACAAGACTAGTGGATTGAGATTAAGGTTGCAGGAATGGGAATAGGACACTCAACATCAAGGCTAGGTACATCAGATCATACTTACTCATCAACTAAACATCATTAAAATATTAAGTGTGTTTTATTAAAAACAGAACTGATTACTAAAATCAATGCATCAAAGAAGAAAAAAATTCCAAATAAAAATTCAAATCAGGTCAAATAATGAGAGAGTATTGCAAATGGAAGGTGTAGGTACTGGCCAAAAGTACTATGATCCCCAAAACTTCCCACAAGGAGAGCAAAGAAAACTGCTGACTGACCAGCTCCCCAATCCCTCCTCATCAATCCAAAGAATTAGTGCAATGAGTTCCTCCTTCTATACACTGCCTATGGTGATACCACAGTCTAAATAAACAGTCATCTCGGCTAGTCGAAAAAAGGAAATCAGTAGGCTGAAAGGACACAAGTCAAAATAAGTATTGCCCTTGAAGTGAAATAGAGTCAAAGAGACATTTACTATGGAAGTACATATATTAATTTTAATTTTCAAAGCATGAGAGATCTAATTTAATTGTGATAAGTTTACATACTCTTGTTTGACTAATATAGTAACAAGTTTGAAACCAAAGGCGGGAAGCACCCATAAGTAACAGGAATTTTTTATGCATGAAGTACATGACTATCAAACAACTACAGCATAGTAACAACCAAATATAACATATTAGCAAATACAACACCTCTCCTGTTCAGAGTTGTATGAAATAAAAGCATTAGATTTGCTCGAAAAGATGTCGAAAAAAGGTGGCGGTAATTTTTACTGTGCAGTGCGATGCAAAAACTCGCTTTAGATGAACGGTTTACAATTATATCACATTCAGTACAACGGCCACAATGCGGGAGGCTGTGGCTGGAGCATGCCGGCAGAATGAACCTTCTACATCACGATCCGGTGAAGTAGACTAAATGTTACAGACTTAGTAATGCTTTGATTTTTCACACGAGCATTATCAATGTTGCTTCTTGTGATTGATCATTCTAAATTCCATAATTATTCATGAGAAAGATATTCTTAAGTCTAATGGATATGCTTATGATAACTAATGTATAAGTATTTTGCAAAATTTTGAATGATAATGAATTCTGTTTACGAAATAATTTGATTGTTTAGATTAACATCATTCCAACATAAACATGAACAAAGGTAAATAAGTTCCTTCGTAAAAGTACAAAAAATCAACTCTTATCTCACAAAAATATTTATTAAATGAAATCACTATTAACTTCATCCTTATGAAGTCTATCCTGAATTTTAACAAAGAGGAATCTGAAATATATTGAATAAACACACTCTTTGGTTGGAAAAAGCAGCATTCACTTCTCCTCCTCCACTAATAAATGCGGTATCATTTTGGATATTTCACTTAAGTGTAGTTGCCATGGTTCTTACTGTGTTAAGGTTAACTGGGTAACATGGAAGTACTGCTGAAGGGGGGTGTGGCTGCGGAAAGAGATTTCCCATGGGGCTTATGGGAGAGAAGTGACTGCTTATTTAGACTGTGGTGATATATTCACAGAGAAGTTTTAATGAAAGCTTTCCTTATCATATTAGGACCTTCGGGAACCAAAAATATGGTATTTGAGATGAGCATTAAAACATCCATACCACAGGTAAATTTCACTATAAAAAATCACAAAATAATCTCAAAATACTATGATATCAAGATTTGCTATATTTCTAATCCACACTGCAATATTTCAGGCTAGAATTAGGAAAAAAAAGATAGTACTAAACCATTTGTTTAAGGTACGAATTTATAGAAAGAAAATGAGACTGTTAATTTACAAACAGAGTAACTACTTCAATTATTGGTCGTAGATTCCAAGAAACAATTGAATGGTGAAGAGTGTACTAAGAATTTGCTACTGCAATGCATTCTCCAGTGAAAGTAGACAGATGAGCAGAATCAATAGCAACATAAAATCAGAAGAATGAAAACTTAGAAACTTACCTGCCGCTTATCTTCAAATAAAAAAGTGAATCTAATTGACCAAAATAGCACCTTAATTTTTTAATGCTTGTCTATTCATACCAAGATCTTAGGTCATTAACTGTTTTAACCAAAAATCAAGAGTTTATGCAAATGTTTTCATCATAAATAATTCACATGCTGCAACTTATTTTATATATTAGAGGCAGAAAATGTCTTAAGGCTTAAATCACACTCAAAGATGTTGATTTTCAAAAAATCAAGAAGTGATATGAAATCATCACATATTAGACTAATGGCCAGTTGCAAGAACATTTAGCTATGGAGTCAATAGTCATGAGGTCCATAAAGTTATATATGCCTCATAAAAATATTTCAGTAGCAGCAACACATCTACTAGTTGCAAAATTTACTTACCAATAGCCAATAGCTTTGAACATTTGATCTTGTCTTCTACTGCCAGGTAAAATTTATTAAAGTTTAACCTATGAATAATTGCTAATGCACATACATAATAATAAGACAGTAAGAGTAAAAAAAAATGGTCATCTGTCTCAAAAAACTCTTTTATCTAGTACAGTAAGACCTACATTTTCGTCGGAGATGGGTGTTGAAGAAGAGTGACATAAGTTGAAACAACGAAAAACAGATCCAGATATTCACGACCACTTTAACCCTCAGATAAATCAAGGCGTTAATTTCAAAATTCGATTTTTTGCCTTTATCCAGGAAAAAATAGCCATTTCAGATAGGATGATTATGTCGCAGTTATCAAAAAATGCAAGCATATGCACATACAGTCTATATTATTAGAATCAAACGGAAAAATTTTCCGACAACCCTTGTCAGCATGGACGCAATATCGAATCAGACATAAATCAAAACGATGCATACCAAGGACTTACTGTAATTAAGTCTCTAATGGCCAGTTGCAAGAACATTTGGTTATGGAATCAATAGTTATGAGATCCATTCAGTTATACATCTTATAAAAATATTTGGGTTGCAGGAACATATAGGTATCTAATAGTTACATAAATTATTTGCCAATAGTCAATAGCTTCGAATATTCAATCTAATCTTCTACCGGATAAAATTTATAAAAGTTTAGCCTATGAAAATTACTAATGCACATAATAATTAGTCAGTAAGTCATTCAACTGGTCACTTGTCTTAAAACAACTCTTTTACCTAGTGATTAAGTTTCAAGCAGTTAATAGCGAATCTAGCATCTTGGCTACTTAAGGAACTCATAACAACATATATTAAGTTATGAAACCAATAAATTTATGTATACCAGTAGTCAATAGCTTCGAATATTCGATCTAATCTTTTGCTGTCAGATAAAATTTATCAATGTTTAACCTAAGAGTTATTTCTAATGCACATAATTATTAGTCAGTATGAGTAAACAAACTGGTCATTTGTCTCAAAACAGATCTTTCATCTAGTAATTAAGTCTCCTAGCAGTTCATTTGGCATCCGCTATCTTGGCTACTTAAGGCTGCTTTACACTGTACATTTCATTATACAAACGAATGTATCGCAGAATGAATTTACATGAGCATTAATGGCATTAGATCAATTTCTATTTCCCACTCAGTCATTCTGACAATCATACAATTTGCCGCTTTACACGGTACAATTTTCGTCAAGAAAGAGTTCATACATTGGTCTGAATAATAAAATTTATTGTGTAAAGCTGCCTTTATGGAATGCATAGCTCCAGGCCATGAGCTATGAAACCAATGAATTTATTGAATGTTTCCACAACACTAATGGCCTGTTGCAAGAATATTTAGTTATGGAATAAATAGTTATCAGCTCCATAAAGTTATAGATTTCATAAAAATATTCGGGTTGCAGGAACACATCAACTAGTTACATAACTTAACCTCCAATAGTCAATAGCTTCAAATTTTCAATCTTATCTTCTGCTGCCGGGTAAAATTTACGAAAGTTTAGCCTATGAATAATTGCTAACGCACATAATAAACAGTAGGAATTAATAAATAGTCATTTGTCTCAGAACAACTCTTTAATCTAGTAATTAAGTCTCCAAGCGGTTCATTGTGCATCTGCCAACTTGCCTACTTATGGAACTCAAAACAATGTGCCATACGTTATGAAATCACTAAATTTATCGAATGTGTCTGCAACACTTATTGAATGGTTGCCATGGCTTATGGGTCCCATAACTTTATATAATACGTATGTGTCGTTCCAGCAACTGGCTATAAGCGGTTCATTGTACATCCGCCATTTTGGCTACTAATGAAATTCATTACTCCGTGCCATAAGTTATGAAACCAGTAAATTTATCGAATGTTTCTGCAACATTTATTGAATGGTTAAAATGGCTTGTGGGTCCCATAACTTAATAGAATACACATGTGTCGTTCCTGCAACTGGCCATATGTCAAGCAAGCTGCAAAATGAGACAATAAAAATCCCTCTCAGCCAACACTGGTACCAGTACCTGATCAGTCTTGCAATCATTTCACTGTCTTCCGCAGCAACAATCTCTCCCACTTCCACCTCTCCATCTTCATTATCATCACTGGTGTCATCATCACTCTCCTCAACTGCGTCATCTTCTTTACTTTCATCAGAGCCAGAGTAATACTCTGGATCATGCACAGCATGACTACCAAAGTATCTTTGATTCCTTCGCCTACCACCCCTGAAAAGTTCAAACTCCAAATTATTCCTTATGAACTCTCCAGGTGAAAGATCAAGTATTACACCACTTTTCTTCTTCCTTCAGCAATCTTGACCTTAGCACTCAGTGCCAACTCAATAATGAATGGCAGGCCTGGGGTATATTCCGTACTGGAAAAGTACCATTAATAGTGGATGAAATATTCTTTAATTCAAAAGAAGCATTACCAAAGCTTCTTCCTATCAAACTAAAACTGAATTGGCAGTCAAGTGGAATAATAACAAAAATAGTAAATAGGAGTTCTACATGTCACAATTGATGGAAAAAGGCTAGAGCAAATACCATCCTTTAGATACCTCGGAAGTATTATTACATGGAATAGCAGTTGGATGGAGGAAATAAGAAGTAGAATATCACAGGGAAAGGCAGCCTTCAGTTAAGTCAACCAAATACTTTTAGCTGAAGTCATGAACATAGGCTTAAGATTTGCTAAAAGTTTTATTTGGAGTGTTGTGTTTTATGGAGCAGAAACATGGACAGTCCGGAGGAAAGAGGAGAAATATCTAGAGAGTTTTGAAATGTGGCTATGGAGAAGAATGGAAAGATAAAAATGGAGAGATAAAGTCAGAACTGAGTAAGTGCTAGCAAGGATGAATGAGAAATGGAATATTTTAAGATCAATAAAAAAGAGGAAGTCAAACTGGAAGGCAAACGTCCTAGGGAAAGATTACCTGCGGAAAAGAAAATAAGAGGGAAAGAGAGGTAGAGAAAGTTAAAGAAATAATATGTTGACTGATATTATGAATGGAAGGAGTTACAAAGAGCTGAGGGAGGCAGCACAGGATAGACAAGCACGGAGGGAGAAGTTCAACTGAAACCTGTCCGAGGACAGATTCACTTTAGAAGAAGTGAATTGGAAACATGTCACAACGACAAGGAGCAATTTTAAGTAATAATTGATTTAGGTAGTTCCAACTCTCTTTGTCAACAGTATAAGCAGAAAATAAGTCTCCCGAATACAATAATACTCAAGATGCTGATTTCCAAAAAATTGAGTAGTGATATGAAATCATCACTCAGTAGACTAAGCCAAGGAAGCTACACAATGACAAACAAAAAACATTCCTCTTATCCATAATTATTTATTTTCCCTGAAAATTTCCAGATACCACAAAGGTGAAAAACTTCATGACCCAGGTTTCAATGCTTTTGCATCACCATCAGCATTTCAAACCATAAAACAATTCCCTTACAAACGATTCAATTGGTGGATTAATAATGTTGCCTCAGGATTGCCATGTTCTTTCATCATGTTTCAGAAGTGGAATAGTTGATTTTACAACAACCAAGAGGATGGGGGATTGGTGGTGAACCAATTGAGTTGATTAACTCATGGGTCAAACCTCTTTTTTTGAATTAGAGATCCATTCTAAGGCATTGAGCTCACATCAGTCATAACTGAAATGAAACAACCTCACTTCAAAATTATTTCAGTGGTCACTGGTTATAAGATGTTCAAGTAAGTTGCTCTTCTAACCATGAGTGTATTTAAATACAGTTCACCATCTAAGAGTAATTGTTCTCTTCCAGTACAAGAGCAGCTCCTGTTAGAAGAAAGTGGGTGCATTAGTAAAGACATTAGAAGGAGAATTGTGCAGGTCAAAAAGCATTCAGCAATAGGAGGAAGCTAACGACGGGAACCTTGGATATGGAAGTAAAGAAGAGGCTGGAGTTCAATTTGGAGTATACAGTGGTATAGAGGAGAAATGCAGACTCTGAGAAAGATAGACAAGAATAGGCTTAAGGAATTTGAAGCGTGGGTATGCAAGAGTATGCACAGGTGAGGTGGATGGGAAGGAAGAAAAATGAAGAAGTGCTTGGAATGGTAGAAGACAAAACTTCCAGAGGAGGTAGACTACGTGGTTGGAATGGGTAACAAGTGGTAAAGTTTTCCAAAACCTACACTATCTGGTCAATGGCCCATATAATTATAATAATAGCATTTGGGATTAATGAGGAAAAAAAAGTGCGCACAACTATCACTTAGCCCACATGTTAAGAATGCTAGAAGTATCTAGGACCAAGGACATAAATATTTAATCCAATATTTTTTACAAAATATGAAAGATAGCCAGAAATTTTGCTAAAAACAGCCTTATGCGAACAGAAAGTGATACGAAACCTATAGGAGTACAGGGTTAGGAACCACATTTAGGCTGGTTGTACACAAATGGCAAGTGTCGCAATGATACTATGGCATCTCAGTGGTGTCCCTGGTTTCAATTTTCACACTGTGGTAGTTAGCCAATGTTGCTGTTATGACTTTCCCTGAAGTAAGGTTTGAGTTTGGGAAAAGTGAGGACTCTCTAGAGTGACATGAATATGAAGGTCAATATATGGACTGGTGAGTTGCATTGTGTACAGAAACCTTGTAAAAACATAAAAAAATCCTGCATGTCCATTCATGACTTAATCATGATATTCTTAGTTTGAGATATCTGATGTAGTTGGATATCTCTTCATCTCATCAATAAACAGCTTCAGGCACACAAGCATGACCAGCAGAATACAGACACCAAGTGATGTCTTGTTCATTTTGCCAATCGAAAGAAGGGAAGCCTAGAAACTTGAGTGATCCAATGCATCGTAGTGGCACAATGGTGTCATTGTCTGCTAAGTTCACCATACATTGAGAGTGTGCATTACACTTATCCACCCAGCAGATCCACCATGGAGTCATCACGACATTTGTTTTTTAAGTACAACCAGCCAGTCATATGCTGGGCAGAGGTTGACTCAGTGGGTGTTACTTGAGCCCCACACCACATAATCCTTCTCATCTTTTGAAATAGTGTTTTAACAATTATTAGTCCTTACTATCAATGAATGGCAATCAGGCACAACAGTTACCTCTTTTTTTTGCAGAAAATAAGTTGAAATGTGTGATATGACCCACACAATAGTATTAAATACACAACACATGATGATATCTTGAATAACACCATGCCATAATATTTGCAGACATCATTTGGCATAAGAGCCCTCATCAGTATGATTGCTAACAATATGGAAGATTACCAGAAAGGTTTGATGTGTATATGGTCGAAGTGTGTGTCAAGTGAAGTGTGAGTGCTGCAGTGTGCATGCGCAAGGATTCCCCAAACTGTGCACAGGGCAGCGACAGCAGTCTCTTCCCAGACTCTTTCCATCTCGCAAGTCAGCAAGGCAGTCAGTCTCGTTCCGTCATGGTTACTCGCAAGGTTGATCCTAGCCTATGTTCAGTGTACTTGTATCGTCATGTATTTGACCGTCGACAATAAATGTCTCAACACCCGGATGTAAAATAGTTTTCTTCCCAAACATAACAAGGTCAATGCATTTTTTTTTCAAAATATGAGGTGAAAACTAGAGTATAAACTTATGCCCAAGTGTCTCGTATGCTGGAAATTCAACAGTTTTTAAAAATTCCAATTTTACCCCACATCATTAGAGATATAGCCTACCTTGAACCTCTGCCTCGAAAATATAACTCTCTTTCCTCATCGGAATCATCATCACTCTCAAGGGTGTCTCTTTCTTCCCTCTGGCTACCGAGAACTTCCAATACCAAGTCGTCAGGTGATGTAAACGAAGCACCAGTCTCTTCAATTTTCCGTTGAACAATATTCCTCACTCGCCCAGCATCTAGACCTATTTGTAGGGCCATCTACAAAGAAAATGAAAATAAAAAAGTTTGAATCAAAAGAAAATAATTTCAATTTTAGCATTATATTCATAGCAAGTACTTAACTCCTTTCACAGCATCGAAGAATACACAGAAATGAGGAGTGAAGTGAAATCATGAAGGTAGGTTCTCCATACTGCAAGCAGCTTATTCATTTTAAAATTATCATTACATTTCAATTGCACTCATTAGAGCTAAGATAAGATCCATCACTCTAAAAATGTTGTCAGATGCTTTAAATCACTTGTTTTGATTGATGGGAAGTTTTATAAGCCAGCTATTAAGAGCACTACCCTTTTATATCCATGTGAACTTTAGGCAATGATAATGGAAACGAAAGAGAAGTTATGATGACCTCACCCCAATTAGATACAGCTTGCATACCTCTGTCATAATTCTATATTCATATTGCTATGGACATAACAATGAGAAATCTTTTTTGTAAATTTTTAGGTAAAATTTCCTCTTCCTGTTCTCATTTAGTTATGTCCCTTTGTGAGTTATTTATTGACTTACCCTCGTATTTCATTCACACCACCATGGACATTCTCTTCAAATAAATTACCTTAACTGAAGGAGATCCCATCAAAGCATCCAACTCTTCTTTTGTCACATTTCGAACTTTATTTCTAACAACACGGTTAATGGGTTGAACATGCCTCAATGCTTCCGATGAGCTACTGGCACTCACAGGCTGAGGCTGGAAATAATGTGCAAAATAATATGAGATTATTATAACGACCATCAACATAATTACTAGGCCATAATAATTCCATCCATTTTAGTTCACCGCTTACTTAGCAAAACAACAGTGCAGTCATTAAAAGAAATTAAAGGAACACATTAGGCACAACATTAACATTTTTAAATGAGATGTAGAGGAAATTTATCTTATTAACCAAGGCGTCTGAGTCATACTTCTTCTCAGGAATTATTTAACAAAACACAATTCACTGAAATTAGTGATCGGTCGAATCCAAAATATATTGAATTCGAATCCCAAATTCAAATCTCCAATTTTCATTGAAACTCAAATCCAAACCTACTATCCCTTATTTACATTTTCCAGTTCCATAACATTGCCAACATATAAATATATAAAGTAGAATGTATGCATATAAATACAGTAGAAACTCGATAATATGAAGCAAGAAAATACAAAGTTTCGATTTTACAAAGCAAAACTGTCAGTCCCGACGAAACGCCTATGCTAAATACATGGCGCTGTTCGAAAATACGAAGTTTCGAAAATACGAAATTTTCAAAATTACTAACCTCGGACCCAGTCCCCACAGAAAAATTGAGTTAGTTTTTACAAACTTTGGGGGAAATCGCGTCAGGAAAGCTCTCTATTTGCCGACATAGACTTCTAACAACTCAGCATTGCAAAATATAATCTATCAGTTGTATAAAATGCGTGAATTTTAGTGCATACATCTCTCACAAATGCCTGAGTCACACAATTATTTATAAAATCTAAGTTGTGGATAATTTAGATTTTGAGTGACGGGGAAAATGGTAGCTGGAGGCAATTTTTTATTTATTTTTGTTTTAACCGTTAGCTGCATTTCCTTGAGGCAAACAATTCTCTTTTGGTTATAACTCAAGTGTAGCGACTCACTGCCATGCGCTATTAGCGGCAATTTTATTTTATTGACACAATAAAATGATGGGAAATAGGACTGGGATCCTAGTCGCAGTCACTATCCTTAAATCCATGGCTTCACCATGAAAAACCCCACATTTACTCCTGCCATTGTCCATATTTCATGAGACAATAGAAAGAAAACATTTTCCAAGAATTTGTGAGGGTATAGCCGTCCCTGCGAAAGATATAATTTTGCATTTAAAACAGATTATTTCAAATTTTGAACCTGAAGACCCAGTTGGGGGAGTGGCTCAACAGTATAATGTTATTGTATGTATTGTACTAGCTGTGCCCAGAATACGTCGCAATGCCTTTTCCTGAGTTCAAAATAGGTCCCTAAATGAATTTGAGACCAAATTCCATGAATTCATCGTACCGACACAGGAGTTCGTAACGCACAAATGATGGCATACATTTCCATTCCATGACTATGCTGCGCTATCCAAGTAAATAAAATATTATACTGTTGAAGTAGGGTAAAAATTTAAGATTTTCAAGATTTAAAATCCAATTTTAGGAAAAAGCGAAGTGTATACGAATATTGAATGCAAGAATTAAAAAAAAAAACAAATAGAGACTACTGTCCCAAATCTTATTCTACGTACAAATAAATTGCGTACCTTTTAAAGAAATAATTTCTCACTGATGTGATTCTGATGCACACGATTTTATGCTTCACTAAAACAATTCTGATGCACGTGATTGAGCAATTCATAAATGATCTGCTTTGTTGCTTGCTTGTCATTCCTCGATTGTTTGAGAAGCTCGCATGCCAACACTCATTGGCTGAAATGACTCGTAATCCACCTAATGTACAATGAATTGAATAATTCAGATACTTTTGCGGGCGGGTACAACAACTAACTCAAGTTTCATTGTAATCCAATGAATTGCATTGGAACGCATAGAAGACAAACGAATAAACATTTATTTTTATATATTAGATGATAAGACCTCTGATAGACCGCTAAGACACTTCAATCTGAAGAAGCCATCGTCCGGGAAATATCGTCCTATGAAATATAGTTGATCGCATGAGTAAACCATAAAACTGATATCTTTAAAATAAAATCACCATGGCTCTTTAACTTCATTCCAAGATGTTGTCAGGGTAACTCTCTGAAATTTTTCTGGAACCAACTTTGATCCATGAATTATTAAAGTGAATTTGTTGAGTAACCAGGCCTTGATACATATAATTTGATCTATCATCACTGCTATCCCTGATTTCCTCGTGACAAATGACCAATTAAATCAGATTTCATTGTGATGGCATGAGTAACTTTGAGTCCTTGGCATATTAATACGCAGATATGACACAACATGGGCATGAATTGGATCATGATGCACTTTATTTCAAAATCACCCGACGTTTAGAAGGATCTAAGTATGGAAATACTAGTCTGCGAGAAACTTATTGTCGTTATCAGGATTTTGCCACAGAGAGGAGTTAGTTTTCACCCTCAGCTGCAGCAGATTTTTTCTGTGACCCCCAAGTCTTTCTAAGTTCCCCTTGAGTTAATTTTACAAAGTTACACCTCAAACGGTTAATCTCATTTCCTTTTCATGTTTTATGCTCCACAGCGCAGTCATGCATAGAAGGCGTAAGTCGCAGATGGGAAAGAAAATCCCAACATAATGGAAAGGAGAACGCTGGATCTGAAATATCTCCACCCATTTAGGATGAAGTTTTTCTTTCACTCTATTGTAAATAAAAAGTTTTGAAAATCGTGGAGATTCGGATATCACTTTTTAAATATGATGTATTTCATCAGCTTCTATATTTTAGCTTACAAAAGTTAGCATATAAGGATGCCGTTGGGTAAAATGGCATTTAGCTTAACAACCAGGACGAGAAGAGATTATGCATAGAAGGATAAAAATTACTCGCTTAATTTATTTACTGGTTTAATGTTTTGCAGAATAGAACTATAAGCATGAATCATCAAATAGAAATGGGACTTGGCCATGAGTTAATGTTTCTTACTTGAACTTCAATAAGCGTTGAAATCATTTGGGTTGGAATGAAATAATATTTCTTCCACGTTTGTATATCCTGCAGGCAATATGGATGAAACCATAAATAATGACCTGAGAAGGATTTTTTAAATGGACTGAGTCCTTGGCTCATTTTACCAATGATTGAGCAATAAAGAAAGGGTGATTGGAAGCTCGTTCAGGCCAGCTACCGTCTTAGTTGCATAGATGTTAGAAACAAATGCCTCTTTTTAATGCCCATACCAGTTGCACATCCTGATTAGCCACTGATTAAGAAAGCTAGCATCTCATACAAAACCAGAACTCGTTTTATATATGTCTTCTAAACTGGGCGAAAATTTTGCAAAGAAAATGATCGCCAACTAAAAATCATTTGCATAGGGAACTAAGAAGTGATAGTTATGTCACGAACGTTTGTGACATCCAACTATGTGACTCTTGTGACAACAACAACAACAATTTTGAATACTTTCACAAATAATGACTATAAATCATTTTAACACGTTTCCAAAGACCAGAGAAGTCAGGGGGGAAGGGAAAATATTTTTCGTGATTCATTAAAAAGGCTCGAAAATACGAAGTACCGATTTTTCAGTCCTGCCAACTCCGTATTATCAAGTTGCTACTGTATACAGTAAAAACTGTCTATAACGGACCCTGTAAACAGCGGAAACTTGTCTATTACGGAAATTTTTCTTGGTCCCGACCCGCAGCATAGGAGTTTCCATGTAATGGAACCTGCCCAACACAGAAACGGAAAGGTTTTTGATCAAAGAAATGATTTGGCCCCTTCTGTATTACGGAATTCAAATTTCTGGCGAACACTTCTGCTTGTAGCTGGTTTGAAATCTCATGTCCCATGCACAGAAAACCATTTTTGACTCGCCACCTTTCGGCGCAGGGGGTATGCTCTTTCAAGCAAGCTCTTCCTGGAGTTTCAGTTTCAAGGACAAATGCAAGGAGGTGAATGTGTTGAGAAATTGAATGGAAGGGATTACCATTACCTTGTGGTAAAGGAACATAGTGAGGGGTCCGACAGAAAGCGAAAATGTTCCCTTAACTACCTTCCTGACTAGCTAGATATCTGAAATTTTGCACATGGGTTCATTTCCGGTGACAATACAATATTCAGTCATAAAAAAGTGGAAAATAAAATGAATATTAAAGAAATGCGTTTTTTAAAAAAGAGCTTTTGTATATCCTGTAGTGTATGCAATATTGTAAAACTTGGGTGTCGACCCGACGGGTTAAAAAATGTTGCTGAGCATCTCATCGAACACATTTTTTTCAAGCCCTAGAAATGGGTGTATTTGAATGAAATTCTAATGGGTGATAATGCATGAAATAAAATTATTTCAAGTGAAAAGCGACGTGAGAAAAGTGTGAAAATACGGTTTCCAGAGGAAATGGAACATGGGAGGTGAAGTTTTTGGTGGCCATTTTGGGTATTTTCCGATTAATTTCAAGAGATGGCGCAGTGATGGAGGAACTTTAACATCTCACAAAAAAGTAAGTAATAGGCGTATTGGCAGGAAAAGTTGACTGGTAAACAAGGTTACGGGCCCGCAGAGTGAAACAGGGGTGCTGGGGTGGGACGGTATGCGGCCTGGAAAAGAGCAAATTTGAAAGAAAGAAAGGCATATCCAAGAGTTGGAAAAAGGCAATATTAAGGAATTCGAGACTAAAAATTCGAAAATAAAATAGATATAAAAAATATTTTTAAAAAATCGCTTTTATTTAACAAAAAAATGCACTATAAAGTAACAAATAATTTTAAAAGGGTGCATGAAAGAGAAATGGAGTGATAAGCTCTTATATGAAAATTATAATGATCTGATACAGCGAAATTGCGTAAGGAGTTTCTATAGGATAAGGACCAGTTGTTATGACGGGTTACGCGATTAAAAATAAAAGCATGGGGCGCTCAACATATAACAATTAAATATCACATTAGTATTTTAATATAAATATTCCCTTATACATGCCAAACTGCCAAAAAAACTGGCTTTACCTCAAGAGTCAGTAAGTTTTTGACACAAGATTGTGTGAGGAAATTTTGTAATGCAATAGTCCTGCCACACTATCATTATTTTCCAACCATTTTATTTAAGATGAAAGGTTATGGTGCACGAAGATTACAAACTTTGCAAAATAGAGGTATTAGAATTATCCTTAAATGTGACAGGTATACCAAGGCCGTTTTCGAACTTGGCAAATCAAGCAAACTTCCCTTGAAACCTAGAATGCATTAAGCGGATATGACGTCAAATTCAAGTGACCGCAGATGCCATGTTGTCTGGATACCTAGTCAAGATACCAAGTAAATGAAAAAGCAGACTTATTATGCTTACTAGGTATTAAGTTAGGATTCGGGGGTGTGATAATATGGGCTTGTATGGAAAATAGAAGTGAAGAAACTTTCTAATGGATACTATTTTATCATTACTATGTGTATTTGTGTGGTTTACTAATTTTTTGTGGAAAAATCGATGAATTCGCTAACTTTAAAGACTTTTCCAATGTGAATGTACTGAAAGATTTGGCACCTAATAGTTCTGTGAATAATTCCATACATTACAGATGACCCATCCTTGTTTACTTCATTGAAACTACAAATTCTGTTTTCCTTGCTCTGGAAGGAAAAAAATTATCCCGTTGAATGAATTGTGGTCTGATGGAAAGTACTCTCAGGTAGCCATAATTTCATTGGCAGAATTAGTTTTAGCTAACGAACATCATAATTAATAATAACGTTGAGCATTGGAGGGATTTCCACTGCATTCATCAAAGAAGGGGGACACTAAACCATTACAGTATATGTAATTTGTTTTCAGCTTAATTATGTTAGTTCCAACGCGCGTATTTATCAGTCAACAGTCGAAGATCATAGGTAGTTTGTTCTGAGTGTAAAACATTAATATATTGTTATGTGTTTTTTTAATATGGACCTAAAATATTACAATGCCTTTTTGTGAATAAAGACGTTGATTGTGGTGAAATGCATTAAACGATATGTCGTCCACTTTAGCAGCCCCAAGTAATCGAAGCATAATAGTAAATCACCATATTATGGTATGTGAGAATTATTTTATTCATAAACAATAAGATTTAAAAATAATATTCTCTTTTAATTCGTCGTTAAAGGTTGGGAAGCATCTTAAAGAAGTAATCCACTTCAATCACCCACAATAATTATGGACACAGATGGCGCTTTTCGTATGTTTTACGAGATGAAGGCCGCATGATGTCTCTTCCATCGTAAAAGGGCTACGAAAGTGTCAAGTAAGGATTTCACTTTGCTTGCCTAGGAATCAAGATACCTTGATATCAAGATAACTATGCGTTTGCCAAGTTCGAACACGGCCTAAGATTGATGTCATGCTTGGGCAACTATAACAGCTCAATATCCAACAAATGTTGGACTTCGAAGAGCTAAAATTTATTCACAGAATCAAAATTGGACTGTTGCCACCCTATTTAACAAAATTGATTATCAACAATTGTGATATTCATAAATATTCCACTAGAGCTAAATATGATTTTCACATTCCCTACATGAATAAAGCTGTGACTCGTAACTCTGTGATTTATAAAGGAATAGTATACGGGACAATGATACAAAAGCCACTCAATGCATTAAAAGTTTTCAATCGAAAGGAAGAAGGTGGATTGTAAATAATAATCAATCCAATACAATTTAATACTGTACGTAAAATATTTAATTATGTAAATTTTTGCACTGAGAATAGCTATTGGCTAAATAAAGACTGGTATTACATTATGATTTAAATAAGTAATCATTTTACACATGATAAGGTTAAAATGCCAATTTCATCCATAAACTGTTTATTACATCTCTTTTGTTGACCTATTTCCATTTTTTGTGGGCATAAATTACTATATTATTAGAATTTGGCATTCTAGAAATATTAACAAACCTGAGAGGAATGAGGATTTGCACTGCTGGATGCTACACCAGGAGATGCTGGACTAGAGGATGAGTTGCAGTGGCCAGGATTAGAGGGAGGCTTTAGACTCTTAGCCGTTTCAACAAAATCCTCCCCTTTGACTAGCAAAACATATGAACAATTCGGAAACCACCTGACATGCTCCACCCAAGGATCATCCTCTTCCTGCCAATCCCATAATCCCCCATCACAGTAAAAGCAGCGTACCTGATCGGCCTGACCTGCAGTTCAAAATTATAATTTATGATTATATTTTATTGTCAGAAACAACATGCATAGTATGGATATTTTAAAAACGTTAAACTATGGTCTATTTTATTTTCATGGATCATTTGGTATCATAATCTGGGGAAGTGGGCCCTCAACTAAGTTACTCAAAATATTTATTATTCAAAAGAAATTGCTAAGGTCCATGTGCAATAAACCTTACAGAGCCCACTGCAGACCACTCTTCAAAAGCCTTACCATATTAAGTCCCCTGTGTGTTTATTTATAATTCAGTAATTTTTGTAAAAAAGAATATGTCTCTATTCCCATTAAATAATGGCATACACACCCATGAGACTAGGACAAGAAATCATCTATGTTTAGTATCTGCTGACATGACAATGACACTTGTACATGTTGGAGTAATTTTATCTTTTTTTGGGAAGTAATTATTAAGTGATTGTACTTTTTGAAGTACCCTATACGATTACATAATGCATGATATTCTGTACCATACTTTGTATTGCACAACAGGGGAAAAATAAATTATTATTATTACTGATAGGACCCATTAACAGAAAAAATAATGATGAAAAGGAAGAAAAATTCCTTACTAATAATACATTTTATTTTTCCATCAATCAAGTTATCACAAGCTTGTTCCCCTTTATATAAGACGCACAGAGGCAGATTTGAAAATTTGCCGCCCCTGGGCTATCCAGACAGATATCCCTCCAGATAGCGATATGAATTTTTACCAACTCTTGACCTTTACCTGGAAGTCCTCATCGGTTTACTGTTGCCTAAATTTGCAAAAAGTGAACTTTTTGAAGTTTATTTTAGAAACAGTAAAAAGAGGCTATCAAGCTTTCATGAAGTCAGTGTTCAAGTTCATTAATATTAAGTACCATATTTGTATTTTCTCTTGACACCTTTGTTAATTCTGTACTACTTAAAAGAACTGATTTTGAGCACTCCAGGACTAGCCACAGATAACTTTATGGGGTCACCCAATATGCACAAATGCGTGAAATTCCAGAGGAAAAATCATCCCCCTTGACTGGAACTCAAACCATCTTTTCACATAAAATGCTATTGTAATTTTTCATGAGTAGTAGCAGGTCAGGCAGCCTGCTACAAATTAGATAATCCTACAACTGCTAATTTGTATTAAGTTAAAGAGGAAAAATCTAGCAGTACGTGTTACAGTACCTGCATAAAAAAATCCTGCTTCAGCCAAAGCTTTAGGAGTCTGCTTAACTCGAGATGCTGGCCATCCAGAAGAAGCATCCCTTTGAGGTCCAAAGCTTCTGAGGAATGTACCAAGCCTTTCTTCATTACTAACGTTGAATGATGCAAGCCGCGCCTCAATTGTGGCATATCTCTCGTTTCTTGGTCCTTTGTGGCGATGCACCCCTAATAGCTCTGACCCTTGGTTTTCTGACAAACCTACTCCACTGCCACCAGATAACATTTCTACAAGCCTCTCATTGCCAAATTGATCTGAAAATATGAAAGAATACCTTAGGAGATATCTTAAAGAAATAATTACAGAAGTTCATTGAACAGTATTCTATCCACACCTAAGTTACAGTCAAGTATGTATGGGTTCTCAGATTATACTGCATTGAACAACATTGTGAGTCAAAAATGTAGGACATATATACATGGTAACTACTTTTATGGAAAAGTACACACCTTTCCACAAAAAAGTACCACATTTTGTGATAAAAAATTAGAGATATCAAGAGAGAAAGCACATGAGATATTTAACATCAGTGATAGAAGAAACTGTGCAGTAATGCATTGACATAAATGAGTACAAATTTGTAATTTAAAAAGGCAAGTGTCAGAAACTGGGGCTACAATTCACCAGTGAGACAGGTGCAGGTTTAAATGTGAGCCATGGCAAAAGTCAGTATATTACTCCCAAATGAAATATATTATGTGCTATTAAGTAGTGTCCAGATAAATCTCTTAGTGATAATAAAACCTTATATGTAACCAGTAAATAAAAAAACTAAATAATAGGAGTCCAGAGAGAAACAATCACCATTAATGAGTTAAACCAGAGAAAATCCCTGAGGTTGGTTGGAAAGGGTTGATCATTTATTATGATGATGAAGTAACCTGTTAAAAGTGACAACTTCAGCTTCATGCAATAAATATTCTAATCCCAATTTAACTTATATTAGTTACACAAGTTAATTCCTTCTCAGAAGGTCTCCATGATGAGGAGAAACTATTTGAACTAGGAGATTACTGAGCATGCTTTTGGATGTTCTACTTAATTTACATACACAATATGCAATTGCTATGAGACAATAATTATGCAATGCTAATCAAATGTACTCCTATTTAATCATATATATATATGGTAGGTGCTTTTTCCTAAATTCCTATGTTAAGGGAAGATAGCAGAGAAAAAAATCCACATCAAGATATGTAAGCGTAGAGCAATAATTAATGTAACATAAAATGGAAATATCAAATATGGATTATGAGTAACAGTGGAAGATTACAGCTATTTATGCAGAAATATTACAGATGATGAAAGAAACAAAGAGGTAAAATTAAATATGTATACATAATTACCTGGCTAAGGAGGCTTTTCATTAAACACAAAATTCCCTGAATGAAATGAAGGAAACAATAAGATAATTCCATAAAATCTATAAACAAATAGTATTATTCACCAATACAGTGAGAAGTGGACAATAACAACAGCAAAAAAGGGTGACAGAAAAATGAAAATCTGTAGTCGCATAAAATTTATAAGACTAATAAAATAACAAATAAATCCTTTGATTAGTTATTATCGATGGAAGGAGACTGATGGTACAAGAACATTGATCTGTAAATACATAGAAAACTCAAAGGACACTTAATGAAAACTTAATGGACAAATCTGTAACAGCACATCAATCTCAAGAAGTTTTGAAAGAAACTGTAGTAAGGAAAAACTTGAGTTGAAGCCAACATTAAACTACTGTGTACATTGAAATAAACCATGGAAGACATTCATGCTGGGGGAAAAAGTGATATGCACATTCCAAGATACCGTCTACGAGCTTATGTTCCTTCTAGAAAAAAGCACAAAAAAATTTGACCAAAAAAAATTAATTATTTACGCAGAAGAGTGAATATTTAAGTGTTATGTATTTATATGTCAATACTGTAACTGAAACAAGAGCCAATTTTATACACCAGTCCTTTATAATCCTCACATCATCCATAAATCGCATTTCATACGTTGATGGGACACATCTGAATCATGCAACAATATTATTCATTCTTCAATTAGTATAAACTACAATTAGGGGAGGACTGCCTCACAGACCATGCTACAATGCTCTGCTATGCTACAACACATATGTAACAGGAAATAATAAAAAAACTACTAACAATCATGCATTAGGAAAATTTTACCCCATTGATGAGAAGACAAAGAATTTTTGAAACTACTTGACTTACCAACAATTTCCAAAAGTAAACAGTTCCTTAATAATATATCAAAACCATGTCATTACTTCAAGCAGGTTTTCATTTTTGTTGAAGAGTGATATTCAATTAAAAAATCTAAAAGGCTTACTCAAAATTCAAAGATCTCAACAAATTATGCTATAAAAAACTTCATAAATAAGAGATTCAGGAGAGTCAATGGCTTACTATTTTCCAATTTTATTCCAACAAACACAATTTATAGTAATGCTGTCAGATAGTATGGTACATTAATAGCAGAGCACACTTTGCCTGGTGTTGGCAGGCCAAAGAAATAATAAATACATATATACTACTCATTATATTCTTACAATATCCATACATAAGATATCCACCATGGGAATCATTCCATTTGACTGGATAGTAAGAGGCATAAAGAAGAAGTTTCACACCTCAATGAAGTGATTCAATCAATATTTACTTGTACTTTGATAACTCAGCCAAGCCTTTCAATAGTTTTCACTAAGAATAACTTAATAATGACTTTTAACTGAGATACAAAATGCATATGCATCCCATAACTGAGAGCTAATGAGATTTCACTCATTTTGGCAGAGATTCAATTTTGTCAAAGTTGTCCATTATAAAATTTCACCAAATCGAATCAGATATTGTTTTCTACAGCCATATTCTCCATGATATTTGCCGACATCATGAAATATATTTCCAGAGCATTGGGGAAAGTTATTCCCATTTTGATACCTAATTCATAGAGTTAATGCAGGAGCAGAGTGGTATTTCCATTATCAAAATCAAAGATAGTAAATTCCACATTTCCCAGGAGGAAAATAAAATTTTACATGGAGGATGTAAAATGCATTGTGAGGTCAGTAGCTAGCATATATACATCAACATGCACATTTATACTAATCAGAAATATTTTGTGCTACCATAACATCTAGAAAGTCAATTACAAGTTCCACCAATATATACCATCACAATAAGCTTAATTCAATCTGTTTCCTCATTAGGAGCATTTGGCATACTGTTAACACCACAATTTTTAAAAGTATTCCACCAGATAAGGTAAGTTTAGTGTAATGTTAGAGAATCTCCTGGTTTTCTACACTTTCAGGGGCCTATCTTGCTCTAGTACATCTTTTTTCATGTCAGAATATGATCTACCCTTCTTCATCCTGTCCATGAAACCTATTCTTTCTTCCTCTTCCTCGCTTGCCCAAGATCCTTCCCTCTATCACATTCTTGAGCAACCCCTTGCCCCCTTATTTCATCCAGAAGTTTAGCGCCACAATATTATTATCTATTTATTACAGTGAATTTTATTCCTTGATTATTAATAATATCTATATTGTTTAGGGACTAAACTCCTCACGCTCTAGTAATTTTCAGAATCCACAAGTATATTATATGTCTAATATGCTTGGCTCCTTGTGATGCTCCTTGTCACGAACTTTAAAAAAAATGTATATAGACTATTACATGTGTTAATACCTATGTTGTAAGCATTTTTACAAAAAATAATTTCTCAATAAACGACTAATGACAAATACCATGGATATCATACAAGGGCAAGTAGAGATCTACACCAAATGTATAAAAGGACTTGGAATACTACCCATGCACCCAAATCTATAGGCTTAATTATATTTAATAGGCTATCACCAGATATTAAGTATGAAACAAAAACATCGGCCTTCAAGAAAAAAATTGTTAATGATCCTGCAGGATAAATTGTGTTATATGTACACTGAATGAATTTCTGTACCCTTAGTTAAGTTTATTTGAAACCTTTCCTGCATTTTAACTATGCACTACTCAACTTCATGTGTCCTTTATTTGTATATTTGTAAAAATGACACAAGTCTGTGGACAAATAAATTATATTATTTTCACACTATTTCCTTTTGTTTTTCTACCACTTTCTAAAAAGTTTGATTCACATTCACAGTAATAGGCATGTATATTGACTTGGCCTTATTAATTCCCTTCATTATGCCCTGCACTTGCGTACCTCTTTTGTTTTTTTTTAAATTTATTTTCACTGCCCCGAATACAGCACATTAGGCCATTTTACATCGGGTGAACAACAGACACAGACATCCATTTCCCGGGCAGATAATATTCTATCCAGGCGGGACTCGAACCCGCGACCCTCGGGTTAGCAGGCGAGGACTTTACCCTGCCACCACCGGGGCCGACATTTTGCATCAGGTAAAATCATGATTAGCCTAATACACACCCTCCTATTCCAACGACTCCTACTATTCCTTCTCTTGCAATAAATCCTCCGAATTCTGCATCATACACCATTTAATCCTCCAATACAAATCATTTCGTTCTTTGATATTACCACCACTTATGGCCAGTTGTAGGAATGACACACATGTATTCTATAAAGTTATGGATCCCATAAAACAGGGCAACCATTCAATGAGTGTTGCAGAAACATTGAATAAATTTATTGGTCTCATAACTTGTGGCATAGAGTTCCATAAGTGGCCCAGATGGCTGATGCACAACGAACCGCTTGGAGACTTAACTACTAGAAAAAAGAGTCGTTTAGAGAAGACTGATCAGTTTGTTTACTCATACTGACAATTATTATACGCATTAGCAATTATTCATAGGTTAAACTTTCATAAATTATACCTGGCGGTAGTTAATTAGATCAAATATTTGAACCTATCAACAAGTGATGGGTCGATACCATTTTTTCTCGATACTCACTATCGAGTACGATACCACCAAGTACTCACGATACTACTCGATACCAGGCATTATGCGTTATTTTTTAAAATATCAAGATATTTTGGTCTAAATTACACGGTCAACAGAGAAATTACAGGACTGGGTTCATTTTTGCTATTGAATTAAAATTTATTAGTCTTGATTTCCACATTTTTCGTTAGGTATGCCTGTGCTATGGCCATCGTCAATAAATATGTATGGTACATCGCGGTTGTACATGTAAGTGCGGTTGCTCCCAAAGCTTTATTAAAAATTAACTACAATTTCGAATGGAATGTTAACATATTCATATCGCAATTAGTTAATTTCTATGGAGGTAATTAAATTATTCTGGAGAAGCTAACATTACAGATCATCAACGGCCATGCTAATTTGGTTGAAAAAAGACCAATTAGAATTTCTGAAGAAATTTCCATTTGAGATTATCCGAAGAGAAAACACTCGTTAAATGGTGAAAAGTGTTTTTTTTTTCGAGTTCATTGGCTCGATACTTTCGAAATTATGCAAGGAATCATTCGATAATCGATACCTGAAGTATCAAGGGTATCGAGGAATCAAGGTATCGAGTGACCCATCCCTAATCTCAACTATTGGTGAATAATTTATGTAACTAATATATGTGTTCCTGCAACCCAAATATTTTTATGAGATCTTATAACTTCATGGATCTCATAACTATTGATTCCATAACTAAATGTTCTTGCAACTGGCCATTAACCAGGAAAATCAAGGAGGGATTCCCAAATAATGCTAAAATCAAGAAACTTACCAGAATTTTTCAAGGATTTGCCCCAGTTTCAAAGAGGGAGGGTAACCATTTTGAGGGCTCTCATAGACTAATTTCAGAAAGGTTCAAAAGCTGGTAAAAATCTATGCCATCAAGGTTTCAAGAGGGGAAAGTCTCTCCCTTTCAAGAAAATGGTATAGCAATACTAAACAACATGGGACAGGATCAAGGTTGTTTTAAAAGAGTAATCTCAAAATGTAATAAAAGTAATTCCCAAAAATGCTGCGAGCATTTGAGACCCTGCAGAGCAAGAATAGACTCACCACGTAAATAAAATATGAAGGAGAACTGCACGCTTCAAGAACTGCTATGAGCGAATCGAGTGTGTAACACAGCAAATGGAAGGGCAACATTACAGACTCCCAGGTTAAAGGCTAGGCTTAGATTGCTCAAAAACTTCAGACTAAGGGAGTCTCAGTATGATATGGAGGATATTACTTTGATCCCCCACAATATCTCTAGAACTGATAGAAGTAATATACAAAGAACAAAATAAGAGAGAGACTGCTCAACTGATGGACACAAGAATTCCTTCTTTCCATGCACCATAAGTGGTAACATGAAAAATGGTGCAACACTAACATGAGATACCATTCACCTCTGTCCTTTCCCCCTTCTTTTTCTTACTCTGTCCTCATTAATTTTGATTTTGACTAATTCACAAATTTATGGTAAAAAACCACTATACAATTCTCACATCACTGTTTCTATCCTATATTGTTTGAGTAGCTAGATTAACTCCCAAAAAAATATGTGGCAATGAATAAGATGAGATTTTTATACATTTGCACTGATTTTCCCATTTTCTAAGGGTAAATTTTGTAAAATACTAAAATCTACGAAGAAAAATTTATTTAAAGCACGAACAGCACGAAAAGCATAAGGGAATATGTCATATTTGAAATTCTACAGTTATAAAGAAAGAAAAGTGTGTTATTATTTGCATAGGTATTCAGTGATGTTTATGTATTACATAGTTTAGGTAGAATTCAGAAACCTCTGCGATTCACAGTCAATTGCACTACTTCTTGCATTTTGTACAAAGAATTGCTCTCAGCAAATTAAGACATAATTACTACCGCAGACCACTGTTTTATCAGTGGACCTGCAAAAATAGAAGAAATATTCTCTTGACTGACTGACAGCTAAGGCTAAAACATTACCAAATTAATAATACAAATGAAGTTAGATACTAATCTATTGTGATTCTGATGCCCTAAAATACAAATTCTGGTGAGAGCAATATCCACCACTGATTCTCATTCAGGAAGTTTGATATTTGTGGCTTCAGTTTGGGGGCAGGAAATTTCCATTGACTAGTACTGGACCTTAGGACACCAGTTGAAAAACACTGATTGAAGACTAACTAATTGATCGTTATTTTGAAACAATGCAGTAATTTCTCCTTCACTAGGAGTGCCTCAAGTAGTAAGAAACACATTGCAGCATTCAAGAAGGTTAAAAGTTTTTCTGATAGAAATGTAATATTATCACTACTATCTATGAATATTATTTGTAACTGTTAGCAACCCAATGCAAAAAAATCTCTAAAGAGTGCACAGTATATGATCATAGATAAATTCTCACACATTATGTGCTCAAATACAACAAATATTGAGTGAATGTGCCACATTTTTCTCATTTCTAATGGTGTCAAAAGAATTATTAAACTCACAATCAACAGATATATACATCCCCGTAACTCTGAAAGACAAAAATCTCACATATAAAATCATTAAATATATTAAACTCATAATACATCTTTCATTATAATTAGCTACTTACTACTCACAATATACACCGATTAGGGTGATAAATCTTTTCTAGTGATGAACAAGTAAATATTTCAGAGGAAACTATCTCAGTGAATTCTCAGCACAGTGACAATAGGGCCATAGAGGGGCAACCACAAGTAATGGTCGTAGAGGAGGAGAAGGACCAATCAGAAAGAAAAAGGTCTAGTGAGCAGCACTCTCTTTCTCAAGACTCCTGTGAATACATACATCATACATTCCATACAACTGCTAATGAATTCAGAGCAAGTCAATAAAAATTAAGACTTTCAGTACTATGCTGGCTGTCATTCCACGTCCAATGTTGAATACTCTTAGACAAGCACATAGATTCCATGAGTGCTACATACCAGCAAACGTTTTTTCCTCCAACCATTTGGTACAAGCCACTAATGTAGTACAGTTATATCTCATTACTAAATCAACTGCAGTCGATAGAGGTTATGGGGAACACACATACAAAACATATGCAGCATAGCATTGTAGAAACTAGGTTTTGTTGTGTGTCTGATAGGAAGGTCCTCGGATGAAAAAGTAAAAGAAAGATGCCACTTTGCTCTGGTTAGGCCACACCTCGAATATGCCACGAGCATTTGAGACCCTGGTCATAAAGATTTAACCGAAAAAATTAATAAAAGAAGAAGAAAAACTGCACGCTTAGTTAAAAACACCTACAAGCAAACACAGAGTTTCACAACTATTAGACGGATTAAGGCTGGAACCCCTAGAGACTCGGAGGCTGCATGATAGGCTTTACTTGCTTGAGAAATTCAGAACTCGTGTTTCGGAACACAGAGAATATTTTCATGCCTCACTATATCTCTAGGTCTGACAGAAGTGATAAAACAAGAGGGACACATTGTCGAACAGATAGGTAAAAAACTCGTTATTTCCGTGCACAGTAAGCGACCACAATAAAAACTGAGCTCCACTTAATACACTCCCATAATACGTATCACCATTTTACGTCTCAAAACCTCACATATTTACATGGCTGGTTTCCCAACAGCCCCTGCCACATGCCTATGTGGCAGCTTGCAGGGTAGTACGTAGATGTAGATGCTTACTTACCCTCATCATAGGGCAATTTCCTCTATCACAGCGGCTCTCTCATCCACATGAATACTGAATATAGCTAAGCTGAAATCTTTCACCTTACCTTCATTAACAAAGGAAAGTTTTACTCAATAGAACCCTCAATTTTTATTTTTATTCAAATGAGATTTCCAATGAATTGTTAAAATTTATAATTAAAATCATTCAAGTACATTTATTTATCAAATTATTTATAATTTTTACTACAAAATAATTAAATTTTAAGCCAAAATTACAATATTTAAGTTTAAAATTATAATTTTATATTAAAATTGGGAAGCCACCACCCTGATCCTTCCTGATGACCTTCATGAAATGCCAGTGTCACTGAAAGAGACTTGTGACATTATATTTGAGGAATGGTGAAAGTATTGAGGGATCCACTAGAAGAGACAGCAGATAATGCTTACGTGGAAGGCCTTGGAAAGATATTATGGTCTTCAATTTGGCAACACCTGAAAGCCATGTCTAAGGTTTATTGACAAATTGGCACTAAAGGAGGCTAAAGAATCCTATTCCTGATAACACCAATCAGAACCAACAAGCAATACACTTGAAATGGTATACTGAGATCCTTGATCAAGAGAATCAAGTCAACCACTGAGACAGCGTCCGTGGTGAATAACCTTATTCAGTTGGCAAGCTACAAATAATTGATCTATCTCCATTTAACAAGCCGTCAAAATTCCAAGAATGACAGAATTCCCCTTAAACTTTTTTTTACAAAGCACACCATTCTATAGCACATATCTTTTCTTAATACAGCTAGCAGCCCTCAAACAAACCTTATCAATCGAGTAATCCTACCTATCACAGTGCCAAATATTTGCACATTTTATCTCTGGAGACGTCTGGGTTTGATAAGAAGAGAGGCTTCTCCAGTTTGCAGACCAGAAACATTGCAGACTCACCCCATAAATGATAACTCGTGTCCGACAGTAAAAATTCTGTTCATATGTACACACTAGAGTCATTGAACTCATACAATCTAAGTTATTTGCTAGCACATATCAGAGTACAATAGACAAATCTTGATTTCAACTGTAAACCTGACTGAAAGTAGCAATTAGATCAACAAGATACAATTGCATATCTTGTTACTCTGTAAGGATGAAGGATGGTCAGTGATCTTTTAGAGAGTAAAAGAATAGAAATGACTTCATTAAGCTAGTTCAAATTCAGCAGATGTTAAGATATACAAAGCTCACTTATTCCATTAACATCAAAATTTTCATCCACTGTTTAGACAAATAATCAAGTTTTAGTAAAGCATTTGACCAAGGAATACTGGCTGAAGTTCAAATTCAACTAGATTACCTATCTACTACCATTACTCCATTTAAGATGGATAAGTGATACCTAATAAGACACAAAGTAAAGATTTCATGAAATGGCTGAGGATTTATTTATGCTCACACACTCCAATTTTAATAAAAAGAACATCAAGCAAACATGATGTTCTTACATGGAGGGCTTTAACCCACCTGAATATATATTAAAGTTCTACATATGAGCAGAGCAGCAACACCTATTTGTACACTTGAAACATCAAACCAGCATTGCTAGTCGTTCATATTTACCATTGATTGAACTAAGGACAGACAAACATCCTTAAAACCATAATAGGACCACTGACATTAAGGTTCCTGGGAAAGGAAGTGCTCAGGGATTGAATCATTGATCTGTGTGCAACTATAAATCAATCCTAAGAATTGAAGAGGATGTAGAAACGTCGCAACTAGTCAGCATTAAATCTTTCATTATAGTAAAGCTGCAAGTGCTATGCTTTTGTCACTAAGCAAGTACATTTAAGGCCTCTTGTTGAAGAGAGGCTTGTCATATTGAAGACAATGGCCAAAATCATTGTGCTTGATTGAATTAAAGTGCACAATAGCAGGAGGCGGTTGGAAGGTTGCCCATGGAAAATGAAACTCCAGAAAAGCACAACTTGCTCAAGGGACAATGGTAAATTTCACTTACACACCCACATGGCGGCAATATATTAAATTGAACCGGCAGATATCAAAAGCAGGCTTTTTTTTCGAGGACTATAATCTTTCACAATAGCTCTACATACGTTGAAGAAGATGGAAGAAATAGGATTCTCACATCCAATATTTCTTAACCTCTAAAGCAGTGATTCCCAATGGAATATACATACCCACAGGGTGTAATGAGAAAAGCTGAATAATGCCAAAAGTATGGTGGGCTAATTACCATACTGCAAGCAGTCAACCTTATATGGGCCCTTTCTACAGAGATAAAATATCAATGCGTATGCAAGTCAGAAATATAGGGAACCACTGATCTAAAACAGGTTTCATATATATATCTACAAAAGAATTCCACTAAGGGAAAGAAAAATCATCCACCTTGACTGGGACACAAAGCCAGATTCTTCCATCTCCTTCCGTGTGTTCTAGCCAGCTAACTGGTAAAAACTGAAGGTTTAGATGGGGAAGGATGCATCAGTATCTTAACTGGCTAAGGCACTTGGAATTGCATCGAGGAATCCATCATTGAGTTCCTGACAAGGCTGATAAATTTTCCAAGGATGATTAATTTATCTACATATCTCAGCTGAAAAAAGACATAGTAACTAAAAACATACATCTTACTAGTGCTAAAAATCAGAAACAGGAATATACCTACCCTCTCCCAAGGACCAAATAGCACTCACTCCATAGCTACATGAAAAAAGGGGAGGAAGAATATCCAAGAAAATTGTTAAACCAAAAACCTCCATTAAAAAATGCAAACAACCAACCTTTCCACAAAATTGTCACCGATTAATCCTTGCCACAGCATGATTTTGTTAGACACCAATCAAAGAAATTGTTAATGCAGAACCCTCTACTGAAAAATGTAATTAACCAACCTTTCCACAAAATAGTCACAGGTCAATCCTTGCAACAGCATAATTTTGTTAGTCACTAATCTATGTTTGGGCCAATCTTTCTTCAAATTCATTCGGCAAACAAAGGTTCATACTCACTCCCCCCACTCCCTTGATCGGACGTTATCCTGGGCTGAGACCGAGAGCAGCCCTCCTCCTTGCCAGACGTGGTCACCATGGCGCCCGTCGTTCTCATCGGAGGCGATCTTGAGGTGGGGGAGGAAATGGGAACATTTCCGACCGGTGCACCGACCACAAAAGGGCAGGTCGTCAAGCAACGGCGGTGCTCGCCCTCGGGGTCATCGCCACTTTCCCAACCGCCGAGGGAACCATTGCAAAAAGCACACGTCACACGATCACTGAGCTCAGCATCCGGGCGACACACATTACTTGGATTCCAGTAAAATCCTGCCTTGGCAAGAGCGGAGGGAGATACCTTGTCAGGTACAGGCCACTGTTTGCCATCCTCACGACAATAGGAAGCCAAACGATGCTCCTCTTTCCGGTAATCGGGGCTATTCCGGTCACTGTTTGATGGTTCTCTAAAATATCCCTGAAGAGACAATTTAAAGAAATACAATCACCCTATCAGGGAGTGATTAACAAGGAAATGCAAACTATAGACAATATTTAATTATTTTATACAACCCCCAAGCCACAGAAAGAGAATGAGGCAGATGTCAGAGAGTGCTGGTTAACTGTGCATAGTGGGGTAACAGGAAGGGAAAAGAAAAATTATGAAAAGTGAGATGTGTCATGACATAGGTAAGTGTTTTGGTCTTTTTTTTCTGCGTATAATCATTAATGGTGAGCAGAAAAAAGAATTCTAGAACATGTCACATTCAGTTAAATAAAAAACACTATTTCCACAGGTTACTTTAATAATCCTTGACGGAGGCTTCGACACATGAGCATCATTATCAAGACTAAGTTGTCTCGCATACAGAGTTCTCATGATCAAATACTACATTTTTCTACCACTTATACTCTTTTTCCCAAACATGAGCAAATTCTCCACACCAACATCTTGATCTGGTAGACAATTTTCGAGTGGTGGCACTCAGTAGCATGCCTCAATTGACCTAACCTAGACATAACTGAAACCAACCTAAGTACTCACATTTCATGATGAGACTTGGGAGATTAAGAATCCTCCAGGGGAAGGGGCACGCACAGGGTTAAAAGTCATTTTTTCCACATTAATTCCTGCATTGTTCTTACATCTCTGAATGCCCATCTACAGGTTAGCAGACATTTTGGGGAGACAAGAGTCGCCGAGAAAAACACATTTACCTTGTGAGACGAATTTTAGTGGGGATTCTGAAAAGGTGAAAATAAACTCAAACCCTTAGCCAGCAGAGAACATTGCACTGGTTTGTATTCCAGGGGAATTCCTGCAATAATTTTCTTATTTATTCAACTATCTTCGACCCATCCTTCCGACCCTCTTTTCAATAGGGTTATTCTGTTTCAAATCGACAGATTTTTTAAAAAATCTTTACCACAATATCTCAAATTTTCTTATTTATTCAACTATCTTCGACCCATCCTTCCGACCCTCTTTTCAATAGGGTCATTCTGTTTCAAATCGACAGATTTTTTTAAAAATCTTTACCACAATATCTCAAATTTTAAGAAAATTTGGTGTGAGGGTGATGCCATACCTTTGTGGCACCAAATCCATCAACCAACTTCACAGAAAACTTTTGAACCTGAGACAAAGGCAGATATACCCTGTTTGAACCGTTGTTTCACTGAGAAAGTATTTCCATTAACAAGGTACCAGACTTCTGAAGCACCTATATCCTATTTAACCTACTATGACTTTGGTAAGCTGGTGCCCAGTTAAGGAATCCCTTTTTTTGGTTCCTTTTTTGTTTGTCTGAAGCATATATATTATCATATTTTTTATATTATTTATGATGACAAGTATTTACGAAATTGAAATTAAAAAATCTTGACTATTGTATTTATATGAATAAATTTGTATGTCTGAAGCTAATAGTTATATCCCACGTTAACATATATTTTATAGATTAAAAAATTCCCCTTTATACTCTTTCTGGTATGTGAAACTGACCTATAAATTTTACATGATTTAGGTAAATTGATTGTAAGTGCAATTCTTTACACAATTCATTGTTTGCTTATGTACTATATGTATTCAAAGAGAAATTGGGTTTAACTAGCCGTGAATAAAGTTTATTATTACTATTATTATTATTATTTAGGGAAAGTAAGCAAGCCCCTTTGAGGCCAACACCAATGAGGCGGATTGAGGTCAAAAGGACCTCAATCAGGCCCCCACCTCCCCGAAGTGCTCGTATTAGTTTGGTTACCCAAACAACTGAGACAAGTAGCCGTTGGTCTCGCTTTCGTGAAAAACCTACCGCACATCTTTGAGAACCAGAAGAGTCCGTTGCCCAAAAATTTGGGATTAAGTGTCTCCCTTTCTGGGTAGATGCCGTGCCCGACTCGAGGATGTACTCCGGCAGACCGCACGGCGTCTACCCAGAAAGGGAGCCAGGGAGATACCTAATCCTAAATCTTTGGGCAACGGGCTCTTCCGATTCTCAAAGATGTGCGGTAGGTTTTGCGAAAGCGAGACCGACGGCTACTCGTCTCAGTTGTTCGGGTAACCAAACTAATACGAGCACTTCGTGGAGGCGGGGGCCCAATTGACGTCCTTTTGACCTCAATCCGCCTCATTGGTGTCGGCCTCAAAGGGGTTGTGGCTCGCTTACTTTCCCTTCCCATCCCTTTCTCCCACTACCACCCACGCTTGGATATAAGTGAAAGCTTCCTGCCGAGCCGGAGGTAGTTACCCAGTGGGTGTAGATACCCAAATCCGCTGGTTAAGGCAACACCTCAAATACGTCGTGAGCATTTGGGTCACTAGTCATATAAAGATTTTACCGAAAATATTAATAAAATGCAAAGAAAAGCTGCACGCTTCGTTATAAACTGCTTAACATATAGTGTCTCACAACTTTTAGAGGGAGACTAGAGACTCAGAGGCTACACGCTAGGCTTAGCTTGCTTGAGAAATTCTGGACTCGTGTGTCTCAGAGCAACACAGAGGATATTATCATGAGGCCTCACTACATCTCTAGGTCGGAGAGATGTGATAAAATAAGAGAGATACATGCCGAACAGATAGGTACAAAAACTCATTCTTTCCACACACAATAAAAACTGAGCTCTACTTAATACACTCCCATAATACAAGTCACCATTTCACCTCTCAAAACCACACATCTCCACATGGCTGGTGTTCCAACACCCCCTGCCACATGCCCACATGGCAGCTTGCAGGGTAGTATGTAAATGTATTCCTTCCCACAAGCTTTGCATAGACATATACATGGTTATTTGGAGGAATAGGTTGCAATTCCATATTTAAATGAAATCAAAGAAGCTTAAGTACAGAACCAAGCTGTGTATGTTGACTGAGCCTCCAGGGAGGAGCCTCCTACCATTTCTTGCATATAGAGGACAGAAAACTCCAAACCTAAAGAGCATGGACATGTTGTCCATATAGATTTACCTATGGATTGGTTTTGGTCAGAGCAAGCAAAATGAAGGCAGAACACAGTACACCACTCAGGACAATGGGTAGGCAAGGAAGGTGGTCTGCAATTTTTAAGGATTCCGACATCAGACCTCACTGTGATACTTGAGCAGAGCAGTGAGAAAAAAGTTCCCTACCCCTTGGACTAAATTACCTTCTCATCCATATTTTTTTTTCTGCCAGCATTTTTCATTCATTCTTACTGCCCTCCTCAAAACCCTCAATATACAATGAATTTTATGATACTTTCACAGCAACAAATACATGTGTATTTTTCAAATATTGACACATGGAAATATTTGCCACTGAAATATTACAAAAGAAAAAACTTAGTTTTTATGTGGTTAGAGACTCAAAATTTTTATAATATTAAATCAATATGCATTTAATACGACAAGCAATTTTAAATGTGAGAGCAGTGCCAGAGATGATGACATTTACTAAAAAAAACACTAAGTAAAAGAATATAGCAGAAGATTGAGATGCCAGGCATGTGTATCCCACATTACATGGCTAACCCTGGTCTCATATGACTTGATATCATGTCAAAAATTAAAATTCATATAATAAAAAGATTATCCCTTTTATTTCCACCAATTTTTCATTGGCACTCGGAGAAATTTTGAATGACAATGTTATTTTGACACATGACACTCAAATAGTTCAAGTTTTCATAATTATTTAAATTTTTTCCAAGTTATTTCGCATCCATAACTACGTGCAGTATAAAAAAGGAAGTCATCGGGGGTAAAATTATGTGATGTAAATGGGCAGTGTTGAAACAGTTCATAGTGTATTGGAGTAGAAAAATAGTCCAGATTATTGGTAGCTATATCTACATTACTGAGTTTTTAGTACTTGCAGATTCAGAAATATATCTTACTGTGCATTAATGTCCTTATAACATATTTTTGGTTCACCAAGCTTCCACTGTCTATATATACCCAAACAGCTAGCCCTGACAAACAACTAATCATCAGCTTGATTTCTGAAACATTTTCTTCATAGTTTTAAATGCACTTCGCTTAAGCCTGAATCACACGATCATGTTTTCCGTCCCTTATAAGGGATAGCTCCAATGATAGCTTTTCAGGGACTGTAACAATGATAGCTCGAGCTATCATTTTCTGAATCACACGGTCATTTTGGCCATCCCTTTTTCCATCATTTTTTCTGTCCCTTTTCGCATCATTTCTATGTTAACTACTCTCATTCCATTGAAAGCCGAATGTGGCGTTAGAGTCGCTCTTTGCGGCCGAGCACTCTGATTGGCTAAATGGTGGAGTCAGCGATGCCTCCAGGGACGGAAAAAGGGACGTGCCCAGGGATGGAAAAAGCTATAGGGATCCCTGTCGCTGGAGCCATCCCTGACTTTGTTAGAGTCACACGATCATTTTAGAGCGATCATTTGAGCTATGATTGGAGCTATCCCTTAAAAGGGACGGAAAAAATGATCGTGTGATTAAGGCATTATCAACATTCACAGCAACCATAGAAGTTCTCATGAAGGCATTTGTAGGGCTTTGCTGGAGGTAGGTTCTTCCATTTTTGGAGTTTCTGCATTAAGTACTGCTCCATTTCATGGACAATATTATAATACCGGCTTCTTCAAGTCCACATGACAAGAATGAATAGCAAAATATTGTCTAAAAGATGATATGACACATAAGAAAAAAAGAAACTGGAAGAACCACCTCCAAACCATACGTAGTACCACACCACAGAGCCCTCAAAAGATCACCCACACTGTACCATACATTTAATTACCAGAGCATTTATTTATTAAGCACCTGAAGTTTGTTTTCTTGCTCTGTTTTAAACAAACACGAAAAATTCTCAGTCAATAGAATGAACAGAAAATACATTGAGAAATTAATTGTAGCTAAGAACATCCAATTTCTGCTGGTATCCCTGATATAAAGGGGCAATGGGGTTAGATCACGAGGTTCATTCGGACGCAGGGAATGTCTTACAGGGTAGAAGTAGGGTTCTGCCCACTCAAAACCATATTACCAGCTCATAATATTGGCTTCTTACCTTTGGGTCTACCGGGCCCGAAGGTGATGATGAAGATATGGCAATTGGAATATTGCTTGAGCCGATGGGATTCAGAACGAATGGACAGTTAGGGTTGAGGTCTCTATGCCGGGCCATTGCAGAATCAGCATAATTCCAATCTGAAATGCGGCCACCACAGGCAAAACATTCAACCTCAAGTCCACGTCCTGTATAAAAGAAGCCAGCTCGAGCTATGCGAGCCGAATCGATTCCTGATGACACTGGCCACCCGGCGAAAGTACGAAGTCTTTGCTCCTCAGCGTGCATTCCATCTAAACGTAACTGAAGAGCTCTAGGACGTTGGGCATCTTGACTTCCCATGACTATTTTATGACTGTTGCAATACCGCCATCACCACCGCTGAGAGTTTTTTGTGAAACGTCAAGACGTCATTGGACTGGAACGAAAAAGGCAGCTTATGAGACTAGGATACCGCTAAAATTCCTTAAACTTAATTACCCTCCGGTAATCGCGTTTTCACATCATCATACGATTAACAGAAACGCATCGGACGTGCGAATAGCTATACCCTTTCGTCCTAAAGGTACCCATCGCAAAAAAAAATTGGCAATGATTACCATTATTGAGCAATTTATATACTGCACTGCGAGAATGATTTTCGTGGAAGACTTAGACGTGCAATTCCAGGATGCCTTAAAGAATAAGTAAGACAATGGGCTCTCAAGTTATCAATTAGTACGAGTTTCACCGCAATATAAGGCACAATGAAATTTAGAGCGGAAGTGAGTGACCCGTCCTATGAGCAAACGAAAGTCAGGCCTATCATTCGATCAAGATAAGCTTGGCCATGGTACTAATAATAATTAGTAGTACCATGAGCATAGCATTGCACTTGATACGACAAATGACTCAAAATACACCTACGCGGTCGACATTATTTACCACCACACAAAAACACCACTAATCTCATGCATCAGCATCACTCTCAGATTATAATTCACTGACACATCGCATTAATATTAACAAAAAAGAACAAGTAAACATACTCTTACGCTATCCTCGCTTTGCTTCCACTGACATCATTTGAAGGTTCCTGAGGTTCCAGGAAGTGTGACGGTATGACCACTGATTTTACATTTTTTTCTTTTTCTGCTCGGAGGAAGCAATTCGTCAGCCCACAAATTCAAGTCAGTTTTCAATTGGAAGCTAAGTTAGGTCACGCTTTCGAAGATGAAAGAATAGGCCACTGCTCACGGTGAAATAAGGAGACTTCCACTGTCAGAGATTTACAGCTAGTTCACGCAGTCAATTTATCAGCATAAAAGGAAAGCAATGAAACTGTATGATTACAAGAACAGAGTATTTGTTGTTAACACAAATACATAATATTTCTCCGATCAATTCAACAAAAAAGAGATCATTGAAGCCCAAAGTGGTAGTTCTCTGCCATTTCTGCGCTCTGAATTTTAAATAATTAAACATTCTCAAAGAAACTTGACATACATGTAAACCCGACAGATTTCTGCATTGAAAATTCTCCAATCGATATACGAGATAGAGAAGTAGTACGGGCACCTTTTGCTCCTTGAACAACATTTTATAATACTCCCAAAAAATGAATAAAATTGCAGGCGAAAGATAAAGCTTTCTTCGCAGAGCAGTTTACCTTCGACTTAGGAGAAATGGCACTTTATTGGCATTCCTTCAATCTTGCTAAGCCAGCGATGTCGTAGTACCACAGACTTTAGATACACACATGACCTCTACTAACAACCACTCGTGACGTGTTTTCATTCACACATTCCTTCATGAATATCATTAATATTCTACCATCACGAACACAATTGATCACAAACCTCTAGTGAAACAGGCAACGCTGTCGTAAGTGGTAGCAGACCCAGCTGAACCACTTCTGCTAGTTTAATGGACACTATTTAGAACTGAAGTAGATGCAAGGATTTATGTCATTTTTTATGTCATGCGTCGCTCTATTTTTTTATTTACGTCAATCTGAGTCCTTCAGAATTACATCGTCACCACAATTCACAATCGCCCGTTGCTTTTGGAAATCATTGGAAATAACCAGGAAATAACAATTGACAGCGTCGTCCGCACCGCCCGTGGCCCTTGACTCGTTTAAAACTTTAGTTGCTGTTTATAATGTTAAAAGTGGTTATTAGTTTTGCATCCTATTCCGTCCTCCTTTCGTTGGATTTGATGAACAAACTCGTGTGTAGAATACGATGCACAACAGAAAGTGCGCTTTAGTTGTTCAATCCGAGGCTGTCCAGGTTGTCCGTATGGTTCGTAGTTTCTATTGGTTTCTATTCCCAATATGGCTGAGGTGAAGTGGAGAGGGTTTCGAGAGTCACTATTGTAGGTTTTACGTATTAAACTAGGTTCTTGTACAGTTACATCAGTAATTGTTTATGTGCAAAGGGTATTCTCCAATGCCTACGATCTAAAAATATCACCCTTTTCCCGTGTCGAATCCCACTTAGCTCTCATGTTTTTATTGTTCATATCGCTCGAAATTTCTATATCCTCAAACCCCTCCATTCTCCTCTTAAAGACCCTATTCTACGTCTTATCTATTTGGATGCCCAACGTTCAATATTGTTGCCTCGTTTGATGTTCTCCCTGAAGCGTTCTTGCCTTCATTTCTTATACTTATTCATCTCTACCTAGCTTACCTACTGTACCCTTCCCTCATCCATTTGGAAAGCATTTCAGTAACTGTCGTCTTCCATCGGCAGCGACTAGGTGTCTGAGCGATTCAAACATTGTTTGAGTTGCGCCGTATCTTTTCTTAATGTCTTCATTTGAATTTTCCATTATCAATGTTTACTTTTGAGATGAAAACTGATCCCCTTCCTCTACTCTGTGCCCTCTTAATTACCTATGTATTCTGGCCTACTCACTTCTGACGAGTTCGCAATTCTTGTCTTCTTACTTAAAAGTGTGTGACCTATAGATGTAGGTAGAATCATTTTTCCCTCATTGAATACAGTTCCTTGGTTTGTTAGCAAACTGTCTCGGAGTCATAGGTTAATGTTCACCAATAGCTTCATGAATTTTATTCCCATCCCATCTCCATGCTTCTCTCACTACCTCTGATAAGAACTGGTAACCTTCCCTTGACTGCAGTCTTGACATAGTGTAAAGCCCTGGTTACATTATACATCAACCCATACAAGTGAATGTGTGAATGCCTGAGCACACGAATGAACATGAAAATTTAGTGTAACAACACCAACTTGTTCGAATGCATGAACCCATGAACAGGAAAATAGAAACTGCTCTATTTGGTTCACCATCCGCACACAAACTTGAACAGGTACGGTTGAATGTATAGTGTAACCAGGCCTTAAGAGCTTGATCATTCTATTGACCACTGGAGCTAGATTGATGGGAGATGGGAAGCGCTCCTGGTAGGGCCTCCTGTGCCAGATGGGTCCAAGCATAGAAATCAGATGGAAGGTAGGTCTTGTGAGGGTGTCACATTAAAAACACCTTTGGGGAGCAGTGATCAGAAAGCCCCCTCCCAACTGCCTATTCACCGCTTCTTTATTGATGGGAGAGACCCTTAAAACATGGCAAAAAACATGAAACATGATATAATAAATCAAACACATACAATTCAATACAAAGAATTCAAGTCATAATTATATTAAAAAACAAAAAGACATGAGAAAAAAGAATGACATACATACATAGATTTTAAAAATTTAGCCTCTTAATTTTCCTTTTAATTTCTAGGAGGGAACAATTAAAAGAAATCAATATCCTTATGCATTTTATTTCCATAACTCTTTTTATTAGGAACATAGTAAGGTGATAAGTGTAGTTCCTCAAACGGTGAGGGAGACTGAACAACTTATTATTTCTTGTAAATACTGTAGGAACATGAAAATGTACTAATTCTAGGAATTTAATGCAGTCTATTGCATTTTTTATTGAGTGAGACAGATTAGTCCTGCTTGTTTTCTTCCCAAGGAAGGTAGGGACATATTTGTTATAGTCATTATAAAATGATAGTCACATTCACATGGCATACCAGTGTGTAAACTAAATTTTATTGAGGCTATACACAAAAATGTACACTGGGCTCTCTCTATCATTGACTCATTTAGATTACAATAGGGTGACCAGACTATTGCACCATACTCTAGACTTGGACGGAAAGGCGATGAAAAAGTACAGTTATACAGTGCATATCATGCAGCTTGTTTGAATGCTCTGGACCTCTAAATGTGTGGAAAGGTGACGAGGTAGGGTGTGCCTGGAGGAGGAAACCTGGTGGGTAAATCAAACCTCTCCCATCAGTCCGCTCCCTGGGGAGGGAGAGAAAGGGAAGAAAGTTTGGCAGGGTGGCATAAGGAAGAGGTGTCCACCCAAGGAAAGAAGCAGGAGTGAAAGTAATTTTACAAGCATAAGGAAACAGCAAATGCAGTGAGGCTGACAGCGGACACAGACAATCTGAGGGAAGTCGCAAATGAGAATGGTCACTTTCACCCTAGACCCCTTGCAGGAGCTGTTCGCAAAATAGACTCGTCCAGGTTAGAAAAAGGATTCTGCGCTTGGACCGCCAGCTTTCAAATAAGCTGTACCTGAACTTGGGGTCAATAACAGAGAATTGAATCCAGGCAACTATGGGACATCACCCAACAGGGTGGATGTTATGCCTGGCAGTAGGGGAGGCATGGCCACTGCAGTCATCAAACAAATCTGTGCTAAGAAACTTCATGATAGGATATAAGGGATGCAACAGAGAGGAATAGGTAGGAAACGGAAGTGAAGACTGTTTGAGGATTTCCTCAAGGAGCTCACGCTTCCTTGAGGAAATCCTCAAACAGCTCTTTTATTCTCCTCCTCCTCAAAGCTCTTTTATTCATTATTTTATTATTAATGACCTAAGTTTTAAAGTTAGCTGGACATTAAGATTATATGCTGGTGATACAGTTTTCTACTTTGAAAGTGAAGATGCAGACTTGGAGGTTCTTTCACCGGACCTTAACAATGTTCATTCATGGTACCCGGAGTGAGGGGCTAGAATTAAATCTTAGTAAATGCATCACAGTTCACTTCCAGCAAAAGTCATCACACAAATGTGATACCTACACTGTGGGTGAAGTAAACATAAAATCTTAAAATACAGTTAAATATCTTGAATTTACCTTAACTTCTGCTATATCATGGGGAACACACATGAAAAATATGCGGCTCAGCATTAAAGAAACTAGGTTTTGTGATGTGTGTAGTAAGAAGGTCTTCAGATGAAAAAGTCAAAGAGAGATGCTACTTCACCCTGGTTAGGCCACTCTTAGAATTGCCACGAACATTTGGGACCCTGGTCATAAAGATTTAACCAAAAGAATTAATAAAATGCTAAGAAAATCTGCAAATTTCGGAAAAAACTGCTACGAGCAAAGATATAGTGTTCCACAACTTTTAGAGGGATTAAGGTTGGAGCTCCTGTAGACTCAGAGGCTACCTACTAGGCTTAGCTTGCTTGAGTAATCCAGAACTTGTGTGTTCCATAGCGATGCATGAATAGTATCATGATGCCTCACTATATCTGGTCTGACAGATACGATAAAATAAGTGAGATACATTGCTGAACATTAGGTACAAAAACTCGTTCTTTCCACACACAATAAGCAACCACAATAAAAACTGAGCTCCACGAAATACACACCCTTAATACACGCCTCCATTTCACCTCCAAAAACCTTATGTCATTACGTGGCTGGTGTCTTAACACCCCTTGCCACGTGCCCAAGTGGCAATTGGCATGGTAGTATGTAGATAAAGATGTAGGTGTGGTAGAGGAATATTGAGGACAATTGGAGTGATAGTCACAGGCTATTTTAGTGAGAAAAATGACATACCTCGTGGGGTAGCTATGGTATTGAAAGCAAAATTGGGGAGAGGGTGATAATCAATCCACTGTTGAGCGACCTTAAACGTGACCGAAGTAAAAGCTCCCTTGATGAATTTTGCATTGGTCCTGGCATACATGCCTACAAGTTACTCAAGGGAAAAGAGGTGGATGGGTTGTACTGTCTCCTCCAAAAAAAACTTACCACCTTGGATTCAAAAATGTCTTATTCCAGAGTTGACGTCGATGTGACAAAACAGTCGAACTAAGTCCCTTAAGGGAAAGCAATCTGGAAATGGAACAGGACAAATGCCTTCCTCCCCACAATTATACAAACAAAGAAAAAATTGGAGACGTCCTGGGCAAATAAAAACCTGATAGTGATGGGGGACTGGAATGCCGTGGTGGGACAGGGGATTTGAAGTGGGAAGATATGAGTGGCAAACAAGATATGACCACAGTGATAAAGCAGTGGATTTTTTTAGGAGAAATAAGTTAGCAGTAACTCTGCAGGAGAGTTCACTGTTGTCAATACCTATATTTTTACATACATATCACAGTTTATTCTTGGGGTTGGCATAGCTCAAGAGCTTTACTATGCACTTTGAAGTTAGGCCAAGACAACCATTCTTGAATTTAATGATTTCTTCCTTACTGTCCCACCCTAGCCAACCTCTTTTGCTTCTTCCTTAATCTTTTATTGCTACTTACATGTTCCATTGTTATTAAGGTGGTTGGAATGTGAATTGTGAGTTGTTGAGGGCACATTTTTATGAATTACCTATCAAATAAGTCGAAAATATTCTTGGACCTCACTTCTCTGAAGTGCATCAATTTACACTGTAGAAATAACCACCCATGTTGTAATACAAATGATGCTGGAATCATATTTTAAACTTTTTGTCCCAATTAAAGCATGGTTATGTCTTGGGTTTACTCCTCCACCGGGAGTTCTTATCTTGACCTTTCACAAGGGTCAAGGAGTTGGTCATATGGATGAGCTTGGTAGGTGACTCAGAGTTGGACTCTCAAAAACTAAATTTAGAACTTTAATTTGATGAATATTAATATCAACAAACAAATATTGAACTCATTTTCTTTCAAATGAGGTGATTAAAATGAGGCTAAACACCACGTATACATCCTCGTCCGGGCTTGGACGCCTCTGGTCAAGTGATCTTCAATGCAACCGCCCTCACTCGCCATTCTCCGGAACAAATGAAGAGTGGCATGCGGCGAACGCCACAATACAGGTTATGGAAACAATAACTTTTACTTGTAAATATATTTCCCTTAATTTTCGACCATTGCCGGGCAAACTAAAGACAAGTTTTTGCCATGCTTTTCGGCTTTAGTACAATGGAATAGTTCCCCATTTGGTCTCAAATCAATCAGAATATAATAAAGAAAATGATAAGTAAATTTTAAATTGTACCAGATAAAGATTAAGGAAAATTAACATGGCTATCAATAAATTCCGCTGGTAATTCACCTTGCTTATCCCCCAGGGAAAAATGTAAGGAGTCACATGAGGACAAAATCGGATGAGGGATGAGTACTCTAAGCTAATGAAGATAATGGAGGTTTGATTTTCTAGCTGATTCACGAAGTTTACTTGATGGAGGACTGAGAATGACTGAATTTGTGAGAAGCTAAGCTCTGCCTACTGCATCCTAGTCAGTTTTTCATGTGCCAGGAGGCTTTCTTTTCCCTCGTCCCCAAAAAATGCCCGCCTCTCAGTTGCAAACATATATGAAAAGAATATGCACACGGATAGAGAAAAACCTGCGCTTTGCCAAAGCCCTGGGCAAAGGAACCTAAACCCTTTCAGCTATGTTGTACCTCCCTTTCCGTACCCCAGGTAGGGCTCTTTTTCAAAAGTATGTCATATTCACACTTCTATCACTTCACATACCTAACAGCTCTTTGTCAAACAAAAACTGCCATCTTTTCCCCACCAAGCATGAAATCCACCCCTTGAATACCAGTATCAGTAAAAATAGTCATACAAATCAGTATTCCCTATCTACTGGTCAAAAAGGTCAACATCATACAGCTTCCACGATAAGTAACAACTGACTAGCATATTTGAAACTTCTTCCATCTATTTTCATCTTTAAAAAAACACTCGAAACAGCTCCTGCTAACCAGAGCATATTGTCATCATCATCTGGTGTTCTGCCTGCTTGCAGGTCCCGTACACCACTGCTGTCTCCATCCGCTTCATATTGTAGTGTGAATTAATTTCTGGAATCTTGCTGGAATTGCTGTATATCAGACAATACCTGAAATTTTATTATTATTATCTGGTATCTTCGTATGCTTTTTTATGTTTTTTGTCCTATATAATTTAATAATTTCTATTTTACTTTGTAACCTACAGAAAGGAAACTATATATATGTTTTGTTAAACTGCAAGGGATTTCTATTTCCTTGAGAGTAAAAGGGAGGGAGAGAGAGAGAGTAGGTAAGACTTCGGTTTATGACCAAAGTGGAAAGGGTCAGCTAAGGTGTTCCGTTTTCCATCAATGTCTGAAAGTCATGGGTCTTAGGGTCTCAGATGGTGACACTTGAGAAAATGAGGTGTGCAAAAAATTTCTGAAATTGGATTATATTTAGGAGTCACGCATGCAGCTTTTTGTTTAACGTGGGGGCTCCCATATTGGCACGCCACCTGTTTGAAAATCCCGCACTTCCGGGCCTACGTGCCACCTCCCACCATTTCTTCCCCAATTTATTGAAGGTTCTGATATGCAGGCTTAAAATGATTACCATTGGGGAGGGGGATTGTTAAGGACCTCGCCGAGCGTGACGTTGCTCTCATCAAGTATTCTACGTCTACATCTACATAATCCCCCACGAGCCACGGCATGGACATGTGGCAGGGTGTGTTAGGTCACCAGCTGTGTAAAGGTGTAAGTTTTTTGGAGATGAAATGGTGACATGAATTATAGGAGTGTATTTAGTAAGCTTAATTTTTATTGTGATCGCTTATTGTTCGCAGAAAGAACGAGTTCTTGTACCTATCTGTTTGGGAGTGTATCTCTCTTATTTTATCGCAACTGTCAGACCTAGAGATGTAGTGAGGAGTCATGATAATATTCTCTGTGTCACTCTGAAAAATATCAATTCTGAATTTATCAAGAAACCTATGCCTAGCGTGTAGCTTCCGAGTCTCTAGGAGCTCTCACTTTAATCCCTCTAAAAGTTGTGAGACAATATATGTATGTTCGTAGCAGTGTTTAACGTATTCAGGGTGTGGCCAAACCAGAGCAAAGTAGCATCTCTCTTTTACTTTTTCATCTGAGGACATTCCTATTATACGTTTAACAAAACCTAGTTTCTTTAATGCTGTGCCACATATGTTTTGTATGTGTAATCCCCACGATATATCAGATGTTAAGGTAATTCCAAGATATTTTACTGTATCTGAAGATTTTATGTTTACTCCACCCACAGTATAGGTATGGCATTTTTGTGATGACTTTCGCAGGAAGTGGACTGTGGTGCATTTGCTGATATTTAATTCTAACCCCCACTCCTGGCACTACGAATGAATGTTGTTAAGGTCCGATGACAGAGCTCCAAAGTCCGCATCTTCGTTCATTTCACAGTAGATAACTGTATCTTCTGCAAATAACCTTAATTTACTGCTAACTCTAGAACTTAGGTCATTAATATAGATAATGAATAAAAGAGGGCTGATCACACTTCCCTGAGGAACACCCGATGTGACTTAGAGCATATCAGAGCTAAAACCATCAATAACTACTTTTTGTTTTCGATCACTGAGGAAGTCACTTATCCAATTCACTATTTTTCTATTAACTCCGCATGATTTCAATTTATATATGAGTTTTTTGTGAGTAACCTTGCCGAATGCCTTCTTGAAATCGAGGAATATTGCATCAACTTGCTTAATCGATTCACCTGATTTTAGGATATCATGAAGGAAGAGCGTAAACTATGTTTCACAGGACCTGTCCTTGCGGAAGCCATGCTGACTGCCATGTAAGAAGTTACGATTATCCCGGAATGTCATAATATTACTTACGACAATGTGTTCGAGAGAGAATTCTCAGGCTGGATTGACCAAGGATGAGTAGCAAGTGCAGCATGTACTCCAAATAGTCTCCAGGCACCGAAAAGTTATGTCAAAGATGACCAAAAAGGCACTCACGGTCTTCAAAGCAAATATTTAGTGATCAACATGTAATCAAAATTCTCAAATAGAGTGATATTAGAATTTAGTTCTCATCCCGACCATGGAGCTTCTTATTCCCATTTTATTAGTAAATGTTTTAAATACAAGGCTTTGTTCTTTACATACCAGTCTCACTCCCCTCCCAAAGTGGTAACCAATTTCAGCCTTTATATCAGAACCTTCGATAGGTAGGAGAAGAAATGGTGGGGGGCTGAGTAGAAGCCTGGAAGCGCAGGTTTTTCAAACGGGCAGCATGTGCTGATGAAATAATAATAATAATAATAGTTTTTATTTGCCCAAAGACCAAGGTATATCTGTCCAATGATATAAGGCACGTCAATCATAAACATAAGTTACTTTAACAATACATATTAAATCAGTCAAAACAAATATCACAAATAATTAACATCCAATACACAAAAAAAACACATTGTAAACATTTCATCAAGTCCTTCCTTACTCACATAAATATTCCTCCAAAGAATAATAGGACCCTTGTAGCAGTAACCTTTTTAATTGTATTGTAAAGGTATTATAATTTTTTATATTTTTTATTTCAGCAGGAAGTTTGTTGTACAATCGTATCCCCATTTCCCTTGGGCCAGATTTGTTGATGTTTGTTCTTATATTTGTGTAGTGTATATCATGTTTGCACCTCGTGTGATGGGAATGATGGTCACTATTAAGGAGAAAGCTACCAATATTCAATTTGATGTTCAACACTGCGATCATTATGTAAATGCAAGGAAGTGGTAGAAGGCTCAGCTCCTTAAATAAGGGTCTGCAAGAATGTCTGTATGGTTTCTGGGCTATGATTCTGACAGCCTTTTTTTGAAGTCTGAAAATGCGCAATGAGTTAAGATGAAAGGAACCCCAGAAAGCCACCATGTTAAACAAAAAGCTGTATATACAACTCCTAAATATAATCAGATTTCAGAAATGTTTTGCACACCTCATTTTCTCATCAAATGTCCTCATCTGAGACCCTAAGACCCATGACTTTCAGACATTGATGCAAAACGGAACACCCTAGCTGATCCTTTCCACTGTGGTCACAAACAGAAGTCTCACCTACTGGCCTCCCTTTTACTCTCAAGGAAAGAGAACTTTGGGAGGGGGTGAGACTGGTATTTAAAGAACAAAGCCTTGAATTTAGAACATTTACTAATATAATGGAAATAAGAAGTTCCATGGTCAGGATGAACTAAATTCTAATATCGTTCTTTTTAAGAATTTTGATTACATTTTGCTCACAAAATATTTGCTTTGAAGACTGAGTGCCTTTTTGGTCATCTTTGGCATAACTTTTTGGTGCCTGTAGACTATTTGGAGTAGATGCTGCATTTGCTGCTCACCCTTGGTCAATCCAGCCTGAGAATACTTGATGAGAGCAATGCCCCCTCCCAAATGATAACCAATTTAAGCCTACATGTCAGAACCTATGATTGGTTGGGGAAGAAATGGTGGGAGTAGCACGGAGGCCTGGAAGTGTGGGATTTTCAAACGGGTGGTATGCACACATGGGAGCTGGGAGCCCCATGTTAAACAAAAAGCTGCATGTGCGACCCCTAAATATAATCCAATTTCAGAAATTTTTTGCCTGCCTCATTTTCTCATCAAATGTCACCATCTGAGACCCTAAAACTTTCAGGCATCGATCCAAAATGGGACACCCAAGGGTCAGCCCAAGCCACTGGGTCATCCTCTCGATTGTGGTGGAAATAGGGGAGGGTGCATCTTCTGCATGATCCCAATAAGCATAGGAAATGTCTTAAACAATTAATTAGTTGCATGGCACTTAAATGAGCAATGCAACTAATGAACAAAATAGTTAAAGCATTAACTTGGCTATTTTGTATGGATTTTATTCTTTTATAAACAGATAACATTTTATGAAATTCAACAAATGTACTCACAGAGGAAATTAAAAAAATTATACTCTGCTCTGTGAAGCACTGAAAAAATACCAATTATAATGATGGAACTGTAATTCAAGCATTATGATTTCTTCTTGGTGAAAAAAACTACTTTCAGTTCTCATTAAATTACACCAATTATGAATTTGGGCCACATGATGGCACTCCCATATTGCATGAGCCAATTTTATTTCAAGGATATTTTTCCTAGTTTGCTCGACAAGGACGCCACATTTTCTGCTCTGGAGGCACGCACTGGGACTCCATATGCCACCATCGCTGCAGAGGTCATAAACTGGGATGCGGCATATCTGGCCTCTGCCCAGGCTCTTAGGAGATCACCTTGAATGTTTAATAACTCCTCAGGAGCTATGGTCTCTTGCTCTTCAATGCTTCCCTTCCCTCTTTCGAGGCGAGAAGAAAATTTAATGAGTTTTTCACTCTTCCCATCTTCCATCTTTGCATTAGGGTCTTTTCTGCTTTGTGCTGGACCAAGCCAAACATCCAATAACCTCATGGTGACAGCATCACATTCTCCATCAGTCACAGACCACAGCATTCCAACAACAGAGGGACTGCTGATTGAAATGGACAATAATGAGAAAATATCATAGTTCCCAGCATAGATACACAGACAATATTAGTTCTGTTTAAGATTTCCATGGCGGGCAGGTATTCTTTCCATTTCTTCTTCAGGCCCAATAGGATTTCCCACAGGTGCACTTTATATTTTGTTTACATAAACTGTACTTGTGGAAAATTCTATGTTCAGACTGGGAGAGTGATTGCATGTAGAGTGAAGGAACACCAAAAGGTGACCGAAAAGAAACTTTCACCTCTCATCAGCCACCGAGCATGCATTGCTTGGACCTAGCTACTCAGTTTTCTACGAAGAAACCAAAGTCCTGAGCAGGGAAAATTGATACTTCCCACAATTAATCAGGGAAACTATCAAAATAACAATATGTCCTTGACAACATGAACAGATAAGATGGCTACCACCTAGTGACTACATGGAAAAGAGTGCTATCGCAAATCAGAGTGAGAAAAATGAAAAATGATGCCAAAAGTGGTCTTGACTCCAAAAATGGCAGCCAATCAGAAACCACCAGCCCCACTGACTCTACTATATAAACCCGGCCAAAAGAATTGCTCACATCTTCAACCTAAAGATGCCTCCAGGAGAGATGGAGAAACATTGTCTGAAAAACAACAATGCGACTGAATCCCGGAAGAAGAAATGGAAAGAAATAGTTTCTACAAAACTAATAAACTATAATTATTGTCATCAGTCATTCAATGATGGCTGTCATGCTGTAGAAAACTTAACATTACTATAAAACACATCAATCATCTGAAGCGGAATCTCACATCATTAATTTAGGCAAAAGAATAAACTCAGTTTCGTATCTGGTATCTGTATGAACCAAATATTTCCGGAGTATACAATGAAAATAAATAAATAAGATGAGGAATAAAATTCTTGTAAGTATGCAGAAGAGACAAGCTTGATACAGAAATGGTGCAGAGGATAGAAACTGTAGCAAGTTGAGTACTTCACCAACCTAGGAAGTACCATCTCCTGGGACGGAAGAAGTACAATGCACATAATGTGAAGAATAGCCCAAGCTAAGAAAGCACTCATAATTATATATTTAAAAGATGATGACTGTGCTCAAAGAAGAGTGGATTACAAATGAAAAATCAATATGTGAAAACATTTGTGAGGAGTGTGGAACTCTATGAATTAGAAGCATGGACCATTGTAAAGGCAGACCAGAAAAGACAAGGAGCTTTTGAATCCAGGTGTTGGAGAAGGATGCTGAAGATAAAATGGATGGACAAAATAAGAAATTATGAAGTGTACAGGAGAGGGAAGGACCCTATGAAACACTATACAGAAGAAAAAAACCAGATGGATTAGGTACAACTAGAAGCCCCATGGGTTTTGTGCCGATTTTGAGGACGGCACATTCGTAACTCCCGGTATTTCAGAGTCTGAGTGTTTCATGGCCGTGAGGGGCAGAGGAGTCAAGCGCCAGACTGAAGTTTTCCTCGAAGGAGGCAGGGAACCAAGTGTTCAGTTCTCGTCTCAGTGTGTCACGGTGCTGTTGATTGACTATTATTGAGTGGTTGTCTCTCCATGAAGAGAGTTGTGTGTGGTCGGAGATTACCAGAGTTTTCTGTATGTATTTTTGTTTCCTTATTAATTATAATTGTTAAAGGTATTTATTGTGTGTTATTTCCACATCACCTTAGTGATCCCATAGAGATAGAGCTAAAGAAATGCTTCAGTTTGCAAGGAATATTATAAAAGGAAAAACAGTGGAGAGAGCCCAAAAGGAAGGCCAAGGTATAAATACAAAGATCAATTAAAGAGGAAAGTATGTAATAACAACTATTAGGGAGTAAGGTAACTAGTAGTAGTTTGGGAAGGATGGAGGGCTGCAGTCAACCAATCTTAGGGCTGAACAACCGATGAAGATGAAAGGTAGTGGTAGTAAAACAAGGAGACAGTTGCACAGAATTCCATTTTTAGTGGAAGAGTGCAGTCCCAGCGAATTAGCTCCTGTAAGAAGGACTAAGATAGCCACCTTCTTAGACCATTTGAGTTCCTAAGGTTGTAAAACTTTGTTGTCAGCTTCAAAATTCTCACTCTGCTATTCATGAATAATAAATTGCTCTCTTTGGCAGTTAATGCATGATGCTGGATTACTGCTGGAAAATTTCCGCATTTGTATAATATTGGGAACCAACGAGTTAGGTAATAATTTCTTAGAAATATTTTTTTTTCAAAACATTGAAAGGGTAACTTTGTATGACGTGTCATTTATTCAATTTTTAACAATTATTATGAACTCATGATGCAAATTATGAGATCAGGTTAATTATTTTATCCTATTTAACAAATATTGTTTCCTAATTTTGACTTATTCAATTCATTTGTTACCCTGATTGCGCAAGTTAAAAACATTAAGGAAAGAAAGGAATGTGATGCGCATAACAGGAGATCTTTTTGTGGTTAATAAAACTGAATTTAAAAGTTGTCGACAGAACTGTTAGAAAGTTTCATAGGTTCTTGTTCATGGCACACTGTCACAATTTAAAATTAACTGAAGGGCATTGAACCTTTCTGGTTAAGATCATGAAATAATTTTTCCTTCTTTCTTGATAAACTGATCCCCATGCTGCCAAAAGAAATGAACTTATGTCTTTGTATACAATAACCTGGGCTTGTTTCACACCACTCAGGATAGCATTGCTTAGTATGGGAGAAAGAGAGAATTCTAAGGCATGTGCACAAAAAACATTTGTTTAATCTAAAACAAAACACACAAAAAGAAGGTTATGCACAATGCTTGGTCTCAATTGAGATTTCGTATCCAACACAAGAAAATTATTGGGCCCAATTTTCATAGAAATATCCCTTAGTTAACTTATTTAACTTATAATTAGTACAATATTCATGCTATCCATCTGCGAGCCCCTCCTCTTTGTCTCTGATCTTTCAGGTAATTACTTTTCCTCACTCCTGCTTTTCCTTCCACGCAATGTCTGTCCGCTCACAACGACAGTCAAACTACAACTCTCGCCTGTTTTACCCCTGTTTTACATTGTTCCTCCTCTTGTCCCTAGTTTCTCTCCTTTGTTTTAGTGTTTACCCAAGCCTGGCATCCATAGTGATGACTTCCATACCTGACAATGTCTGTAACCCCCCTTTGATCATGCTGACCTTGGGAACATAATATATCATTACAGCATGAACCCCTCACAGAATGAGAGGGAGGTTGTGGATGCAATGGCTATCGAAGGAATAACTCTTCTTTGTATACAGGATACATCACCTTCTGTTGAGTATGTTAAGGTGAACTGTTCCCCACGGATCCAAATGAGCAGCTAGGCGACGTGAGCTGACACTTCCACATCCCATCAACAACATAGCGGCATGTATCGGTTCAGACTGAGGCTCAAAGTATTTTGATCCAGATCCATGTCCCGAGTACCTTTTTGAAAATTGCATGAGAAGCATTTCAAACTTTGTGATGCCACAAATTAAACAACAATCCTAAATATAAAGTAAAATAAAAATAAAGTAAGCCTCATAAAAAATTTTGAGGATACCATAGGGGTTGAGTTTGAAACCACTCAGAAAGACAATATACGACTAATGACAAGTACCATGGACATCCAACAAGGACATGTAGAGATCTACACCAAATGTTTATAAGGACTCTGAATACTGCCTATAGCCCGAATTCTATGGGCTTAATGATATTTTATAGACTACCAACTGATATTAAGTACGAAAAAAAAAACTAGCCTTCAAGAAAAAAATTGTTAATGTTCCTGCTCTGTTATCTGTTCTGTGTTTTAAAATTCTCTGTCAGCCACAAAGTACTGCTTACCATGTACTTCGGCTACTTTTATTCCAGGGTCTCCTATGGAATCATTTTGTGGGGTTCATCCTCCAGATTAACTGAATAGCTTAGAATTTAAAAAAAATTGTGAGGATTGTAGGAAATGTCCCTTTTAGGCAAACCTGCAAGTCCCTTTTCAAAAAATTAAAAATCCTTACTGTACCTTGTATTTATATACTCCACATTCTAACTTTTGTTAAAAGAAACATCAGTAATTTTTTACTTAATGGCTCGTATCATCTCCATGATACAAGAAGAAAGAGACTTACATGTTGAGAGATCTCTCGTTAACAATCACTCCAAGGACCAAAGAAAATGGCCATACAAATTTATAATAAATTACCAAAAAGGGTTAAAGATATCACTAGGGTTAATAGATTTAAAAAAGAAACATATGAATACCTTATTGAGAAATGCTTTTACTCTGTATCACAGTATCTGAATGAATAATGTGATTTGTGTATTATAATCTTTGTATTTGACTTGTCCTACACATGCATTGTATGTCTCTGGATGAATAAAAATTATTATTATTATAAATTTTATTATACACTGAACAAATTTCTGTACCTTTAATAATGTTTATTTCAAACCTTCTCTGCATTTCAGCTATGCAATTTTCTATTTGATGTGTCCTATATTTGTAAAAATAACACATCTCCGGACAAACAAATGATATTATTATTATTAATGATTTTTAGCATGTGACTAATGGGTCATGTGGTACAATCACACAGGGTTTGAGATTTTGAAGCATTTAAACCACTAGTACCAATCTCATGAAGCCATCTCTTTCGAGTTTGTCAGTGGGAATATTGTTGATGGAGTTGAATATTGAGATTAGAGACAAAATAAACAATGTATCAGACACATTATCCATCAGCGTGGATAAAACTTACCAAAATCTCCAACCATTCATCATATTGAAACCTCCAACCATTCAGACTTTACACAGAGCTGTGCAATCCATAGCTATGTTACCAGACAACATGGGGACAAGCATATCCCATTTGTCCGAACATCTGAAAGCTGCCTGAGGCTTCAGATACATGAGCCTATTGTTATATAACAAGCTCCCAAAGGAGCTTAAAGCTCCAATGAGTACCATGGCCTTCAAGTACAAGGTGAAAGAATTCTTAACATCTAGATGCTTTTATTCAATTAAGGAAGTAAGTAGTAATTCTCCTGTACCAGAACTCAAACCTGGATCCCTGGATATTGCAACAATTGCTTTGGCTTAGTAAGCTGCCGAGACATCTTCTTCCAGAGTGGATATTTCGAGGACTTTAAGGGAACAAGAGGTTCAAGGCTACCAAACATCTTATTTGCTAAAGTGGACTAAAGTGTACTCTTAACGCCACAGTCCACTAGGTTAAAGCCTCTTAAAAGGAACAAGATGTTCAAGAAAGCTGCACATTTGGTGTGATGAAGCAGTCAAAAGTGTGAGATTATTCTTGCAGACTGTGAAATTAACCACATGCTATGGCTGCTTTGATACATCATATATTTTGAGTCTTGAACATTTTGGTCCCTTAACACTATAGTTACCAGACTTTGGAATACATGTACCAATTGGTACCAATAGGGGTCAATGTGATCCCTTAAATATATTTGCTTTCTAACGGAAATATGACATTTAATTAAGATAGCATGAAGATTGTTTCAAAAATATCTTTAAATTATTATTGGACATTATATTTTGCATGAATAAAGATTTATATCAAAGTACTATAGTTTGCCATTTCAACATAGAGAATGTGGCGTGTTAGGACTTGGATAAGGGACTTCTGTCCTGAGTCAAAGTCCTCATGTGAAGTCTGAGTCTCTGCTCTTAGAGCCATCAGCGTGTGCTAACATAAATTTTGATTCCACTGTTTGGGCATGAATGGTGGAACTGAGTTTGCCCAGAAACATATACAAATGCCTGTACATGCATAAATGTGCAGTGCTCATACAATTGTGTCTTCTGTAAAATACACTCCAAAGACCAGATATTTTCACCAAGAAAAGTGAAAATTTTGGCTAGGAAAACCCAGAAAACTTATCGAATATTGCTATCTCTGGTCTGTGGTGACCATGACATGGCTTAAAAACACTTATATGGTAAGGCTAACTGATTGGAAGCGTATATCAATCCACATATAGCAAGATCAACTATTTTTAACTAATGCTACATTTTCCTTTGAGTGTAAATAAAATTTCTTAATTTGCTTAGTCATTTGAAATAACAGGCATGATCAAAGTTTATCTGTAGAGATTCTACATGCCTGTCACAAGGCATGCAATCACTTTTTATTCCAGCTTGCCTGATAATTGGGGGGACTAGTTTGGTAGCAGCTAAAACTTGGAAGCTACAAGCCAGCCTGAGATTACTAGAAGGCTTTAAATTAGATAAGTTTGAGGGAAACAGGGATGGTATTACTTCACAATAATATTGTACACTGTATTGAGGGTTTTAGATCTACCTCTTTGATTGACATAGGTGCTCCAACCTGAAACCCTTTGTGTATAAAGCCTTTCTTTACTCAGAATGGCTTGCTAACTCACCCATGTACAGATTTGTATTTTAAATTGTGCCTTATTAGTGAAGGGATACCCTGATTACTTTGTTAAGAATCTGAATGTGCACTCCCAATGTACAAGAAGAAACTGTTGTGAATACATAATAGTAGTGCTTATCATATACATTGTTTGACGTATCGGCTTTCTACATTCTAAAATAATAATCCTAGCAACCTTAATGTCACTGAAAATGTAAAAAGGATCAAAGAGTAATACGTGGTATGAACTTCTCATTCAGAAAAACTATTATTCTTTGAGTTCAAGATCACAGGATAATTTTCTGTAAACTGCAGTATGATGTGTATATGATCTATAAATATCCCACAGAACAAATAAAGATTATGTACATATTATTATTATAACAAAAATATAAACCATAAGAAAAAATACAATGCAGTTTAACACCATCACTTGGTTGGAAATCTGAGAACTCTATGGCCGCTATTCTGAATGAAATAGCGTTAATATATGCTATCTGCCAGAAATAGCTTTTGTTATGCTTTTGTTTCGAAGAATTACATGCTATTCTTTGAAACAAAAGTGTAGAGAAAGCTATTTCTGGTAGATAGCGTTAATACTATTTCATCCAGAATAGCAGCCTATGTCTACTTTCTTGGTGTCCAGGCACCTAAGGGCCCACACTAAGATACTCCACCAGAGCTCTCAACAGTCAACATAGTGACAAATGAAAAATCTCCCAAAAAACTTACAGTAATACTCCATGTTTCTTCATGGCCAGAAGAATCTCTTCACGGGAGACTTTCATGCCTCTTGTGCCTCTCCATACCTCAGGCCTACGCTCCAAATACTCCACCATCCTCTTTTCAGTTTTTGGCAGTGATCCATCGGGATTCACCACATAATAACCCTGGCTGGTATCAACACATGCCTCCTTTCAATGCATAGGAAAGATTATGAACGGAGCACAATCAGTTTAAAAAGTCCATAAGAGATTTTCAAAAGCTAATTCACTTGAGTTACTAGTTTGTTTAGTTACTAGTGGTTTACAATATGTATACCCTCATTCCTCCATACTGAAAACCACTCAATAACAGATTTGGCAAGCAGGGAACAAAATCTGGCGCAGCCAACTCAATTTAAAAGTCCTGCATACTGCAGTTGGAGCAGTGGCAACACTGGACATGAATGGCTGCTTTAAGAACTGGCCACTAGTTATAAGGTAGTCACTTTGTTCAATCAGTGTAGCAATACATGCAGCAGTAGAAGCATGGTACTGTACTGATTACTGTCTTTCCTAATATAGTATTTTGTAATGTAATATAAGCCACTCAAAATGTAATCTAACCTTAGTGCCGGTGATGAGTATCATAGTATAGCATGAAAAGTGTGTGTGCCTAGTGCACATGTCTGGATGTAAATAGTGAGGACACGTGAGTAGTTAGGATTTCAGTGCAAGAAGCCCATGTACAGTCAAAATGTTTCACCCAAACTGTGAATATGCAGCATTGGTTCTCAAGTCATGTCTGAGCCAAACATGGGGAAGGTTGTAACTCGTGTCTTGTATTATATTTCATAGAGAATAAAGTAATTCTAGGCACCCGGAACTTAAGTTTCATTATTTATTTCCGTGGGTCAGTTTCTATGGATCAACAAACATTGTCAAATATGATGCATCCATCTCACTACAAACAAGATTTTGACTGGAAAAGGAATTTTCCAGGTTTATTTCTCTTTCTCCATGACTTTCATTGGTTTTCCAGGCCCATTTTCAATTTCCATGACTTTTCCAAGTATTCCACAGTTTCCAATATAGTAATACAGGCCTGTGGCAACCCTTTCCTCAGGCTTAGTATTGGTATTGCAGTCCACATTCCTCCCTCAGATATCACCAGGTTTCATCTCCTCAGTGATTATGTGGCAAGTTCAAGAATTTTCCCCAGATATGCAGAGACCCCTCCAAGCGGCACTGAATTTGATACCATCTATTTCAATAAAATAATAGCTCTTCGTCTGTTATGCTCTATGTCCAGTTTTCACGGGAAATCTAGTCGACAGGAAAATTCTAAATTTAGCATTTGGGCGTTTGATTGGACTGGGACGGCCATAGGAAGTATAAAAGGGTTCCAGGGGCCCCAAAATGATCAATTTGTTAGGTAATTATTCCTTGTGTGTAGGCAACCCTCAAATTAATGTACGTCAGAAATGTAGCCTAACTCGAAGGATACGGCTATTTGTTGATCTTTTTCACTTCAGCATGCCTTTTGAATGTTGAAATCATAACACTCGCAATTAAGGAGTAATATATTTCAGGAAAATATGGGCACTATGAACAACACTAATATCCATTATGGACCAATCATCAAGGTTTTGAACTCCATATCTAATGTATTTAATAAAGGAATATACCCAATTCTAAATATTCATAACATTAATTGAATTACATACAGGCAAATATTTTGTGGGTCCAACAATTCTCCATTAAAATTGTGCAGCCTTTCATTGATTTCCATGGCTTCACACATCAACCATGATACATAAAGCTTTTCTCCCCTTGCTCCCCTTCATCTTCCAATTTGGTAGGGCAGCTAACCCCCGAGAAAAAAATAGCATCTTGAAAATGATACAAAGTTACCAAATGGAACCAAAATCATGGTCAGATATTATAACATTTAAAGTGTAGAATACAAACTTGTCCACTTATTTATCATACTGGTAAACAATGATAGAATCAAGAACTCCTGGGTTTATCAATGGAGGTAGGACTGTCAAGAAATTCTCTCAGTTTTCAAGGAATTCAAAGAGTTGGCCACCCTGCAAAATAATAATCCTCACCTTTTTATTGCAGCTCTCTACACTAAAGCTATGAACAAAGTGTAGAGATGGAACACGACTGTATGGATGACCTCTCAGAGTAGGCAGAATTTCCCATGGAATTTCTTCAATTCGCTGCAACAAATTTGAGACATCCTTCAGTAAAAACACACTACATAATTGTAGAAATACATACGCATATTTCCATGGTGTACATTTTTAAGAAAATGTTACCTTCCATTACAATACCAAATAGTTTTACATAAACAGATACTTTGTGATAACATAAAACATTGTCAAACAGAGATTAGTTGGCACAAATCCTCCAACTACTCAGTGCTTGGAGTATATGATACATATATGCTTTCTATTGCCATGTAAGATCAAGGTTAATTTTTGAGCCAATCTTGAAAAAACATAGCCTCTCATTACTGACCATTACATACTTTTCTTAACCAGTTTTTACACCTAATTAAGAAACCATCTTGGTAAATACATAATTACGATAGCTAGCCACTGATGCAATTGTGGTACACTAGCTGATACCGTGGTACACTAGTACCAGTGCTGACTCATACCATTACTTGTTTAATATTCCATGAAAAAAATTCACTTAATGCCTTCAGTCTAAAAATTATCCACTTTGTCATGATTAAATTATATGTTTCAGCCCATTAAAATGAATATAGAACTTACTTTGTCTAAAACGAGAATAACTGGGTGACGTTTCCACTTGCATGGCTTCATCATTGAAAAAGTCTCCCTTTTATCTTCCAAGGCATTCATTATGTCAAAGATCTCTTGCCGTGGAGAGTCAGGCAGAACATCCCGCAGAATCCGATGAACTTCAGCGGGCTGAAGATTGGGCATTGTGCCCACAAGAAGGGAAAGGTAGCTGCGGGTACGAGCTGAGAAATCAATATGAACTAATTGGGACAGTACACTGTCTACAGTGGCTGAAATGAAAAAGATTACTCCAAGTATTGCAAACAATTATACCTATTCCCTACTATTGCAATTGAAGTCTGATTTTACTGTACTTCAAGATTCAAAACATGACTACATATGAAAATTTTTGAAATTGTTCATCGTGCCATCAGCTCAATTGAAACAGGTAACAACTGATTCTCAGGTAACAACTGATCCTGCAGAGAGCTCTTTAGAGTTTATTACACAAACTTAGGTATATATTCTGTACCTCATCTCCATTATTGTAGCCATGGAAATTTACTCTGCTGAGTTAAAATGATTGTTTTAACTTTGCAATTCTGCATATGCTTTACCAGTCACCTACCTTCTAACTTCGTCTCATCCTCAGGATTGAATAATTTCCCTAAAAAGAAGCACTTCCAGCCCCTAAGCCAATGATTTTCTATGCTGTTCAATAAATCCTAAAGAAAAATAGCATGAAAAAGAAACAATCAGAAATAATAGTAGTATCCTGTGACTATAGATAGATAGATAGATATTTTTATTTGTCTAAGGATCACATTTTAAACATGGATATAAGACACGTCAATCAAAAGAAATGTACACACATAGTACTTACAAAATAAAATCCAATTAAGTTATTACAATCATTTAAGTATTCATATATAATAATAATATTGAATTTACTGGTCACAGAGGATATGTTTTTACATATATAGGACCCGTCAAGATATTGAGGAAAAAAAAATTCACATATGACAAAAGTAACACAGTAAAATTACAAAATAATTACATAAAAAATTTACATTTACATAAAACATTGATGGACTGAAAACATGGTATGCAGCATTTTATGATTTTTTTTTGAGATTAAGGTCCAAAAGACTTCCAAAAAGTCTTGTACGTTGTAGTAGACCTTCTTTAGCAGAAAGTCTTTAAGTTTTCTTTTAAAGGATGCTTTAGAAGTGGAGTTTTTAATAACATAAGGTAAATGATTAAAAACTTTAATGGCTACATAAAAGGGACTCCTATTATATATTGATGTAGTGTGATGAAGCATGTGCACATCCACTCTCTGCCGAGTGTTATGCCATGTATTTGGGCATTTGTAGTGAATTCACTCTCATTATCTAAAATGTAAATGCATAGGTGATAAATGTACAAGCTTGGCAGCGTTAGGATTTTTAACTCTTTAAAGTGAGGTTTACAGGATTTTCGTGCCGGTATTTTAACTATGTATCTAATACCTCTCTTTTGCATCACAAAAACCTTTTTAAAACCAGGAGAGGATCCCCAGAAAATAATGCCATAAGTAAGACGTGGCTGGAAGATACCAAAATATGCCATTTTTCGTACTTCTAAAATAACAATGTTGGCAAGATTTCTCAAAACATAACCACATTTGGCAAGTTTAAGGCATAATTGATTTATATGGATCTCCCAATACAAAGACTTGTCAATTAATAATCCTAAGAACTTTGCACTAGTAACTCTTTCAACAGATTTCCCATTTAGGTGAAGATCTAAATGTGGGACTTCTCTCTGCCTGTGGAATTGAATAAAGTTGGTTTTTAATATATTAATGGATAGTTTGTTCCTTCTGAACCATTTTTCTAGATGCTTTAAAGAGGTATTTAGCTTAAATTGTAACTTATGAGGATCCTTGTCTCCCATTGCTAAGGTTGTATCATCTGCATACAAAATAATATTTTTGTTCACAGAGCTGTTTGGCAAATCGTTGATATATAGTAGGAATAGAAGAGGTCCAAGGATGCTTCCCTGTGGCACTCCGACATTTATGATTTCAGCAGGAGATAAGTAGCTTCTCACAACATTATCAACTCCAAATCCATCAATGACCACCATCTGCTTCCTGTCCTTTAAATAGGATTTTAACCATTTATGGGCTATGCCCCTGATTCCATAACATTCACATTTAGAAAGAAGGATTTTATGGTCCACTGTATCAAATGCCCTAGTCAGATCATTAAAGACACCAACCGAGTACTCATTTGAGTCCCATGAATACATAATCTTTTTTAAAAAACTAGCCAGGGACACCACCACCAGTAGAGACACTGGGCGGTAATTGCTTATATTATCCACATCCCCCTTTTGTGAATTAATTTGATCTTTGCAATTTTCAGATAATCCGGGAATTCACCATTTATGAATGACTCATTTATTATGAAAGTTAAGGGTTTACTTATCACATTTGCACATTTTTTTATTATCATGACAGGGATGTCATCAATTCCTACGGAAATTTTACTCTTGAGTTTACGAATGCACTTCAAGACCTCGTTCTCTGTGACAGGAATTATGCCCATGGATGAACTCACATGGCGACAGTTCTGTTCATAAAAATCACCATCACTCCCGATCATCTTTTGAAGGTTCAATGCCAATATTTCTCGTAAATTTTTTCAGATGTCATAGAGTAAAGAAGAGCTCCTTGCTTCACTCATAATCATGTAAGACTCCCACCAAATTCCTTCATTTTGAGAATTGTAACAGATATCCATAAAAATTAGACTTCATGACACTTATGGCCAATTGCAAGAACAGTGACAGTAAAGGCCGCTATAGTGAATTCGCACAAAATTCGAAAAATCGCTTGTTATGATGCGCCTAATAGCCCTCCAGCTATATTTGCAATGCTAACGCATCAATTTCGAGCTAAAACTGAACTATTGGCATTTGGTGCAATGTGTGCATAAATGCATCGAAACGCTAACGAAATTACTAAGTTAACTGGGGTAAAATTGTCAACTGATATCCAATTTATTTGTATTCCGAATTTTCCATGCACTGCAAAATCTTTGGTGACATTTAGTGGGGAAATTCCCATTGAACTATTACCAGAAAAATATGGCATACCATGGTCAAATGGTATCAAACGTATATGTACACAATGGTCGAAGGTACCACATGGAAGTGGCTGATATACTGGAGGGTAATAGCGAATGAGAAAATTTTAAATAATGAACGTAAGTAGACCTAAATCATTACTGCTATAAAAATTAGGAAATCACATTAAGTTGATCGGGAATTGAGAATGTATTGCAGAAATAGGTCAAAACAGCACATCTAGCGGTCATATCCCAATAGAACCACAACCAATTGTACTAAAAACACAATAGGGAAAGAGATTTGTATGGTACATTGCACTTAAGAAGTCAATTTCACCTCGTTCACAATATGGAAAATCATCCTTTGCGACTGTAGGCAGAAATCGTGGTGAGACTGAATGTCCGGACAGCTGTAAAACAAAGTCCTAATGATGTTTCTTTACATCAACATGGCGCAGGCATCACAGGAAGAAAACTAGAAATATTAAGTTTGATAGTTAGAGAAAAGAGGAGGGTTCAGGGTTACTCTATTAAATAATGAAGAATGAGACATTTTCTTTCAAAACCATTCCGAATACTTATTTCAATAGGTATCATAAGGCTCTGACTCAAATTTCATCTCCCCCCCTCCTGGTGCAGAGGCTCACACCCTTCCCTTTCCAGTCGAGGCCACCTGGATCGAAGATAAGCTGGTTGAGGGTAGAGGAGCCAATAACAGAGATAAGGGGGAGTGATACTAACGGATTACACCCATCTCTTTCTAGCAGAATGAGTCTCACGCGGATGAATTTTGCTGTATTCTTGAATAAGTAGTGAGAACATTCCTGCCTTGAGTGAGAGGGGTGTTTTGGTTTGTCAAATTGTTGGGCCCAGCTTACCACTTAGTCAACTTCACAAATATGACAGCTTATTTTTTTCTGCAATCATTAGAGTGAGTGGGATAAGGAGGTAACAGATTTCCTTTTCCTTTATTTACATGGTGGACGAAGTAATTTGGTAGATTCGTGACATAGTTGAAGAATAAATCACTAATTGTAAGGAATTTTCTACACTTTTTTAACTATGACTCACACGTTTCGAATTACCAACATCAACATCAGAGTGCCCCGTCCATGATGCCATTTAAATTCTGCAAGCCTCTGAATCACAGCCCTTGGATGGTCCTGGGTGGTGTCAAGGAATCACCCTAAGCAAAATATGAGCCATGAAAGAAGGAAAAGATGTCAGCCTATGCTTATCTCGGAATGATTTAGCACCATCAGTCAAGCAAGGGGAACATGAGATAAAGTATCAGGTTTCCACAGGGGTGGGGTGAAGAGAAAGCTAAGCCATGAAGATGAAGACGTTGACTGACACGGAAGCAGCATTGTCACTAGTATTGTGGGAGAAAGCCGATAATGATGGGATGTGCAAGACAGCGATCTACACACAGCACAACTTTTCTGTTTATTCTTCCCAGTTCTTGCATCAAACGCCCGAAACCACATCTAAAACTCTGCAATATCATCCATGCTTTGGTATTGCAATCGTAGGTGCAGGGAATAGTTTGCTGCCCACAAAATGATCGAGGATGGGCTTACTTGCTGATTACAAAGGCTTCATTTTGTTGCACTGGTCGCCCTGATGTGATTTCCAATATTTCTGCAGGGTGAACCATGCAAATAACGCTGATTCTAATGGAACCTTTTCTGCTGGTCATAGTTTCTTACTACTCACCAAGGTATTTCCACATTTAAAGGTAGCAGTAATTTTGTCTGTTTTCTAGAATTATAAAACAGGATGGACAAAGTTAAACCATGTAGTTTGCCGATTTCCTTTTTACTGGCAATTTTTCTGTCGCCTTCCTGATTGGTTTTGAGTTTCTTAGCCAAATCCTATGACTCTCCTTTCCATTGTGACACTCGTAATAAAAAGCAGCGAACTTCAGGAAGTAGATCAGGATCGAGCTTTCCTAAAGCAAAAAAGCAATTCTGGGCACGTTGTCCGCTGGAATGGCAGACAGCAAAACCCCTTTTCTTAACTATTCTGCCTCCTCCTACTCCTGCTCTCCTACTTATTCCCCTCAAAGACCCAGGAGTCACTATAATTTAACGTAACGTACGAGCCCATACAAAAAAACTTAATAGTTCTTCCATTTAAGTTTGATATTCTCTTCTGAGTGAAAGGTCATCGTGAATTACCAAAACTTTTTATACCTGTCCCAGGCTCACGCACAATAAATAACCCCAGCAGGCTATGCATCCCGGACGACAATCGCGGTGAAACACTCGTTTTGGTGGTCCGTCAGAAATGGCCACTCGTAATAACCAACAAACTCCATATACATTTACCATTGTGACCAACAATGGCCAAATAATCACTCGCTATAATGGCCTTCTCACTATAAGCCCCCCTTGTAATAACGGCCTTCTACTGTAGTTATGGAATCCATAGTTAAGAGATCCATTAAGTTATAGATCTCATAAAAATATTCACGTCGCTGAAACACATCTACTAGTTACATAACTTGTTTATAAATAGGCAATAGCTTTGAATATTTGATCTAATCTTCTACCACCAGATAAAATTTAGGAAAGTTAAGCCTATGAATAATTGCTAATGCAGATAATAATTAGTCAGTAAGAGTAAATTAACTGGCCATTTGTCTCAAAACAACTCTTTTATCAAGTAATTAAGTCTCAAAGTGGTTCATTGCACATCTGCCATCTTGGCTACTTATGGAACTCATAACTCCATGCCATGAGTAATGAAACCAATACATTTATCAAATATTTCTGCAACACTTATTGCATAGTTACCATGGCTTATGGGTCCCATAAATTTACAGAATACATGTTTCATTCCAGCAATAGGCCATTAAACGGCTACAATTATGGATGAAAATAAAAATAATTAAATTCCCTTAAAGATATTCAATGGTTGGTTAAATGGGAGGGCAGCTGACTACTAGAGTCATTTGCAGTACTGGAAATAATTCATGGATAGTGGAAGAAAAGTGAAGAGAAACCCAGCATCTGCATTGAATAACTCTTAAAAGGAGACACCAACATGTCCACATATCAACTTATTCATAGAAAAAAACACTGTTGAGCTCACTAAATGGCATTAAGGAAAGGATCTAAGTTCTATCAAAAATTCTTTCAATCTTTCACAATTTTTTGCGATGCAATACCTGAAATTAATTGTGCATAGGTTTAAATAAAACATTACACAGCTACTTCTCAAAATTAAATGAAGCATTTAAATACTGTTAAAGAATATCTGTACTAATTAAAAACTTGTAATTATACCATTTGATATGCCCTGTTCACTTGCCTCATGATTGCATACTGATGTCAACCAGGCAAATGAATACTATTAATGATATGTGTGGTGTATTTGGAATGTGTGCTAATTATCTCTGAGGACGTATTTTGACAGTCTTCTGTCAGGGAGCCATGTGGCATCCTCTGGTGGGAGTTTGTCACGGTATGTGTGTCAATGTGTGTATGTGTGGTCACGTGGCCGGAATCATGTGTACTGTGACCAGGGAAAATAAATAGTTAAATCTGGAGTCATCCGAGTTGTTTGTTTGTGAATACTGCGGGTAAATATATAATAAGTGGCGACGAGCGATGAGTCAGTAGATATCCATTGCGTGTGGTAAGGTGTAGTTTACTACTGGTCATATACAATGACGAACCCGCTGGTAAAAACCGCCCTAATCGGGCGCATGGACCCTTTTTGCCCGGACGAGGAAGATTTTATATCCTATGCCGAACGATTTGAGCAGTATTTTTTACTTAACGGGATAACGGAGAGGGAAGTGAAGGTTCCAATGTTTATTACATTTTGTGGGGCATCAACATACACTTTGTTGAAAAACATGTTGTTCCCAAAAAAGCCAACGGAACAATCATTTGAGGAATTAGTGTCTGTGCTTACGACACATTAGGCGCCCAAAAGATTGACAATTGCGGAACGGTACAATTTCCACACCCGTTCGCAGCAGACTGGTGAAAACATCAAAGATTTCGTCATTGCCCTAAAAAAACTTGCGGAATTTTGCGATTTCGGGAATTTTCTGAACGATGCATTGAGGGATAGGCTAGTTTGTGGGTTGGAGTCAGCAGTTATAAGGCAGAGATTACTGAGAAATTGTGAAGCGTGCCAAATTGTAAATTTCCAACCAGACTGTTCACAAACTGTATCATGGCCCAAGGTTGATATTTGGGGTAGGCTACATATTGATTTTTTTGTTATGCAGCAGAAATATTTCTTCCTTATTATTGATAGTGAGAGTAAGTGGGTTGAAGTGTACCATATGCCAAATGGTACTGATGCTAGGAAAGTATGTGATAACTTGAGTACAGTGTTTAGTAATTTTGGTTACCCATCACAAATAGTCTCTGATAATGGCCCTCCATTCAACTCCAAGCTATTTGTCGATTTCTGCTCCTGTAGAGGCATTGAGGTACTTAAGTCCCCTGCATATCATCCCCAATCCAATGGTATTGCAGAGAGAGCTGTTCAAACCATCAAAAGGTTGCTTTCCAAAGAGCTGAATACAAACCCCGGTGCCCTCAGTGACAAGAACATTGGCTCAGTCCTTGACAAAATTTTACTTGCCTATCGTACTACTCCCCTGGCAACAAGTGAGATAAGCCCCTCAGAAAGGCTACTCGAGTATAAACCTCGCACCCTCTTGTCATTAATTAAACCACCTTCAAATAGTCTCACCCTTCCAAACTCTAGCTATCCAGAATACAAAGTGGGTGAAGCTATTTTGGTTAGAATGAGACCAGGTAGTATCCCTTTGAAAGGCATAATTGGGGAGAGGGTCAGCACGGTAACCTATAGGGTGTACATTGGAGGCCAATGTCGGTACGTGCACATGAACCAATTGAAGCGCTTGCCACCTGCTAAAATTATTCCTAAGCCACCTGTTTCCCCTTTCCACTTGTTAGCAGCTCCAGATAACTCAGCTGTGGATGCAGCACCTCTATGGCCAGCAGTGTAGACTCCCTTGCACATTACCCCCCGACCCAGCCCATCCAATCCTGTCCATGTTCCAACTGCGGATATGGTGATACCCCCTCTCCAGCAATCCTCAAGGAATATTGGTCCAGAGCTTCGTCGTTCCAGCAGACCATCCAAGGCACCTCAGCGGCTTGATTTGTAGTGCCGGGGAAGTTTGGAATCCAGTAGGGGAGGATATGTGGTGTATTTGGAATGTGTGCTAATTATCTCTGAGGACGTATTTTGACAGTCTTCTGTCAGGGAGCCATGTGGCATCCTCTGGTGGGAGTTTGTCCCGGTATGTGTGTCAATGTGTGTATGTGTGGTCACGTGGCCGGAATCATGTGTACTGTGACCAGGGAAAATAAATAGTTAAATCTGGAGTCATCCGAGTTGTTTGTTTGTGAATACTGCGGGTAAATATATAATAATATGTACCTCTTTAAATATCACAGTCTATTAACATAAAATTTGTCAACTATGTCCAGTGTAAAAATATAAAGGGTCTGTTAATAATAAATAACATATTAAGGAAATCCATTGATATCATACAATTTAACAAGATAATTTGGAACTCTGGCTAACTTGGAGCCCCACATAATCAGGACTGGCCTGTGATGTTGAGTACACTTTGATTACTAGGGTGGACTACCTGCATATGAATTCAATGAGAATAAAAGGATTTTTCTGATGTCAAATTTCTATGCCAAATTAATCTCCAGCAAAATCATTAAACAGACTCGTCTTACAAGATCCTTCATTGGAGACATTAAGACACTAAGTATTCATCATGAATAGTCTATTGCCTTCAGCATACAAGGGTCTTTAGTATAGTTTTCATTAACACTGATGTGAATATCATATTCTGCACTTACTTTCATCCTCTGGCCATGTTCGTCACGTTTTAACCAATACTCTCGAGGCTTGTATTTAAGGCCATCTCTCAACAATTTGGCATCTTCAGAAATTAAATCCCTTAGTTCCTTAGAGGAAAAGGAAAAAGGAACCCACCAATTAATTTATTATGAAAAGATAAATTATAATGCTATACACAAAAACTGTAAATATAAAATAGTCATACGTATATAAATTTACCTCAAGGAATGACTTGGTGGGGCGAGAAGACCAGGGAATAAACAATTGGCTAGAGGGTACACTGGTACCAGGGAAAAGGTCAACAGTGGAATGAAGAACAGTTGGACTTGGTCCACATTCCATTCGATTTATATGGAGTGTAGGGGGGCAAGTGTAACGGTACCGCTCTGGGTTTATTGAAAACTGCAAATCAAACCCTGAGGTAACTTGTACTATGGTCCATTCTGGAAAAAATATGCAAGCCAATAAAAGCAATGACAGATATTTCAAAACTTACATTGATTAAAGGAAATGACATGAGATACATTCACTATTTCCAGGAGACTAAAGGAAATTTCAATTACATTTAATTCAGAGTTTAAGATAATCTTAAAAGCAGAGGTGTACCTACCCAGGTAAAAATATTTAGCCTGTGACTGTTCTGAAACTAGTCTTTAACTGCTCTGAAAGAGAAATTTCTGATTCTGAAGTGGTCTGTAGCTGGTCTGGATTGGAAACATCTTTAACCCTTTGAGCAGTATGGACGTTCACTTATGTCCTAATGCATCCTGGCCATCCAGACTACCATCGTACATATTCTTCTTTCAAATTTGCTCAGGAGCTGTAAATGCGTCCTTTCATGCCTACCATACATATGCATCTTAACATGTTGTTCCATCTATCCTGGTGGCTGGTGAGCCCAATTATCAGTATAAAGTGTCACTGAGGATTCCTTTCAGCTATTCCATTATTTTCCAACTATGGTCAGCCTTGAGTATGTACATACCACATGTATACATACTATAGTTGCAGTGGTTCCATTGACATAGTTTTTGCATTCAAATGTGGTTTTAGTCATAATCTAAGTTATTACTGTATTTTTTATACCACAATATTAAGGATCTTAAAAGGTAAAATTGTTGTATTTATTGTGTTTTGCTTGTGTAATGTATGATGATCTTGTTTTCATTGATTGTCTATCATATAAACTGAAGTTCAAAGTAATAATATTATAACCGGAAATAATTTACTTTGTTTCCAGAAAAACTCATAACTCAAAGGGTTAAAATTGAGACCAGTTCAGTCCAGTTTCAGAGCAATAACAGACAAAATATTTTTACTTGGGTAGGGTCTCTGGCACCCCAGGCAAAACAGAAGGTGTGGCATCCCCCAACTTCACCTAATTCTCTTGTTTCCTCTTTTTGTTCTTACTAAATATTCTCTACATTTGTCCAATTGGTTATGCAGATGATATTGTTTACTTCTAGATTATCCTATCTATAAATTGTGGATAGAATTCGCAGGCCATGCTGCCCCTCCTGCGATGGCACCCCTGGTAAAGGCTTACCACACCACCCATTAAATATACCACTGTCTACAAGACATATTTAGAATGCAAAGACATTCAGCAGAGGAGATGATACAACGGTTTGAAAAAGCTTGCCAAATAGTTTAAATATAGGGTCAGGATATCAAATGTCTGTCAAATCAAACTCAAGTCTGGGGAAATAAATTGAAACTGAAATAACCAACAGGAAACAAGTTTGATGTAGCGATGAGCAGCCTCTAAATATATTCCAGGTTCTTTGAAAAACATTAATTCCCAGACGAATATAATAAATACTCCTTGATTTGGCAAATAAAAACCCAGCGAACACCCAGTGTGAATACCTAATAAATATGTTGTAATGTAGTGTTAAGATGACAGCATTTTGTAGTAAATTTTGAACTACAGTAGACCCCTGCTGTACGACATTAATCCATTCCACAGGACCCTTCATAAAGTGAATCAGTATTTTATCGGCCACAGGATTGATTTTCACATAAAAATAAATATCAATACATTACTGACATAAAAAATGCAGTCCATTTACAAGTTAGGGCTTAAGATGTTTAAACAATGTGTAATAAATTATGGGTGTAAAATATCGTGGAAATTTCAAATTTGAAATACGCAGGCAATATTATGAATATTATGCAGATTGTAAAATAAACCCATCGCATAGCGGGGGTTCTTCTGTATTTTAATGTGGTCGGGATATAAACTTGTTTGAAAAGTTGTCTAGCAACATCAGAGAGAATGAAATCATGCAACATAAAACACAGTGATATATAGAAGATCTCTTGGAAAACCAGTTTGGAATTAGGGATACCGGGGAGGCCATACTCTGCCTGAGAGTAATGGTAGAGAAAACAATGCATTTGAACAAGCCATTATTTGTCACATTCGTGGACCCAGAGAAAGCCTTTGACAATATTGAGAGGAACAAGATACTCAGACTGCTGGAAAAACGCTGAAATGGATTACAACAATAGGAGATTAATCCACTAACTATATGTGAAGCAAGACATCACAATTCGAATGAGACGAAAGTCAGATAGAAGCTAAAATTAATAAAGGATTAAGACACGGATGCAACCTCTCACCAGCACTGTTCAACATGCACTTTGAAGAGGCCATACGAGAAGCACAAGAAATGGGACTGAGCGGCATGAAGATAAACAGAGAAAAAATAAACATACTCTGCTTCCCAGATGAAATCGTAGTCATATATGGAAATCACTATCATCTTTAAATGTCACTAAATGTAATGGACCAAGTTCTCCAAGAATAAAACATGAAAATAAATAAGACGAAGACTTAAATCCTAGTATGCGGAAGAAAGAAGCTGAATGTAGAAGACACCCCGAGAGGAGAGACATAAGAGCAAGTGGATTCCTTCACCTATCTCGGAAGTACCATAATGTGGGGTGGAAGAAGTTCAATGGACATCAAGTAGAGAATAGCCTAAGCTAAAAAAGAGTCCGTGGGAAAAAGACAACTGCTGTGCTCAAAGATGATAGGACTAAAAACCAGTAAACAGTATGTGAAATCATTAATGTGGAGCATGGCACCTTATGGATCGGAATTGTGGACCATTGGAAAAGCTGACCAGAATGAACTCGAAGCCTTAGAAACCTGGTGCTGGAGGAGGATGGTGAAGATAAAATGGACACACAAAATTAGAGATTGTGAACTGTATACAAGAGTAGAAGAGGAAAGGAACATTTAAATACCATAAAGAAAAGAAGAACCAGATGGATTGGTCACACCCTGAGACACAATGGATTGGTGAAGAACATATTTGAAGGTAAAATAGAGGAAAAAGTCCTCAGAGAAAGACCCGAATAAGGCCATGGACCAAATGAAGAGGAAAGCACATTGGAAGAGATACCAGTAGGTAAGGAAACTAGCATTAGATAGGTAAGGGTGGAGGGTTGCAGACAACCAATCATAGGATTGAACCACCAATGAATGAATGAAAGACGTTATGCTCTCCAAATCTACCTCTTGAATTCTTAAAAACTTAAGTGGACTGGGGATTTTCCAAGATCTACCCGGAAGTTCCCAATTCTTTGCACCCACTGATTTCTGAATTCCTTGACTGTGAGTTGGGTTGTAGAAATTTCCTCTCTGGGTGTAAACATTTTCCCAATGATGAAATTTTAATGAATGAAAGCAGAAAAAATAATTGATTTTGATTAAGTGAAAAGACATAATTCTCTCCAAATCCACGATTTCAAGTCTCAAAAATCTTGTTCGAGCAGCTCCAAGATGTCCATGTGCTGTAATGTAGAATACATTACCTTGGGGTAAGTCTTTCAGCCTTTTGATGATCCCTTCACCTCTGGCAGTTGAAAACTGCGTATTTATGCCAATCAACGACCGCATCGTTACTGGAGTCAACCTTTCTACACGATTATTTTTTAGATCCACACATTGATCCTTTCCAGGTGAGCTCCTGTGGTTAAAGAATATGGCACTTAGAGAAAAATACTATTTATTAAGAGTGGCACTCGAGTAATCATTCTTCTCACCGTGACATATGATTAAAATTAGTTTCTGCTTTATGACGCAAGTACACAGCATGAGTTTCCGATAGCAGGAAAACACCGTCCATATCCTTTCCTTTCGAAAGACACTCTTCAGCCCTTACCTTGCATAAATCTGGTTGACAATAACGAGTCAATAATTTTATTATGAGAACAATAATAACCGCAAATAATTTAAGTCATAATTTGCCTAACCGTCCCAAACGCCGACAATGGGGCAGTGCCTTATTCTAGAATTGTCCCCAAACACATCCTCCATCAGTCGATCCATTTCGGAAAAGTAAACCCAACAGGAAATGTCATTTGCGTCGTCAGCCGAAAAAAAGCAAATTCAGACTGAAAAAATACCTAACAGTATTGACTTCAATCTCCATGTACGATCACATGTTGGGAAGGCAAGAAACCTAGTCAAATACATACGACGAGAAGAAGAACGAGAGTCAAGTACAACTTGTACTTTCATTCTTACCATCGCACATGTTCAAATATCGGGAAGGTTAGAACATTTAGCACATAACCTTGAGAGTGGGAATGAGCAATCGCCAATCTCATCGCAGAGTGTGACAAAATATCGGAAAGGGTAGGAATAGGGAACATTATATTCTACGGTGGGAAGCCAAGTCAAATTCGTTAAGATCAGGAAAATATTGGATCCCAAACAAATTCCCGCTATAAAAAATGAATAACGAATTCCGACGCCGGAGAGGCCTAAGAGACGAAATAAGTGCTGTTTTCGAAAATGTTTTCGACAAACCCTGAGTCCGTATTTTTATTAGTTTTCCTTATGTGATGATCAACAAATTATCACCTGTAGTGACCGCTCTTTCACACAGTGTATCAAAGAAATATCATCTTACTTTTGTCTATATGAGCATCTATTGCGAAGAAACGATAATGACTTAACCCTGTTGGGATGTCAGAAAAGGTCATACATATTAACTGTGAAGGCTTGGTGAACGTGGGTGACCTCGAGGAATATATAAAAAAATTCTGAGGGAGGTAGAAAATTGAGTTGAATGTCTTTGCCACGATCTGTTTTTTTCGTAGTACCTCATTCCCTTGAGGCAGCGGTTCCCAAACTATGGGTCGCGACCCACTGGTGGGTCGCGGGAGCAATTTTGGTGGGTCGCGCAGGGAAGGTGCCTTTTAAAGTAAAAATTAAATCTTAAATAATTACCCAAAAATTCTCTTCAAATATGTTCTAACGCTAGACTAACAATAAGAAACGTTAAAAATAATAAAGTGAACATAGACTATATCCCTGGTGAAAATGAACCGTTCACTGAAGTGTTTGGGGGCTGTGCACAAACTGTGCGAACGCTTCACAAATTTTCTGGGCCGTTCACGAAATGTGCGGGAACCGTTCGCACAGCTCCAACCAACTATCCATGAACGGCCCACAAACGGAACACCCCGTGAACGGCTACTGCACAGCTGGCCATGAACGCTTCGTGAACGGCCACTGAACGGAATATTCAATTCACAAGTCCAGCACAGCTCCTGCACAGTTACTGAATGAAACATTCATTCACACTTGCACAATAGGCTATTTTAAGTGAATGGTGATCATGAATGTATCATCATACATAAAGCACAAAAACTATGAACAAGTTCATGATTTTCAATGTGGAATTAGTGTCAAAGATTCACTTACACCTAACTAAAAGTAATTATATGATTATACAAATAATCTCAATGATTTAAATTTTATTTTCATGACATACAAGACAAATAATATTGTAATCAAATTAAATTCAGTTCAAATTCCTTAGGCCAGAACTTTGATTTTACAAAAACAGCCTAGTTTAAATAACACAGCTAACACATGATTTTAATGTTGATGCTCCAAATTTAATATTTCAATACCAATAATTCACCCTTGCATCATAATATATGATGGATAACATCAGTTTAATTAGTCGTTCAAAAATTAGAGAAATGTAGATGAAAAAGAAATAAGAAAACTGAAGTAACAATGCCACTACATTAAAACATTATTATACACGAGGAGGATATTACATGTATGTCGTGCCATGTGTCTTCTCACCACAGCTTCAGGGACTGTGGTTAACATTACCCTATATCGCTCACCCATTGGTGATTTTCATGTTTTTAGAAATAAACTCGATAAACTTTTGGCATTATTATATGTTAACCAGAGAATTCTAGTGATAGCAGGGGACTTAAATTGTGACTATCTGGTGCATTCACAGCAAACGATGGAGTTACTGAATATTATTCAGTCATACAGTTTAACATGTTTAATCTAGGCACCAACTCATGTGACAAAGACTTTAGTTGACTACGTAATTTCAAGTTATGATTATAGTAAGACTGCATCTTCTGTTGTTGATCTTGGTCTATCTGATCACCACATGTAAATCAAACCAAAGTAAGATAACTTCAGATGTTCCTCAAGGTAGCATCCTAGGACCTCTGCTCTTCCTTATATTCATTAATGACTTACCTTTGATCAGTAAGAGCTAAAGTATTTAACCTTGAACCAGCCTTTCTTAAAATCACTCATGCATTTATCCATAATAAACCAATTGCTTTTTTGCAAAAATTTTAATAAACCAATTGCTTTTTTGCCACGTCAGTCATTGTCTTGCATCATTATATTTTGTTTTAACTCAATTTACTTGTGAAAATGTATTACAATTTATTTGTAGACCTTTTAATCTCTATTCTATTTTAAACATAAAAGCCAGAAGTATAAAATTGTATTAGTCTGTAAGGAGGTTAAAATTGTTGGGCATAATTCTACTAGGGTGGTCACTTAAAGTTGGACAATTGTTGACATAATTAATAGACGTCGCCCTGGGCACTCATTATATCAGTGAAAGTACGGAAATGAATATGTTTGATTCCATTTCCGTAAATATTTTCGTGGAAAAGGAATGTTTCCATCATTTTATTTTCAATATAGTTGCCTATTATAACCTGATTAATAGGATGACTACTGGTATGAAATCAGTTTCTCCTCCTTGTAAACTTAACTCGTTGTTACTGAGAGGTTCTCTTTTGGCTGATTACAATCTCATGTTCTTTTATTGGGTCCATTTCAGAATCTTTAGGGGCCCTTGTGAGTTCTTTGATCGCAGTTAGGCCTCGTTTTCCTGTTTTGGAAAGGTCGGAATCTGACTATGTGGATACCACCACAGTAGATGAAGGGGATCATGATCCTGTTGAGGTGCGAAGGCTTGAGAAGGTAGTAGTATTAATATTTCACAATTTCAATTGTGTGGTTGAAGTGATATAGCCTGCATATTTAACAATATACATATATTTTACCTCAAGGCATCCAACAAAAAAAAAAGGAAAGCTGTTGCCGACGTGGAAATGGGCAATGTGGTGAATGCCCATAAAATGATTATGCCTGAGGCAATGGGGAATAAGGAAGGGGCTGCCGTGAGGATCACTACTCCTCTTGCTCAGAGGGTAGCAGCTCTTGAGGAGAAAGTTAGAGAGGGTCAAGGAAAATGTGGGGGCTGTGAGGAAGTTCTGATTCGATTAGAAAGAATTGAAGAAAAACTGGACCTAATAATAGGCAAGTGCAACCTTACAGGTATTGTACCTGTGTTAACCGGTATATTAGTACTTGTATTTTGACAGACTACGTGAGAACTTGATGTACTTGGTGCTATTCCTACCCGCCTTTATATTTAATGGCTTGTCGAACAATAAATAGAAATCAAAGCAATCGGAGTCAAGTTTCCAATCAATTAATTAAAATTGAATAGTAGTATTATGTCTGAGGTGGAATTTTTTTCATGGTGGAAATGGTAATTCTATTAAACCATATTGCCTCTAGAAATCCAGATAGCCTCTGTTAAATCTTTTCTGTTTAAATGTGATCACAAATGTGAATGGTTGACTCTCATTTTTGTACTTACATTATTTTTCAGGTCAGAATAAACTGAATCCAGAAAAATGTTATGGAGTAGACATGGGTGCTGCCTTGTCTGTGAGGGAAACTATTCCAGACACATTAAATGGCAAAGTATGAGTCATGCAATGTGATGATAATGATATTTTCTTTCTAAGTGTTAATCGCCATAGGGAATACAAATAATTCCAATAGTTTATCCTCTTAAATTTCTTGGGTGTGCAAAATTTGTTAATTACAATGCTTATTCTGATGACGTCTTTCTAAGGGAAAATTTTCATTTCAGATCAAATTAGGAGAAAATATACTGTGCAACAAAGCTGCATGGGCAGCAATGGAGTGTGCCCGGAATAGGGTGGACTGGGCAGTTGCTCTGCTAAGGGGGGTATTTGAGGAGGAGGCAAAATTGTATCGCCTTCAACCTCGAAAAGAGGCTAATAAGAAATTTCCGCCCTCCTTTTTGAATGTTGCTAAGGGTAAGCTATTTTTTATGTAGTGTATGCATCAAATAATATCAATTTCTGTGTGGTAATCATTGAATGTTTTATTTTCAGTACATTACAGAAATTTTTTGGAAAAAGCAGGGTATAAAGACCCTGCTTTGAAAGAAGAACTCCAAAAGATGGGGTCTTTCTTATCTGAGCGGGCAACAGATATGGGTGGCCACAGAGGTTTGGCCCGTAGCAATGGCACCAAGCCAAAAAATGAGCAGCAGAAAGAGGTGGCACCGGAAGCGGCACTGTAAGGACCTAACTGTGGCTTTTATCTCATATTATTTGGGTCTTTGCTTTTATCAGTATCACCATGGCATATTTTTTAAATGGATTTTAATAGCTCTTATCATTATTACAGGCAATATCTTGACCCTAAGACTGGGAAACTTTTCTCACTCAACCCATCCTCAGGGCATTACGAAGAGTGCAAGGAGGGAGAATAGTTTTTATTTAAATGTATGTGCTCAATTTAATAAATGATTTCTCATGAGAAAATTTTGCTTTGAAAACTTGCCCTGTTATTTCAGTAATTCCCTCCTTTGCTCTTTGGAGAACGCTACGCGAAAGACATTTGAGATGGGTTGTAAGGTAAGACGTGAATAATAAGTGCCTAAATATTCAAATTACCTTGTAAATGTTCATAATCTGTTCTTGAATGTTAATGCTGAAGTGTTGGTGAAATGTGCATAAATTGTCCTTGTAGTATTCATGAATGAAATAGTCACATTGACATTTGTTGAAGAACATCTTGAGAATGCTTACCACTAGCTTGAGAGCTCTCTGATCAGTGCAATTTGAACGGTTCGTAAAATTTAAATTGAGCCAAACTACACTTTGTGAACACTTCAGCAATAGCTTCTAATGACTTTATTGAACGGTTCCTGAACCGTTAGAGGATGCTTCGTGAACAGCTGGAGAACGCCTCTTGAACAGCTTGATTTGAACGGTTCGTAACACTTCAATTGGGCCAAAATAGGGTTTGTGAACAGTCCATGAACACTTCAGGAACAGCTTCTAGACACTTCATTGAATGCTTCCTGAACCGTTTGAGAACGTTTTGTGAACAGCAGGAGAACGCCTCCTGAACAGCTTGATTTGAACGGTTAGTAACGCTTCAATTGGGCCAAAATACAGTTCGTGAACGGTTCCCCAACAGTTCATGAACACTTCGGCAACAGGTTCCAAACACTTGGTGTCACACTTCTGGAACGGTTCATGAACGACTTATTTTCACCAGGGATACCCTAGTAGCAAGTCATATCTATACAATATCCATAAAGGTTTACCAATATCCAAAAAGCATTATGTCCACATTTAATGTTGTATAGATATTACATGGATATTAACCCAGTAACCACAGAAAGTTGCAATAATGTTGAAGGGTGAAAAAACCATAGGAAAATATACTTTATAAACACGTTTCGTGGTCATCTGAAGTGATTGAACACCTTTCTACGGAAAGCGTTTTTTAGACACTAAGCCAGTTTCTGGACTTAATATTTCAATAATCGATTCTTGAGTGGCGAGTTAGAAAATACCCAAGGAAATGTGTTTCTAAGAATGCACATTTCGAGATCGTCTAACATTCCAATTATTCAGTTTGTTCCCTTATAACGTAGAAATGCTGCCAATTATAATGGGTCCGATTCATTTTAGTATTCATTTTACTGTCATTCAAAAACTTTTCAATTTCAGTTAATAAAAATGATGTAGGTATAGTTAATCTAACAATACTTTTGCCAATAAGAGTAATTCTACCTGATCATTGGTGACTATAAGTGCTTTAGGTGACTGCTATAGTAAATCATCAATCAGTATCAACCTTTTAGTAATTTAAACTGCAATGCAAAACGCTGTACTTAGATAAATGTTTTTACTTCAATTAATTCCTTTCCCAAGGGAATGAAATACTTTTTCAAACTGGTGACTTATCTTCAAAGAGGAAATGTAATCACAAAAGTAGATTAATAGCAAAAAGATATGAAAGAGCTGACAAGGACCCTTTTTCAGTGAATATCCAACATGGATATTGTGTGGATGGCAACTGGCGGCAACTTCGGATATTGTATAGATATCCATACAATGTCTTTGGATGAAATTTGGATATTGTATGGATGTTATGGTTGGATATTGCGAATATTGTACAGATGTTGCATAGATATTATTTGCTACTAGGGTAGTCAGTCGAGACTATTTCTGTGAAAGCGAAGAGACTTCGCTATGTTGTACGGGTCTGTTGTCTTTTGTCCCGCCGGCGCCGGGTAATATTGGGTTGCGAAAAATATCCCAGGTTGGAGGTGGGTCCCAGGACAGAAAAGTTTGGGAGCCGCTGCCTTAAGGGGATAGGAAAAGTCAAAGACTTAAATTATTGCTTTCAGTCCTATAAAACTGGCTCCCTTTAAATAATTTACTTCATAATGCCAGGGGCGGATCCAGGTATAGATTTTGGGGGGTGAACTTCGGGGAACGACCGTAGCGAGTGGGGAGGGGTCAGGGGGTTCAACCCCCCCTCACCCCAAATTTTGGGGGAAAGTCTAAAGTGAACCTCCAGAAAATCAGAATATTATAAATAATAATAAGGGATGTTCTTTTTCACCGACATCAGGGGTAGAGTCCGGCCCAAGTGAACACCCCCCATCCAAATCCACTCCTCCCCCAAATGAACCCCCCAAAATATTTTCTGGTTACAGCCTTGCTGCCAGGGAGCATAGATGATAGAGATTATATCTAGGGGTCAAGGAGATCTCGAGAACAACTGTAAAAGAAAATGTTACAGTTAGTAAATAATGACCAAATAAAATTACTTATAAAACATATTTTCAATCACTACTACTAAAACTTACCACTCAAAAATAATAAAAAATTGCAATTATGGAAAAACATTTTGCCATAAGAATAGCTGTAAAAAAACGTATTTGTTAGTGCAAAAATTACTACGAAAGGAAATCTATGACGAAGATATTTATGATGGTTAACTGGCTATAAACTAGAACTTACCTTGCAAAATTAACTGAAATTGCCAGTTCACAGGAAAAAAGTGGAGGTCGCAGCCAAATCCGACGCGTACTCTCAGCTGTCTGATGCGACACTAAAATAAACTCTAGCTTCAGTCGTTCAAGGGAGAAGAGGAGTAGACAAAGTAGAACAAACAAAGTGCAAAGTTTGAACTTCGAGTGCAAAGCAGTCGCCGATTTCAAACATTGTCAGTTTCTTCCTTACAACGAGGCGATACAATGTAGTCTCATGTGGACGGCGGCTACGGCCGCGTCCAGTGGCGCATCTGATTTGGCCCCCGCTACTTGTGCGACCTCCTCCATTTGAAACAATATTCAGCTAGGAGTGGCGTGACTCGAAAGCACCACAGAGTAGCTTCATGTGAAGGGACACCAAGAGCATGCGGGAACATTAACTCCGACAACCGTCACGTTTCATCTATAGATGACGCTCGGTTTATAAGTATTAAGTTATTGGCCTTGGAAAAATATTCTCTTGGATTTGGGGGGGGGGGGAATTTCCCCCTTTACCCCCGTTCCCCCCCCTGGATCTGCCACTGCATAATGCACCGCCCTTACATACCACTTTTGCTTCCCTTAAATTCATGCACTGCATCATATAAGCCATCCTATTTTTAACGCTCCCAATATTCCTACTCTTTAGAGTCCCTTCTACCACATTCACCCATGATTACCACGGTCAACTTCTTACTATCACAATGTTGACTCAGCTATCATATACCTGTTTGATTATTCGACTCTCATCTAATCTATCGACATGGTCTAACTATTGAAGCATACCCATTTCATATATCGCCATCACTGGAGAATCTAATTCGAATTCATGAAATACCATCTCATTCCTGACTCTATACACTCTATTTCTCCCACTAATAACTTCTCATAGGTACCCCAATCCCTCTCCATTTAGCTTAATCAAATGTTTATCCAGACGTACCAAGATTTCACTGTAGTATAACAAATTTTGCGAGGAGAAGACTATTATACACAGATTTTGTAGCTCCCCTAGACTAATACCTATTCCTAGATATACTTCTTACCATAATTTGCACGCCTCGAAATATCTTCATCTTTGGCAAATATTCAGCCAAGATACGTAAAATGGCCTACTTAATCAATTTCTGCATCATTTACAATTATTATACAATCATTCATATAAATTTCTCAATAAAAAAACTACCACTTTGGTTTTCTGTGCCTTTATTATTTAATCCATTTTCCTTGGTGTTTAACAGAAATTATCCAGGATCTGCTGTACTTTAAGTGTGCAAATAAAAAGTAAGTGCTGGGGTCTAATCATGCTTCCTTAACCCTTTTGCTGTAGGAATGTTTTTTCTTTGTTCTGAATGATGATGTGGAAAAACTGTTTCTAGACATTTGACCATCGCTTTCTTACCTTTGGCAGTCTTCATAAAATTTCATTGTTGCCATTTCTGGGAGGCTAGCAGTCGGCCACATCTCATGTAGAGAGCGCCAAGGCATCAGCCAATCCAGGACTATGTGCACTAACCAACCCTCACAGCAGGGTGTGCTTTCTGGGATTTCCCAATCCAAAGAGCTACCGGCACTCCATGGGGTTTTCACAATAATCCATGGGGTGTTCACATAAGCTTTCCTATGAACTCCTGCATTTCCTAGGACTCGATTTTATCTTGCCAGTATCCATCAGCTTTAGAAATGTCTTAATAAGAATTGGTCTCCCTTACTTAATCTTGGGGATTGAGATGGTGTGGTGGCTAGAGTACTGGCTATCCATACAGACAGCCAGGGTTCAAATCCCTGCAGAGGAGGATGTTATCCTATGATACCTGATCCCTCCGTGAGTGTCTTGTGGAGGGCACTTCAAGTACAGTACTCCATCTGTTGGATGAGGCATTAAACCGTGGCTCCCTTGGCTCCTTTTGTTTAGAGAAGACTAATGCCGATGCCTGGTTTCTCTCCACCCTTCCTCCCTTACCTTCCCCTATGGAGCAAATGACCTTAGTTGTCAGTCACCTCCCCAAATATACAATCCTTTCTTAATCTTTGGCAGATGAGTCTTCCATCCCTAAGCATTGACCATGCTTTGCTTTGAGTTTTATTACCTCATCCCTTTGCCTTGGTTTTTCTCTATTCTTTCCACATACTCTTAGATTTTTGATTCAGCTTCCTTAGAGTTCCGGTGGTGTGTTTGCTTCATAATAGCTACTCATATAGTGATTTGGATACACTTGTGAAATTTTATTTCTGTATGCTCTCTTCTTCTTTCTTCACAGCATAATCCCTAGAGACTAGGGGTCAATGTTCCTCGCTCTCCTCCTCTTTCGTGTCCTTGGGTGTTAGCTCCTTCTCCCTAAGGTCTTCCATGACGTAATCTACTCATCTCCTCCTGGGTCTTCCTCTGGGTTGCTTGCCGTTCACCTGCAGGTCTATCATTCCACTCAACACATGCCCCTCTTCCCTTCTCATCACATGCCCATACCACTGTAATCTTCACTCTTGTGAACCCAAGAAAAAGTATCAGGCTTCGACAGAGGTGAGGTTAAGAGCATGCTAAGTCTCTGTCTCTGGTATTGTAGGAGTGTGTCGATAATGATGGGATACACGGGAGCAACGATCCACGAACAGAATCACTTTCCTAATTATTCCTCAACATTATTGCATCTAACGCTCAAAGCCACTGCTGAAAATCTGTGATGTAATAAATTCTTTGGTATTGGACTAGTAGATGCAGGGAATAGTTCACTGTCTGCAAAATGATCAAGAATGGGCTGACATACTAAATACAAATGGCTCCATTTTGTTGCTCTGGCCGGTCTTAACGGCAATGGTTTTCCCGGAAGAAAAATTATGAAATAGAGCTGTCATGTCTGCATTGTACACATCCTAAATAGGTGGGAAAAATTAGTATATATATTCCAAAATAATATTTTTAAAAGGAGTGAATTTTAAACCAGTGCTTTACCAAATTTCTCCCTTTGGTTCATATGATGCCAGTATTGAATTTAGAATGGGCATCCATTTCTCTACAGCTTCAGGACTCACATGAGTACTTTCGCTGCTTATGAGGTGAAGAGAAATTCCTCTTCGTCTTTTAAATCAATTAACAGTCATCATCGGTAGTGATAAAAATTTCTATGTTCGTCTGTTGTGCAAATTCTTCAGCTTCTGCTTTCAAAATTGTGCCACTCATGGGAACTAAAATACTTTTTTGAAGGGCAAACCATTTAAATAACACTGATTCTAATGGATTATATTCTGTCGTTCGCAGTTTCTTGTTACTGCCCGTGGCATTACCACGTTAAAAGGCAGCAGTAATTTTGCCTTTGTTTTCTAGAATTATGAACAGGGTGGAGGAAGTTAAACCATGTGGTCAGCATATTTCTGTTTTGTTGGCACTCATTGTCAGTCGGTTTTTGGTTGGAAACACTCGTTATGGCGGTCCGTTAGAAATGGCCACTCGTAATAAGCAACAAACTCCGTATAAGTTTAACATTGAGACCAACAATGGCCAAATAATTACTCGCTACAATGGCCTTCTCACTACCTCATAATAATGGCCTTCTACTGTACATGTAACCCATAATAAAAAAAAAATTTCTTCAAAAAGTCCCATGGCAATCGGTTCAAAAATGTTTAATCCCTTCCAAAGTATACATTCTACTCAGTCTTTGAGAGAATTTAAATGAACTCTAAGGATATTCCTAATTGAAAAATGCTATTATAAGGTAAAGGAAATATTCAGTGAATAATTTGGTCATACATGTAACAATTTTCTGTATGACATGTCTTATATCTATGTTGTGCTAAACACATAAGGTTCTTGGACAAATAAAATGATTATAACTATTCTAAATAGAGTATGTGTTTCTTTCAACATGCCTATTCATCCCTGGATATGTTCACGGCTTATGCCATGAACATATCCAGGGATGCAAATCAGTTCAGCTAGAGAAATTAAACTTGAACAATCGCTTTCTGAGCTGTCCACTATCTTACTACATATAGCATCCTGGAGTTTTGTGGACACCACTTTCTCCGCAAATACCAATTCTAGCCTGTACATGTTTGAAGATACTGCAGCTCTATCCCATAATTAAGTGATCTAATGATCCTATCAATTATTATTATTATTATTATTAATAGGTATCAACTTCGTTTTTGATTCCCATGCAATATTGATGATGCATGGCTTTGAATCTACTAGCAAAAAATAAAGCAATTCATTCTGGTAAATACGTACTTCACTGCAAATGTTTATTTTTCAAAATTGCAAAATCATCACACACCAAAATCAACAAAGGTAATGTGTCCTGCACATCAGGGTCTACATGTATACACACCATACATGGCTCGCTGTGGACGCAAAGAATACTATTTATAGTACCTATTTATGAAATAATAATGATAATAATTAAGTAATTTGCAAAGAGCACTTTGACCCTAACTCACAGCAGTAAATCACATTGAAAACAAATATGTACTAGCACAGAAACAGTCTCACCGATATTTATAGTACCTACTTAAGTAACATATAGGTATGTACTTCTGAGTCTACATAAAGAAAACAGAAAACTCTTCTGTAAAGAAGTCAGGTTATGCACATCTCTCTCATTGAGAGATATTTGAAACACAGCTATGCCATAACAATGATTTGTGATACACACAAATATATTTACATAATTAAAATTACAGCAGTAAATTGATATTCTTTGTTAACTCGAGTTACCTATTCAACCAGCTAGTCCTAATAATCAATTTTCAAAAAGCATATGCCCGCAGATGTACCTATTCAAGCATTCAGTCTTGGTTTTCAGAGTTGGACTCTAGTAATATACAAAACTTTATCAATGGAGCCATTACTACAATATTTCCAACTAAATTTTAAAAACATTAGAGAATGCCCATGAAGATAATTATAAGTAATTCAGAGCCTCTTAAATTGGCTGCAGTGAGCTAAAATGTACACAAGCACATATGCAAAAACTTACCATAATGATTTAAATGTAAACAATTCATGTAAATGTTTGCATGCAATGAAACGGATATTCCTCTCAATACTCTCTCCAAACAACATTCTTGCCAAGCATTCGAATAAAAGCCCCTGAAGAACATACAGGAGATACTCTTCACAGAGAACACATATTTGTTACATTTTACACGTAAAGCAGATCTAATCCATAGAGGCATCAAAGACACACTTCAATACATTAATTTATGTGAATAAGTAACAATGTCATTAAAAATAGATAATCCACCTGGCATTGCAAGGTAATAGTACAAATTTCTTTGTCATGGTGAGTTTACCAACAAATTAGTGATCTGAGAACAAGTGGTGTGAATCATTACTAGATATTTCAATTTGGTGAGAGATTCATCTTCTTCAGGTCTGGAATCAGAAGCAAAATTTTACTGGATTTCATTAAGAGGTTTTTTCCAACGACATAAGACTAGGGACTTACCTTGAATCTTGAGGCTCTTCCTTTGGAATAACTTGCTGCAATGAGCTGTTCTGTTTAAGCAGATGATACAAGAACTCTTCAGTCTCCTTTTGGATTCTAGCATAGAATATGTGAGCTATAATAAACATATCTAAATTCAGTCATGGATATATAACTAAAAAATCAAAATTGTTCAGTTATAAATTCAAGAATATTTTAGCAATCATTTTCTGCGGACCACATTCTAATTACTTGTAAGTGGTCAAGAAACAATTAAGAAATGAACAATCAAAATACCTGTACTTCTAGCAGCTCCGAAGCAGATTGCTTTATGCTCGTTGTCCCAAGTTGGCGCATTTAACTTAGGGTTTTGTGATGGTTTTTCACTTTTCAAAGACATTTTATTGTCATCAACTAGCAACTATCTGAAAATGAATTAATTCAAAAAAAATCTTACGTAAACGTAATTCTTTGAAAGTTTACCCAAAAAACACTGGCGAGGCACATAAATATTCCTATTCAGTCACGAAGGAGTCTCATTAGTAGATGAATCTTGATTTGAACGACCAATGAATGAGTTTACTTCCTGATGAGTTATTTATCTTCCCATAAATTGGTACTATACATTGGATGAGTATTTATGTAATTAATTACATAATATTGATGTCAAAACTTATTCGCGCTCAAATCTGAATCGCTACAGCATCATTGGCCAACCACTGTCATCGAATTAAACATAGAACTAGGTAAAATAAAAACGAACTACAGTATCTTTCATAAAGCATAATTTGTAAGGAGGACGGCAATTCGGTTAATTCCTAATCACAAAAAGGGCAAAAAATAACATACATATCTTAATCCAAAAAAAGCCCCTTAGATGACAAATAAGGCATTACAGGTTTGCGTGGGTTACCTTGATTACCTTGATGGAGCGATTGAATTGAGCGCCATTCAGAGCAACTTTCTTTGCCCGAATCGAAGCACACGCAAATTCAAAAAGATGGGAAAACACCTCGCAATGGTCTTCTTCTGGAACAGTCTGCCTAAATTCTTTCATTAATTACATCTTATCCGTTCCTAAATATATGCCATTAATGATTTTTCGCGATTTTCGTTTTTCGTGTTTTCAAATTTCAAAGAACAGCCGTGCAACTGCTACAAAACATGGATACCAACATGGTATTGAAGTTAAAAGAGGTCAAAATAAAAAACTGTGTGCATATCTCATTAAGATAATTGTTTCAGTATCAGACTAACAAAAATTCATCTAATATATTCAGCAGTTATACTAAACGAAAATTCACGGTAATAACTCACAATCTTTTGCAGCAAATTATTTGTGTGTGTTGGCAATTCTTAGTTAATCAGCTGTTTTCGCTCTTGTCAATGAAAACTAGAGACCACTTGAAGTCGACCACTATTATTTTTTTACTTTTTTATCCATGTTTTTACTGGTTTTATAGGGTTTTTAGCCCTAACAAGCATTACATTCAGTTAATGGTGGTTGCATTTTCACTGTGATTTGCACATTCCGGCTCTTCTATTACTCGGAAGAAGTATTCCGGCTCGCCTACAGCTACTACCTACTCGCATCTGGTTCATTGATCGCGAAGAATTTCCCTTACCTCACAAAAATGGCTTTGGTCATTTCCCAAGAAACTTTTGATAGTGCTGTCAAGGAGAACATCGAGGAATTTCAAATGAGTTCAGAAGAGGCTGTCAAAAATGCAATTGAAGAATTCAAAGCTCAGGTAGTCAATTATACACATATTTGTTGATTGAAACTACCCAGTGGCAAATGTTGATGAATTTTTATCATGTTAGCTGTACTATGTGTACAATTTTAAATGTCGAATCGCTTTTTTTTATCTTTTGGTGTACCTTGTGCGTTTGTATACATTAATGCAACTATAGTCTTCATATAATGCCATTTTTGGACTTAAAGATATACCTTTTTCCTTTTATTTCGAATTTCCCTATTTCGTTACGCAGCTTGTTGCTGGAATTTCGTAGTGTTACTGCTAAGGAGACCTTTGGACTTCCTGAAAAGTCCCTCAAGATATTATCGTGGGATTTATTAGTGAATTGTTGTGGGCCGAATTGGAGTCCGTATTAGGTTGTTGAGGGGTCCATTGAACAAAGCAGGATTTCCATGGATATCGTGAATCTGTCCAATCGGACAGTGCCCCGACGAGTGTGGGATGCCAATTACAGCTGGAGTTTGACCTAAATTCAGAAAATGGAGGAGTACCCTTGGTATGACTAGCTAGAACTGGGAAACGAAAATATATATTCATTGAGAGAAAAAATCGAAAATTCCTCCTCTAATGCCATTACCTTAGGTAATTAGGTATTGGCAAGGCAAGGGTTATTTTAAGGCATGGGGGAAGGGTGGATAGATAATTGACATCAACATTGGTACATGTACTCATAGCAAAAGGTATCATTGGGTGCAGGGTTTAACATCCCATCTGACAGACAGTATTACTATTTAGATGCCCTCGACTTATATTCCAAGAGGAATTCCTGTCTGTGCCTGGGTGATACACTAAAAAAATATCCTACCTCTGCTGAAATTAAATCCAGGCTCTCATGATGAGAAACCTGTGGGTGTCTTAGCCATCACACCAATCTGAACCTCCCAAACACTGTAGTTACATTGATGGAATAAAATGTGTTCCATTTGCTAGGAGCCCCAATATGAGTTTTCATCAGAATGCATGCAGCAGTTGTGCAGAAGGGTAAATTATCACTGGATTTGGGATTTATTTTTGTCTTGAAAGCAACAATTCTCCATTTGATTCTGCAAGTAATAGTGTACACTCTCCTGTGCATGGGTGAATTGGAGCACTTTATGGAAATTCAATATGAAGAATCCTGAAGAAAAATCTAGTGGAATGCAATTGAATGTGTGACGAAGACAATACTTTTTTATTTTTGGATCCCTTCAGAACAGGTGTGTTTTAGGGTGACTGAGAGAATATCATTTCGATGTCACACTACATATCTCGGTTCGATAGATGTGATAAAATAAGAGAAATACATTGCTGGACATATAACTACAAGTTTTAGTTCTTTCCATGCACAAGAAGTGATCATAATAAAACCGGAGCTCCTCTTAAAACACCCCAATAATACACTTCACCATTTCACCTCCTAAAACTTCAACTTTTTCATGGCTGGTGTCCTAGCACCCTCTGCCACATGCCCATGTGGCCGTTCGCATGCTGTATTATTTAGTTGTAGATGTAGTAACTTTAACATGTCATGTTTTTAAATGAAGTCTTCATAAGTATATCTTGCTCTACGTGAGAGAGGATATTTGGCATTACTTTGTGAAAATGACTTCCAGTCATCTTAAATAAAGTCATTTTGTAAAATTTATCAATAATTAGTTGACATCTGACTGTGACACTTAAACACGACGTGAAGTATCAATACTAGGAGATTGGTAACAGATTTTTGAAAATTTACCATAGGATTATTTTTCAAATACAACTTACATGTTATGTTCAGGGTTTATACAGGCCTGAAAAGCCTTAAAAAAATAATGGAAAATGGGGAGTAATGCTGAATATTTGCTATTCCTAATTAAAATCTGATTGCTGTCATTAAACTGTAGCCTGACAACCCAAATAACGACCACACCAGTTCTCCCTGCTATTTCCTTACTTTTCTTTGAATAGCATGAGGTAATGGACAAATCAGCCAATGTAAAGCGAGAATAACCATTATCGGTTCTATGTTTTAGGCAATTAAATCTTGAAGCATGCATTGGCTACTTAGTACTATGGATTCTACTCAGTTTTACCATAGTTTTTTCAGGAATGCAGATTATTCTTAATTTAAAGAAGTAAAAAATATATGTTAAAAGATTCCGTGTTGAAGAAGTAAGTGCATACTAATTTCTTGTAAGTTATCCATGAAAACATCATAAACTTGCAAAATTAGCTAAAGGAAAATTGGCTAAACCAAACATGGCAGACAAGTCACGCCCACATTACAGCCTCTAGCATTGGCCGCCATTGACGTATGTTTTGACATGAAAAAATAAAAGTGTTGGCGTGGAGAATTCCTGGAATTTTATTATCTCTGGTCCATGGTCTCAAACCATGTATGATTGATAGTAAAGTGCTGTTAAACTGTGTAGTGGTTGTGCTATATTCCTACTAATGTTTTTATACCAAAATCCATACCTATTTGTTCTATGGTGTGATATTTTGGGGTAACACTAATGCTGCAGCGAAGGCCTTCTCCATGCTAAAAAAATCTTTGAAAGCCATGCCAGCAGTATCTATCAGAACTCCAGGAAAGCCACTGTTTTTTAAATTTAACGTAATGGCACTACCATGTTTAAATATATTTTAACTGTGCATTATTTGTAAAAATGAATCCTGGTTTGTTTCTTCCCAACTCCTCTGCGCATGATCATTTCACTCGTGGAAGAGATGTTGTTCATTTGAGGTGGCAATCTTGTGCAAACTCTAAGGAAGGTATACATCACTCAGCCTCCCTTATTTTCAACAAATTACCAATGAGTCTAAAAAATTAATCCACTGTCAAGAATTTTTAAATCCCAACTTAAGAAGCTGCTATTACAATATGGATGAATTTATGAGTGATAATTTATAATTTGACTTTTTGTAAGGGTTTTATTTGCATTATGTAAGGGTATTTGTTTCCTTGTTATCTTTGACCTTGTTCTATGTCTCTTAATGGACCAACAGAACAATAAAGAATTATTATTATTACATTATATGCTGGTATATGTTCCTACTGATAACTAAATATTTTTTGCAGGGTGTTGACCTCAGTAACATTGTCACTTCATCCCCTGGAGATAATGACTCTGAAAGGCTCAAAAACATGGTAGATTTAATAGAAAAAGCCATTGCAGATAATTCATTTGACTCTGAAGACTTTGTAGCTAACCTTAATGCACTAAAAGCTGAATGTGGCAAAGACATAGCTCACAGAGTTCTGGCTGGAAGACTCAATTCATATGGGCATTTGGTGGAAGTGGCCAAAAGGCTTGATGGCAAAAAACATATAGCTGCTGTTTTATCAACCCTGACTGCATTGATGACTGGGCAGCCTGATCTACTGGATGACAATGGAATAGGTTTAATTATCTCTCTTCTAAAAATGAACAACGTGGATTTGTACCAGCCTACATTGCTGTGGATGAAACAATGCATTGTTAAGCACGAACAGAATCGCCAAAAGCTGATGGAGGCTGAAATTGCTCCACTCATAGTTACATTGCTGACAGATGAGAGTACTCCTCCAAATGTGGTGCGGGAAGCTTGCAGAGTCTGTCGATCTTTGGTTCTGGATGATGACATTCGAGTTCCTTATGGAAAAGCACATGATCACTGTAGAATTCTGGCTGGTGATTGTAATGTATTGGATGTCCTTACGAGCTTACTATTGCGTAAGTTTCATTGTTTGCCCTTATGCAGCACACACTCAGAAGTAACACTATCCATTGCTGGAGAAAGTTCAATTTTTGATGTATTTGACTTGGGTCAAATTTCCCCATATAAAACTGTTAAAAAGTAAACTGAATAATTCCATTGATCCCCAAGTATCACTCATTCTTATAAATTATAATTACAGTAGTCTCCTTACAGTGAAAGTGATGGGACCGAAAGTTTTTCATTTTCACTATATCGAATGTCACTATGAATAATACTGACAAAAATTCCATATTCATTTCTTGGCAAGCCATGAAACCAGCAGACTCATGAGTTTCATGAAATTTTGTGTGAACATTACTTCTGTTGAGAACAGAAGCTGAGTAAGATTATTGTTCTTCTAAGTGTAATAGTTTCAGAGAAATGGGTGGTTCAATTTTGTGGAATGACTCTTGGCTGCTGCAACATGCATCTGAGGCAGATTTACATTTTAATCTTTCACTCAAATTGTAGTTAATGAAACTTTCTGAAATATTATCATTTAGTTAAGCATTAAATACAGATTTCAGAACTGTCTTTGTCATTACCCAGTGTGTGGTTTTAGGAAAGGTAAAATGCAATTTTTCCAGAAAAATCCATGATACATCAGTTTCCAATGACTGTATCCACTGGAAATGGTAATAGTCTAGACTCAAACATTTGCCTTTAATGACCCTTAATATATGAGCAATCATCCCAAGAATAAAAATTGATGAGACCTGCAATATTCTGTTAGATTATATTCCTTTGAAACTTTTAGTTGAGGGTTACGGCTTGCTGTCGTTTGCATTAGTGTAAGCATTTGATCTGTCTTTGTAGAAGAATATTTTCAGTGGTAGATGCCGGATGTAATGTGTAATGTTCTAATATTAACTTTCTCTGTATCCTGTCAACCGTGTTCATGTGGATCGATTTCTGAAGTTTTGTTAAAGATACATACCTGATTTTCCTAGTATTGTTGAGAATCTAGTTCTCCATCCATCAAACTAATCAACATTTTAGGACCAACTGAATTTTAATGGTTTCTTTTAGCAATATTCTCAATTAATTTGATGGATATTGTTGTGTGAGGCTTCTATGTTCTCCCAAAGGTGGGACGGTCCCTGGAATAATCATTTTTGGGAGAGTTTAACTTAATTTTTTTAGACTCTGCAATCTATCAAGAGAAATTAATCTTTAGCCATTTTTATCATCTCTGCCAATAAGCGGTTTACTGCAGTTGAGTATACAGTGGTTTTATATTTTTTAAATATTTGTTCAGGTTACAAAACTGACCATTCCACTGTTTTGGAGATCCTGTCAACAATGTCTGCTTTGGCTGTCAGGAATGAGTTCTGTCTTGCTATTCATAAAGCTGGTGGACTACAATTGGTGCTTGATATACTGGTCTCATTTCCAGAAAATGATGTAAGTTGATTGTCCCCCATCACCGTTACCTTGAAAATTTTAATCGAAAATTGAGTATCAAATTTTTTGGCATCAGCTAATCCCTAGTATGTAAGTTACTGGTGCATGCATTGTAAAATCTTTTATTACCCACCAATACCTTACTGTATCCCTCTTACTTCTATTGTGCAAACTCCTCTCTGGTACCTTATCCTCAGTACCTTTAGCTGAAGCACAGAACTTGGTAAAATACTAAATGTATGTTCTCTTCTATTTCAGAAATTGGTGAGACAGAGCATGAAGCTTTTGAAAACTCTTGCAGGAAATGATGATGTGAAGAAGTACATTGCTGATGCTGGAGTGCTCCCTGTGATTGCATCTTCCATGATTAGGCATGAGGTGATGAATACTGATCTTATGCGTTAAGTGCAGTATTTGTGCATCTGTACCTTATATCCGACAATGACTACCATAGAGGATTTTTTTTAATATTTGTATTTAAAACAGATATGGCAATCAAACTTTGTCATGAAACCTCAATACTATTGTATGATACTGTGGCATAGTTCAAAAACATTAAATACATAGATGTGAGGAAATCCACCAAAATGTGCCAATTTTGGAGAAACATATTTCTCTATGGTGTCACAGTCCTTTAAGTGCACACATGAGCGTAGCCAGGATAAACATAAGGGGGAGCAAGATATCATCCTGTCTGGCTCCGTGCCTTAAATACAAATATAAAAAAAATGGAATGAAATGTCTCATTTAGGGGGGGCCCCCTGAGAAACCTTGTTTTCAATGTCTGTAATCATTACATATTTCATTCATTTCATGGACATCCTCTGTAAATTGACCTCAGGATATGGATGCTGTTGCTTGATTGTGATGTATTCTATGAAAGGAAATCAGTTTTTCATGATAAATAAATCCCTCGAAGCACAATAGTCCTGAACAAGGTCATTCAATATTGATTGTGTTCGTCCTTCAATACATATAGGTCTTCGCAATGTACATAAATCCACCATTAACGGGCCTGTTTTTCTGTATTTTCCATAAGTATAGCATAGGTTTTTTGGCGTTTTTGATGAATTGGTAGTGCATTTGTATTCTAAATGACAACTTGTGCCTCATATTTGAAGATTTCCTTGGGTGTGTTGCAGAAGAAAATGCTCAAATAGCACATTTATGGCAGACTTGTGGTGGAAATGGTTGCATAAACCTACATCGAAGGAAGAATACAATCTATATTGAATGACTTTGGTCCTGAATTACTTAACAGTACCACCCCACTCAGTACATTATTACTTAACTAATCCTAGAGTTGTATGCTAATGAATCATGGTCTTATTTATTTCTGTCGCAGGCAACACCTACAGTTGCTAGCACTGGATGCTCCCTTATTGCAGCTTTAACCCTGCGTAGCCCAGAAAACAGCATCAAGGCTCACGAGGCTGGGGTTGAGGAAATTATTGTGCAGATAATGAAGGTGCATGCAGAAAATGCTGATGTTGTGGTAAGTTGAGCAATGTATGTGGTGTGTAATTTTTGTAATGTGATACTACCCCATCAAAAGACATCCTAAGACATTGGATAAGTTGGGTATTTTCATATAACTAAGAATAAGAAGCACCTCATTGCATGATAATAGTATTTTTAATCAATATCATATAATGGTCGTTGGCGGTTCAGCACTCATACACATCTTTCAGGAAGATGGGCTACCTATGAATAACCTAGTACCTTTCCTAATTGTTTCCTAGCATTAGGCACCAACTATCATTGTTTCCTCATATGACACACTAACAGTTGCAGAGTTCTCCCATCCAGGACATACATACTCATTTTGAACTTAGATTTAGTATAGCTATTATGTACAGTGCTGCTTTATCATACCTTAAACAATTTCTTTTCAAGTAGGATGCAACACATTTTACATTTTGTTCATAACATAATGCTTGGTTTAAAATCTCTATTTAATTATTGTCTTGCGAAGAAAAGTAATACAATACTATTTCATCAATAAAGTTCACATAAACAAGCAGACAGTCACTAGTATTGTACAAAACCAAAATTTCTGTTAACTTCATGTTAGTGCAAAGGCTACATAATAATGAGGTTTATGCCAACCAGATATTACAAAACCAACCCTAAGTGTCATCCACAGACTGCATAAAAAGTGATAATTTTATTTACATTCTTGGTTACCATGTCCTCATGAGTAGCCAGTAGATTTTTTGAAGAATTTTTGTGGAAAAATATGTATAAATTATGGTTTGTCCTTAAAATGCTATAATGATGATACAATAACAGAAATGCTGTGTGGTGCAACGACTTAATAATAGTTTTCGATGCATTCCATGTTATTTAGAAGAATATAAATATGCATAAATTAACTGGAAACTAATAAATGCAGGGTAATTTTATGTGGATTTATTAAAGGGAAAATTCGACATCTCATAAGCAGGTTATTGTTAGAGGTGGGCCATTTTGAAAATTACTGTGATAATTTTTGTGTATTTCCATAATATTTTACATAATTAACTGCAGCCTCTGTAAATAACCCAAATTTTTGGTAATATTCACCTCCGACATATTTTTCATGCTAATATATTGCAAACATATTATGTTAAGCCGTCTATAAATATTGCATACAATATTTATTGTAAATTAAGGCACATACAACTGTATTGTGTAATATTTGTGAGGCCATCATTTTTAACAGTTTTGTGAACGAAAATTTTCCCGTATCAAACAAAAGAATGCCAAATTGCATGTGGGCTGCCCTATTTGTTTTTTTATTGTCTTTATTTATAATGCATAAATGTAATGGTTTAAGTGCCGTGAACTCATTAATATTGCCATTGACTTTCCTAGTAAATCTTCTATTAGCTATTGATTGCAGAAGATAAAAAATTACCCAAAGATTGCAGTAATTGTGGAATATTACTGTTATTTACCATGGTAATTTACCTCAAATGAAAATTACTGTAATTCACCCATCTCTAGTAACAGTATAATGGTGGAGAGGAAAAAAATGCTCTCCACAGGTTTGAAGGCTTTCTATCTCTAGAAGAATGAAGTTATTGATAAATTAAACATACAGCACAATGTACAACATAAGCATTATATGTGACAGGAATTTCGTAGTGATGTGTTTACTGAAAATGGATTTTTTAAAATCAGCTGCCAGCAAATGAAGCTAAGTGTCCACCACATTGTTTGGACTCAAAGGGTTAGTTGACAGTTGTCCACCACTTGAACAACTAATGACTATCATATTCATACACAGGTCTGACACTACTACCCGTTGCAAAATTCCATCACCCAAGTTTGAAGACTAACATTTCTAAGACAGCTCAATCGATTTTAAAATGAAGTACATCAAATTAAAGCTTGTTTATTTCTGCATTTAGTGATAGTATACAAAACTTTTTACTGTTTGTATTGATTTCCGTGTGTGCTTAAAAACAGAATGTCATTAATTTTTTGCATTCATTCATTGATTTGTGCATTTTTCAGGGTACCAGACGGATGCATCGCACCTACAGCTTCGTAATAACAATGCAGATCAAGACATCGAAACTTCCTTTTCAAATACTGTAGCAAAGATATTTCTTAACAATCATACAAAGTTTCAGATTATTTAGCGCATTAGTATTTTAGTTATTGATGAAATTGCAAGACTGTTATTTTCCGTTCCGTGCATCCCTGAAAACCACCATGTGAACCTTCTTCAAGATATCGAGCTCATCATCATGAATCCACTGATAAAATCTTCAAGGAATTCATTGGTTAATCAATATTGATTAATATTTATTTTGGAAAAAGAGCGCACTGAACTGCTGGAAGCATGCCCGGAAGAAAAAGGAAGAGGGGCGCACTGTTGCCCAGTCAGAGGGTTGCTCGTAAGGCGCGCGACGAATTGCCTACAACCTCAATCTTCTTGCGGCCTCTTCGAAGAAGTTGCTGCCTCTTCGGCCTCGGTGTGCTTCCCGTTGGATCGTTGGGGATGTTTTCCCGATTCTTAGATGCTATTTTTTCACAGCTTCAAGGGTTATGCCAAGGCACTCAGAAATGTTACAATATGTGAGATATCTTTTGTCACCATATTTCTCAGCTTCTCGACGAAAGAAACAAATAGCGCTTAAAACCATCCTCACCTCCATCTCCGAAAATTTGGCATAGGGAGGCATAGCAAATAGGAGGTATGTTTCCACACGCATCCAAAATGACACCGATGACCATTCTTAAAAATTAGGACAACTGGTTTTCCCCTGCCGGTAAATGCTTGCAGTACAATGTAGTGTGTTTTGTAGGCAATTCCTCGCACGCCTTACGGGCCACCCTCTGACTCGGCAACAGCGTGCGCCTCTCCCTCTCTCTTCTGGGCATACTTCCAGCAGTTCAGCATGCTCTTTTTCCTAAATAAATGTTAATCAATATTGATTAACCAATGAATTCCTTTAAGATTTTATAAGTGGATTCATGATGATGAACTCGATAACTTGAGGAAGTTTCAAACGGCGGTTTTCAGGGATGCACGGAACGGAAAATAATGCAGTCTTGCAATTTCATCAGTAACTAAAATACTAATACACTAAATAATCTGAAACTTCGTATGATTATTAAGAAAGATATTTGCTACAGTATTTGAAAAGGAAGTTTCGATGTCTTGATCCGCATTGTTATTACGAAGCTTTAGGTGCGATGCATCTATCCGGTACCCGGAAAAATGCGCTAAAATTCTGTTTTTAAGTACACACTAAAATCAATACAAACTGTAAAAAGTTTTTTATACCATCACTAATAGCAGAAATAAACAAGCTTTGATTTGATGTACTTCATTTTAAAATCGATTGAGCCATCTTATAGATATTAGTCTTCAAACTCGGGTGACGGAATTTTGCAACAGATAGTAGAGGGTTCCACAAAGTTCGTGCATACCATATCAGTCAAGCACTCTGTTCCGTACCACAGAACGTGCTCGACTGCGTAATTGCATGGGGCTTAAATTTCAAGCTTAGCCACCAAGGAAGACCACTTCAGTTCATGTCATGAAGTATAACGTCTGAGTGTGATCTTTGTTTTTCCTCTCAGAGAATGGCCAGTTTGGCCATTCGTAACATGGTGAGTCGAAGTCGGGATCTGTGCGAGAATTTCATCAAGCATGGAGCCCCCGAACTGCTGATGGATGCAATGAAGAGACACAAAACCACTTGCGAAGCGAATGCCAAGGGAGCCCTCCGGGACCTCGGCTGCCCAGTGGACCTGAAAGAAGAATGGAAAGGCATATCTGAGACACCACTGACACAAAACTGATTCTGCAATTTGTTGTTTGGAGCTGATTAACTGTTTTTTCAGATTTACAGCTTTTATATGAGAGCCTGTGTTTTTTTATTAACAAGAGCTTTATAACTTATTAATATTTATTGTTTTTTACCTGGGTGCATTTTACTGTTGGCATTTATTACTTCAATTCAAGTATATAAAGCATGAACTAAAGCACTATGTGATGAACTTTTCATAAAATGAATTTTGGATTTTTTATAAGCAGTAATTACATAGTAATAAAATTTCTCATCTAAAGTGATTGACTTCATTATTTTTGCATTGTGTTGATAATTGTTTTTCTGGTTTCCTTGGCATCTAGAAGCATGAAACTCTTTAAATTCTCGATTCACTACCTGCTATATATATGTAGTCTACCTATGACAACAGTTTCTCCAGCCATCCTACTGGTGTTTTTAGGTCAGAAGTGGCAGCAAAGGTGGGAGAAGTACACTTTTGTACACGGCGATTTTTGCTTCATTAGACAGGCACTCATTCCTTGATATGCTCCACATGCCACCTACCACTTTCCTTCCAGCATTCGCACATCTCTTATCTCCTCATCTATCAGTCCATCATTCATAAACATCTTACCCAAGTACACAAAATCATCCACTTGTTCAATTACTTCACCATTCGCCCTCATCATACAGATATACTCCCCATTCTTCTTATCAAAAACTACTACTTTAGTCTTACACGCATTTACCCTCAATTCCATTCTCTCTGTTGATTCACAAAACTTTTGGAGGAACTTCTGTAATCCCTGTTGGCTCTCTGAGATCAAAACAGCATCACCTGCATATAGTAGAACTCATATGTTAATATTTCCAATCAAAACACTGTTGTTTTCACTATATGCGTCTCTAATACATTGATCCATAAATACATTAAACAGCCACGGTGACATCACGCAACCTTGCTTTACACCCTGTTTTATTGCAAACCAATCACTTAAAACCCCATTAACTCTCACGCTTGCCTTACTATTATCATACATCTCCATCATAACATTCAATAACTGCCCACTCACTCCATAGTCCTTCAAAATCTTCCATAACTTCTTTCTATTTACCCTGTCATATGCCTTCTCTAAATCAACAAATGCACAATACACTTTCTTTCAGATGCCCATATATTTTTCTATCACTTGCTGAAGCACGAAAAGCTGGTCACTACATCCTCTCCCAGGCATAAACCCACACTGCACACACCATATTCTGTCAGAAGTAATATTCCTCACTCTTCTGATTATAATTTTGCTGAACACTTTTCCCAGAATGCTTAATGAACAAATGGCCTGATAATTATTATATTTGGTCTTCCCTCCCTTCCCTTTGTACAATGGAACGATGATTGCATTCTTTCAATCCACTGGAACAACAGAAGCCTGTAAGCATAAATTATATAGTTCACACAGCCGACAAATGAGTAAATTACACCCACACGTCAACATCTCACTGGATATCCCATCTACGCCTGCGGCCTTCCCTTTGTTCAATACTCTCATTGCTGTTGTGACCTCAGTCTTACTGATCTCCATTTCCATCATCACATTCTTACATACCACTTCGCAAGGCTCGTCCTCAGCACCTGTATTATTATTGTGCCATTCTTCAAAATACTCCCTCCATCAGTTCCTAATAATGCTCTCATCTCACACGATCTCTCCACTTTTGTTCCTTACCGCATTTATTCCCCTGCCTTCACCAATCTTAGCCCTTTTTACCCACTTCCAAAACAGCTTTTTATTGCCTTCAAAATCGCTCTGCATCTTGCTAGCTTCATCTGCACACATTCTTTCCTTGCTCTCTTTCACATCGATTTTGCATTAATTCCTTTTCTTCCTGTAAATCTCACATGCCTTAGTATGCTCTTCCTCAGATTTGGCAATAATCATATTCTTGTACGCCTCTTTCTTTTCCCTGACTACAATTTTCACCTCTTCATTCCACCAAGCATCACCCTACATTCTTCCTACCGCACCTTTCCCACATACACTTTCAGCACATTCTATATTCACTCCTTTTAAACACTCCCACGCATCATTCATATTCTCGTTTCTGATATACCTACTCATCCCATTCTCTCTGCTTCAACGATAGAGCATCCTCAAGCATGCAACCATACTGCATTCTTACCTCACTGCCCAGCAACCTCTCCACTTTTACTCTCAACTGCTTATGCACAACATTCTTCCTTGGCACCCACTTTCTGCCCAGATTCACTTTGGAGAGTACCAAATAGTGTTCTGTTCCACATTCAGCACCCCTCATCATTCTCGTGTACCACACTTACTCCCTCAATCTCTCATCCTACACAACTAAATCAATCATGCTTTTACAATCGCCCCTTTGGCAAGAATACATGTGTATTCTTTTATGTTTAAACCATGCATTCAACTCTAACAATCCTTTTTCCAAGCACACACTCACCAAGTTATCACCTCTACCATTCACTCAAGAGTCACCAAATGGCCCAACCACTCTCTCAGATGCATCCTGCCTCACACCAACCCAGCCATTCATGTCACCTAGTACAATTACTCTCTCACCAGGGTCACATTCATTCAAAACCTCTCAGTTTCTCCCAAAACTCATCTTTCACGCTGTCACTCTCTCCATCCACTGGTGCAAAGCACACCACAATCACGACTCTCCTAATACCTACTTTCATGCAAACCCAGAGCAATCTAGGGGATACTAACTCATACGTCCTTACCAGTAACTTAGCTCTCTCATTAAGATTGAGTCCTACACCTTGACTGCCGTGTACATTATCGTAAACTACTGACCTCAGTGCTAGACCACCGTCATCTATAGTAACAACATCCCGCCCCTTTCACTTAGTTTCATATACACACAAAACATCTATTTGTCTCACTTTCATTTCATTCAACAACTCAACAATACTCCTCTCACATTCCAAGTACCGATAGTCCAGGTTGTATTGCTAAGTCTGTATCTTGATGGGCCAACCTTATTCAACTTCCGCCACCCATTGTGGCTTCGGCTGTCCGAGGCTACTTCATGACTCTTAGGAGTAAGTTGTAATAGAGTATGCAAGGTTACCAGCCTTTGCAGTACCCGCACCACATGCAGCTTTCTCTGCTAACAGTTATGGCGCCTTACTGGCCAGTTTTGGCACATTTTCGCCAGTATGCCACAAGAAAAACCTAAGCATAGTAAAACCCTAGGCCCGCTTTCACTATTCTACTCAAGCTAGGATCCCTTCTAAAAGGACTACTTTGAGAGCCAGCACACCATTGCCCGTGACCCACCACTAGGAGGTATATGCGGTGTACTGACACACCAGCAGTGTTTAAATTGAAAATATTCGATTTTCAGATTTTCACACCAATTATGTGTTGAACACACCTGAAAAATATGATGAAATTTACTATAATTAAGATCTAGTGTTTGAAGCTGTTTAAAGTCATCAGTGGCAAATGCATGTCTGTGCTATGCTTATCTCTTTAATTAACTCCCTTGGGATTTCATTTTTACTAAGTCCTTGTTATTTTTAATCCACAATTTTGGATTGAGAGCTATGAATTGCAGCAGATTTGCATTTAGACCCCAAAAAAAAATAAGATACCTCAGCAGCCTCCACCCAAGGAGGAGTGAGAAATCACATCAGCGTCATCATGATGTAATCTCAGGGTCACAGTGCAAAAGTCACCATGACATCAAAATGGTCCCACAAAATGATGTCCTTTGTGACTCACTTTGACATCAGTTTGACTTGAAATGACCTCTGTTCTCGTAATGGTGTAATGCCTGGGAAAGGTGGAAGGGGAAGGTGGGTAAGCAACAGCAAATAGTAAAGGCTGTTGATAATTAGATTTGGAAAATTTGCAAGACTAGCATTTCGTTAGGCGCGACAGTTCATATTTGAGCTACGTGTTATTATAGTGCCAAATTTAAAATGCCAATTATCACTTTCTGATTTGCAGAATTCAACTGCGAATAGGCATTAAGTTATACAGGTAAAGTGATATGTGTGATCAGATTGCTCGATAGGAGCAAAAAAACAAGGTATTTTGGCAGTTAATTTAAGACATCACGGCGACGTCAATGTAACATCACAGTGATGCCATAAACCTAACAACATATTTTTTCATGTGAAACTGTCAGAATGGTGAGAAATCATGTTTCTTAACGAATATTGACCATTTATGAATTTCTGACAGTAAATTATCGAAGGTCAAATTTTTGGTCAATCTTAGTCAATAAGAGTCAACAACAAACTCATGACCGAAGACTGACCTTTTGCACATCATATTGGTATCAAAATGAAGTCATCGAGACTTCCCTTCCTCCTTGGGCACTGGTAGTATGGCATGAATGGTTACTGGCGCACAGGCGACTCAACATAGATAATTCTCATCTATGGGGATGAATTCATTGACTCATTGATGTAAATGATTGATGACATTCATTTTCATCAACACAGTTTATTGCATCACAATGACTAAAATCATTATCAAGGAATTCGATGAATTGACTAATAGCACAAGCCTACTACAAGCCTCTATAGCCTCTTGAATGAACCATTTTCATTTTATCGCCATTAAAATTGTCATTTTCATTAGGTAAGTACTTGTTCTAGCACAAGTACAAGAACACAAGCCAGCATGATATTATGCACTATCATAATATAAAAAACTAGCACCACGCTGTCAAGCATAATTGCTGTCAAACTGACTGAGCCACTGGATTCCATAATTGGTGCGGTTCTGGTTTGCCAATAGTTCCCAGAAGGTCCTAGAAACCTTAAATCAATCACATTAGCATTTCCAAATGTTATGCAATCTTAACTTTCTGAAATCAATGCCATGTAAATTGGCTTGCAGTAATTTTCAGGCTACAAAATCTACAAAAATAAAAATTACTCGACCAATGTTTTGGTCACCTGTTATCGTCATTTGATTAATTAAATATTGTGGCTGACATGCTTTAAGATTTCAATGAAAATACTGTTTCCTCAGAGGTCAAACTTCAATGATAGAGTGAAACTTTCTTGGATGGCCCCAATCATACTGGATTAAGTTGTCAATATCTAGAACTGGATAGTATACAAGGTCGTGCTCTGGATCAAGTATTGTGTGAAACAGCCTTAGAGTGTAGGATTAGGGTGGTTACAAAATTGGACTTGTCAGAATGTTGACGGGTTCATTTGATAGAAAGTTCAATCCCATAAAAAAATAACGGGTTAAAACTTTGGAAATGATCAGACTACGTTTAGGGGTTGCATATCAGCTTCAGTAATGAAATATGGTGATTTTCTGGATAACCAATACCTATTTGCCTAACTTTGAGGGGCCTGACTGTCAAATTTCTGGGTATTTTACTTGGGGTGGCACTGCCACCTCTTGACTCCCCCTATTATCCTTTTCAAATATCTTTGTGACTGACCCTTTGCTCGAAACAGTTTGATCAGCATCGTGGCAGGAGGTGGGGCCTTCAACTCCAGGGAAGTGGGATGGGGAGAGAGAGAGGTGGACGTTGTCATGTTTCCTCTTAAGACTTTGTATGCGATTGGAAACAAAATACCACCTCTTTGTTACATTCCACAAGCCACCGCGTGGCCCATTTGGAGGGGAAGGAGGATCGGCTGGTGCCGTAGTCCAAGGGAATAACCTCTTCTCATACCTTTCTTTCCCCACTCTGACTCTGTTTCTAGATCAGTCTCAAGGGTCATAGAAAGGATCATGCATGGTCAGTGACTCAGAAGTGGACTTTTGACTTAACTTTTATTTGTTAAATTACTCAAACAAATGTAACTTAAACAAATGTTAAACTCATATTTTTAAAATCAAGCCGATTAAAATGAGTCCAAACACAAAGTAATTTCATTAATTTCTGACTACTGTAATGATTGAACAAGGTTTTTTTTAAGAAGTTTTTGCCATGATCATTGGCTAAAATACAATTGAAGTGTATGCCTTTTGGTCTCAAATCAATCAGGAACTACTAAAATAGATGTTAAATTAAAAAATATGTCCAATGAATGTTAAGGAAAATATATTTGCCAAAAATATTTCCACTAAATGTGAAGGAAAGATAGTGGGGTGACGGAGAAAAGAAGTAAAGAAAGGATCATGCATACATGCATTCCCTCACCCCTAAAAACTTAGGTCTGCCTCTCAGTTACAAATATTTTTGAAAATGATTCTAATAACAACTAAGTTCCTCAATTATTCAAGACTGTAATGAATTACTTGAGCAGTTTAGGACAGCTTTCTTATTCTATTAAAAAAGTCACCCAGTTTCACTTTCCTCTAATAGTTTCAAAGCATTTGAATGTTGATTTTATTGAGTTCAATTTGTTCAACAGCTTCAAAACAGCAATATAAAATTTTATGAGTTGAGATTGACCTCTACATACCTTTTCTAAGGTTAATAATGCAAAAAAACATCCACCACTAATTTTGAATTTTTTGGCATATTTTCTAATGTAAGAAAATTTGCATCATGATGACTAATTTGTATTTTCATGTTTTATCAAATACTTTTTTATAACAGAAAAGTAAATCGCAGCCCCTGCAGAATAAAAAAAGGATGAAACAATAATCAAAGTCACCCTATTTTAAGGTAGGGAGTAATTTTAGATAACAGCCCATGTAGAGATTAACAAATATGTATTGTAAACAAATTTCTAAGAAATACCTCATCAAAATTATACTACATATATCCAAAATAAATATTCTCTTCCATTTAAAAAAAATCATTTTTTACACTCTTGTCTCTTCCAAAATCACCTATGGTATTATTTGCTGGGGCAGAGTTAGCATGAATACTGCACCCATGGCACTCACTGTATTCATGAAACTATTATTAAATTTTTGTAAGCCTTCTGCTCTCTCCTATTCTTACCAATTTTTTATTCCTAATTTCTTTGTCCCAAACCAAAACCTTTTCATCTACTTCCTCTTGTCTGTTACTACATAATATGGTCCTCCTTCCCTCCCATACTATCTCCACTCAAATACTCACTGATTCCCATCCCCCAAGAGTAGAACGACTTTTATATTACCCCCAGTCTGAAGACCCACGTATACTTGTGTATAGTACAACTTTTCTTGACCAAATTTTGGTGACTAAATTAGGGGTCCACAAAAATGTCTTAATCATCCCCAGACCACAGAATTTCAACACAGTGAAAAATACACTTATTTCCGAATCCACCAAAATCATACATGGAAGCACTCCTCCTTTATTCTGCAATTGAACATGCTATTAATTTATTTTATCATCTTAATCGAATGATGACCACAAAGAGCTACAAAAAGTTCTTTTCCTGATTTTCATAAATGATCTACCCAATATAATCGAGTTGTCTAAATCCTGCACAACAATTTATGCAGATGATATTAGTGTTTTGCTTTCTAAATCCTCTCCACCAGACCTCATTTCTTATGGCACTGACATAATATCTTAAGTTTCAGAATGGTGCCTAAAAAACAAACAGTCTTTAAACAAGGATAAAACCCAGCCTAGGATCTGAAATGTCCTCGGGTCTGGATGAGATTCCAGGATCAGTCATAAAGTCATGTTCAAAAGAGATTTCACATCCTCTTTTATTCCTCATCAATAAATCTCTGTCCAATGGAGTGTTTCCTGAAGCTCTTAAAACTTCTATGGTTATACCTGACCTAAATAAAAATCGTGACCCTCAAAATCCAGCAAACTTTAGGCCCATCTCTCTCCTGTCTCAGTTCTCCAAGATCTTTGAGCACATTTTTTGTGCTCATTTAACTGAATTCCTTGAGAGACAGAAACTGTTTTCACCTTCCCAATTTGGCTTACGCAAAGGCAAATCGACTGAGAAAGCTATCACTCAGTGAACTTGGACCACACTGAGATATTATTGAAAAACTAAACAACAAATCCAATATTTTAGGATTGTTTTTCGACCTAAACAAAGCCTTCAACTTGGTTGACCATTAGATCCTACTCAAAAAATGCCATAGATTGGGAATAAGGAGGAAAGCCGTATCATGGATTGATACTTATCTTTCTAATCAGTTTCAGACTTCCAATCAAAAGTAAAAATGGTGTAACCAAATCTGTCCCTTTACCTGTCACTAGTGGTGTTCCACAAGGTTCTGTTCATTGGTCCCATTCCTTTCCTGATTTTCATAAATGATCTACCCAATATAATCGAGTTGTCTAAATCCTGCACAACAATTTATGCAGATGATATTAGTGTTTTGCTTTCTAAATCCTCTCCACCAGACCTCATTTCTTATGGCACTGACATAATATCTTAAGTTTCAGAATGGTGCCTAAAAAACAAACAGTCTTTAAACAAGGATAAAACCCAGGTCATCTTTTTTAATAAAAATGACCTATCCAATGATGTCTCTCCCTGACCTTTGAAGGCCATAAATACATTCAATCCAATGGTCTTTAAATTTATAGGGCTTTACATTGATCCCTCTCTAACCTGGTGTGACCACATTGACCACCTTTCTGCTAAACTAAATTCCATGTTCTATTTATTCTCGGTATTGAAATTTCCAGTCAGCTGTCCTGTATTATTAACTCTGTACTATGGTTATTTTTATTCAAGGGTGTCCTATGGCATCATTCAATGGGGAACCTCTACTAGGCTTATTGAAATCTTTAGAATTCAAAAAAAGATTGTGAGAATTATAGCCAATGCCCCCTACAGACATTCCCGTAAGCTCCTTTTTAAACAATATCAAATTTTACCTGTGCCATGTTTGCATCTTTATTGCTTGCTGATTTTTGTTAAGTCTAATGTTTCTGACTTCACTCTTAATGAATCATTACATCAGCATAATACTCGGAGAAAACAGGATATCCATATGGAGAGATCTCTGCTCAAAGTACACAATAAAGGGAGCAAAAATAAGGGAATTCATGCTTACAATACACTCCCAAACCACATTAAAGAAATTCCAACACTGACCAGATTTAAGAAAGAATTATCTAAGTATTTGCTTGACCAATGCTTTATTCTGTAAGGGAATACCTTGATAACTAGTATTTTTGATTTTGTTTTCTTTTGACTTGATTTGATATTCTGTTAACCGATTTTGTATTCTTTTGACTTATATTGTATCTTTTCTGATTTGTCCAACACATATTTTGTATATTTTTATTATTAATCACTTAGTTTTCCACAAAAGACTTATTACATTCTTGCCAGCTGGGTTTCATTGCTGCAGGACATCATTAGGTATGGACATAGTAAAGCATATTGCTTAAATAGTCAAAATTGAGAGGGGGAAAAGGTAGTTTTCAGGTGATGAGGGGAGGTTATCAGAATACAATGGGAGAGAGGGAGGGGGAGGAATCCGTGCCTCAAGCCTTCCCTGCGTGACATCATCAGGTATATGTACTTTCGTTTCATATGAAGATTAGCTTTTGGGTTTCCCTCCGCGTGATGTCTTTTATTGACGACAGTTTCTCCAGCCATCCTGCTGGCATCTTCAGGTCTAAGTGGCGATGCATCTCAGGGTCCATCCTTTCATATCTATGTCGGGTCGGTTGGAGCTGCCTGGTTTGCCGTGTTTTTTGGCGTGGATACTCTCTTCGACTACATCTAAGATGGCTACAACTTGTCAAATGCCTGGAAGAGAGTATTCACGCCAAAAAACATGGCAAACCAGGCAGCTCTGACCGACCAGACATAACTAAAAAAAGGACCGACCCCGAGATGTATCACCCCTTCGACCTGAAGATGCCAGCAGGACGGCTGGAGAAACTGTTGTCAATAAAAGACAACATGCGGAGGGAAACCCAAAAGCTAATCTTCATATGCTGAAATACCACAGAAACCTTCAAACCAACTATTCTTTTGTTTCCTTAGAAACACTTGATCAGCTGTACAAAAGATAAAATTGAAAGAAAACATAGGAGTGGCATGTATAAATTAAAATGCAGTGACTGTCCAGGGATTTATGTCGGCCAGACAGGGAGGCAATTCAAAGTAAGGATTAAGGTAGACCAACCTTGCTTTTGAAATAGAAATTCAACTTCCATCTTTGCCTAACATTTATTTGAGAAAAATCACTCCAATGATTTTGAACCAACCATCCTCCATTTCATTAAGAAGGGATACAAGCTCCACCTTCTAGAACACATGGAGATCGTCAAGGGGATGAAGAACAATGCCTTCGTGCTGAATGATGTGTTGTATGCCCTGCACTCACCCCCCTTCAAAGTTGTAGCATATGCCTGGACCCCTGAAGAGCACCCATCCTTGCCTCCCACCCATTGTCTACCACCTTAAGTCGCTACCTACCAGACCACCCACCGGCATAGCCTTACTCAGGCTTGAGGCACGGATCTCTCCCGCACCCCCCTCCCTATTCCCATGACCTCTCACCCTTCACTTGAAGACTACCTTTCCTCCCCTCCTTTTTGACTATTTCAGCAATGTGTTTTACCATGTCTGTACCTGATGACGTCCCACAGCAATGAAACCCGTAGCATAAGAACATAATAAATCTTTTTTGGAAAACTAAGCGACTCATCATTTCATTTTGAAGGAATGAAACCATGTAAATTTTAACACCATTAATTCTACATCAGCTTCATTTGATGTTCACAACTTTTATTAAATGAGGGTCCATTTTTTGCATTTGGAGTTTCGAATTAAAATGGCTGACTTCTGGTGGTGATATTTCGATTTTAAGTTCACAATGGAACAAAAGGAGAATCAGACGTCATGTAAGGCTAATGTCTTCATGTTTTTGTTGAGGTGATTGCCTGTCAGATTGCAGTGAATATTTTGTGATGAATGAGCTCGTCTAGTCATGTTGGTGTTAAGTCTTGCGTTTTGTTTTGGGTTGATTGTAAAGTTATTTCGGTGAGTGGGAATAATGCTGGATTCCACTGTATTTCAAGGAAACTAAGCATGCCAGAATTATCATTTTACAACTATGTATATGAATAAATAGTTATTGATCTTCAAGATTGATACCTTTATTTTGATGGTTTCATTCATTTTCATGAGCCACAATTCATATATTCCTTCTTTAAGTTAAAATGGAATGCCTAATTTTTTCTTCTAAATATACAGACGACAAATTTTAAGAAATTACAGCCTATTACTAATTGAATGATAGGGGAAGTCCATCTTGTTAGGACCAGTGAGTAATTCAGACCATCAGAATTCAGGTAGCTTTATTCTGTAATCACTAAAGTTGGCAACTTATTTGATATGATGCTGTTAGTTTTAATCATTTACCCTCTAGATTTCAACAGTCAGGATTGAGTCCTTGACACCTTTAAGTGGAATGAGCAGAATCATTCATCCTCCATGGATTGTTTTCTCCTGGGGTAATACTGAATTTGAACTGAAAGTTACTTTCCGTGGTTGAAATTCAGGAATTTTCTTTGTTAATCGATAGTCATCAAGATGTATGCATAGATATTCTCATTAGTGCAACTAAAAATGAAACTGTGAATACCAGCAATTTTTGCATATGTTCTTCTTTATGTATTTTTGACCACCATAGTGTGTGCTCTTTGGCATGCTCCAAATTATGTGGGCGTATGTTCATGGTGTCAATTTTCAGATAAAAATACGAGTACCTACCTAACTAGAAAATCGAAAGGAGTACACAGGAAATGGGACAAATAAGCAGTAGAGGCTGGATTGGAATCCAAATAATTTACTGAAATTACATAATACTTTTCGAAATATATTAATGACTTTTTAAATAAAAATATCAACCAAAGTAAACTTTTAAAATCATTTACAGAACAAAGAAGGCATTAAGCAAAGCAAAAGTGCTAAGCAAGACAAAAGCAACAGGACATTTTTTTTGCAAACATTCTTGTTGCAGTGTGAAATTTTGGGCCAAAATTACACAACTGGTTAAAATATATACTACTGGCTAGACCAAATTACATTATCTCCATCCAAATTACAGTCATGCATATAATGAAATCCATCATATTACATAGTGAGTTCTTGGTCCCTTGGACTTTCCTTAGGCGGCAAACGTTAAATATCCCACATTTAATGAGTATGGGTGATACGAAATCCCTGCTACAACCAACTATTCTTTGATCCCTTGGCCAATTTTTACATCATTCATAATAAAATTATCATAATCTGTGCCAGCTAACCACTCCTTCCCATGTTGTTAGCTGTTCTCACAAATGGCCATCACTTACACTTCCCCTAAGTGACTACGTGTGGTACTGCTGCTGCCTGGCAAATCCTGCCCTTAAGGAGTATGGCGCCAAGGGAAACTTTTCATTGAATAATGCTTAATGTTCTCATGAAAATTTTTGAATTATTTAAAAACACAAAGACTCAGATGATGCTTTTAACAATTTAGTAAGTACTATTACCTCTCTGATGAAACTTAACGCAAAACATCCAGAAAAGAGTAAATTGAAATTGTAATGAACTTACATACTTACTTGTAATGAACGCTACAAAACTCTGTACTGTAAACCATGTCACCCATCTACATCATTAATTAAATCCAAATTTCTATAAAAAAAAGAGTCAATTTTTTATTGGCATTTCGTGTTGTCTGAGGCTGCTAGGGCAGCATTGTCATGATAGTGAATCATTCTGAACACTTCCTCACCCATATTCATCTGGCACACATATAGCCGAAATGTGTCCAGTGCCTACATCCCCCAGCAAGAGTCACCGATGGATGCTCCTCATCACAATCTTTTCAACACTCACTTCAGTGTACCACATGGAAATGAATTTATATACTTAAAGCTCCCAGGTTTGGTGGATTTCCAAATGACAAGGGGCTGTAACTTCTGCGATCTGTCCTCATTGCATACAGCAGAACAAGGACTCATTCTATTCTACGTTTACCTCCATGGCATGACTCTGTACAAAACAACCGACTTCTTACCTGGAAGCAGATTTAAAAAAAGCCTCTATTCATCTGCATTGAATGTCTCTGTACATCCAACACCTCTAAAAATCCACTTTATTTAATATTCACGGTTATTTTCTTCTCCTTGGAAATTCCACAGGGAAAATTTATTTCCGGTGTTTTGAACATGGTGCGAAATAAACTCAGCACAGTTGTCTCGGCACAAGTTATCTCTCATAAATCACCGAAAATGCCGAAGCTTGCTCTACGTTGGGCTCACAAGCAGGAGTACAAGGCGAACCGTGTCACAAGCAGCCAATCAGGTGCTTTGTTCCGTTCGCCTGATAATCCATGAGTGAAGCTGGTTTTTGCTCAACTTTCTCACACGAAGCCAGCATGTCAGCCCTCCATTTGTTTCATGCATCTGGCATGTGTGATGCCTAGACATAGAACAAATGGTGGATACATTGAGTCATTACATACTTTAAGATTCACTGGATTATATTAGCACACACTCATGAATTTTTCATTTCTGTTAATCATAAAATCAATGCGGGTGTCGTGAATTATTAGCTTCATCCTTATGAAGGACAAATGTGTCCGGTCGCACCTGTACGCTCCTGATGCATCTAGGAAAAAGCTTGAGTACTGAAGTATGCTATGATCATGCAGAGCTTAAACATCTTTTTACTTCCATATTCATTCACCATCGGATGACAGCATGTGAAGTCATCATGAATGACAATGCCTCCAATGCTTGAATGTGAACCTTTTGCTCATGAAGCTGGTGCATCATATGCGGGATTCGCTGAATAGCGAACATTTTCCAATTACTGAATTCAGCTCAACTAGGTTCATCTTTGTGTCCAGACATGAGGACTTTGCTAAAGGTCAATCAAAAAATTTGGAAATGCCGAACATTCATCTTGTACATCTGGCAACATTAAATACTCAAACTGTGGACAGAAAAAAATGTACTACAGCAATCCTCTCTGTTTTATAAAAAAAACATGAGGTCCAGCTGATGCCAAATGCATGAATGGTAATCCGAATAACCCCTAGGCAAACATTCGTCTCCTGGGATGTATGCAAGATTACCAAAACCATCCAGGAGGAGGCAAACACCTTGCCAAGGGACTAGCCAAATCACAAACTTACCGAGTGGACTCTCTGTGTGTGTGGCCTTAAACCTCCTCTTCTTACTTCTCTACAACTACTCCATGGATTAAACTATGCATGCAAAACGCCTGTGTGGGTGATAGTGATGCCATGTGATATCAGACAAAAATACCATGCAATGGTATATTCAATTGGAGAATAACTGAAATCCAAATGTACCAGACTCCATGATAAAGATAGATTGTTTGAAGGCCACTGCTACTCCTGACAGCTATAAATTGCACCAAAACCACGGATGAATTTGTGGTCATCATTCTGAAGCCACCACACTGCCTCATTCCCTCCTTACCTCCACTTCCTTCTTCCTCCTCCATCTGCCTAAACTGATTCATGCAACTTGCTGTCATGAGATGAAACACTGTTAGAAGGGCAACAAAAGTGGGAGGGGTGGAAATTGGATTGCTGAGATGAGAACAGGCAGCCTGTGAAGCGCAGACTTGTGATCCTCTTACTCTTCTTGGGCACAAGAAGGCGAATCTCCATCATTGGACCAAACCATTTTTGTATTCAGACTATGACACGAAGGATAAGGATAGCAATTAAGGATGTACCGTAAAATATGGGGTGACTTCGGCCACGAGTGCACCGCTTCACAAATTAAAACTTCGTAACTCAATGCATTAAAAGGTACGAACCGCATTTCATTCTCGGCCTTCCTAACATTGTTAGAGGGGATTACAAGCAGTCAACCCTTGCTTTTTGCAGTCGCTGCGATACCATCGTACTGGGAAGGTCAGACAGAATTCGTGTGTTCTATTGAGCCATAAAAACCTCATCCTAGGATCATCTCCGTTAACATCAGGTAAATGAAAACTTCCTTACTACTATATTATTTTGTTGTCTAACAGAATATAAAAATAGTTATTATATTCAGATTTAACTTGGAATAATATGGCTTTCTAGGGTAATAATTAAAATACTGTGGGGTGACTTTGGCCATGCCTAGAAATTACCAGAAAGCCCTCGGTGGGCATCCGTACCTGAGGTATGATGAAAATCATCTTCAGCACACATTGGATGCAATCAAGAGAGGGAAAATGTCAATCCGCAGGGCAGCGGAGCATTACCAAGTCCCGAGGAGCACTCTCCAAGATAAACTCTCTGGAATACACATCAAAGAAGTAGGAGTGCTGAACTTTAATTATTTAATTAGCGCCCATTTTAACTCCAAGGTATAAAAAGCTTAAATACGCCAGAGGTAAATTAAGAAACTAAGCATACATTTAAGAAAAATATGATTTTATTGACCCTTCATGTGGAAAATATATCATTTGGTGGTAATTTCTTTTTTTAACTTTGCTTGCTTTATTAAAAATTTTTAAACCTTTTTTGAAAAACCAAGTTTTCACCCTTGCTAATTTTATTTTTATCAGAAGGAACCGGTACAGTCGAAGAAATAACAAAAAACCCACAAAGTTACCCCATTTTATGGTAGTTAATCTAGCATTCTCTAGAGATTTCATTAATATTGCTAGTCTTCAGTAGCTGGTAAAAGTGTACAATATCATTGGAAACAATCAGAGGTGTGCATAAAATGCTTAAAGTCAGAAAAGGTTGCTTTTTCCTTTAAATATATAACTTTCATTTTAGTGAGGTCCAAATGATGCCCCATGCGCTTTCTAGTGTTAAAGTATAAGAGATGATGAGTGCTGCTCTGCTTTACTAATTTTGAATTTACTTTGATATTTTTAGTGATGGTAGAGTTTAAACTATGAAACCATAGATTAAATATTTGAGATTTAAATGAATGCATTATATTTGAAGCTATTAAGTTATTTTTCAAAAAAAATAATAAAACCTTATCTGAAAATTAAGGTAACAACTTCAATAGCCATAAACTATGTATTAACTTTCTGAAAGACATAATGGGTTGGGAGTAGGGGGCCATTTAGAGATTAACTGGGAGATAAACCAACTCAAGGGATCAACACAACAGTATGGCACAGGACTCTAATAATTCCTAAATAACTAGCTTGTGTTTTCTGATGAGGGGCAAAACTCTTGATCATGACACACCCCTCATGTAAGAGGTTTAGGGAAGTGAATCCCAAGCCAATGACTAACTTACCCTGGGTACACACGATTTCATAACAAAGTTGATGACTATGATGCTATTCCTGATCGCCAACTATTCGGGATACACCCCACATACACTAAACACACGAAAACACCAAATGAATGGTTGATGCCACAAGAAGAAGGGTATAAGGAGGGGCGCCAAAGATGAATATGAATACACCTGTTTTGATCATGAAGTAGCCCTCTTCAGTATACTGAAGGTAAGCCATCACAGCAACATTAGAAATGGAGTGGAGTGCTTGCTAAGAGATAGGTAAATTATAGTAACTTGTGAAAATTGCCATAATTGAAATCAATTACAGGTAATTTTTAATTTTCTGCAATTAATCGCTATTAGAGGATTTAATAGAAAAGCCTATAGCAATAGCAAGGGGTTAAAGGCATTTAAACCATTGTTATTGTTACGTTAATGCATCAGAAATAAAGAAAATTTAAAAACAAACATGGCAGCCCACACACAATGCAGCATTCTTATTTTTGCATGAGAAATTCTTGTTCAAACCATTGAAATTTATAGCCCCAGAAATACTCAATAAGTAAAAATATTCCACAAATGAGTTGGACGTTCCTTTATGAATAATTTAGATTGTATTAAACGTATATTGACTTATTGATACAACTCGGTTAACTCCATACTTATCAAGTTGTATCTTTTGATCATGAACATCCAAAACTTCTACAAAGTAACTCCTGAAACAGTTTCATTTTTTTATATTGACTTGACTTAAAATAATATGTTTGTAATATCTAAGTATGAATAATAACAGAGCTGTCAGTGAATATTAACGAAAATTACAGTAATTTTCAGGAGCTGCGGAAAATTATGTAAAATACCACAGTAATTTTTTAAAATTACCACAGTAATTTTCAGAGTGGCCCATCCCTATGGCTGCTACCTGTGATCATCCCTTACCAACTGACTTCTGGCATTAACCATAATTTTTGGTCATTAAATAATAAACTGCAATTTTCCACCATATAAAATTGCCTTCAGACCCAGGTTTCAATGATGATGCATCATCTTCAGGTGACAAGTGGAGCTAAGTACACACAATTCATACATACAGTAGACCCTCGCTTTATGCTGAATCGGCATTATTTCCGGAATCGGTTTGAAGAGCATCAGTGCCAATCCATTCAGTGTACGCGACAGCGCCAATGCATATGAAATATCCTGGATTAAAATCATTTAAAATATTATTAAACCAATATTTAAAACACTATCGATATTTAAAACAAAATCGGAGAAATTTGAAATTTTAAAAAGCACACGCAAAATCAGCACAGATCATAAGTCGAACCCATCGTAAAGCGGGGGTCTACTATACATATTTCGGATTGACGGGGAGGAAAACAGAGAGAGTATGGGTGTAGAGGTGGGGGAGAGGGGAGGTTTTGGGCGCACATAGCTCCACCCCAGGTATAAATATGTGGTCTGTAACCGCTAACAAGGGGAGTGTCAGATAGCCGGGTCTCAGATTTTATTCAAACTTAGTAGTTGTACAGACCGCTATATGCGGTTCATGAATCACCCCACATATAGGGTTATATAACCAATAGTGTAAACAAAAAAGGCCTTTAAAAATTTCAAAATTCCCTTCCGACGGGTCACCCACATAACTGATAAGCTGGACGGGTGGCTGACGTGCTCGTCTCCAGTCTGGAGACAAGGGTTCGAACCCAATAAGGGGGTTAAGAATTATGCTTGAATTGTAAAAATATGAAGACAATATTATAAAATAATTATAGAAAATGGAAATCATGTGCATGATGGAATAATGAAAATACGTCGAGAAATGATGAGGAAGTGACATAATTAGAAGGCTGCCTACGAACGAAAAAAGAGAATAAGCCTGACATTGTGTATGCAAATGAAAAATTAGCCTCGCAAAAAAATAATATTTCGATTCCAAATAAAAAACATATTGAGTGCATTATAGGATGCCGTAAATGAAAAACTATAACAACAGCGGAAGAAACATACCCCGTATTGGGATCGAACCCGTGTCTCTAGCCCGGAGACGAGCACGTCAGTCACCCGTCCAGCTTGTCAGTTATGTGGGTGGCCCGTCTGAAGGGAATTTTGAAATTTTTAAAGGCCTTTTTTGTTTAAACTATTGGTTATATAATCCTATATGTGGGGTGATTCATGAACCACATATAGCAGTCTGTACAACTACTAAATTTGAATAAAATCTGAGACCCGGCTATCTGACACTCCCCTTGTAAGTGTCAGTAGCGCTGATTTTGAAAAGAACAATAGTATCCACTTGCATGATACCAGACAGTGTAACAACTAAGACGTAAAGCCAACCAATCTATCCATGGCACCAAATGTTCCAAGGTCTATGCGTGTAAAATTATAGAATAACTTACCTGAAAATAATAAAAAAAGTAGAGAGCATACCAGTCTTTAAGAAAATGGTCCATGAACACCAGATTGATGTTTTTATAATGGCAAAGAATACTTGAGGCCAAATTTATAATGTTTTCTTTTTCGTAAACTTTGTAATATTTCTTGTACATGACATGTCCTATACTCATGCCAGTTATGCAGATGATACAGCACTGATAGCAAGAAGTGTGAAGGATCTAAAGGAAATGCCTGTTACCATTCATGTACATCTACATAGTACCCCGCGAGCCACCACATGGATGTGTGGCAGGGGGTGGAAGGTCACCAACCATGTAAAGATGTAAGTTTTTGGGAGGTGAAATGGTGACATGTATTGTGGGAGTGTATTTATAGGAGCATAGTGTTTGTTGTGGTCACTCATTGTGCGCGGAAAAAACGAGTTTTTGTACCTATCTGTTCATAAATGTATCTCTCTTATTTTATCGCATCCATCAGACCGAGAAATGTAGTGAGAAGTCATGATAATATTCTCTGTGTCGCTCTGAAACACACCAGTTCTGCATATCTCAAGCAGCCTAAGCCCAGCATGCAGCCTCTGAGTCTCTAGGGGCTTCCACCTTAATCCCTCGAACAGTTGTGAAACACTATAGTAAATTGTAAAATATATTCATTTGTAGCAGTTTTTAACGAAGTGTGCTGCTTTTCTTTGTATTCTATGAATTTTTTTGGTTAAATCTTTATGACCAGGGTCTCAAATGCTCCCGACGCATTTGAGGTGTGGCCTAATCAGAGCAAAGTAGCATCTCCCTTTTACTTTTTCATCAAAGGACCTTCCTATAATCATGGAAGACATTGGGAAAAGAATGGGCCCCGATGTAAATGAAAATAGGACCAAATACATGATAATGTCTCCTTCACAGAACAAACGAGAACACCAAAACCTAATTATTGGGAATTACAAGTTTGAGGGTGCCAGAAAATTTCCTTACCTTGGAGTAGTAGTAAATAATGAAAATAAGATTTCTGAAGAGATTAAACAAAGGGTAATGCAAGGTAACAAGGCTTATTTTGCAAATTTTCCCCTCCTCAAATCAACTCTTCTGCCCAGGAAAACTAAATTGAAAATTTATAAAAAATTTATAAGAACAGTAGTTACATATGGAGCTGAGACATGGGTCCTATCCAAACAAGATGAAGAAACACTAAGAAGATTTGAAAGGAAAATAATAAGGAGAATCTATGACCCAGTTAAAGAAGGAGAGATGTGGATAATAAGAATGAACTGTGAAATAAATGAAATCCTGGAAGAGAAGGATATAGTTGGGTTTTCCAAGTCACTGTGACTGCGACCAAAATTTTTAATTAATAACAAGAAGGAAGGGAGTAGGAGGAGAGTAAGAACATGCAAAAGATGGCTACGAGATGTTGAAGAGGACCTGAAGACAATGGGGAAGATGGAGAGAGAAAGCAAAAAGGAGAGTCGAATGGAGGCAAATAACGAACTGAGGAAGTCAAGGGCCACACCGGACTGTAGAGCTGTGGAAAAAGAAGAAGAATATACTTGCCGGTATTATTACTGTGTACTGTCTCTTGGATGAATAATAATAATTATTATTATTATGAAAGACTAATATCTGATCTGGAAGTGTTCTGTAACTGGACTGAACACGTCTAGATTTTGAAGTTGTACCCAATCCAGACCAGCGATAGATCACTTCCAGATAAAATTGTAGCCTGTCAGAGCAGTTACAAACCAGTTTCAGAGCGGTTACATACCAGTTTCAGAGCAGTTACAAGCCAATTCCAGGGCAGTTACAAACCAAATATTTTTACCTAAGACTCATCACCTGAAGATTATGCATCAGTATTGGAAAATGGGTCTAAAGTAAATTTTATACTATGGAGAATGGCACAGTTCATTATTTCACGATGTATAAATTCCACTTACATTTTGGAAAATCTTTGGGTTTCATTCATTTAGGTGGTTGTAATGTGTGTTAGTACTCCACAAAGTCAGTGATCAAGATTAAAAACCTAGAGAACTACTACATATATGAAGTGGCATATGGCTGGTGTAATTTTGGTAAAGTGTAAGTGTAAAGTAAATTTTATACTATGGAGAATGGCACTGTTAATTATTTCATTATGTATAAATTCCACTCAAATTTGGGAAAATCTCTGGATTGCATTCATTTAGGTGGTTGTCATGTCTGTTAGTACTCCACAAAGTCAGTGATCAAAATTATAAACCTTGAGAACTACTATATTCAGTTGCATGTGGCTGGTGTAATTTGGTCTCTGGTAGTGCATTAATTTCCTCTGAAATCTTGAATGGGTGTGGCATGGGTTTCTCTTGAATTATGCGGTAACTTCTTGTCAGAAAGACACTAGCCAGTTGAGAGATTGATGGCTGGTTTGGTGTTGAGTGATGTGCCTCATTGTTGAGCTCATTCCCAGAGCAGATTTAAACCTCGTAAATCTAAAAACACCTTTGTAAACACTCTCATATTTATGGTTACAGTCATCTTTCCCTTTACTAAAGCTTCCCTTCCCTTCGACAAAACTTTTTCTGAATGAAGGAGTAGACATAATGTTTGATAACTGCTTGCTTATCTTCATTTGTACCTATGGAAGTGTAAGAGAGATTTTACTTTTTTAAATATGATAACCTAATACATTCTACTACCTTCCTTTGCGACATCTGGCATTTATTACTTCTTTGAATTCCTTCAATACCTAACATTAACGGTGTTCAACTAGTTTCTTCCTTCATCTGTGTCTCCATCTTACACCTCCATTTTTTCCAAATATCTCTTATTACTAACCTTGAAAACTTAATCCCATTTTGTTACTTCTGTTTTTTAAGTGAATAAGTTTCAAAACAATACAGTACAACTCTTCTTATTCAAGTATTTTCCCCTCTCTCCTTCTCATCCTTATCCATCCAAAGAGTTTTATTTACCTTGGTAAATAAAACACTTGAGTCTCAAGTTGTCCATGACTGATAAGATTATTTACAAATACTCGAGCCTTTCATACTGGTGAAAAGCTAAAGCAATCTGCCTTAAGAAATAACTTGGATGTGAGGTCCAACAGAACAGCATATTCTGGTAATAAATTGTGGAACATTTTCTGTGTTACAAATCATGCTTTGTATTAAATTGGATTTTGGAATCACAATATGGACCTGTTAAACGATCCAAGAATTAACATATTATAGCTGCAATGGAATCAATTTAGGCAGATGAACAAGGAAGAAGGCAGGGCTGGAGAGAGAAAAAGGCAGGGTGGCAGCTTCAGAATGATGAGCACACATTGAAAGTGTTCCTCCACAGCATGTGCAGCAATTTATAGCAGACAATTGTAGCAATCACCTTCAAACAAGCTATGTTTATGATGGAATCAAATCAATGCCCCTTGGACATTCTAGGTAAATCTGTCAGGTAAAATTCTAGGTAAATTTAGACATTTTGAAACTTCTCTCAACTATTTACACAGTGTATATTTGTGGAATTAAGGAAAAGTTGTGGAAGAAAACAGCTAGATTCATGAATCTTAAAAAAATAGTGGCTATTTTTACATGTGATGGAGTTGAAATGGTGCCTCGAAGCATTCTAGTGTTTCAGATCTACCATGCAACAAAAGTTTACAATAAATCAGAGTAGACATAATTCAAAGTAAAAGTAGCATTATCACTTTCGAAAATCATTACCTGACTATTTCTTTGAATGCGTGCACATGGGAGCTTGTACTGGTTATACTGCATTGTATTAAGCAGCCCACATTTAGGCAGACTGGTAGCCTCACTTTGCAGGATAAACCATATTTACCGGCAAATAAGATTCATTTGTTTGACTTGATAATGTGATCCTAAATCAGCCTGTATTTTATGGTCATAAGGTATATTGATTATTTTTTTCTTAAATTTAACCCAAATAACTGCAGTGCATCTTACGGGCTGAGAAATATGGTTACACACGATTTTTGCGAACACACCATTGTAGCTGAGCCTATTCAATACTGTTATGGATTATTTATTTTGCTAGGGGCTTAGAATGGAGTAAATGTGTAGTAGCCTCCAGAGCTACTTATCATTATCTGAGGACCTTGGAGGTAATGGACTGTGCATTTTGAATATTCACAAAATTGACCCGGCAAAAAATATTACCAGTGCAATACTCGATGGAAAATCAAGGAATTCATGCATCCCAGGCAAAAATTTGAGGAGAGAGCAGACAAAACATGAGGTGGGCCAAAAATGACATGACCAAAGCTTTAGCATTAAGGTTACAAGTGTGTTTACATCTAAATATTTTATATTTCAAGTGGTTTCCAGATATTTGACACAGGCCTGATCGTGTTACAAAGATACATACATAACAATCACGCCATTCCCTACTGCAGTAGACCCAGTCACAAAGTCTCAATCTTAAATAAATATTTGTACACCTAACTCTGCTTCAATAATTTCCTCCATACTGACCTATCTTTGCAAACCTCTTTTGCTTCATTTACCCCCATACATAGCTTCATATACGCCCTCCTGTTTTTAAGACTCCTAATATTCCTCCTCCTAAGAATTTCCTCAACCACAACTTTCTCGGCCCACCTCTCCCTCTCGCACCATTCATTTCCCTCATATATATGTTTTTTTATTTGACTCCCATCCATTCTCTCAATATGATTAAACCAACGAAGCACACTCCTTTCATATATATCCATTGCTGAGGCATTTAACCCACACTCATTTATTACCCACTCATTCCTGACCCTATCCATCCTACCAATCCTACTTTTGCCACAAACACTCCTCAGATAACTCATACCCATGGCGTTTAGTCTACTCTTATGTCTATCCTGACATACCCATGTTTAACTCGGGTTCCTCTTACGGCAGATTTCACTGCATATTTATGAAGTTACTGCCCAACTCAGTACAGATCGTCCCACTAAGAGAGGTCAAACTTCATCCCCGGGCCCATTTCAGGGCAGGGTTCATTGCACCCAGCCCTCAAAAATATGCACTAGAAGCCCTCAAGCAATCTCAATGCTTGCATTCACTGCCTCATTGTGACAGCAGTTCAATGATAGCGAAGAGAAGACATTAAGTGGTCCTGATAAAAATAACTTCCAAATTATCGATTTAATTGTAAAGAAAAACAAACAATAGCCCAAGTTGCTAACATTTGCGACAAGAACAATTTATAGGGCCTAGAATGGAACCCTGGGGTACAGCAATGGTGACTGATTTTTCCAAGGGAGATGAACTGTGAGCCTTTTTTTTTGACAGAATGACATGTTGGCAGCATTCGCTCAGGTATGATTTGATCCCCAAGTAAGGAATACCTCTTATCCCATATCTTTACCATTTAATCAGTAGTATCTGGTGGTTTACAAGATCAAGCGCCTTTGAGAAATCAAAAAATAAGCCTAATGTCTCTGTTCTATATCTAGGTTTGATAGAATCTGGTTCACCAAGTAATAAGTGGCCGTGGATGTTGATCTTGATTTTCTAAACCCATTTTGAGAGGTATGCAGCAGGTTGTGTTTTTCAGGATATGAGGTCAACTGGACAAAGAAAACTTTTTCAAATAACTTACCGATTTGGTTCAACAGAGAAATAGGCCTGTAGGAATTCTTATCATGCTTAGGAACTTTGCCTTTATAGACAGATATGACTTTGGCTATTTTAAGTGCTGCAGGGAAAATCCCAAGTCGTAGTGACTCATAAATGAGAAATAACATGTGATCACTAATAGTAAGGATTGATTTCTTTATGACTGTTGCTGGAATACCATCTAAACCTGAACTGTTTTTACTAGGTAAGCTATTAACAATTCTAGTAAGTTCCATTTCAGTGCAAGGATTACGATATAAAGAATTGCATGAACTGGGGATATGTGCGTAAAAGTCAGGATTTACTGGATTTGTGGTTGTCTGATGGGATAGATAGAAGCTGTTTTAAGTCAGTGCAATTTGAGAATAATCTGAAATAATATTACCACAAGAGTCCAAGAGCTGAAGGTGACAATGTTGGTTACTTGAGTTCTTTTATTCTTGAATTGTTTCCAGATTTCTTTGGATTTATTGCTTGAATTTGTAATTCTACAGTCGTTGAAAGATATTTTTGTGGATTGTAATATGTTTTGGTAGTCTTTCTTTAGGGCAGCATATCCCGCCCGGTCCACCAAATCAGTTTTGTTTTTATAGTACGCAGCTGCAGCCTTCATGTTTCTTGAGAGGCATCAAATTTCATCAGTGACCCAACGATTTTTGTCTGCAGTCGCAGAAAATGGTCCTATGGGTTTTTTGAGAACCAGGGGAAAACAGACGTCAAAACAATGCTGGAAGATAAGAGTAGAAGTAGTTGAAGCTATTATCAAAAGATTCCTGGTTGTACATCTCAGACCAGTCCTGTGAATGCAGCATTTCGCAAAAATCAAGTGTATTCTGCTCAGAGAAGTGTCGTTTTTAGTGTTTAGAGCACTGATGAACAGAGTGAACTGTGACTGAGCATAACAAGGGGTAATGATCTGAGATTTGATTACCACCTGTTCGACATTCCCGAGGTCAATGTTCGTCAAAATGTTGTCTAAAACTGTAGAAGAATTACCATAAACTCTAGTAGGTTCGCTGTTAGTTGCACTGATGATAAATGAGGATAGTAAATCCATAAATTCTTGCTTGTTTTTGGAGTTCACCAGTAAATTGCAGTTAAAATCGCCAGTAATAAAACATTAGGATTTGTAACTGATGAATAAATTATTTCCAGAAGTTTTGCAAGTTTTAAGAGAAAGTTATTTAAATCACTTGAGGGGGAACGGTACATCGACACAATTATATACGTGGCATTGTCGAGGCTGAGACCGACAACACTGCATTCAAATATTTGCTCCTTGATGAGAAAGACGTAAGAAAAATATATCGGAAGAAGTCACACATGCAATCAGACACTAGAATCATGATGCCTCCACATTTGCAGATTGATCGACAAAAGACGTTAACAATGAGATAGCCGGGCAAGTTAAAAGCGCTAACTTCACCGAGCTTCAGCCAGTGTTCTTGAACACACACGACATCAGGTACTGTTATGCTGTTCTTTCTGAACAGTGAGCTGTAGCTGAACTCTAATTGAGTATGCTGCTCTTTCTGAACAGTCTACCATAGCTGAACTCTATTGAACATGCTGTTCAGGTTCTTTCTCGGAGCTCAGTAAGCCCCACCCTCCCTTGAGGGGTGTTATCTAATAGTTGGGTGGATTGTGGCTCCAACACCCTCCACCCCTAAGTGGCGCTTCTGTCGTCTCAGTATCTGTTTGCACTTAACACTAGCCAGACAGGAGTTTCGTGCTATCTAGAGGGACGGCTATGTCTTGAGTCTCAAATTATAGCCACTATAATCACCAAATTGCATTATTTTTACAATACAAAAAAACTCCTTCAAAATTTTAGAATGAGCATAATAGTTTTTCATACATAGATATAAACATACAAAATTATTACCACCTTGTACATTTCTCTTTGTTTATGTTGTAAAAGGAGAATGGTGTCTGGCATTCTTTGATAAGTGTCGGAAATAGTGAATTTGAGTGCATGGTACTTAGTAAAAGAATATTCTTCTTTTTTGCTTTGTAATTTGTGACAATATGACCCAAGGTGTTTATGTATACTCTAGTGGAATACATTTCATTATTCATGCAGACAAAGGAGGTTAGTCTCTCCTGTTTTTTCTCATAGTTCTGACAAGAATTTTTTTTTTTTTCAAGTTTTCAGCCAGGTGAATCAATGAAAAATAATTGTTGCAGATAACGTTTACACCTGAATTCTCATACAGCTCAGTCAATCTCATTACAGCATATTAACCCAATGCTTGATTTGATGACACCTCTACATCTTTCCCACAGTATGGAAATGCGTTTAGACAGAATTTGTCTTTCACGTCAGCCAGAACTAAGTAGTTGATTCCAAATTTGTCTGGCTTATTTGGCATATACTATATGAGAGGACACCTGAATTTCAATGGATAGAGCTGTTCATCGGCCATTACACTTTCACTTAGATTGTAGCAGGCTCGGGAATTGGAGACAAAATTGTTCCAAGTTTCAGAAACTGAACTAAATTTATCTGCCCCAATGCGATAAATATAAGAAGTTCTTCCGTCAAAAGCACCAATCAGGATTTTGAAGCATTCCATGCTCCACAGTAAATTTTAATATGTTGTCAAGTACCTTGATGATCTGTAAATGGAAGCAAATTACAATAGACTCTTCTCCAGGTGCATAAGAGGGATAGAGAATTCCGAAAGCATTCAAAAGGGTTTTGACGAATATTTTCGAAGTGCCAATTGCTGTACAAGAGGCAGTTGCCCAACCACCACCTGAGTGCTGATCCTCCTCTTCCAAGAACTTGTCCATATGCTTCTCCGTTCAATGAGGGAATTCCAAGGGTATGAAATATGATTTAACAAATTATGCCCTTCCTCCACACTCCATAAAAGGGGCAAGGGTTTGCTCAGGCACATGGCAGGGTGCCGGACACCCAGCAAAAGAGCAAGGTCGGGTGACAATGCAATCTGCGCAGAGACGAAAACAGCTTTTCGAAAAAGAGAATACGGGGATGATGGAGAAAAATATTTTGCGCTAGTTCCCAAAGACCTCTGAACCATGGCTGGATAAAGATACACATATTAATGGGAGTACACGTGATTTCCGAGGTAAGGATAATGAAACAAGATTTTCGAAATAAGAAAAATACCAATAGAAAAAGACCATTAACATGTGAAATTCACACAGTAATAAGGGGTACCACTTCCTTTCACTTGGCCGCTTGTGGTTTCCCGAAAGATCAGGTACAAAAATGATCACTCAGCTTACGTTTTGATATGGGTGTCCAGAGGTATCACCCGACATTGAACCAGGTACCCACTGGTTCACAACCAAGCACTATACCCACTGGACTACCACACACAGAGTACAAAAATCTCTATAAATAATTATTTGCATAAGGGTAAGAGGAATATAAAGATACAGTGCGAAAACAAGTTGTGGGTCAAATGACCCACAGCTGTCCTTCGAGATATAACCTTTTGTAAAGCATAAGAAAAAATTATTAGAGTTATATTTATGACAATTTATCAAATTTCAGGTAGAAATGAAGAAAGTAAAAAAGTTTCTAAAAATTTATAAATATTTTAAAAGGAGAAAAATTGATTTTAATTGTGAAAATGGGTCAAATGACCCCTGCCGTCCTTCCAGTGTTCAATGAACTGGATGAACGATTAACGGCCCTCCATTGCTTCATTCATACAATGTAGCACTTGGCTCTAACTTTACATTACCGTGTGGATCAGGTAGTATGCGAGAACCATTTATCCCTTATCAATTCATTTCTCAGGATTATTCAATATGAACTGCTCAGTTCATTTTGTTCCATCTCTAGATGATACCTACCTTGGAATTGGACTCCTACAGTATCATAATGCCTGTATCCAAGGGATAAAAAAACTCTAGGATTCACTGTACTGTCAAAATATTTAAGCTCTTCCATTTGTTAAAAGAAATAATTTTGAAGAAAAAAAAGACTGTCAGGAAACCATCAGACTCAAAAAAAGAATTTTAGGTTAAGACTTATAATAGCAATGTGTGTGGTCAAATTGAGAGCTTTTTAAGATACATATTCACTATCATATTATTTCCCTAATGCATGGTTATATTGAAGAAAGACATCGCTTGTGTTTCACTATATGTTCATTTTGTTCATGCAGAGTTATTGTGCACTACAAAAATACTTAAATGGAAGCTTATTGACTTAACTGAATGTTAAAAGAAAACTGAGTCAGTTTGCATCTGAAAGAAATGCCAAATATACTGCATCAAAAAGAGTATTTTGATCTATATCTGAATCAGATGCAAATAGGGATATAGTCTTGAATGAAATAAGGATTTGAAGAAACTATAGCAGTGATGATCAAAGTCGACTCGATGCTGGATTTTTACAGCAATGATAAACTTGAGCTGAAAATCTGGTGTTTGCATATCCCTTGTTAATGGGTTCTTCATAATATTAAGACTACTTACGATTTTTCACATGTAGACACAGGATTTCAGAGAGAGATGATAATTGAACAAAAAAAATATTTGCCAAATTTCATAGAAAAATTGAAAGTACAATCTTTAATAGTTATTTATTCCCATACTTATATACAATGAAGATTCATAATTAATTGTAAAGCACACACTACATCAATCTAACATCATGATGCTGCAATAAAAATGTACTTTGTACAAAATGAGGTTTGCTCCCTTGTTCCAAGTTAAAATGAATACTTACAATGAAAATCGTAAAACGGTAATTACAAGTGATTCTACTGACATATTTACTTCAAGAATAAAAATTTACACCTTAATTGAAATACTTTACAATGCGATGGCTTCTACATTTTGCGGCCCAAAAAATACACTAGCTATACTCCAGAAGTTCAACCCATTCCTGTGAATGGCTGAACAAAAATGCCTTTGAAATAGCCATGCACATAAGCCATCATCATCATTACAAATGATCAACTCAGAAACAATTTCCCTTTGAAATGAACTCCCATTTTTACTTTTCGAATATATGATATTTTATGCTATATGAATAGTACTTACAATGATAAATGCAGTTGATTGAGAATTGTGACTTATGGGTCACTCTCACATTTCCACGAATATTTTTGAATGATTAAAATCTTTCACTGTGTTCTTCCATGATACTTTGCACAGCCACCAGAATTTAACTCTTCATCGCATCTAGTCAACCAGACTTTACCTTAAAGATTCTAAATGAAATCTTAGACATTTACATTCATGACATAATTTCGATGCCTTTAAAAGATTTGGCAAATGTATTTGCATGGAGGACAATACTCCTTTGGGGTGGTATCAAATAAGCTATAAAATCCTAGTAATTTCAGCACTGAGGTCTCTTGTATTCATGTATGCAAGTACTGAACACCACCATAATGTTTACCACTGGAATAATGCAAGAGACATCAGAGCAACTCGAAACTTACTTGAATGCTATTAAATTTTAGCAGATTAGAGTCAGAACACCATTACGGTTACAAACTAATGTGGACAGTACAAAAACATGTGCCTGACTGCGTGCCACATCACAAATAACCAAATAAGAAATACAAAAAAAACACCTTGTGACATATTAATAGTGACGAACCAAGAACTAGTGACACTTCAGTTAAATTATTACTGATTAAAAATATGCAGGACAGACATGTTTTAAGTTTCAACTAAGCACATTATAATGAAAAAATATAAACGTCAATCTTTCACAAGGAAAGATGATTAAAAACGACCACCAACCACAACCATTAAGGCAAGACGTCTCATTAAATATGGATTTTATGACAGCCTTAATGCGTGTTACCTAAACTAAAGAAAAAATTACAGCATAGTAAAATTTGCAGACAATGCAAATAAACTGACTAAATATACAGCTCATCAATTTCAAAAACAAGAGTACAAAGGCTTTCAGATTGAGTAAGCAGATATTCCACCTGAACAGCTGAAACTTTTAAACGACCACTCCTCAAACTATAGTTACATCCCTCGTAAAGAAGCGAGCTCTTACAGCTTGATTGATATAATGAAGCCTTAATTACAGGTATGTTTACAAGAAACTGACTCGTTAAAAAAAATAAACACATACATTTACCTCATACGTCATGTTAAAGACTAATTACACTATTGAAGTCGACATTTTGAGATTGATAGCGTTCACTAATTGGACGGCAAAATGCTACCACCAAAAACCCAGAAAAATCAATATAGTCTATACGCTGAATGACCGGATCATTATGTGAAACTACCTCTTCTTACAGATTTAACCTTGCACGAACAAGGCCAAATCGCAAAAAAAGGCACTTAAAATAATGACACAATGATTTAATGGTGAAAATGGAAAATTCCTGTGGTCATGTTAAAAATCAGAAACAAACACGTTTCAATCAAAAACCTCAGGTAACCAATGAAACTAACAAAAGACTCAAGTAATGTGCTCAAAGAAATGCAATGAGTAATGCTATGTCAATTAACGTAAAAACTCTCTGAATAAATTCTTCCGTATGAACTACAAAATTCAATGATAATTTAATTCTTCAACTACAATTGAAAACTATAACAATTAGAAATTGTATATTCCATACATCAATTTACGTTGAAATATCTTAATAAACACCACATTCCTCCCTTATTTCATCATTAAAAGACACTTCTGCTACTTCAGTCATAGTGCTGCTTTTCCAAAGATAGGAACGGAACCGAACTCTCATAAAATTGAACCTTGTCATCTGCCACCATGTTAACTAAAGATCTCAAGGATACACATTTCCAACTGGGAAAGTGGATATTACAATTTGTAATCAACCTCATGCTTGACAAAATCTTCCTTACAATTTGTTCACATTCATTGAGCATATTATTACACTCACGAAATTCAGCTTGAGATAAATTTCATGGACACCAAACTAAATAATAGTCTCTCTTCAGAGAAGTTATATTACAAAATTAATATGGAACGTGAAAGAGGAAATTTTATATTGAATGTATCATTAAAAGGCTACAATTCAATGCTTGGTTACAGTGATACCTTCTAAAATAATTTTCATTCAATGTCTGTAAATTTGTAATACTTTGAATGGTATGCAATGTGTAAATATGTTTTCCCAGGAGGTAAAAACATAGCAATTTTCCTTTTACATGGCCAGAGTTTTGCATGAGATGAAAATTGAAATCTGATTTCATACCATTCCTACACAGCAGAGGAGGAGGTAAACCATCACCAGCTACCACATGTGAATATAGCTGTCTGAATGCACATCTTTGATTTGGATATTACAGATGTGGATTGATATGATTGAATTAACAATTGGTGGGTGACTACAACACTTCCCTTTGCCAGACATTTGGAACTTAAGCAGCAGAAGCGAAAAAAATATACCAAGTATGCAAAAGGCATTCTATTTCCCTACCGTATAATACCAATGGTAGGGGAATATCTCAAATTTACATTCCAGGGGCAATCATCAGATCAAAATGACCTCTACGAAATAGTAAGTTTACCCAGTGAAAATGTAGCTTACATGTTTATCTGTCGAGGACACATACTCCGCTTCATTTTTATATTTAAAATAGTTTTACTCCAAAAATAGTGCTAGGTTGATTTTGCAACACACACTTTCAGTGCACTAATCAAGGACTGCTGTCCCTCCGAGGAACTCCCAATGCCTCAGTCATGTTCATGGGATAAAAGCTCGAACGGTGTGCGTGAATTGTTGTCTGCAGACTGGACATACCGTAAGGGAAGGTGCACACTTAACGCATGCCACCATGTGACCGCATGGAAGAAACACTACGCCTAATTCTGCGGCATAACATATCTTGCATAGTCGAACTTCATCCTTGACTTCTGGGATAGGAAAAGGAACTGGTTAGAGCATTATACACACAGAAAAGAAAGGTGTCAATGCTAAGATACTAAAGTCAAATGAAGGGCAGTCAAAAAATGAGGAATCCCTTACATATGTTTCTGGAGGAAAATGTTCATCACTACTGAATTAAGAGACCCAGAATAAAAACATGACTGAGTCTTAACATGTCTGGAAGACCAAAATGAATTAATTTTAAAGGAACTGACAACAGCCAAGAAGAATAAACAAATTAATTACAGGACACCATACATTCTCATTCATGAAAAAATAAGTCCAGGAATTTATACTACACCAGGAGCAATCCAAAAATATTTGAAGTAAATCAATCGGTGCCGCACTGAACAACAACTTAACTAGGCCTGCACTATTGTATCGGCGAAAAATGGATAGAGCAGGTACATAATTTATTTCTAATAGAGTGACACTGAGAAGAAGAGACAAGTCCATAATTGTGTCATAAAAGAATCAAACAATATGGAATACCAGATATAAATATGATCATCAGGCTACTTTTTTGAGATGAAATTTACACTGACTTAATCAGTGAAGTCAAATTTACAAGGGACTACTTATGGATAAATATAAATGACCAAGTAGGGAACTATTTCAATTGAATGATTCTGCCAACACAATCAAAGTGAATTGTGATCTTATAGACTGAATCAACACAATGATGACTACGTGAGATGTCTTAACAAATGTACCTTTGTAAATCAATATGAGTAATTTTATTGAATGATTAAAGGATATTTCTTAGTGAAGACTTGAATGAAAAATAAATAATGATGCACTCTAGGCTTATTCAAGAAACACCATTTATGAGAGTTACAATAATGGTATGTAGAGCCAAACTGTAGAAAAAATGAATGCAATGGGCTCATTGCAAATCTGACAGATAAAGCTATTTGATGTTGAGATATTTATTTCAAAAATTATTTTATAGTGCCATTATTCTGAAACCTAACAACAGTAGCAGTGTTACACTTTAATGCTGTTATCGAAGTTTACTGCAAGGTAAAACAATTATGATTGAATATTCTCCAACAAGTGGAGTGCATGAGAATAAATTAATTTCAAATAGGACCAGCATAACCTAATAATAACTGGGAAACTACAGGAATATAATATGGAATCAATAAAAACTTAAAAACATACATATTCTCAGCTTTTCAGCTGGGAATATGGATACACTTAACTCAGAAGTAATGCAATTTGCAAGTGAAGAACGATCATATTCACTATTCATGAAGAATTTTTAACATTTTCTTTCATTCGCCGGTGAACAATGATCATATTCACTATTCATGAGAAATTCGTGAAGAATTTTTAACATTTTCTGTCATTTGGTTGGTTAGGAAAAACAGGACCCTTTGTTCATAGTTGATCATTGTTCAAATCCTTCACAGTATATCACGGTATAGTCAACATATTATACAAATGTTTGGTGTAGTTCGGAGTTTAACCATCTTATTTACTCATTTCAATCTATTGCCATATTTCAGAATGTCACTCCCCCACCACTTTAAGTGAGATGTGCTTTTTTAAGGAGCTATTTTGATCTTTGGCATTCAATACACTTCATTAAATGCCACAGAGTAAATCAAAACTAACTACAATTTTATAGATCAATATGATAAAAACCAGAGGGAAATCTCCTCACGATGAGAGCCCTTGATTGAAAAGGATTCACAAAACAATTTCTTTGATTTTTGAAGCATTCCCGCAAAGTACTCCAGGGAACAACAATATCGTTTCATAATATTACTTAGGAACAAAATAAGGAAAAATCTTTCAGCCAAAGCATATAAAGTGTGTTCCCAACAGGTCTTTTGAAGGATATCATGACTTTTCTCTAAGGGCATGGAAGATTAGCACATTAATATTTGTGCAACGCTACTTTCATAACATTTGACTTCTGAATGCCCTTTTATTGTTGTAGTTTACAAGCGACCAGGATGGTTAAGAAAAGCACAAGTTAAAAAAAAAGAAAATGTGAGCAGTCATAACTTCTCCTAGTTACCAATATAATGAGTGTAATTCATTCAAGTGGCATGGAGGAGGACTTGCTTATGGAGAGAGAAATGAAACTCATGTGAGAAGTTCTTTTTACCTTTCGATCCTTTCGATGGGCCTGGCTCTGAACCAGCAGCTGCACCTTGCGAGGTAGAAGGAATACTGTTTGCATTGCTTTCACTTTCCTTTGGGGCAGACTTTACAGTTAACGTGCTGTAATAAAGGATGTAAAATTTACATTAAATAACATTCAATTAATTCCTAACAGAAGGTAAAAGAGAGGGAGAAGTCCCTAGAGGAAGATATAGGAATAAGTTCATGGACCAAATAAAGAGGAAAGTACATAGGAAAAGATACCAGGAGGTCATGGAACTAGCATGAGATAGGGACGGGTGGCGGGCTGAAGTCAACCAATCTTAGGATTGAAATATCAATGAATGATGATAATTTGAATTTTGTGACATAATATAAATCATTGGGCTTAAAAATAACATAAAAAACTGTGAAAACTTAAAATTCCAGACTGATTTTTTCATCCCTGGACTTCTCAACCTTTTTCATGATCATTCATATATTCTCTCACTTTTCCTGATGCTCCAGATCAGTAACAAACCTGAGAACCAATGAATACCTGACATTAGAACTATACACCCATACTACAACTTAAAAGTCTTATGCAAATTAAACAAAAAACAAAGAATCATTTAACCACTTGACTGGTGAACCGATTTTCGCATTTCACGTGGGGAAAACATTTAACATATTCAAGCCTGACGAGATATCTCGTCATCACCACCCAAGTGGTTGACAAAATGAGAACAGAGTTTCACCATTAGAAGTCAAAGCAAGGACAGAGAGAAGAATTTAGATAACTGTAAACTAGCATGAAAGCATTTGCATATTGGAAGAGAGGAGAGGGTGGTTCTTCCAGAAACCTACTTCCCTCTTTTTCTCATGTTGCCACAACTAATCTTCATCACAGCAGGACACATTAGTCACTGTTCAAGTGCATAAACTAATGCGTTCATGACAGTACGAAAATAATTCCACAGTATGTACAAGCTGATCTTAAAATTAGCATGGTTATAATTTATTTCAAACGTTGAAAAAGCAAGATATTAGAGGGGGTTAAACTTGCTGTACAGGGACAAAAACATTCAACAAGTGGCTCAAAAAACTGAAAAAAATTATTAATATCTTCAACAATAATGGAAGATATCTCTGTTAATCGGGGCAATCTTGATTACTGATCTCTCAGGTTTAAAACAAAGGATACTTCATTTACTTATCCATTACAATCAAATGATAATCTTCATCTTGGAGTTATATGTGCAACAACCTAAACAACTCACAATCCAAGTTAAGATAAGCAGTAAAACCCCATTTTTGCGTTATTGTAATTAACATTTCCCTGCTCTCACATAACTTTCATTGCATTCCATTGAATTCCTTATCATTCCAATGCATGTAAAACCTCCTATTTACACAATTACATTTTCAGTTTCCTACAACTTGCATCACTTTGCACTAGGTAAAAAACTCACACAAGGACATTACTCATGCATATAAGGCTTTTAAAACTATTTTTAGACTCATTTTCACACAAATACACTTGAAAAAAGACTAGCTGTTATCTGGTCGAGTAATCTGAACAGACTTAGCGAAGTATTTGAAAGTGGCAGGTAAGAACCGAGCACCACTACTGGCAAAATTTGAATTACTAGTAGAACTCACAACCTCAAACTGCCACGGAAAGATTTGTACTGTGAAATTAAAACACAACGAACGAGGTGTAGGTTACATAATTTATACACAGTAGAACCTCGATCTATCATTTTTCAAGGAGATGGGCAAAAAAAACGATGGATGCGGGAAAATGAACAATGCGGGAAAAGATTTCCCGGGAGCCAAAACGAGATGAAAATTCAAGAATTTTATGGTAACTTTTCACAGTAGAGGGGAATCTTAAAGGAATTTCTCTTAAAAGCGGGAGAATTTTTAAATTTAATGAAAATACTTAGTGCATCCCAAATTTTTCGTTTGACTACTGACTGTTTAAAATATTTTATTGTATTACATATCCCAATGGTGTCTCGGATGATAAAAGTAAATAAACAAGGTCCATTATCATGTTATTGGATGATCCTCAAGCCCGCGCACAGACCTATCCATGCATAGAAATTTATTCAATTCAAAATCCTTGAGGGTGAGAAGCGCGCCTAAAATTTGTTGGGGAGGATGTAATCTTTTTTTATGCTTTCCATTGTGCTCTCCTGATGGAGGAGTGCCACCCCTTTAAGATGGCGCCCACTGCCCTCTGGTTGGTTCCGCGAGAGTCACATGACGAGAAACCCCACCTCCCTCCCTTCCCTCAGCCACTCCCCCGTTTAAGCCCATGTGGCCCACGTCATTTGAAATAATGCACTGGATACATACAAGAATTGGGTGAGACAGGTAATTGGGGGACCCTGTTTTCCGCCGGGAGGGACAGGACAGGTGGAAGACCTTTGACCCTCCTGACCCTTTCCGCTGAAAAGGCCCCACCCACTGAGGGGCGCATTAGTGGAACTTCAGTTAATTTTGCTTAAGTTTTTAATTGGCATAAATCTACAGAACAAGTATTACATGAAGTTTGTCTGTTATTTGCTGTTACATTTGATACTAAACACCAAGGAAATCCGTTGATATTTACCCACATGGGTTATATCAGATCTCGATATGGTGCCAAGAGCGAGCGTATGACAACTACTGGTAAGAGAGCATTGAGAGGATAATAGGAAGAAAGGTTAGAAGCTCATGGCGAAGGAATACGGCCGCTAAAGAGCGAGGTAGGGACTCGTTTGGGTAGGAAAGGAGGAATGCCAATTGTCCTCTAGGAAGGAGTTTGGGCCATAAAGATAAGAAGGAACTCGGATGGCAAGGGCTACCCGTCTGTCCTACGCGGCGCGTCACCGAACTCCCTCCCCCTCCTCCTTTCCCGCTGCAGAGCGCCGCAAAAATCCCAAAATCTTACTTCGATGTAAATTTTTGGTTTCGTCTTTTTCAAACAATGAATGCGGAAATAGCGGTGTGGGGACCGTGACGGATTGGAAACGATCATTTGGAAACGATCAGTGGGAAAACGACACTTCGGGGAATGATGGATGTGGGAATTATTAACGTTATCAACATGGAACTACATTCGGGACCAAAGACGGAGAACGATACAACCGGGAAAATGATCAATGCGAGAACGATAGATCGAGGCTCTACTGTGATATAAGAACACCTGGGGTAGAGTATTCATTATGCTCAGAAGTTAAAATCATGAAGAATAAAAATGACTTCTCACCCAGTTATAATGTAAGAAGAAAATTTAAGATTTCTGTCAATAAAATACTTATATAATATGGAAGAAGGCAGTTTGCACTAGTCGAAGAGCAAGGTAGCTAAGATTCTCATCAGTAGTTAAGTTTTCCACTAATTCTCTGAGAACTGAATTTTATCCTATGTTTTAATGATAAGTATTATTTGGCCTTTTGTTCAACATGTAAAAATAGAGGAGAAGAGCTACAACACTAATATAATAATATTCCAAAGTGAGTGTCTGAATCATTAGTCTACTGCTACATAGCATTTACGGCACCCGCACAACCTGGGTTTAAAATGTGAGTAAGAGTAAAATTTCTCCTTTTCTGCAATTCACATTATCCTGCAATTTTCACTGCTTTCCTAGGGTTTCTTTAGAAGTGCGAACAAGGGGTTTTACTAAAGTAAATCTCATACCAAACCTCTCATGAGCAGAGAAGTTGAGTTCTGATACCAAGAATGGATCTCATTGATTTTACCCTCTACATTTCCCATTGATTCTACAATTGGCAGAGTGAATCATGCTGGATTAACAGGTTTTGTCTTCTATTTTCACGCAATGTGTCTCTAACAGCAGTTTCTAGTAGCTTCACATCACTTGCAACAGTTTTAAGTAAGTTTATTTTGGCATGCAAAATTAACTCCCAAACCACAAGCTGATAGGGGACAGTGATACAGATTTCAGAATATCCTCTCCACTATGCTCAACAAATTTCAAAGACTTAAAACAAAGAAAATAATGCCTTCATTTGACTGTTGACAACAGAGTACCTTAAAATTTTTCAAGTAGCTAATTTCCAAATTTTCAGCCAATAGTTAAAACTGAATATTACAGATATATAAATGCCAGGTGCAATTATAGTGGAAGTATTGAATTGAAAAAAAATAACATTAATCCATTTTGAAGTTAGAGGGCAGTTTGTAACTACCTGACTGTTTCCTGCCTTGCAGTATTCGGGCTTGTCTCAGTCAAAGCTTTGGCTTCCTGAAACATAGATACAAAATAAATTATTAAATAAATACAGTATTTGGGAAAAAATCAATATATAAATACTTCCAATAATACATCACTCACTCACTGGTTGTTTGAATGGCTGAATTCTTCCAACTCAAAGAAATTAACTAATTACCAAGATTTAAAAAAATTTTGGTTACATAATTCAGGCAAAAAAATGACAGCCATACCAACTGAAACTAATACATACTCAATATTGGTACTCTAACACCTTCATCTGAGAGTCAGATTTCTAAAACACTTCTAAAAAAGAAGTCAAGGGAGGATTTATCAGGTAATTTTCTGAAACTAACTGAAATCGAAAAACAGTGATTAATCCTTTAATAAATGAAGGTGAGATTCAAGCATGATGCATTAATTATCAGAGAGTTTTTATCAAAGACAGTTTTAAAACTTATTTAAGATTTGATAGTTTGTTCTCATAAAAAATTCAGTGAGTAAGAAATTACAATTGGAAATATGCAACAATTAAAATTTACATGATTATGCCAGACAAAAATAAACAATAAACAAAAATACAACACCAAAGCTATCTCAGCATATGTTTCAAAACCTTATTGGTAATCGTCCACGAAGCAGGGTCTACCAAAACTCATGAATTCCTCTCTCACCAACAGAGAGACAGACTTCGTTTATATACTTATTTAACACGTCACCTTCTGAATCGAATGATAAATGTAAACTTTTCCTCTTAATTAATTACTAAATTAATGTGGCCATGTCTCCCAACCACACTTCCAGCATAATCAGTTCTATTCTAGAGAAACTTTTCGAGATGAAAGAAAACATCTTTCATGACAATATTTAAGAAATCTGCAGATTGTTACAAATTTAATGGACATACTATGATATTTATCAGTCAAAATAAAAATAATTGATCCAGCTAGCATGGATTTGCAAACATTGACCACCTTATGGTGTCCTTTCAAGAAAATATATGAGACCAGATCACTCTGGCTCAATGAACTTTTATGGATGCCAATGCTTTATTAGACATGATACTAACTAGAACCATGTGCACATATCTGACTTTAAGATAAAATGATATGATATGAAAACAGTTAAGTATTTAATCCAGAAAATACTAAATATACTCCTTGTCGAGTATAGTAAAAAATGCCATTTCTTACCTCAGCATTCATAACAGCTGGCCTTGTCTCAGCAACTTGTGAAACAAAATCACAGCCTTTGACTAGATTCACAAAATAACACTTAGAAAACCATTTCGCATGTTCAATCCATGGATCATCACCGTCCTCCCAATCCCTCAAACCACCACCACAGTGGAAGCAGATAGTTTGGTCACCATTCCCTGAAAATGAAATAAAATACAATATCTTAGCAGTTTCCACAAGATGTACTAAGTTATTTGTAAATACAAATTAATACATTTCCATAAAGGGATGAATATTTGAAATTTTGGTCTTTCCTCCTAATGCATCCAGTAATTGAAAATGTTTTCAGCTACTTCTTTTCACACAGCACATGACATCTTAACATGAAACAAAAATGCACATACCAGTATAATAAAAGCCGGCTTCAGCAAGAGCATTTGGCCTCTGCTTTATAGACACAGGCCATGATGAGTATGAGGACAATCGAGCGGCCTCACTGCAGAATTCTGGGTGGACTGGTGCACGCAAGTCCCTAACGCCAAGCTTTTCTAACGTAGGTTCTGGAGCCTGTTCTTTCCCATCTTCACCACCATCTCCAGGATGACTGGCTTTCACAATTGGCAGCATACATCTCTGGACCTCAGATGATGCTGATGGATGTTCTAAAAAAAAACATTGTCATAAGAATGGTTGACTGAACTTCATGGTATCCTCCAACTCGATTTTGCCTAGATAAATACAGAAATGAAAATTTGAAAGCTATCACTATAATAAAGACGCTACGTAAAGGGCGGCTGACATGACACATGTACTTCATCTACTTATTACCCTGCAAGCCACCACAAGGTTGTTTGTCTGGGGGTGACTTATCCTCAACATGAACTAAGGGAAGAAATTCCTTCACCTACAAGCACCACACTTTCGGTACACCACAAATGTCACAGAAACTGCTAAAATAATCTATAATGTAACTATAAATGAGACACAAAAGTCATGCAGGGAACATGCAAAACATGGTGCTAGCACTATTTGGCAAGATTTAGAAACATACATTAGGGGGCATATGAATAAATCAGCTACACTACCAGTCAACTAACCTACTTCAAGTTTTAACACAGCCATTATGATCTCCTACCAATTGCAGACAATAAGAAATTTTAAACCTTTCTGTTCTACAATCAATTTCCCTACGTTAATTCTTATGATCTGATCTACCGTAGTACGTAGGAGTTCGTAAGATATTAATAATTCTGTCAGAATATAATTAGGTTTTGAATTTACACAATAAATTAAGTCTCAATGGACAGTTGAAAAGCAAGCCTAACTTTCCCAAGAAGATGCAACAGCACTTACAAAAAAAATATAATATAAAAACTGTTGTTTTCCCTTTCCTAATTACCTGCTCGCCTACTTCTGGCTCATTATATAACTGTGATAACAACAAAAATTTCCAATTAAGCACATTTATTAGCTGGTGTGAAAAATAAATAAAGGGTAAACTTCAGCACTAAGAATGAAGCCCATGAGCCTAAAGAAGAATTGACCAAGTAATGTCATAAATAATATGCTATTACATCTACCAGGTTATACCCTGGATTAGTACAATAGAATTCCTGCAACTATTCCAAAGCCAGGTCTACATTAGCAGCAATATTTGAGCCACACTCACAAACAGTAAGAGCCCATGATTACTGTAACTGGATTAAGCAATGCACATAATTTAACACAACATAGAACCAAATATGATGAAAAGTGACCTACAATGGTAGATTACCCTTGGTGTATTTTGAGCTTCTCTTGCTGTGCACAAACAATTCAAAAAGTTACTATTCCTCCTTCCCCAAACCAACTAAAACAACAAAATCTTCAACAAGAAAAAGTAATGCAATATTCACAAGACGATGGCAAGAACTCAGAGGCAACATTAATCAAAAGCAACTGAAGAGGCAGGTCTGTTCCTTCAATCATTAACTTCAACAATGGTAATTCCTACACATGAAACAAGGCAAAATAAAGGTAAAGGCAGTTATAATATTTACCATCATCACAGAAGGAAAATGGCCTCAGTTCATCATGTATTCCACAGGTATCATAAGACATATAAGGGTCTTCTGGCAATACTCCATTTTGGTTTGCATGGCTGCTGCTGCTTTCTTCAATGGGAACATTGCCACATGGTATTCCACGGACAAATGGACAATGTGAAGCCCACCTCTTATGTTCCTTCATCGGGATGTCCCCTCTCTCCCACTTCACAATCTAATTAAATAGATGTTTCAAAACCCATGAGAACAGAATAAGGCATGTAACAAATGTTTTTAAAATAGCAAAATATGGTAATTTACTCAACATAGATCGTGAGTAGTTTTCTCCATCTAAGTGAACATTATAAGTCACCTTAACCAATTGAAACCATACATGGTCATTGTTTTACTTTTTATCTCTATGCAGTAAAACATAAAATTTTATTTAAGCATGCCTAGTTCCACAGTTATTTACAATTGTACAACGGTGCAAAGAGGAATGTTAAACACTAGCAAAGGTACCAATTGAAATTCAATGGGGGATGAAAGAAATACAGGGCATATACGTTGTAGTATCAAGTCACTCATGAGGTGTATTATTTGTAGGCAAATCAGCTATAATTTTAGTTTTATTTTTTTAATTCAGCAGACGAAAACCACATTATATTATGCTAACCGAGTTTTACATTCTTTTGCAGTAAAATATAGAAATTAAACTACAGGCCATTTGCATTCCAGAGGCTAGTCGCATTAATATAACATCAGGGCATTCTCCTGTTTTACTCGGCTATAATTTTAGTTTTATTTTTTAATTCAGGAGATGAAAACCGCATTACATCATGTCTACTGAGTTTCAACTTTCTTTTGCAGTTACATATGGAAACTAAACTACAGGCTATTTGCATTCCAGAGGCTTTCCACATTAATATAACATCATGGCGTTCTCCTGTTTTACATGGGTCCAATAAAAATCAGTCTTTATGCAACGAATTTTGCCTATTTCAGGCAAAAATATACCTGAAAATATCATAATCAGCAAAATTTCAGTATACAGCCTAGATTTCCACTGTACTACCTATCTCTAGATATAAAACCCGGCTGCCATTGTAAATGTCCCATTACCCTTCTAAAACTAATGCTAATTCCACGGTTAAAGAAATATCCTATTGTTGACAGAGGTAAAATTCATGATTTTCACATTAAAAACGTGATTTTTAGGGAAATTTTACTTATATAAGAAAATTGAATGAAAAAATAAGAAACTGCAACCTTATATTCATCTAATGACGAAAACTACAGCCAATTGCAACATTGTATGAATTAAGCAGCAGAGGGCTGTAAAGTGTGTTCAAGTTCCTTTGAGTATGAACAGATGGCGAGGCTTACACTCATCCTTGAGCTCCAAGAAAGAACCAGAACATGATGCTCAATAGAGTTCCGCTATGGCATGCTGTTAAAAAAGAACAGCATCCTCAATAGGGTTCAGCTATCGCACACTGTTCAGAATGAACAGCATGCTCAATCGAGTTCAGCTACGGCTTCTCAGAAAGAGACGTTGAACATGAAGTTTAGAAGAGTTCAACTGCAGAGCTTCTCATAATGATTCATTGAACAGCAGGACGTTCAGCTACGGTAGCGTTCCAAGAAACTTGACTAGGTATGTTTGCTCGATGCTATTCTGATCAGAAATTATCCACGCATTCTTCACTGATGCATGGGATGGGTTATGATTCGAAGGAAAATGAAAATACAATGCTTTTTTATTCACGTGCATTTCTGTGGACATGTAACATTCAATTAAGCGAAAATTTTAGCTCGACATGGAAAATTTATTCATGAGTTTAGAGTTAAGTAAGGCATTGAGTAAGACAGTGGAAACTAAATTATTCCACACAACAGGTATTTGATTCCTATGCTTCATTCATTTATTGAAAGCATAAACCAGCTAGGATAACAAATATCGAAATACTATTCATCATCATGTACTTAGCTGATTAAAGCTATCAATTCATTAATTCTTCTGTATTTTAATACAAGTTTGCTGATGTGTAGTCATAATAACACTTGAAACAAAGAAACTGAGTATTCATGCCTGGAGTTTGCACCGCATATGTTTGAGCAAATGCATATTCTCAGTTATAACTGTACTTAAAACCATCCTGTATTTCACAGAGGTGTTTCAGGAGAGAGAAGACTAACGCAAGTGTCATTTCTACACATTATAGTTGACTGATTTGCGGTATAAGGCAGTTTTCATATTTTTCTCATGTTTTACATCATTTACTTTTTGATGATTCATTTTCACTTTACTTGAAGCCATTATCTCCAATCACTTTCTATTTTGAAGCTCAACCATCTAATAAAATGATGGGATGATAAAGAATTCATGGATTATAAAAGGAATTGGAGATACTGTTCATGAAATACTACATTACCTTACAATTTTTATAAAACTCTAATTTAATAATCATTACTTTAATTTGTATACTAAGGGTGATCACATAGAACCTGAGGCAATAGGAGAGGATGAAAATCTCTATTTAGCTTCATTTTAGGAATATATACATGACCTTCATATAATACTCTGACAACTATAACTTCATAACACCCACCCCTTCCCCCCTCATTTAGAGTGCAATGACTATTCTTTTGGATCTGTTCTTTTGAACTGCTCTGACCCCTGGACTAGATCAAAGAGAACTGTACACCAAGAAGAACAGTATGGCACACCTCTAGTACCTACATTGTCAATGGTGAAAAACTGGGACTTACATCATAGAAATAACCAGATTGATAAAAAAAATGAACCCAGGAATTACCATATTAACTCGTATACCACACACACTTATGTAAGAAGCACACCCTGATTCAACAAGCATAAAAAATAAATAAAATCCGTGACATAATTGATTTTCTTTCTAATAAAACAACCCCAACCTCTCTACGGGGGTTAGTCCGCGAGTGAATGCGGACTGATGCACCACTCTCTAATTTTGTCTTATTCTGCCTTCCGCAACATTAATTTCAATGCATTCATCTTATGCCACAGCCTCCAGTGGAGTATGACTAGATGCATGCAATGAATGCAACCATTTTCCCCTTACAAACCATACACAACTTTTTCAAGTCGCTTTAAGCTATGAGCGAAGCAAACAATACACTCTGCAACAGATTCATTCAGAGCTATAAGGGGCCCAGCTGCTTAAGGGTTTCCAGGAAGGTCAAAAAGGTAAGGAATGCCTACAAGATGCACACCCTCTTTTTCAACCACAATTTTTGAGAGAAAAGGTGTGCATGGTACATGAATTTAAACTGTCTTTTATTAAGAGAGACTTGCATGAAAAGGTATTTTGGATTGGAAAATGTAACGAGTCTTCAGTAGCAATTAAAGTCCATTTTGGAGTGGATATCAAAGTTTATATTATAAACTTAAGAAAGGAAAGTGAGATATTTCTCAGCTAGAATGATTCAGAGGTTGCTATTTAGTCAAACTCTGTGATAGAATACTTTCCATGCCATGCAGCGACATGCTCTCATAATTACCGTATTGCACATGCCCTCCTGAGAATATAAATATTATAACCTCTGTATCTTTTGAATAATTCCTTTTTCTCAAGTTATACATTTTCCAAGCCCAGCAGCAAGATTTTTATAACTGAACATACCTCAATTTTACAAAAGGCACACCGCACCAAATCTTCTCTGACATGGTAAAACCCAGCAGCAGCCAAAACTTCTGGGGTTAAATAGTCCAGGGGCCAGTTCTCAAATGTTTTGATTCGCTGCTCTTCTCTCTTCATCGGATCATCACTGAGAGTCACCCTGGAGACACTGCTACTGCTTGAATTCTTACGATCCCCTCCTCTTCTGGATGCTCCAGGGAAGTTATCTTGGTTTCCTTCTCCACTTCCCTGGCCTCCCCCAATTTCTCGAGTTCCACTGTTACCATTGTCTCTCTCATCATGCCCCGTACTTAATGTCTTCCATGAATTATTGGGTAATGTCATTGATGCATCATTTCTGCGCAACTTATTCAATTCAAGGTTTCTAAAATCATTGTTGAGGCTTATTTCACTCTCGTTTGGTGGCATTGGAACTCAAAAAATATGAAGGAGACCTTGGAAGTGATTTAGAACTCTGCTAGGTAGGGAAACTGAAAGAGGGAAGAACAATACAGTGAGAAGGGTATGCAATACACACAGGCATCTTTACACCATAAGTAAATAAAAATTTTTAGTAAACATGGAAATAAATTAATTACTCTCACTTGACTGGAAATGAAGATCAATTGGTAGCAGACAACCTGCCACATGCATATAAAATATCTTTAGATTGCTAAAATAATATACTTAAGCAATCAAGGAATTTCATTACTTTTACTGATTGATTCATGAAATACACAACACAATTTTCTGCAATACTGGAGTGGTAGGCAAAGTAAAGCAATAAATGAATAGACAGATAAATGCAAGAAATGATAAAAGAATAAAGCCTAGATAGGGCAGGTAATTGTTGCAGGCTGTTAGAAGACAGGTTTCCTAGGACAAGTTAATACACTGGTTCGTCCTACTGAACTGCTCATTCAAACTGAACACTTCTCAAGCACTGAGTAATATTTTACAGTAACTCACAGATTGTCAGGGGTAAATTGCACCAAGGACCTCAAAACAAGACTCAGTGGCTTTAATGAGTCAAATTTTACAAAAATTATTCACCACATAAAGTTATTAGAGATACTAAATGAATAAGCAACGCATTTCAAAGACATTGAAATTTATACTCAAATCGATTCCGCCATACCCCTTTTTTCGACTAAAGGCGATAGTAGAAAGGGAAAAGACATGGGGGAAATGCAATAATAAAGAATTTCCACATACCATTCATGATAACGAAAAGACTAAGGCACTTTGACTACTTAAATAGCGCTTAGCTCTAGTTTATCTATTAAAACTAATATATTTTCAGCTTCTTGGTCGAGTTTCCACACTGGCGAGAAAATCAACAACCGACTAACTCGTACAAGAATGGGAGTCAGCAGGAAAAGGCTTAAAATAAGCAACTCACAGCCCACAAAGAATAAAACTATTAGGAGTCAACAATCGCCCGTGCGCCTTTCACCGCCTCATTAATATACATAGTCCGCCGGCAATTATTTAATAATTCCCAAAAATCCGTGATGAGGTAGATATTCATCAAATAATTTTTTTTAAATGTCTCCATCTGGCTTAAATGACGTGAAAATTCAGCTAGAAAATAACAAATAATGCTCTTTCACGATCGTCATACAATGTAAAACTATTAGTCAAATTAACCACTTTGCTACATAGGGATTATAATTTTCTAGTGAACGGAAAGAATCCAGCATTATACCTGTAATATATTTACACAATAAACAGGGTGTCTAATAATTTCCTTCGAATTAAAGATGCACATAGTAATGGATTGAGACGAAATGTAGCCTGTTTTTAAGATTCCCCTTTTCCAAATAACTTCGGCCGTAATGCTGAATTCGTTACCCGCACACATTAAATGACAATTAACGTACATTATTATGGACTCCAGTCATATGTTTAAGGTTTCCATTGCATCAAAATGGCATACAGCGATCGACACTGCTTCGATGAGCTTGAAGCCTCAAAGAGGTCACAACTGATAAAACGGGTTTACTTATCAACAAAAGCTGCCATTTTGAATTACACTGACGACCAAGGCCAACCAACTTCTTCGGGTACAGTTTCGTTGGACAAATGAAAGGTTTACTCAGACATACTGTACAATAACATCTTGCAAGGCAGACCTTGATTTTATTCATTTAAGTAGAAGAATATCAACTGAATTAACCAATGACATATCGAGAACTGCCTTTGTCACCTACCCGAAATGAAAAATCTATTAACCAGTTCTGACGCATAGAGCAACTACTACTGTACTGATAGAAGGTATACTTTTATGTACCAAACTAAATTTAACCATACAGTAATTAAAACACGTACCTTTGAAAGAAAATAAAAACGCCCCAAGTTTCATCTACGCATATAGCATGATCACCAAATGTCAACTGATGACGTTCCACACATCGACCAATGAGAATCGTTGCCCAGTTTCGTCGTTCCTTTGGTCTCTGCGTTGTTGATTTCTCCAAGCAGCCACTGCGATCGCTACTTCTCGCTACTTAGCGAGACCCACGAGACGATACTTTTCAAATTCGTTCATGTCAATTACAGCTGTCGCTCGGAATGTATTGGAAGTGGAAGAATATTATGTATCAGGTGCAATGCTTTAACTTGAAATGAAACGGTTACAACTTTCCTGATTCGACATTTTGTTTTTCATTTCCGCTCACGTTCTATTTCCAAGATTCTCAGAAGAATGATGCGCGAGAATGTCGAGTCACCCGTGGTTGACGATCCGTTCACATTCCTTTTTTTGGATCTTGACTGATGAAACAGCAAGGAGCACGAGGAATAAACGAGTAACATCCGTTACGAGGAGTAACTTATATACCCAAACAGTTCTCTTCGGGATTTAGATTCCTCAGTAAACAATAACTACAAATCTTATGCGACAATATCGTATTTTTAAGGGAATAGCAAAGAGTATAGATTGCTAGCACTAGGATGTAAGAGTAAGTTTTCGCTAGCACTAGGATGGTATTCTTTTTGTAGTTACAGTTTTATTGGGATCATTGACTTACACAGTAACCAAGCATAAAAACAACAAAACAAGTAGCCAGGGGACTGCTGCTTCAACTGTTCTCAACACCCTCCCTCAGTTGAAGCTTCTAGGGTATTTTTTTAGGTCCAGACCATCGCGGCACCTCTGGAAAGAAGTTTTCTTTAATGGCTTGGTCAGAATGTCTGCAATCTGGTTTTCTGACTCGATGTACTTCACCTCGACGATTCCATCATTGATCTTCTCTCTAATGAAATGGTATCTTATTTCAACATGTTTCATCCTCCTGTGGCTAGCTGGATTTTTCGCCACTAATATTGCCGATTGGTTGTCCTCCATGAGGGCAATTGGTTCTCCGCATGGCACATGTAGGTCCTCTAGCAATTGCTTTAGCCAGCATGCTTCACTTGTTGCAAGACTAAGACCAATATATTCGGCCTCAGTAGATGATAGGGCAATGCTATTTTGCTTTTTGGAGGCCCATATGACGGTTGATTCAAATACCTTAAAGACATATCCCACAGTCGACTTTCTGTCAATGATATCACCCGCCCAATCTGCATCAACATATCCAATTACTTTATCTTCTTTGCTTCTTTTGAATTCAAGACCAAAGTCCAATGTTCCCTTTATGTACCTAAGGACTCTCTTTAGAGCGGCCCACAGGTTTTCACCTCCCTGGGATTGGAAACGGCTCAAGTAACTGACAGCAAATCCTAAATCTGGTCTTGATCCAATAACTGCATACATTAGGCTTCCTATTAATTCTTTACATTGCTTTTTCAGTTGCTCATTTTCTGATTTTTCGTCAATCTGAAATGAATCCATTGGAGTAGCTACTGGTTTGCACTCCTCCATGTTAAATCTTTTCAAAACTCCCCTTAGATACTCTGATTGGTCTATCGTAAGCAACCCTTTCTTTTCATTTTGCCTAATCTTTAAACCCAAATAAGTACCAGCCCGTCCCATATCCTTCATCTTGAAGTTTCTTGCTATGTCTTCTTTAAGGCTTGTAATTTCTTCTTTACAGGTTCCTAATATTAGCAGATCGTCGACATATAGTAGAATAAATAGTTTCCTACTCCCCTTGATTTTTGTGTACAGGCAGTAGTCGTTTTTAGAACGTGTAAATCCTTGGTTCTCCATGTATTCATTGAACGTTTCATTCCAATACCTTGGGGACTTTTTCAACCCATAAATTGATTTGTTAAGCTTCCCTACTTTCCCATTTCCATCTGGTATTTCAATATATACACTATCTTGAATCTCAGCATACAAGAAGGCGTTGCAGACATCCATTTGATATGCTGTCATCCCATACTGATTTCCCACAGCTAGAAGAATTCTCAGTGTAGCTAGTTTGGCAACTGGTGCATAAGTCTCTGAGTAGTCCAGCCCCGAAGCCTCCTTTTGCTTGAAGCCTCTCGCCACCATACGTGCTTTGTATTTCACTTTTCCTTCTTCATCTATCTTCTTACGAAAAACCCATTTACAATCAATCACGTTTGTATCATTTGGCCTGTTTACTTCAGTCCATGTCTTGTTCTCCTTCAATGCTTTTAATTCCTCATCGACTGCAGTCTTCCACTCCTTCATTGAGATAGCTTCTTCGTAAGTCATTTCTTCACTTTCAGCAAACATCGCTGCAAAACCTGTTTCATAGTCATCTAGCCACTCTGGTTTCTTGATTTTCCTTTTATTTCTTCTTTTATCTGTATAATTTTCCATATTTTTGTTGAATGTAGTAATATTTGTTGTAGCAGTCGATTTCTCTGCATTATCAGTGGCCTCTTCTTCAGAAAACTCCTTTTGAATAGATATTTCTCTTTCTGGCTCGACAAGGTCATCATGAATATTGCCTTCTAGTCCATTGTCATCATGAATAGTGCCTTCTAGTCCATTATTTGCTTCTCCTGTCTTTCTTAAACTTCTGACTTCTTCCTGATCTCCATTTTCATCTATCTTATCTTCTTCCCTATGACCCAATGTCGTGTATGGGCTGAAGGTTACATCCCGGATGGTGTCAACTTCGTTTTCTTTCTGATAGAAGACTCTGTATCCTTTTGAAACAACACTGTAACCCACAAATATGCCCTTTCTGCTCTTATAGTCCCATTTCTTTCGTTTTTCTTTAGGTATATGGGTGTACACTATGGAACCAAAGGTCTTCAGTTGCTTAAGGTCAGGTTTCTTTCCAAAGATAACTTCATATGGCGATTTTCCATCCTTTCCAGATGAACCGCTTCTGTTGAGCAGATAAACTGCAGTGTTGACTGCCTCTGCCCATAGTCTTTTATGAAGGCATTTTGCCGCAAGCATTGTTCTAGCTGCCTCCACTACAGTTCTATTTTCTCGCTCAATTTTTCCATTCTGCTGTGGGGTGTATTTTACTGTGAGCTGATGCTTAATCCCCCTCCCCTCAAACAATGCTTTCATATTACCATTAACAAACTCAGTCCCATTGTCGGTGCGAAAAGCTTTAATTTTCTTTCCAGTTTCATTTTCAAATCTGTTGATGAATACTGTTATCAATTTATGCACTTCAAACTTATTTTTCATAAAATAAACAGTTTTGTATCTTGAGGCATGATCTTTCAGCAGAAGAAAGTATCGTGAACCTCCAACTGACTCCTCCTCCATAGGCCCACGAACATCTGCATGTATAAGTTCACCAATTTCTTCTATCTTTGTTGTGCTGTTTCCAAAACTATCTTTGTGCATCTTTCCTTTAATGCACGCCTCACAGAAGAACTCTTGGTCTTCGTAATCAATCTTCTCCTTTCTAAGTAATATTTTTACCTGTGCTATATTCAGGTGTCCCAGCCTTTCATGCCACTCCATCAAACTAACTTTCTTCTCTCTGGCTATCAGAACAGTTCCATGCTTAAACTTCATCTTCATCCTGTACATATTTCCATTTCTCTCTGCAATGGCACAGATATCATTCCTTTTATTCAATACAGAACAGCCAGCTTCATTAACTTGAATATTGTATCCCAATTTTGTAACAGCAGCCATTGAAAACAAGTTGGCCTCTAACTCTGGGATGTAAAGAACTTCATTTATTTCGGAGAGATGCCAATTTTTCCCATCAAACATATGACATTCGACTTTTCCTATTCCTTCAGCTGACATTATTTGTCCATTGGCTGCTTTGACTTTATTATGAGCTTCCCTTAGTTCTGTAAACCATACTCTATTTCGACACATATGTTGACTTGCTGCACTATCCAAATACCATTCTGATTCTGTTAGTTCTTCGAAAGAAATAAACGCACGTTTTGCATTCCAGTTACTTTCCTCCTTTTTATTTGAATCTTTTCTACCCGACCCATTTCTGAACCAACAATCCTTCATTACATGCCCCCTTTTCTTGCAATGGTGGCAAACTTTGTTCTTGCAATCCCTTTTTAAATGTCCCGCTTTGCCACACTCAAAACGCTCAAAACATTTAGTTTCTTTTCTCGCAGTACAGCGCCGTCCGGAGTACAATGCGGAACTTGGTTCACTTGGGTTCGCCGCCGATTTCATTCGCATTTCCGAGTACAACGCGGAACTCGGTTCATTTGGGTTGTCCGCTGAGTTAATTCTTTCTTCCTCCATAATTAGCCGGCTCATTAGGTTATTTAATTTCTGTTGTTCAGCAGGAACGCTTTGCCACGCCGCAATAAAATGCTTAAATTCCTCTGGAAGTGCCATAATAATTTTTGTTTGAATCATAAGTTCTGATATATTTTCTCCTGCCTGCTTTAATTTATTTACGATTCCTTCAATTCTTGTGATGAATGATGCCATATTATCTTGAACCTCAAATTTCGAGTTAAAAACTGTTGCTGTAGCAGATGCACGCTGACTTCTGACGTCCTTTCATATACTGCTTTCAATTTCGCCCACATTTCTCCCGCTGTGTTGCAGCTCAATAGATGCGTCATTGGACCTTCTTCAAGACGCGTAACCAATATTTCTTGGGCCTTTACGTCGACTCCTTCCCACTTTCCTTTATCCCTTTCGTCTGCTGGGCAGGCTGCATTTTCATTTACGTGCTTAAAAAGTCCCTTAGACTTAAGTAAAATTGTCACCTGGAATTTCCATAGCTCCCAATTTTCTCCACCTTTTAGTTTTAATGCAAACTCGGCCATTTTTTTTCAGTTCTACTTCTTCAAAATATTTTTCTTCCCGCTTCAACGATCAATTCTTAATTCCTATAATTATTATCTGGGAATCTGGGCCCAAAACCTTTTGTAGTTACAGTTTTATTGGGATCATTGACTTACACAGTAACCAAGCATAAAAACAACAAAACAAGTAGCCAGGGGACTGCTGCTTCAACTGTTCTCAACAATTCTCTCGAAGCATCTTGAATGCAATACAAGATTATAATCTCGCTTGTTCGTAGGGCTTAAAAGACTTTTAAAATTTATACAGGACCTACATTTTATTCAGACCGTTTTCAACGAAAAAACTTTCACCTGAAGACGCCTCCCGGAAGTGAGGCGCGCGTAACGTTGAGCGAAAGCAAACAATGTGATATAATTTAAATCACTAAACAAATATTTTAATTATGTGACTTGGACACCTAGTTGTCTCTCTTGAAAAAGTAATCTGATTCCATCACTGGGTTTCTTCTTTTCCGCTCACTAGCGTTCCCGTATTTTTGCTGTATTTCTTCGATCGTAAATAAATCATACAATTTCAAATCGCATGAATAACCTTTTCTGAAAATATGAATTTTTATGTATTTACTTATATAATTCACAGTTGATGTGCTATAATTTCACTAATTGTAACGTTCAAGAGCTTAGCTAGGAAAACATTTTGGGGGTGCTTGAACTAACCCCTCGAGTCAGGAAGAAATTTTGCAAATTTTATTCAAAACGATGCATTTGGAAGCGGTTATTAGATAGAAAGGGAATATTGTCGGCCATGCTTTTTCCGATAATATTTGAAAATTTATTTGTATCCATTTCACTCTTAAGATTGCAATTGTAATAAGATTTTTTTTACTCTTGGTAAGTAATCCAATTTGACCAAGATAATGATGAATCCTCAGATTTAATGGTAAAAAATGAGCTGCGGCAAACTTATTATCAATCGTTTCATAAAAAATATTACATTTTATAAATATTGAGGGGTGTACGGGCATTCAAAACACCGTCCCAGGCTAAACACTTGGTAACCATAATAGAGCCTACTATAGTATATATTATGTATAAGTATAGTAATAGCATATATATGATGTTTTTCTGCCGCATTGGGTCATCGCTTATAGCGGATACGAGTAAGTCTAAAATGATGATTTGATTTATTATTTAAATGTTTTTTGTTCCCTGAGGACATTCATCCCAGAGCAATAAATTAATTACCTTCCTGTTCTGCTTTCCTCCTCAAACAAGCCTAGGCTTCCTAGGGAGGCTTCCCTTTCAACCCCCCCCCCCTGCTTATCTTTAATGGCGATAAATAACCGCCGTTTTCGAGGTTGCCTCCCTATGTCACAAACCAATCAGATTTTATGGGGATGATGGAGATCATTAATATATATTGAGGTTAAGGTGGCTCTGGATTGTCTATTTATTTTTATTTTTTTCATTTACCTTCACTATCCCGAATACAGCCCAATGGGCCAATTTACGTCGGGTGAATAACAGTAACAACGGACGCGACACAAACACCCATGTCCTGGGCAGATAATATTCTACCCAGGCGGGGCTCGAACTCGCAACCCTCGGGTTAGATGGCGAGGACTTTACCCTGCTGCCACCGGGGCCGAATATGTGAGTCAAGACAAATACTACGTTACACATATTTATTAATTCGGTCACAAAATTCAACTTTGGCCGATGGAGTACTTTACCCATTGAAAACAAAAAATTGAGGAGCAAAACATACACATTATTTTGCCAATATATTTATAATGACCACATTTTTCTAGCCATAGGAGTCCACTGCAGCGTCATTTGCATGGAACTACCGCATTTTGACTTCAATTACGGCCGTGATTAGTTAATTACTTTTCAAAATTAGGGAGCTTTATGTCTCTATTTTACTTAAGACTTATTTCTTATTAACAGTGATAATTGAAAGCTTGAATATGATTTCTCGATAAAACTGACTTTTTTCTGCTGTAATCTGAGTACGTTCTCCACAAGAAATTCCATCTCCAAATTAAAATCTCCACTTTCAAACCTGTATTTCAGTAAAACCTGGAAACCCTATTTCATTTTCATATACATCTGCACATAACTCTGCAATCCACCTAATGGGTGTTTGGCAGGGGTCGAATATAAGTTTTTAAAACGCTCTTCAAAAATTATTTGTTGAAATTTTCAGAAAATCTGGAATAAGTGACCCTGTAGCCAGAGCCACCTCAAGAAAGGAGAAGAAACATCTAAGTCTATCACCTACCTTACGAGCCGCCGGATGGGCGTGTGGCAGGGGGTGGTAGGACATCATTCGTGAAAATGTGAAATAAAATCTGTTTTCGGAGGTGAAATGCTGAAGTGTATTATGTGAATGTTTTAAGTGGAGCTCCGGTTTTATTATAGTCACTTATGTGCGAGGAAAGAACGAATTTTTGTACCTATCTGTCCGACGATGATTCTTTCATATTTATTAGCATCTGTCGGACCAAGAGATGAAGTGTGGCGTCAAAATGATATTATCTGTGTCGCCCTGAAACACAACCTGTTCTGAATTTCTCAAAGGGCCCAGCAAACTTTTTTTTTAAAGGAAGATCAACTTCCTCCAAGTCACTCGCTAAGATTAAGTGCTCCTAAATTGCAAGGGTAGAAACTGACAATTTGGGGGAAATCTCGCGAAAACTCAAGCTCGGGCGTAGTTATCCATTCAAGGAGCTGAAATTGGCGCACATCAGAACAGCGCAATTAAGGAGGCTTGAGCGAAATTCGTACGCAGAAATACTTGCATGAAAATATGTATCGCGTACTTATTTGTAATACCAGTAAATAAAATCTGTGAGAGAAGAAAAAAAAGACAAAATGTGAGAAAAGTGTATAAAAATCTATGTTTGTCACCATTTACAGAACCGTATAAATGTGTGTAAATGTTTGACAACTTCTTCGATAGCAAATTTTTAAAAAACTTCGTGCGATTTACAATGACAGGCAACTGCGATGAATGAACAGATTGTTGGTATCCAAGTAATTCAATCTCTAGGACAAAAGATATTTGTCGAATGTAGTCCCTTGACTGTTACATGGAAACCATTGGCGATGAATGACCATAATAGTATATGCTCTTAAGAAACAACTCCAAGAAGGCTGCTTAATTTAAAAAGTTCGTGACCTACACAGCTCAAATAAAATTATTGAAGGTAAATATTTAAAAGGTATCTGCAGACAAGCCAATTGGGTTATCAGAACCTAAATTGTATGGCTGCGAAGTGATACATTTTATTAAATTATCCTTTGCATTTCTCGCCAGCATCGCAGAAGATGGCACTGAGATTGTTAAATATTCAATCATGAGAACTTATCCCAAGTAATTTTTCACAGAAGTTTTAATTTCGGCAACTCGTAGTTTCAGTTGTGCGAAATTCCACAGAGGAAAAATCATCCGACTTGACCGGGATTCGAACCCGGATCCCTCGATTTCCGAGGTTTAATCCGTGGCTAGTCCCGGGTGACTCAAAATCACGTAGTTTCAGCGCAGAGGCATCATATTTTCGTACCGGAAGTATGCCTGCATTACTAGTATTTTCAGTACTTGAAGATGACACCTATGTGTTGAAACTGGTGGCACAAAAATAAAAAAATCAGCGGGTATGTATCTAAAGTTCTTATTCACCATTGAAAATGAATTCCCCGAATGAATTCACGCCTGGATTCACCCAGCTTTTTGGGGATAACAATATTGCAAACAATTTCTATTTTGACTTCCATGGTCGCCAATTTTGCAAGCGGTAGGAATTACATAACTCTTCATTTTAAAAATGTTTACTTAATCCAATATAAGCGATCGATCTATCCGTAGTAGGTTAAATATATAGAACGCTGTCGGAGAAATAATACCTCTCACCACGTCGAGGTATGTGTCATTCGGCAACTGTAAATTATATAGAACTGAAAAAAAGGAATGCTGTGTGGTACAGTGCATTACAGATACCCGGACTATGCTTTTTACGTAGGGCAAAGCGTCCAAATCCCTCTCACAATTTAGCAGATAACTCGCGATATTGGTGACGAAACTAATTTCCGAGTAGGGGAATAATATGCTCTTCAGTGAAAATGATTAAGTATTACAAGTGAGTATTAATGCCTTTGATCCACACACTTGATAAGATTTTAAAATGGATTTTCCCATTTAAATTCCAAAAGAATGGAATTTCTTCACAAAATATCTCGCTAATTCATTAATGAAAAATTTCAATTGATATATATCGCCAACAACAGTTGTGACGCTGGGTTCTTCGAATTCAAATCACAGCGATAAAGTAATCGTCGATTGATAATTCGTCACTCTTCGTCATTCATGCTGAATGTAAGAGTAAAACCAAGAAAAACAACCATATGGTTGCTTACATCAAGATAGATGATGTGGGCATTACGTAATCAAACTGTTGCCTGACTACCAAAATAACAACCATATTGTTTAACTATGATCTCTCCTTACATTTCTTTAAATAGCACAACGGAATGGACGAATTAGCGGATGTAAAGCAAGAATATCAACCATCTCTTTGAAATTTGAGTAAGTAACTCCTGAAACATATATTAGCTGCTTATTGCTATGGATTCATATCAACTTTACAATATTTTACATCGGGAATGCGAATGTTTATTAATTTAAACAAATAATCACCTTAGGGAATGCGGATGTTTATTAATTTAAATAAATAACCAACTAATTCAGGGAGAATGCATATTAAAGAAGTACGTGAATGCTTATTTCTAGTAATTTATAGATGGAAAATGTAAGAAAATTGCAAAATTAGTGCGTTAACCTAATTTAGACAGTGCCTTCTCCGTTACAATTTTTAAATCACATTGAACGCGCGCGCCCAATAGCGTCGCTAATTTTGTCCATGGTGTTCACATACCGTAATTCCCCTATTGTAATTAATGAAATGAAAAATTCTCTCATTTTAAGTATCCAGAAGCTAAGTTTTGCGAGAACACAATTGTTTTAATGTTTTTTTGCGGGAAAGTTATCAGGATTAACCTCTCACTATAATACCATAGGTCATGGAGCAGGCCAAAGATACGATAAGAGAGCTTTGGGTGAAAATGGTTCGGTTCAAAGTGTAGTGGGGACATGTATAAATGAATCATCTTTCAGAGAAACCCACGTGTCTGGAGTCCGCAAATATCACTTTATGAAATTATAGGCGAAACATACGGACATTTACGACAATTGCGAGTTTTAAGGTATACTCAAACGATATTCACCACGTTTATCAATCGAACTCTGATCGATTCGGCTGGCTCAGCTCGGTATGGTAAACGCAACGGGCTAGTGGGATCTATATGAGGAGCGGGCTAACTCGGCCTACTTTCTCTGCCCTATCTGAGATTTTAAATCGATAAGAACCCATTAAAATCGATGTTTAAATAGATTTCGCATTGGTAAACCAGGCGATCCGAGTCAGCTGGCTTAGAATGCTCAGATAGGACCGAGTTCATATCGATCTGAGTTCGATTAGTAAACGTAGTGAGTGCTGTTTAAATGATACTAATGCTTTAAAATTATATGAAAATAAAATTCAGATATTATTGTAACTCATTCAAAATTTATTTAGACTTTTGATGGCCTGCCAGGACCCCACGCGCCAACTTTAGTGACAAAAAGTGAGCGCGCCTGCTTGAGGGCGAACAAAATGTCAATGGACTTTCAATATAATCGTAAATTGGATATATTTTAAGAATACAAGACAAATGTTACGATATGGTTAGGGAAATCAGTTTTTTTTTCTTTGATTTGATGAGAAAATTACTTCTCCCTTGTTAGACCCCACTTGGAACACGCTGCCAGTGTTTTGGATTCAGATGAGGTAGGCTTAAAAACAGAGTTAGAGCGAAGATCGACAAGATGCACCAATACTTAGTTGTTATGGACGTAATAGTACATCCTCCTATATTTACTGAGAAGGACGATGGACGTACTAATACGTCCATTGAATATCATTATTGAGCGGCAGCTGTATGATATGGTACAGCAGCAGTCTCTCTGGTAGACATACATATGACCACAAAGTGCAAAAATTAATTTTAATAGTAAATAATGGCTCATATACCTAGATTTAAGAGAATCTTTCTTCACAATCGAGTAAGTATGTAAAATCCTCAGTTTTTCTAAGAGGACCTTCAATTTAAAGCCCAGCCCGAAAAAGTTTTAAATCCCGTTATAACAATCTCGTTAATGTTACTGACCTGTTGAAACAACTGGGATGGCAATCGCTTGCAGACCGTCGATTAAAATTTAGACTTAATTAAACATGTAATTTACAAACCAATTATTTATGCTGACGACTTTCACAGCATTTTCGAAATCCGACACTCTATGGTGGATTATATCATGAAAATAAAATGTAGGCTTGAAAAATAAAATAGGAATATAGGCTTTAGAACGGGCAGCTTTAATATATCATTTTCCGGCGAACGATAGGAGATGATAATGGCTGCCAATGAGACTATTGAGTAGGTTTGTCGATTGGTAGTGAAGCTAGTAAATCGATTTACTGTTTAATGCCCGAATATTTTTATGCCACCTGGTACTTACAGCACGCTATGCAGGTTTTCGGAGTTTCTCTTTTACTTATGCGCATTTGTGTAGTTGTAAAAACAGTAACACAAACTGACCGTATTCTGTCCGGGTTTTTGCCGCGTCGATCCATTTTTGGGGGACAGCAGTTTTGCCTGCCTTCCAGCTGGCTTCGTCAGGTCCTAAATGAAATGCAAATCATTTTCTTAACGGTATTAGTAAGGTGCGCGCTCATTGGCCGGATGGGAAATCGAAAACGATTGTTGGAAGAGCCGTTTAAACGTTGGAGCTAGCGGATAGCCGTCTTCTCTATTAAAGTTCCCTGTGTTCTTCGCTATTTCGATAGCTTCCTTATTAACCTGACTAATACCGTTAAGAAAATGATCTGCATTTCATTTAGGACCTGACGAAGCCAGCTGGAAGGCAGGCGAAACTGTTGTCCCCCAAAAATGGATCGACGCGGCAAAAACCCGGACAGAATACGGTCATTAAATAACCGCGGAAGCCTCCGTACCAGTAACACAAACTGTCTTGCAGCGGTAACGTGCTTTTAGCCTAGTGCATATTTGTCCAATTCCGCCTTTTGACATGTATCATTAGTCGGAGTTGCATTAACCCTAAGAGGGTATAGTATAATGCATGTTGGAATTAAAACACCCCATGCCACATACCCTTAGGGAGGCTCGCTGGATACAGACCATTGAGGTGCATGGAGAGGGCATAACGTTATTAAACTGAAGCCTGACGACTGAAATTACAACCATATTGTTAAACCCTGTTCTTCCCTTTCTTTCCTATGGATAGCATGACGGAATGGAAGAATTAGCGGATGTAAAGCAAGAATATCAACCATCTCTTTGGAATTTGAGGCTAGTAACTCTTGAAACGTATATTGGCTGCTTCTTGCTATGGATTCCACTCGATTTTATAACAGTTTTCATCGGGAACACAAATTATTATTAATTTAAATGAATTAACATTGTACAATGGTGTAGACGTAGGAGAAGGATTAAGCTTCTCAGCCTAGATTAAGGTAATTTGAACGAAATATCATTTCACCTAGAAATTAAATGAAGTTAGTCGTGTTTTAAAGAAAAATACCTCACTGTATCGAATATATCAAAATCTCAACCCTCACCGCACTACTTTCCGAGATATTTGACGAAAAATACCAGCCCATTTACATGGAAAATGGTACAATTATGCACTACAGAGAGATATTATTTAAAAAGTGAGGAATTTCTATCACCTAGATCTTGTCAAAAACTGACAGTGTGTAATTTGTATATTTTCTGAACAATTTTTTAACATAAATCACATTGTCACCGCCGTTTTCTTTTCAAGAATACCAGACACCTTCCGTAGTGAAGGAGTTTCAAAAGGCCCACGCAAATAAATAGTCAAGTTAACGACGTATGTGGTTATTTTATTTAATTACTGATAATTTCAGTCACATTCAGTCTTGTAATCTTTGTTTTCCTCATTTAATTTGTTTTCATTATGTAATTTAGTAGTTCAGTTGTTGTTTGTTTATACTGCATATTGTATACTGATTGTATATTCAATTCTTGTCGTATATTATGTAAATTACATCTTGTAATATTTGTTTTCTTCATTCTTCTGAACAAACTGCTTATTAATTTGATCTATAACAGAGCAGTAGCCTGTAACTTTATTTTTCATGCTCCGATGGTGCTCTCCAGAACAAATAAATTTATCTTATCTTATATTGAAGTATATTATTGCAGGATTAATAACTCAATATTTTTTTCATGCTAGTATATTAAGTGCAGTATAGTGCATGCTAGTACATTTAGTGCAGTTTATTCAGCAAGTCTATCGTTGCACTATTCTCATTGTAGTGTTGAATTTATGCTTTCTACAGCTGCAGACATTAAAACGTACAATTCGAATATGGTCTCCATTATGACTAGGGTTCTATTTCCCTCAAACTACCTGAAGGAGCGCTCTATTTAAATCGATTGTCGATTCCACCATGGTAATACCCATTAGTCATCGAAATTTCTTGGACCATTGGACTCGCATGACAACCGTCGATTCATCCACTGTTATCTACTCTCACAGCCATACCGTGGACTTTTGTCATCCTGTAACCATGCGACATCATTGTGATCAGCGTCACGAATGCCTTCGCAAATATGCTTTGCTATGATCATATTTGAAGCTCGCAGCCGGAATTCGGAAACCATCCACAGTAGGTTAATATAGTGATAGGTATGTGTCGTTGATAGCAAGAATTATGTTAAGTCAAAAATGTTACTCTTTTGGAAGACTAAGCTTGTTGCGTTAAGGGGAAAATATTTAAAAGCTAAGAGTTGCTTTCTAGTGGAAATAGAAATGTAAGCTATGCTCTCACTATTCGTGCGCGGAACATAATGGAAGAGTGAAATAAAATAAATTTTTAATCATCCAAAAAACTGAAGATAATTCAATTGAAGATGCACAGAATAGAACTAGTCGAGGAACGTTTCCGCACACCGAACATAAATGTGGAAAAAAACAAATTACGACACCTTTGCTCTCGGCTGCTCATATGCTAATAGTCATCACAGAAACACTAATCTAGCCCAATTAAAACAAACTAATCCGAAAATCACTCGTTGTACTACCGTAGGTAAAAGTATTATCCTAATTTTTTTATAGCGAGTTGAGAGCTAATATCTTCTACGACGACGACAGAAATATTTTGCCAGCACCAACACGCTATTGTTCATTTTATTATATAGTTTTTAAATTTTGGAAATAGACTACCTTGACCGGTAAAATGTTGCAAATTTCCGCGCAACATATCACGCGACTCCGGTGTGCTAGCGCGCTGTTTTTGGCGCTGAACAAAATATCTCGTCTACGATATAGGCAAAGAAAGATCCCATTATATGGGAAATCCCGCAATATAGAATTTATTTTGAAACATAGAGCACTGAAGGAGAAAGTAATATTCTTTTTAAAACGAAGAATATTTTGATTTTTAATACGACCATAACTTATTTTAAACGACTCTTCTCGATAAAATGTGTTTGTCGTAGATTTTATGGACGGGATGAAGAAAGTTTGCGCGTACGCTGAGATGACGAAAGAAATATTATGAGTTGATAGGTTCCTGAAATGTAAAAATCTAGAGGATTGTCACTCAACCCCATTTAAGCTTAAATTCATCAGTAGATTAACAAAGTCATAAAGCAGATGCTTATGATTTTCATCCATAAAATCCGCAGTTAAGGTAATATATCAAATATAGGCACATCTAAAGTTTAAAAAATCTCCCCGGTGCAACAGTACAGATTAAGTGTTGATAAAAAAATCGGATCGGAAAAAAATTTTCCCGATAAATGAAATCCTGACTACCGCGCAGCTCTATGTCTAGGTAAAAAAAGAACGTAGCTTAAAGAAAAGGGCGTCTACAATCCGCGTTTAAATCTTGCAGAGTGGTAAGCGATACAAAATAGGCGCTTTCTTCAGCAAAACGGTGATATCTGATTTGTTCTGAAAATTGAAGAAGGAAAATAAGTTTTAGCCTCACGGACCCTAAGGCATAGCTGCCGAGAAAAAGTAGATTTATAATTTGAACAGGGTTGCGATAATCACTGAATTTAAACAATTGAAAATTTTCTGACTTAATAGTAAAGCCATGAGTCATACGGAGTCAGAATTCTATTTTTGTCGAAAGCTCTGACGAGCAGTTATTAAACGTCATAGTTACACGTGGCGCCGTATTGTCAAAAAAATGGATCCTTTTTTAATCTTACACCAAAAACAAGTCCAAAATTTATTTGAAAAATTATTCAACGCATAAATTGAAAGAAAAAAATACTAAAAGGTGTTGTACATATTGTGAAGGACATTTGAACCATCTCGGATAGATTAAAATTTAAGCTCGAGTCTACGAGATTTCGTGGACAGTAAATAGTTTTTGATCAAGTCCACAATGCCCTCGACGGGGAGAATAAGGCCACTGTAACGTTAGAAAATTCGTCGCGGCGCCAAATAATTGCCATAATAAATTTAAGCCCCATCATTTTACTAAAACTCAGAAGCACAATAATCCATCAGAACTTCCGCTCAAGATAAAACATCAGAAAATAGGTATTATAGGTATCGGCTGTTAAGTAATATATAGGCAATGGGCTGCAGGGCTGTTAGTTATTATAAATACATTTTCCCACATTAAAAATAATATAAATTTGAAACGTTCTCAATTTCAAATCGCCATTTTTAAAACTTTTGCGACATTTACCTTCACACATTGAATCGACACTTGGTTTAGGTGGTGATCAATACATTGTTGGCCCCGGGAATTAATAAATGTGTCTAAAAATTAGTTTATTTTGTCCCAGACCAGCCACGGCTACATTATACGCAAATACCACACGTTAACGAAGACGAGTTCACGCAAGATCCACCGATTTGTCCCCGCGAAAGTCAAACCCAACTTCCTCGGATTCGTATTGAATTATTAATCTTTTAATGACAATATTATTTCGCCATAACAACCATGACAACGACATTTCGCAACAAAATTTTTCCTCGGCTGCGTAATGATGGGATGGGAAACGAAGAACGAATCAGATTCAACCTTTAACTGCGTAAACTGATTTCTCGAGTCACTTTCATGGTATTTATTAATGACCCACAATAATATCTCCACTATTTTTGCTATAAAGTGTTAGAAATAGTACTACTTACTCGTATATTGCAAAACAGTTGCAATCCGTTGTCGTACTCGATAGTAAACTTACTCCTGAAGATAAAAATACCTATGGGGATATATTACCTATTGGATCTACGAGGTAAAAGATGAAAAAATTTATTTAAGCGTGTATAATTAAGTCGAACTCCGTAGTTGGGGAGTAAAATTATTCATGCGTATCCATCCGAGCGACGCAGTAAAAGGATGAAGGCAGAGGTGTCAATGGCTTGAGAGGATGGGTGGACTGAGATAATCTTGGGTGAACGTGTTGGCATATGCTCTTTAAGAGAAGTAACGTTGAAAGTCCCAATTGCAGGGGAGCGTGCATTTAGCGTTGGGTGAGTGCAGTTGACGCAAGAGAGGTGTTCAAGGATAAGTAAGTACGTCATCAAACTGTAGCCTGATGACCGAAATAACAACCATATTGGTTATAACCGCTCTCTCCTTACTTTCCTTTGGATAGCAGGACGGAATGAACGAATTAGCGGATGTAAAGCAATTATATCCGTCATCTGTTTGAAATTTAAGTCATGTAACTCTCGAAACATACACTACTTTTACTAATCGATCTCAGATCGATCTGACCGGAAGAGCTCGGTATGGTAAACGCAACGGGCTAATGGGATCGATCTGAGAAGCGGGCTGACTCGGCCCGCTTTCTCGGCCAGTCTGATATTTTAGAACGATCTGAACCAGCGGGTTTGTGGCACTCCTCGTCATTTTTTCGGTTGTCATGGGGAAACAAAACATGCCGTTATTATTCAAGATGTGCGATGTAACCAGTTGTAATAAGAGTGCAGTCATGGTGAGTGTATTCACGTTGATGATATAGTAGCACATCGCAATTATATCTCTAATTGGGAAATTTTGTTCACTCGTAATGCGACTGAAAATTTCGAACTCTGCACTTGTTTAGAAACCGGGTCAATCGTGCTTCAACTGATAGATTGGATTGCTCATTATCGAAATTTTCAGTCCGTGTTGGTCAACCAGGCAATCTGAGTCGGCTCGCCTGGAATTTTCTGGTCGGTCTGAGTTCATATCGATCTGAGATCGATTGGTTAACTTAGTGATGTATAGGCTGCTTTCTGTTATGGATTCTATTCGATTTTACCAAAGATTTTTACCAGGAATGCGGGACATTAATACTTTAAATGTACGACCAATAAATGTTGGGAGAATTTATGTTTAAAAAGTAAGGGCACGCTGATTTTTAGCAAGTTATTGACGGAAAACATTGGGAAATTGAAAAATTATTGCGTCAGCTTGTAACTGCGAAAGAAAAATTGGCGGTCAGGCCACGCCCACGTTATAGCTTGTAGCATTGGCTACCATAGCAAGCGGCCTTCCCATCTACATCAACGGGTAGCAAAGAGAAAATTATTGAGCGGAGTCAAGTTTATAGTTCCATCTCCTAGAATCATACTTTTATGAGTCGCTAATCCTAAAGGGCTGAAGGCGTGACTGGCATATAGGCAAAAAGTTTGTTGCGAAATAAATTTGCGACACGTGAACAGTTTAAACTAACGATAAGAGAGCTTTAAGTGTTACTTAACTTAAACTTAAAGAACTTAACTTAAAGAACTTAATGGTTCGGTTAAAAGCATAAAGGGTGCATTCATACTTGCCGCGTGGCGATTGAGTCATCATCCAGGAGACGCCCACAAGTTTGGAATCTCTCAATAACACTTTCAAGGCCTTCCACACAACTTAACGAGTAGGACTGTCCTGCTCATCGCCCACTTTAGAAATCACGGGAATATTTTTCTGAAGGTCTACGGTAACCGGTAGCTTTCATGACGAGCTTTGGATCTTTCGCATTACATGTTCAAATGCTTTCCTAGCTCATCCTCATTGTTCTAAAATTACATTTCCTCATGTCTGTCATCGTAAAGCCTTCGCTTCTCTCGAGATTCCGCTGGAGAAAACTTTCGTAACGCATTTCTCTGGAGATTTCTTGCGCCACGATTTGTTTGCTCGCAACCGATGACTTCACTCTTGACTTGTAAGGTAAAAATTGGATTTCCTGTTGAACAAATTTCCTAAACAGATACGATACTCGGCCAATAGGATGTGAGCAAGATAAGGGCCCAGAGTTCTTGCAGTATGGGATATGTAAGGAGGAATTTTCATTCTAGGCATCGCCAATAACCTACATTGATATATATATTTTAGAGCAGGATTTCTACTACCGAATAGCGTAAAAATATTACTGGGTCATTGGTTATTAAATAAAGACATGTTGGTTTATAAATTATAAAGTTTTACGCTGAAATGCACTGTCTTAATGGCAGTGCGACGGAATCCTTTCACATAACCTTAGAAAATCCAATTTTTTGCCCAAATATATTGTTCAAACACTTGAACAACATGGACTATAAATTGAGGCACCAAATATAGCTTAGGTTATCTTAATATAACACGTGTGTTCAAGTTAAAATAACAGAATTTCGGTTTTCGTCGGAGCACGTAGGCGACATATTGTGATGAATACTGCTACGTTGCCAAGGGAAACTTCAGCTGTTCACCTTGTTTATCAAAATTATTAGTGAACAACTTCAAGATTGGGCATTAAATATTGATGTTAAAAGTTTAAACCCGTAAGATAATTAAACTTTTCCCTCAATTCGTTAAAAAAAAAATCATGATATTAAATCCTTCAGAAAAGCAATGGAGGCTGGAGTCAGTGTAATTATTGGGTTTCGTTACGAGGTAAAAGCATCGGTTTAACCCTTTGTCCCATATGATTTCACCCGAAGTAGTATTTACTTGAAATTTAAAAAAGGAAGTAAGCAAACCTATGTTTAAATTTACTTTTTATAGCAAATTATGAATGCATTAAAATGGAATCGAATTTCCGAAAAAATCAATTGAGTGAAATGATGAGATGAAACAAGCAAGGAACGACAAGCAAGCAACGAAGCAGATCGTTTGCGAGTTACTCAATTTCGTGCATCAGAATCATATCAAAGAGACTTTATAATTATAGTTTGTGTTAAAAGGCACGAAATTTATTTGTACGTAGAATAAGATTTAGCGCAGTGGTCTCTTTGTTTGCTTTTTATTTTCATTCTTGCATTTGATTTTCGTATGCGCTTTGCTTTTTCCTAAAATTGGATTTTTAAGCTCGAAAATCTGAAATTTTTGCACTGCTTCAACAATATTTTATTTACTTGGAAACCGCAGGATAGGCATTGCAAAGCATGTAATATATGTGGACCCCAGAAGTCAAGGGGTCTAAGTGACATTTTTGAAAAAATAAGTTGGGTACAGGAATGGAATGTGAAAATATTAATCTTTCAGGTGGTGAAGGAATCCAAGTGATTTTCTTGATATGTGCTGCTATCTAGGGTAATGCCTCTTAACCACTTAGTGAGTTGTACCAAACATTTTCAACTTTGACTTAAGTTTTCTCTAAACAATGGTTTTGTTACTTAGACCCCTTGACTTCTGGGGTCCTCATATATAATTATGTTTATAGACCGATCCATATAAATTATCCAACGGTTTTCCAATGCAAAAAACAGTACCTGTAAAATGACACAAAATTCCCCTGGTTTGCAAATTAGAAAAAAAAATTGCGCACGTATTTATAATACAATACGTGGCTGATGAGTAAGAGGATTCAAAAAAACGTAATAGACACTAAAATATACACAGCGGTGAGTGAGGAGTATATTCGTGGCACATTGGCTAAATTAATTTATTTTAATGTCCCTGGTGATTTGTGACAACAATTATATATGTATTCAGTTTACTGAGGATTCCCACCTATCTCATGAATTAATGCATAATTGTCTTACTTTTTTAATTATTTTATGTATTGGTATTACGGATATAATTAAAAATCATTTGATGAAGAAAGTAATGATTTAATTGTGTCGTTGGCGCCGGGGGGGCATTCTGGCACGCCAGAATGAAAGTGGCGGGCTCGAATTCGGCCCCGTCAATTCTTTCACCAAAGACACGCTTTTATTGTTTTATTAAATTATTAATTCATGGAGGAGCCTATTTCCAATGGAAAAGTTATTATCGTTATGATGAATGCAAAGGTTACTTTTTCAAATAACTATGATATAGAGTTTTTTTGGCATAATGAGTAATGAAGTTGAAAAGATTTCGTACTGTCTACTAATTTTTATTTCACCTCTTGCTACACGTGTTTCGACTGACTAGCAGTCATCATCAGGCAAGACTGATTCGACTGACTAGCAGTCATCATCAGTCTTGCCTGATGATGACTGCTAGTCAGTCGAAACACGTGTAGCAAGAGGTGAAATAAAAATTAGTAGACAGTACGAAATCTTTTCAGCTTCATTACTCATTATGCTGCTCTACGATATCTCGCCTGAGAAAGTGGAGTTTTTTGGCATATTTATCATCATAGTACATGCATTTTCGTAATTTTATGCTAATGTTCATTAAAGAAATAATCAAATAAAATATTTTATCAAGAGAAAAAGATGAATTGCGAGAGGCCAAATAATAATGGAGACATTCCATAGAGAGGAAATGAGCGTTGCCAAATGAATGCCAAAATTAATTTGGGAGCCTAGCCCGACGTCACAACTCAGGAATAAGAAGACTTTAAGAACTGTCACATGATATCCTGTGTGATCTTTTATTTTCCACCGGACTCAACAAGGTTTTGAGTCACACTTATCCCAAGGATTATAATTGTTATGAATGTCCACAGACTTATTGCGTAGTAGCAACCCTTATACGATTTTCCTACCGTCTGCCCGAAGAAAATCAAGATTTTTCTGCTAGATAAAATGTCGGTTGCAAGAACGTTTAGTTATGGAATCAATAGCAATGAGATCCATGAAGTTATGGACCTGATAAAAATATTCGGGTAGCTGGAACAACTCTTATCATTTTCATAAGTTATCAACCAGTAGTTAATTGCTTCGAATGTTTGATCTGATATTCCTTTGCTGAATAACATTTTAGGGGTTTATTCTATGTATAATTGCTAAAGCACATTAGAATAATTCAGTCACGGTAAAAAAAACTGACCATTTGTCTTGAAACAAATATTTCATCAAGTAATTAATAATCCAAGCGGCTCATCTTGTTTCCGACATCTTGGCTAATTACGAAGCTCATAACACTCTTCCATAGGTTATGAAGCCATTTATGAAACCAATAAATTTACCGAATGTTCTTGCAACGCTTACTGAAAGGTTTCCATGGGTTATAGGTCCCCTAACCCTATGGAATACGTATGTGTCGTTCCTGTAACTGTCCATTAGAGGAAAAGGCTGGATTTCGAAGTTGGCAATCGAAAAATTGAGGAACGTTTTCTTTCAATATCATACAACTCGCCATCATTTAAAGCGCTAAGAGTTCTCCTTATCATCTACAAAACTGTGAAGAAAGTTGCACTGCGCTTTATTCTACCGAAAAAACATCGAATCCTACAAAGGTGACGTAATATGGTAAACATGAAATAAAACACACATAAGGGGTTGCTATGTACGTATTAGAAAGGAGAGATTGTTGTGTGTGGTTTTCTGATGCTGTACGAGAGACTTTATGAGAAGTTTCTCAGTATTTTCCAGTTGAAACTAAATGGAAACAGTATTGAGCGGAAAATAAGTGCAAAGTGTTACGAATACATTCCCGTTGTTTAAGGTATGATGATGATGTAAAGATATTCATGAACGTGAACCAACTCCAGGACTGCACCCTTCTACAGAAGGACATTGATAATTTATTTCAATGGGGTAAAAGGAACCACTTAACATTAAATGCTAATAAGTGTTATAAGATGACATATACAAGGAAGAAAAGACCCAATGATTATTGTTATACTATGGGTGGAGCCATGTTAAAGAAAGAAAGTGTTATAAGACCACATATACAAGGAAGAAAAGACCCTATGATTATTGTTATACTATGGGAGGAGCCATGTTAAAAAAAGAAAGTAAGTGTAAAGACTTGGGAATAACTTTTGATGAAAAATTTACCTTCATACCTCACATTGAAAATTTAGTGACATCTGTATATCGGACATTGGGTTTCATTATAAGAAGTACAACTGCTTTTCAGAATAGTAAAGCAATGGTAATGTTACATAACTCTTTAATTAGGTCTCAACTCGAATATGGAGCTATTGTGTGGGCACCATTTGCAAAGAAATATATAGACTTGTTGGAACGGATACAAATACAATTTATTAGAATTATTTTCTACAGGGAATATAAAGTGTACCCGATGTACAAAAATTATATATCTTATAAAAACCTGCTGAATTTTTATGGACTTGTTACACTCTCTGCAAGAAGGAAGGGCATAGGTTATAAGTCCTTATATGAAATAATAAAGTATGGTAAAGACAGGGCTATCCTCCATAAATTAAATTTTTACGTCCCACAATTTAACCAAAGGCACCAGCAAATCATCTTTATTCCATTTGTTAAATCCAGATATTGTTGTAACAGACCACTTATAAGAATGTGTAAGGAATACAACACTGTATGTGACCAGTTAGATTTATCGTGGGATAAAAATGTATTTACCTCCCAGATAAACTTCATAATGAAGAAACTTGCGTTACAATGACCTGCGAATTATGAATTGCTTGTATGTGAATTTAATATTTTGAGAATTGGAAGAATTATTGTAGTAGTTGGGAAACAAGTGTGTATTTTTATATTTTTGTAATGCTTTTTTAATAATTCTTTTGTAAACATTTTGTAATGCAGTAAGTTTTGGAAATAATTATTGTAATTGGTAATCAATGTATTGTAAAAGTGTTTTCCCTTGGGTTATTGGGAAAACATAAAAAAATAAATAAATAATTTAATTCAATCGCTTCGACACGATAAAGGGAGTCCGAATACCGTGCTTTCTTGAGTAGTTGCAAAATTATTTCCAACCGGTGAGAAAAATATTCCGATTTCACGAGAAAACCGATAACTTGAGTAAGTTAGAAATCAGCCTCAATGAGCCCAATTCTGGACTTTATTACATTTTCTGGAGACTCTAAGCTTGAAATGGTCTTAGAAGAAAAACAAACTGTTTTGGTACTGATTTTTTTTCCATGTTCATCCCCGCGGAAAGCTTCTGTCATTGCTTTCCTTTTTCTTTCGTTCCTCGGGACATTAAACAAAACCATATCCGACGCATTCATCTACGTATTATTGCTCAGAGTAACAATACACCATTAATAATTCTTTGTCCGATGAGCCATATTGTCCACGGAAAACGTCTCACAGCATGCTGATGCCTATAGTATGTCCACGTAGAGTTCGAACAGAGTCATGACGTCGCAACATGGCGACAGTATGTTTTTCGCGCAAAGTTTTAGCGGGAAACTTCTATCTTGGTTTGTGAGCTTAAGAATGAAAATTGGATCGTAATACATGCATGAAAGTTGTACGTAAGTTAAGTCAATTAAATTGAAATTGATTATTTTAAATTGAAAGTGCTCACAATGGATGGGTGTCAAGAATGCCTATTAAGAATATTGTTAATCAATAGGATTTTTCATCATGCTCATTGTTGACGTTCGTAACGAGTGTCAGTCACTTTCTTTAGCGATTTACCATAAAAGATTATTTTGGATGGTAATACATTCTAGAAGTTAGTCGAATTTCAATTTCATTCAATTTTTTTAATAAGCTCCAGGCAAGCCGCCTTAACCCTTTGAGTGCCACCAATTATTTGGTGGGTACTCCCAGAAGTGCCATGGGTATTTTGATATATTTGTAGGCCTTTATTCATAAAATTATTATTTGCTTATTACGGCAAATTAATTATTGTTTTTTACTATTTTTACAAGATCATTCCTGTATTTGAAAGTGAATATTTTTTCCTAATGAATGTGAAAAAAATAAATTTTTTGTAATGACTCATTGTTTTAACTTGTCTCCTCATAGACAACGATATATCGTCGCGTGGCACTCAAAGGGTTAAAGACCGGCTGCCTTGAGAAGTAGACCATCGCTGCGCACGGTTTAGGGCCGACAACTCTTTAAGATATGTGTGAAATAATATCCACTAAGTCAACACATCCTTTGTTTACCTCATCGTATAACTCAGCTATCAACATATCACGTTGCCGGTAGGACATTCTCCATATTTAAAGGATACAATTTCGTACATTCATACACGGACATAATACAAGGACATTTTACAATTAATTGGCGTATTTACTAAACATTTTTCCGCGTCGCAACGGAGGTTAATGGCGCCAGGTTCCTCCTATATAAGGAAATTCCGAGCGTCTTGGAATAGAGATAATCCCAGTTCTACTAACAAAAAACCTACTCCGGAAATGTCCTCATTTATCTAATCCAGAAAATGGTATTTCTCAGTAAACAAAGGGCCTCGACTTCCTGTATTCGTGGCACTCACCCGTAAATATTGTGCAATGCACTCAAGATTTTTCACCTGTTTTCAGAATAGTAGATTTCCTAATCTCATAGCGCCTCCATGATAAGGCATCGCGTCGTATTATGGACAACAGCATGTATTAATTGATTTACGTCATCCAGCAATGATTTCTTAGAGTCTATCAATGCACGCAGATGATTATATTGCGATAATTTCTTAATTATTTCTCCATCCTAGGACTATCGGATTTCAACCTACACTAATATGTTCCATTTGATAACAATAATCTTTATACAACATTATTTCGAGCTTCACCAGTTTATCTGAGTCCAATTATGTTATTGAAATTAAATCTACTTCACGATCGCGTGGAGTTCTGAAATCTTATACATAGACCAATTTCGAATGACAATACATTAATCATCTTAAATAATGGCGGTACTTAATTAAATACGCGTGTCACACAATGTTTCCTTGTGTAGGATCTGTTTCTATGCGTCAAATCTAGTAATCACAATTTAACAAACTCCCCAAAAGAGCTCTGTACTTTTTGTCCGTTGACCCATTTCCGATGACAATACAGTAATCATTCAACATCGAATCTGATGAATTAACTGCGCATTTATATTCGATAGATGATATAGTCTGTAATAATCGGAGCACTTATGATCCACGTGGGAATCGCTCTCCCCGTTTGTTCCTATCGTTCACGGACTGATCCGTTCTTAGATCCGCTCATTCATTCAAACAATGTTGTAATGATGCAAACACTCCCGCTAACAAAGAAATGATTACCATTGCGAGGTGAAATGAAAAAAAAATCTTTTTCCATGATAATTTAGTTTTTAGCTGTCCTCATTCTTTTTAATCCCACACCCATGTAAGGAAGAACTCTATGAATGACAATTTATGATAAAAAATAAACAAATAAATGAGAAACGGTGCGTTTATACATGCATAAATAAAAGTAATTTGCGTTATTAACCCAGCAACGGCGAGTTCATAACCATGACATGCTGCATAATATATAAGATATATATGTCAAACCTCAGTTACAGACATAGGTTTCTGTATCATCTGAAACAAATTAGGACCTCGGAGATAATCCTGTCTTAAATGGACCAATTCGGATACTCGGACAAAGTTTCCGTCTGTAACTACGTCTCACAGTCTGAAATTACGCCTCAGAGTCTTGTCAGACTTTTGATAACTCGTAAACAAAGAACGATAACTCCTATCTTTTTCTCCAGCTGTGTCAATCGGCTTAACCTTTATATGTGCTCATACTTTTAACTAAAGTCGCGCTTAATAAGCGCCACATCAGACACCTCTCGAAGTAAACACATTTGAAGACGCATTATCAAAATTTTACGATATTATACTCGGTTTTGATAAAGAAATTCCTAAACGCCCCCACACAAATGAAAGACGCACATTTAGAGCCTTTGACTTTAATACATATCTAGTCGGATTGGTGAGATGCATTCCGATCGATATCGTTATCATCCGATTAATTTATTGTTTGGAATTGTTGCATTCCGTCCTGATCGGATAAAATAGAGAGAACAGGCTGTACGAATGTAGTGCCAGGATGTGATGCCATTGATTCAACGTACGCAGCATGAAACTATGTTATCACAAAAAATTAACACTTTTTATTTGACTCACGGACAAAAAATAGCACAGAACCTTTTGCTGATGGTTACGGTCAGACTAAATGAAATGGATTCACGACAATAAGGCCGTAGCAAGTTAAATAAATCCAGTTTTTTTTGGGAAGGTATATTTTTTAAGTTAATGAGGGGCAAACATAATTATCAGACGACATGCAATGTGAGGTACGACCTACAGGGTTATTGTAGAGGCAGGGCCATCGGTGGATACGAGATGCGAAAGGCAAAAAAGGTTTCGAAGCGCTCCTCTGGTAGGAAATTCAATGAAATACCTTGTGTTCGAAGACAGGCCTGATGCTGTCAAACCGGCTGGTTCTTGAGTTAACTCCTCTCGGCTTGCAGCGAAGTAAAGACCTTGGATTATGACACAAGCTTCCTCCGGCACTATAATAGTCCTTGTAGGAGTGTACCGCGACTGAACTCGAGCTAGTTAAGTGTGCAACTCGTATTCAGGAAGGAATTCAGAAGACTATAAAGGTCCTTTTATCAACGGTTTCGAGAACTGTTTAGAATTTCTTTCTTATTTTTTTTGGTGTAGCCCTGAGCGCCTGGGCGCTCTCGGCTGTTTTTGAACTTGCGAGTTGAGTTCTTCGTAAGACTTCTCACGAACGACTGACGTACTGACACTCTGTCTCGAGCCTTTCATCCCTGCGTCCTTGCGTCACTGCTTTATCGCTGCCCTCCCTCCTCTTCCCATTCCCAGGGCTTCCCCCACCATTGTGAGCAGTGAGCACTACCACGCCATGTGAGCAGTCTCTAAACTAAAACTGCAAGGGGTGTTACGTCAGACACGGTACGAGACCCTATGCAGCGCTTAAATCCTAAATGAAATGGAAAACATGATGGATTTTATAAAAAAACTGCTTGCACCCATATTGGGCTACATACATTTAAGTAATTACTCCCAATGAGACATTAAACTAGTTTGTTGATTGGTCTACAGCTAATTAGTTGATTTGATTCTTAATTAGCTACAGAGTGACGACAGTACGTCTTGCATTTTCCTGTGAAACTCTTCATCAATGCACATGAAGTATATAAGCGAAATTCCACAGAGGAAACATCATTTGCCTTGACCGGGATTCGAACACGGACCCCTCGATTTCCAGCAGAGCGCTTTAGCCATGTTTAGGTAGTTTGAGCGAGATAGTTTCCTAGTCATAATGGAGACAATATTTTCATTATAAACATTAATATAAACTCTGCAGCTGTAAGAAGAATAAATCAAATACTACATTATTAATGGTGCAATACTGTACTTGTATATGGCTGAAATCCTAAGTAATTAACCCTCTACAGACAGAGTTATGAAACATCAGCGTTAAAAAAATACTGCTACTATATAATTTTTTTTAAAATTACCTTTTAAGCAGTTTTGATTTCATTGCAATTTATTTGAGAATAAAATTTATTTTGAAAAGTGACGTATTTGTATCGTATATATTTAATTTAAAATGATACCTCGCATGATAATACTTAAACAAGGTATTCTTCAACATTACCTTCATAATGTACCTTTTTTTAAAATTCCCAATTTTTTCTTCATATGACAGTTGAAACTATTAATGTCAGAGCTCCACCAGGCACGCCATATCCAGTGAATAACGTCACATATTCATCTATTCCAATTGTTCGACAAACCGCCGAAAGAGACGCAACTTTCCACACACTTAATTAGGATACGGCGCAGTGCATGTTCGTGATAATTAAATCCCTGCCACACACCCTAGAGATGGCCTGCAGGGTATTATGTAAGTGTAGATGAGGCTCAATTTTTTTAAATATACGGAAATTATTTTTTCCGGTAAATAACGTAATTTTACGCAAAAATAATACTTGTTGAAAATAATATGCGCTTTGAGGGAACGTGGAGAAACAGTCCATCATCGAGAACTAGGTGGATGACGTCATGGAACGGTATCGCATTCAGTAATACTACGACGACCTTGCTACGACGCGTTGTACAGCTCGATCGTTGAGGTAGACTCTGAGGGCGCTTGCTATTGTGGCCAACGCCAGAAGCTGAAATGTGGGCGTGCCCTGAATAGGGTAAACTTTGCTTTTCCACAATGAATTTAATGACTTACGACCATAGTTTCGACAATAAACGTCATCATCAGGTCCGTTGAATTCATTGTTGAAAAACAAAGTTTACCCTGCGTATTTCCACAGAGAAAAAAGCATCCGCCTTGATCGGGATTCGAACACGGAACCCTCGATTTCCAGCCGAGTGCTTTAGCCAGTTAAGCTACCGAGGAGTCCTGTCAAGGCGGTCAAGGCGGATAATTTTTTCTCCGTGGAAATTCGCACATTTGTGCATTGCGGGTGGCTCCGTAAAAGTGGAACTCCGCGGCTAGTCCCGGATAGCTTAAAATTTTTCAAAGTTTACCCTATTCATTAAAAGAATAAAAGATTTAATTTTAATTTTCAAGTCTAATTTTCAATCTACAGTCTGGAAGCGACTCCCATCTCAGTTGTTGCAAGAGGTCAGTAGCACCACGAGACTTTCATAACGGCCTTTCACGTATCTTACTGATCGTCTCTGCACGCGTTCTAACACTGTTTTTAAGCCTACCTCATGTGGATCCCAAACACTGGCAGCGTATTCCAAGTGGGGTCTAACACTGATTTCTCTAACTTTATCGTCATTTCATGTGGGGGCTAACAAAGGAGAAGTAACTGATTTCTCTAACTTTATCGTCGCACTTTCCAAGTACGGCACGATACCAAAGGGGAATAACATATTCATAAACGGCACCAAAGGGAGATAAGTCCATTTGCGCAATCAGCAATAATGAATGGATCTGTTGCGCATCTCATGTCCGGGAAACATGAGCATAAATTGGAGCACTGTCGCGGTACGTCCATGATTTATTTCCTAAATAAATATGCGACATAGGAATGATTAAAAAAAAGCATTCCATTACTCATAAAATTCGTGGAGAATCCGCGTCCGAGAGCCACGTTTATGCTGGATTATCTTTCGTTACAAGAATAGGCTCCCCTATTGTACGTACGTAAAGGAGCCATCTACTTTCTTCTCTTATCTACGGTGTTGACAAAGTAGAGTATGCACGTGGTGCTCTTGCGTAAACAGCACCTAATCTGTGACGTCATCGTATGCCAGAAGTAATTTGTGACGCCAATACCCCCGACCCCTAGGCCATCACATATCCCTCGCTTGCTGAGATTGCGGAAGTGGTTGAATTATAGGGGAATAACTTGCCACGAAATGATACGCATTCGAATTCTAATTCCGTTTTTACATTCACGACATTATTTACTCAGTGATATACCTATCAGTGCGCTTTTGAACACAGCATTTAACACGGATAATCTCAGGTTTACTCTGCTAAAGAAATGTTTGAAGGAAACGCGCACATAAACAAACAAACAAATGAAAATGCGCATGAAACAAATGATTTGGTGTTCGTACTCGGTGAATCACCCGGAAATAATATTTATCACTGATGTCTAAATTCGGATTACTGAGACACTGGTGAAAGGAGGACTTCTTCCAGGAAATCAAATAACAGACAGATGAAGTCAACTCTGAATCTAAGTTTTCGGATTGTTAGCAAATGAATCCAATGCCAGGGTACAGTCTAAATAGATAGTCATCTAGGCTAGCCGAAAAATGGAAATCAGTAGGCTGTAAGGACGCAAGTCAAAATAAGTATTGTCCTTGAAGAGTATGATAATGAGAGTGATATTTACAATCACAGTGTACGAGCGCTGTCCAAAAAATAACGGGAATTTTCGTAACATAATTATATTAGGGTACTTATAATTTATTGGTCCTTAAAAGTAATCTTCTTATCTGGAGATAAACTCTTTCCAAGGCTGTACCCACTTCACCATACAGTCCTGGAGTGCTTCTTAGGGTTTTGCATCCCTTTCCCGTGGCAAATTCTCTTTAATGTCGTCAATGGCATCTAAACGACATCTTTGAAGCACTGATTTTGATTAAGAAAATTTAAAAAAGTCACATGGAGGTAGGCCAGGTTGAGACAGGAAAGTCATTTGATTTTTGCGCAAAACCCAGGAATTTACCAGGATTAGTAGCGGGCACGATGTCGTGGTCGAGAACGGTCGTTCTACTCGGCTGCCATCAAACGAGGAACAAAGGAACAAACTTTGCTGTTACTCGATGGTATTTTTATATCAAATAATAATATATCAAATAAAATGGTATTTTTATATAAAATATATATGCCATTTTCAAGAAAAAATGTTTTTAAAAGGTGGAAGGTTTCGGAAAATTGATTGTCTGTAAATTATGTGCATTTTGCCCCCTCAAAATTTCGAATTATTTGCTTATTACGGCGAAAATCGAAACCATGATGAGGTAATTCCATGTAAATGGCGCAGAGTCGGCTACAAGGGCTATATATTTATTGATATACTAGCTGAAGAAAACCCGCTACGCTGGGGTTATTCTTGGTACATCTGTGCGGTTTTCTCTGTATAATATAGAAGACGTGCCTTAAAAGACCAGTCTTTTTCTGTTTCTCCCTTTTTATTTTTTTTCGGTGTACATAAATATCTTACATGATAAGTAATTTCATCAAAATACATTCTTATAGGCACAATAAATTATATATCTTGTTGTCCGTCGCATGCAAAAAAAGATTCACTATTCATTTTACGCTATCAACTTTTCACTTCCTACTTTTCAATTTTCACGTTTTACTTTTATCCGTGTCAGAGGCCATTCCTACCACCCACACATCATGGTTCTTTAACAATCCAGAATATTCTCGATCCTACCGGTCCAATTCATTATAGTGTATACATTCGAGAACATTCTCGTCCATTCTCACTCATATCCTTCCAGTACGTTCGAGAACTTTCTAGTGCTTTCGAGGACAATCTCTCTCGGTTCCTTCCGGTCCAGTTCATTCTAGTATTTTGGAAAACATTCTAGAACATTCTCGCTCCGATCCCTCCAGAACATTCGAGAACTTTCTAGCATATTCGAGGACATTCTAGAGCATTCTCTTTCGGTTCCTTCCGGTCCAGTTCATTCTAATACATTCGAGAACACTCTAGAACATTCTTACACAGATCCTTCCAGGCCATTCGAGAAATTTCTAGTACATTCGAGGACATTCTACAACATTGTCACTCACTACGTTTACCAATCGAACTCAGATCGATTTGGCCAGTTCAGCTCGGTATGGTAAACACAATGGGCCTGTGGGATCGATATGAGAAGCGAGCTAACTCGGTCTGCTTTCGCTGCTAGTCTGAGATTTCAAATCGATATGAACCGACTCAAATCGATATTTCAATCGATTTCGCATTGGTAGACCAGGCAATCCGCGTCGGCTGGCTTAGCTTTTTTTCAGATCGGTCCGAGATCCTATCGATCTGAGATCGATTGGTGAACGTCGTGACTCGGTTCCTTCCGGTCCAGTTCATTCTAGTACATTCGAGAACATTCTACTGTCCATTGAAAAAGTCGAGTCTGTTGAGTTTTGGACGCTGTATCTTCAAGTAGGGTCAACTGATTTTAACGAAATAAAATGCGTATGATCATTGATCATTGAATACTGATCAATGATCATTTCTACGTTTACTGATCTGTATACTATCCTTATCATTTTTCCTGCGTACTATAAGAGAGAACAATAGGCAGCGTAGCAAAGGGATAGATAAGTGAAATATAGTTAGAGTAGTCTGTAGTGCATGATGCATGTAATAAAAACCAATAATCCCTTTCTCATTATGTAGATACTAACCATCTAGCTGCACGTGACCCTATTTTCTAGCATATGTCCCTTAAATCTTAAATATCCTACTTGCATGGCAATAGTGCACGTTTGGTGATCTTCACCCCCTGCCACACACCCTCGTGGTGGCTCGCAGGGTATTACCTAGACGTAGACGTACTATGATGTTCTCACCCGAGAGGTACCGAACTTAACAGCATACATATTAGTACCAAAGGGTCAATTTGATCACAAAGAATAACCTCATTTAGAATATGCCGCTAGTATATGGGATCCGTACGAGGAAGGTATGATAAAAGAATTAGAGCGCGTGCAAAGGAGATCCGCTAGGTTTGTTAAAGGCCGTTATGATAATTGTATAAGTGTTACGAGCTTAATAGAAGAACTAGGATGGGAATTACTAACAGAACGCAGGTTAAAATTTAGGTTAAATCTTTTAAATAAATTCGAAACCGATTTGTTCACAGATGACGTTAGATATATATTAAGAACCCCTGCGTATTAAGCTAGGTTTGATCAGATTAACAAGATTAGAGAGATAGATTGTCGTACCGATAGATTTAAAATTTCATTTTTTCTGCGTACTATAAGAGAGAACAATAGGCAGCGTAGCAAAGGGATAGGTAGGTGAAATATAGTTAGAGTAGTCTGTAGTGCATGATACATGTAATAACAACCAATAATCCCTTCCTTATTATGTAGATACTAACCATCTAGCTGCATGTGATCCTATTTCCTAGCATATGTCCCTTAAATCTTAAATATCCTACTTGCATGTCAATAGTGCATATTTGGTGATCTTCACCCCCTGCCACACACCCTCGTGGTGGCTCGCAGGGTATTACGTAGATGTAGATGTATCTACACTTATACGAGATTTATTTTGAAAAAAGGCCCTGTTTTCGGCGCTCAAAACCCGATGGCCCGATTTTATGTTATTGCCATTCTCTTCATATTTTTTGTAGGGATAAAAGATTTTGATTTAAGTTAGCCGAACATTTTTTTAACATACCGAAGGAAAAACATTTTCTAAGATGAGTTTAATACGAGCTGTCGTAAAAGTTTTAAACCTAGGCTAATTCCGAAACTAACGAGGAGATAGAGGTTTGAGTTATACCGCTGTAACCGCAATGATCCCACATTTATAAATATGTACTTAACCATTAATCAAATATCCTGTTGTACACTCTCACTCCGAACTTTCTAGTGCATTCGAGAACATTCTAGTGCATTCTCACTCATTTTAATAGATTCAATGATGAATTCGACCACATCAACCACTATAGTGGAATGTGCGAATTTCCACAGAGAAAAAATCATCCGCCTTGACCGGGATTCGAACTCGGATCCCTCGATTTCCGGCCGAGTGCTTTGGCCAGTTAAGCTACCGAGGCGTCCTCTTCCTCTGTGGATTTTTGTGACCTTTACGGGACTAGATGTTCTCGACTGCCGGACATACAATGTAACAATCAGTCGCTACTGAGCGCTTAGCGCCACTGCCCACGAGGAAAGATCGTACTTTTAACACAGAGAGGCGTTCACTCTTATTTTTGACAAATTTTAAGCTATCCGGGACTAGCCACGGAGCTCCACTTTTACGGAGTCACCCGCAATGCACAAATGTGCGAATTTCCACAGAGAAAAAAAACTATAGTGGAAGACTCGAGGCTACAACCACACACAAACACCAGTGGTCTGCGGTGGGCAGTTGCGGTTGCAAGGTGAAACACACGGACATGCATGCAATAAATAGACGTAAAGAATAAGTAAAGCGGTAAAGTGGATGGAAACACATAAAAGAGCGATCAAAATGGTGGTGCGTGAAGATAGAAAGATGGCCGATTCCAAGCGGTAGAAATTCGACTGAACCGGGAAGCGAACCACGGGCCTTCTGATGTCGCGTCGGGTGCTCAGACCTCCGAGCTACCCAGTCTGCTAAGAAAACCAACGAAGTTAGCATTTTTTGTGCTTTACTTATGGTTTTCAAAACTTAACGCATTCCGCCAGCAAAAACAGGAATTTTAAAACCAAGGGAAAATAAGTTGGAATTCAGTGTTTGCTTTGACACACACAGTAAGGCTGGTCGTCCACTGAAAGCGACGATGTGCGGCTATGCGCTCACGCGTCACTAGCATCAACAGGCGTCCACAAGACAAACGGCTCCGAGCGCCAGGGGTCGTACACTGCAGGCGACTTCGCACTGTGCAGTTTGTAATGAGCTGTCCGTTCGATCTGGTCGGTGTGTGTTTTAAAAGTGGATTAATGGCCAGTTGCAGGAACGACACATTTGTATTCCATAGATTTATGGGACCCATAAGCCATGGCAACCATTCAATAAGCGTTGCAGAAACATTCGATAAATTTATTGGTTTCGTAAATGGCTGCATAACTTATAGAATGGAGTTATGAGCTCCATAAGTACCCAAGATGGCGGAAGCGCGATGAACCGTTTGGAGTTTTAATTACTCGATAAAATAGTTGTTTTGAGACAAATGGCTGGTTTGTTTACTCCGACTGAATAATTATTATGTGCTTTAGCAATGATACATAGGATAAACCACTATACATTTTATCCAGTAAAGGAATATTATTTTAAACATTGGAATGAATTAACTGATGATTGATATGTTATGAAACTGGTAGGTGTGTTCATGCAACCCGAATATTTATACGAGGTCCATAACTCCATGGATATCATAGCTATTGATTCCATAACTTAATGTTCTTGCAACCGGCCATAAGAGGATATATATTTCTTGGAAAGCACCTAAACTTTGAAGAGTTGGATGGCTCAAAATATACGAGCCTGTTGGGTGAGGTCAAGTTTAGAACAGAGGAATTATTTGGGGGAATTCAAACGTCTGCGCAATAAATTCAAAGAAGACGCTGCTGAAGAATTGATGGAATCGTCTGTTTCCTCGTCCATTGCAATAAGCAGAACATGCAAATAGCAAACTCACGGCGAAGACTGGAGGTAGCGCAAAACTAACTACTTTGAGGCGGGTACAGGCGGCAGATCCCATCCTGTCGGGGTCCACACTGCACGCGCATGTCTGCTTGTAGCCGCCCGCTCAAAGTCACCTGCAGTGGACGAGAGATTACACCGTATTCATTTCCCTGGGATCTGCCGCGCATAACCGCCTGTTGACTCCCGTGTCGCGTGGGCATGTAGCCGCGCATTGTCGCGTCCAGTGGACGTCCAGCCTTAAGGAGATTAACGGTAACGGAATGAATGGCGTGCGAATAAGGGGTAGACCGAGAAAGTCAAGGGTGAATTAGGCAGTAGAGACTCTAAGAAGGAGAAATATTTGATGCCTTGATAGTGGGACGGCGTGTATGAAGCAATGCATGAGCGCAAGAGAAGTGAAAGCGGTTTGTAAAGGTAGGGCACTGTGGAGGAGTAATTAAAGGGGAGCCGCGGCTTTGTAGGGCTAATGGCAACAACTAAATCATTTGACAATGCCTACCCCGAGAGGCCATGGCGTACATCTACATCTACTTATTACCCTGCAAACCACCACGAGGGAGTCTGGCAGGCGGTGACTTATCACCAACATGAATTAGAGTGAAGAGATTAACTTCACCAACATTCACCACACTATGGGTATGCTGAAATGCTACAAATACCACATAAACTACTAAACAAATCCATAATGTAATGATGTAAACGTGACACAAGAGTCATGCAGGGAATATGCATAGTTTTAGCACTACTCGGCAGATTTAGAAACGTGCATTAGGGGACACATGAATAAATCAGATACACTACCTGTCAACTAACGTACTTCAAAATCTTAACGCAGCCATTATGGTCTCTTATCGATGGCGAGAAAAACGACAGTTTTATACCGTTCTATTCTACAATCTATTTCTCTTATATTATTCTCATGATTTGTCGACTGGATTGAAATGGCGATCCTAAGATAATAACTTATTTACGGAGTAATTCATTTTTGCAGTGGCTCATAAAAACATCGACCCACCCGTGTAAAAATACGCTAATAATGAAACAAACATAAGAAAAGAAATTCACGGAGATGACAGGCTGTAAAGTCGAGATGACAGGCTGCTAAGTCTGTCATTAGGTTTTCCAGGAACCGGGACAACAGGACTTGACATACATCCATTTGGTGAAAAACCCAAAACCCAAAAACACCGGCCAACGGGGCCGGCGCCATTTTCAGCGCCATGTTGACAATGCTATTTCTATCATCGGTGCTTCGAACCTTTCCTCCTCGTGCATATTCTCTCTGATTTTCTTCCAATCACCCACCTTTCCCTCCTCCCCGACCCTGTGTATCTATAGTGATTTTCGCCTGTAGAATCTTTACCTGCAGATGACGTTGAACGTCGAAAGCTGGGTGGCTTCATATAAAAATACGTGGAATACCAAAGTTACAAGTTATCATCATCACGTCTTATATACACTCTTGTGCTCACTGCTCGAGATCTTTCATCGGTATCATCTTATCCATAGGGTTATTAATAGGGATTTGTGCAAGAGGTTCTTTTTATTCATCTATCTCGAAGGTTCTCGCTCTGACCACTTCATTCACACTTTACCTTCCAAATGGGCTTCTTATCTCTTATCATCAAAGACGCTGAGTCTGTCATCATTCTTGTTTATTACCCATTCCACTGCGTCACGCTAGAAATCGGTCGGTGAATTGTACGTAAACAAAAGATAAAGAATTTAGTCATGATAAAATGCAAATATTGTTCCAAAATCATAGACTCATCAAACAAATTTAATCAGCTGAAAGTTGTACAAAACTCAGAGATTAAAAAATCGCATGAAACAAGGAAGAATATCAGGAATAGGCACTAATGTGTGTTCCGTAGCAAAATAGGATTGCTTGAATTAGAGTGTATGGAGGACTTTTACAATGCAGAGACTCTATTACGGCCCTATTTCCGATTTTGTTGGGTAAGGCATTTGTATCGGCTTCACGAGCCGGAAAATGTGAGTGCCAACAATTGCTTATATATTTTCAGAATACTCGAAATTTTTACTGAACTTATTCTACATCCCTGGAAAGAGTACTTTTTCACGGCGTCAATGAAAGTAAAATTTTTCTATCCGATATGTAGGACCATCGACTTTTTGAAGAAGTGATACAGCAGGCAGTGACAAAATATATGGGCAGAATAATCGATGTTTTCGGTGAATTTATTTTAAGTCAGTGAAATCAGTTATTTTTTTGCAGTATCAACGAAAATATCAATATGCTTCAACATCATCACCAATGATTTGAGAAGAGATGAAGATATTGTTTACGAGAATAGCAGCGAAAACAAAGAAATGTGTCTTACAGAAGGCGACCCTAGTACGCAGTTCACTTCGTAATACAACTGCGAACTTGATTTTCATTTGTCCCATACTCTGCGCAGTTCAAAACAGATATGGAGCAAGGTTGATGTGCGATTAGGTTAAAAAAACTTCGATAATGTATCCGCCATTGTTGTTTTTGGATTGATTATCAGTGACAACTGCATTCATGTATAATTTAAAGCTCTGAATTGCAACGGCCAGGAAAGCTAACGCTTTTAAAAACATTTTTGAACAAATTTGATGATTGTAAACTCAGTATTGTAGCTGCAGTTCGAGCGGCCCGGGGCCGAATTAGTGTCCACCAGAGTCCACTACATGTCACCACCTAAACTGTTGAGTTGCCGCTATGAGGAAAACTCTGATATCAACTTATCCTTGGATAATAGCTTCGGATAAAATTGGTAGTGCTTACAAGTTAAAAAAAAAACATTTGACTCCTTTTACATATAAATAAAAATAAAAATTAAAACTGTATATATATTGCCTTTTTAAATAGACAAAAAAATTACGATGCAATTGAAATAAATTACTTTTACTAGGAGACCTCGTTTGATGATACATGGACAGATTCCTCAAATGAAAATGATTCATTCTGAATACACGATGAAATTCTGAATACATGGCATTTATGGCCGGTTGCAAGAACATTTAGTTATAGAATATATAGTTACGAGATCCATAAAGTTATAGATCTTATTAATATATTCGGGTTGCAGCAACTCGTCTACTAGTTACATATCTTATTTACCAATGGTTAATACCTTTGAATATTTGATCTCATCCTCTACCACTGGATGAAATTTATGAAAGTTTAGCCCGTGAATAGTAACTAATGCCCATTATAACTAGTGAGTGAGAGTAAAAAATCTGGTCATTTGTCTCAAAACAACTGTTATATCAGGTAATTAAGTCTCCAAGTGGTTCATGGCGCATTCGCCATCTTGGCTACATATGAAACTCATAACTCCAAGCCATAAACCATGAAAACAATAAATTTATCGAATGTTTCTGCAACGGTTATTGAATGGTTGCCATAGCTTATGGGTCCCATGACCTTATAGAATACATATGCATTGTCCCTGCAACTGGCCATTAGCCGTGATAATCGTGAACTTACAGCGTGCCACCTACCGTAAAGTTTCAAAACCTTTAGCCTGCGCCAATCATTTCATTCATAAAAGATCGTAGGCTTTCCCGGCGAATAATATTAGTAAAATCTTCTCGGGTTTGGCACCGGGTAGGGCTATTAAAGGCCAACGTTTCGACGAGAAACTCTCTCATCGTCATCAGGGCTAAGGCTGATTCTCTTAGCCCTGATGCAATCAGTCCTAGCCTTGATAACAATGAGAGAGTATCTCGTCGAAACGTTGGCCTTTAATAGTCTTACCCGGTGACAAACCCGAGACGATTTTACATAGAGTTCATTAAACTTTGTGTACGCACGAAATTTTTGCTTTGAAGTGTTGCTATTAGCGCAAGTTTTAGCACTGGCAAGTCAGAGTTTTCCCAAGTGATTTCCCAAAATGAGATTATCGTACATATCCACAAATGAGTCGCGAAATTCCCTCTTTTCTCGGAGCAAGAACGCTTTGATTCGATTCATTGAAGTAAGGTGACTCATTCGTCATTTTTTTCCACGAACTGGGAGTAATATCTATATTTCGCCACGTCCGTGACGAATATTCGCCGTCTAATGGCCGGTTGCAAGAACATTTGCCATGGAATTAATGGTAATGAGATCCATAAAATTATAGATCTCATAAATATATTTGGGTTGCATGAATACATCTACTAATTACTTACTTACCGATGGTTAATAGCTTCAAATATTTGATTTAATCTTCCACCGCCGGATAAAATTTACGAAACTTTAGCCCATGAATAGCTGCTAATGTATATAATAATTAGTGAGTGGGAGTAAAAAATCTTGTAATTTGTCTCAAAACAACTGTTATATCAGGTGATTAAGTCTCCAAGCGATTCATTGCGCATCCGCCATCTTTGCTACTTAGGGAACTCATAACTCCATGCCATAAGTTATGAATCCAATAAATGTATCGAATGTTTCTGCAACGGTTATAAAATGATTGCCGTGGCTTATAGGTCCCATAACTTTATGGAATTCATATGTATCGTTCCTGCTACTGGCCACAATTAATGAAATTTAAAGACCTAAGTCTCGTATTAGCATTTACCAGTGCCAAGTACAATAGGTTATTCCGCTTTGGGATATTAATCCATTCCATTACGCCGACTGTATAGTTTGACTATATATTGTATAGATTTAGTAGAGTATAGGCTGTATAGAGTAGAGTATAGACTGTATATTGAGTAAATATCAAATAACAAATCCTATAATTCCAGAATTTACGGATTTATTACCGACAACGCAAAGTGGTGCAAAACCAATTTTGGAAAGCTAAAGTTCTATTTTCCGAATATTATTATTCCGAATTACATTGCGCCGCGACGCTGGAGCAGAAAAATCCTTGTGCTTGCCGAAAGATGCATTGCATATTCTTGTTTATATGCCGTAGTTGTACAAATATCGTAGTTTGACGACGAAAAGTATGACGAAAACGATGACGAAATTGCCCCATCATGCAATGACGTCGCCAATCGCATCAATGAATGCTAGATATATCTACCCAGCGGATCATGTTAAAGTGAAAGACCTTATCATTACGTGGAAAATTAGCCTATCTTACTATTTTTTAGCCCGCATTTGCTTTTTTTTTACTACCCACCCATGCGTCAGCACTGATTCGCATTTATCAGTTTGCAACACCAGGATATTGTACACTGGTCTGGTTAAACTCTCCATCTCTGCAGACGTTTCGATGAACGAATCGTCCATCATCATTAGGGCAGAGGAGGAAACACGAGTGGTCACCGTGAGGAACAGGCGAAGAAAACTTTGTATGGGCTATCTCAAGGGGAACTAGCCCTGATGACGGTGGACATTGAAACGTCGGCAGAGACGGAGAGTTTGACTCACGAAGAGTTATAGTTCTACACCATTCGATATTGTAAGTCTTACTATACAATATATGCTAAAATAAAGGTAGTCTAACGGATATTCCTAAAATGAATGTCCTCCCTTCAGTGCAATGCAAACAGTGTCTGCTTCCTGGATGACTGGCTGTTCTAAAGTTCCCACTAATCAGTATGGTCATATTGTCTCCCTTGACTTAGCTGACGAATTCGGCCTTACTGTCAACATATTGAATGCCGTACTGGCGCCACGGCAGCAGATAAGATACTGAAGAAGAGTGGTGAAAATACAGACAAACCTCCATTTTTAAATATTAATATATATTGACCAAATACTAGCGGTATTTTTTTATGCTTTATGTGCGGCTACTCATTCCAACGATATTTCCTTTTTTATAAGAGTTCTTTCTGATGCATATTTTGATAAAAATCTTTTCAGTGTGTATTTTATATGCTTTCTCCCTTATTAAAATAGATAAATGTATAACTCTCCGCAAAAATTTTGGAAAATGACAAAAAGATACATTCCACTGTCAGGGCGTTTCCATCATTCGGTGTGAAAAAATTAGTCAAAATAAAAATATATCATATTGTTTTGTTGAATGATGAGAATTTCAGCTATCCTTACTATTATATACAAATGTAATGGTGTATGTCCGTCTGTTGCTCCATCACGTAAAAACTACCTAGCGATTGAGATGAAATTTGGCATGTAGATGGAAAATATATCTGGTAGTGACGATGGTTATATTAAAAAACCCTCAGGGCCCCCGAAGGCCCCCCTTGTAGTTCATGCTAAGCATTGGGTTTGGTGCAGTGGTTTTATTGTTTACATTTTAAAAGTACTTTTACCCAAGATAGAGAGCTGAGAATTTTTTAATAGGATGTCTGAATAATTGAAGTTTCTAATTCTTTCAAATTATTTTATTTTGCTTTTTGTATTTGTCTGAAAATCGTGTTTTAGCTGAAAATGGTCAATTTTTTCTCTGAAATAAACAAAAGCAGATTTCCTAGACATTCAGAGATTTAATTTTCAAAGGATATTCACGCCTCTCGCATTTAAATATCACGTTTTCCTGCAGGCCCATGATTGCACGTAGAAAGGAAATCTGTATAAGAAGGGCCCAGTGTCCCAAGGGTCCCATGATAGTTTGCTTCGGGGGGTTATCGATATATTAAATGCATATTTACAACAAGTGTACTCTTCAATGACCATTTTTAAAACAGCTCTCATAGGGGCACTTCATGCATGTGAGAGAGCTCTTTATGTAGTAAAGGAAACACATAAAGAAATTAAAAAGTTCAATGTTTTTTACAAACGTTGAATTTCAACGGGTACCTTCCGTTAGTATAAAATAAAGTTTTTGCTTCATTAATGTGTCAATATTTACTTCATTTTTCTAATAGATACTTTGGTTTTAAAAATAAAATTGGAATATTCTGTATTCGGTGGTGATTGGTGTCACGGAGTTACTTCGAAGGCTGTGCTGAAATTTTGGTACAACCACTGATGGAAATATTTTGGGAAAAAAATCGTGCAGTTGTGGGGAAAGTTCACGCAACCTGGCACCAAATCAATTAATCACGTCAATAACTCACTGATACCACTCTAATTTTATTGTGAACCAAATAGACATGAGAAAGGTGGGAAGTCATTTGCAATTAACCATATTTACATGAGAATTATGAGTATAGGAATTAGTGTATTAATTATCATATTTTTATTAGGAAATTTGCAATTTAATAATATTCTTATTCATATAGGATAATTGCAAAATTATTAGATATCATTCATAATAACACAAAATAATAATACGACTTTTTCAGCATTGATTGGAAAGTAAATTGATAAACTAAAATAGATGTCATTAAAAACTTAATATTTGTTGAAATAAAAATGTCTTGTAATTTACTAAACAGGAATATAATGTTTAAAGAATGTTTCACAAACATTTGTTCAGCAATATTTTTCTATATGTCCTGTAAGTATAATAGTTTCCTTAAATCAGAGTTCTATTTTCATTACTGTAGTCGAAGTTTCGAGAATTTTCCCTTATATTAAATAAAGTTTGACCTCATTTTTCTAATAGCTGCTTTGTTTTAAAAAATTGCATTCGAATAATCTGATCATACTTGTTTGATTAGAAGTCGATTCGAATAGAATTCGAAGCTCCTTAATGTCACCCAAAAAAGTAGAGAAATTCCCGTGACTCCAGGAGGATGAGTAAAAATGAAAAAGCGTACAATATCCTTGTTTTGCGACTGAAAAATGCGAATCATATGAGACGCAAGGGTGGGGTATAGAAAAAAGCAAAGTCGGGCTAAACAAATTAAGATAAGATACTGAAAAAGAGTGGTGAAAATACAGACAAACCTCCATTTTTAAATATTAATATATATTGACTTCCTCACTGACCTATCCTTGCAAACCTCTTTTGCCTCATTTACCTTGACACACTGCTTCACGCACGCCCTCCTGTTTTTAAGACTCCTAATATTCCTCCTCCTAAGAATTTCCTCAAGCACATTCAAACACAACTTTCTCGGCCTACCTCTAACTCTCGCACCATTCATTTCACTCTCGTATAACTGTGTCGTTATTCGACTCTCGTCCATTCTCTCAACAAAAAAAGCAGCTATTAGAAAAATGAGGTAAAACTTTGTCTAATGTAACTGAAATTCTCACTATATGAATTAACAACATATTGTACCTTTATTTTGGATTTTCTCACCTGTTTTGGGTTACATTAAGGGACTTCTGCTTTAACTCGTACTGATTTATAATCGAAGAAATACAGAATATTCGAAATTCATTTTTAAAAACAATAAAGCCATTAGAATAATGAAGAAAATTACATTTCTTAAAAAGACAGACAAAGAAATCAGAATTAAACAAAATTAAATGTTCTGTCTCAATAAGATGGGAATTCGATGACGACAACATGACGAAACTGCCTCGTCATGCAATGACTCCGGTAATCGCATCAATGGACGCAGGAGAGATATATATGGCGGGAATGGACGCAGGAGATACATATATATATATATATATATATATATATATATATATATATATACAAGGCGGATCATGTTACAGCGAAAGACCTTATCGTTACGTGGAAAATTAGCCTATCTTACTATTTTTTAGCCTGCATTTGCTTTTTTTTACTACCCACCCATGCGTCTGCTATGATTCGCATTTATCAGTTGCAACACCAGGATATTGTACACTTTTTCATTTCTACTCATCCTCCTGGAGTCACGGGATTTTCTCTACTTTTTTGGATGACATTAAAGGGGCTTCGAGTTCTCCCAATTGACTGTTAGGTGTATCAGCCAGTTACATCTGACCGGCAATTGGGAGATCCGGGTTCAAACCCCGGTCAAGTCAAATGATTTTTCACGGAGAATTTCAACCCTTGGTGTTATTTGCATCCCTGCGAGTGACTTCGTTCCATATCATTTGTCAATGCAATAGTTGGAAATTGGTCAATTTCTTCTGTCTGTAAACGACAATGCTGGGTTTATCCACCGCGACAGTGGCTTTGTTAAGCACGACTACAGTCTCACGTACTCCAAAGTAGACTTGAGGCGTGAATAATTAGATCGCATTTAACTCCCTCGAAATTCGCATTGAAGGAAGATGGCTTGGTTTTGTAGCTAGCCTACACACCTGACCGGGAGATCTGGGTACGAATCCCGGTAAAGTCAAATGATATTTTCATGTCGAATTCCAATCCATGGTATATAAGCACCCGTGCAAGTGACTTCCTACTATATCAGTTTTCAATGCAATGATTGGAAAATCCTCAGATCTGTATTTACCGGAGTTTTATTTTTTTTATACCTGGCCATTATCTGAGATATTTTTTACCATATACAGGACAAATTCATCCAACTTACTGTGGAATTATGATTCGCTCAAACTACCTAAAACGGAAAGTTCACCTCGGCGGGGCGCGTACATTGCTTTCATCACCTGTTCCCCAAGGTTATTACTGGTATCTCCTCCACACTGCTTGTTGTTTTTTTGGAAGCTCTTATGTAACAAAAGAGTCTTATTATACCCCATATTGTACATTTCTGAGTTTTCATCAAACCTTTCTCTTCCTGGAATTTCTTTTTCTTTCAAAATGTCCGCGAATTTTACCTTCATAATTACTCAGAAACCAAACTGACCAATGAATTGCGACCAATCATCTTAGATCTAGCGCTTAAATCTTTAAAGAATTCACTGTCATTCAAGAGGAAACTACTCACGGGAAAATATATTTGAAAGGAAACAATTTTCTTTCGATGCCAATCATCAATGGAATGCGGAAAATCTTTGGCAAACCGTGGTTTTAATCTGCCCGTAGAGAATGCCACCCCTTTTCACTCTCAGAAAAGTTAGGAAAGAATCCGTTCTATCGTATTTCGCAATCAGGAAACACAAACATGTGTAACCTGATTAGTAGCTTATCATTCGTTCATTCATTTGATAGCCCTACCAGCTGTTCGAGGTCCCCACGCTCCCGTACATCTACATCTACGTCATACCCTGCAAGCCACCCAAAGGGAGTGTGGCAGGGGGTGCTTTCGCACCAGACATGCATGAATGATATGGTAGAACACCGACATTACATTAAAACCCGCGTACCACACATGCAAAGCGCCAATTAAAAATCTAATACCCAAGAAACGTTCTATCTTCAATCGTTCCAACATACAAGGGATACAAAGACTACTACCACAGATTCAAAATATCATGCATAAATAAGAACATCAATATTTACATCATGCATAAATAAGAGAGTAGAGAATATAATGACAAAGATTAAATATTGCCTATTGTCAATACTCGAACTATTCATGACGACGATCACAGCTGTTATGGTCCCGAATGGTACGCGGAAAAAATGACATTTTATACCTATCGGTTCTACAATCTAGCTCTCTAATTTTATTGGCGCGATCTAATCTGCCGTAGTACGAAGGGGTTAATAGTATGTTTTTTACGTCGTCAGTAAAATGATTTTCCTGAAATTTATTTAGGAGGTTAAGCCTATAATTTAATCTACGCTGTGATAGCGATTCCCATCCTAATTCTTCTAACAGTCCAGACACACTAGCCAACTTATCGTAGCATCGTTTCACAAACCTAGCTCCTCTTCGCTGTACGCGATCTAACTCTGATATCAAACCCGTTTCGTATGGATCCCATACACTAACAGCATATTCCAGATGAGGCCTAACGATTGAAAAATAACAACGTTCTTTCACTTTCTCATCACATTTTCCGAGTACTCTCTTGATAAAGCCTAGCTTCCTATATGCTTGACCGCATATTTCCCTAATATGTTTTCCCCAAGATAGGTCGTGAGTACATCTTTGGATGCATGAAATGGAACGTCAACGAGTTGCAGATCCTCGACAGGGGAACGAAGAAGATGATGACCATCTACAGAAGTCTTCATCCGAAATCTTCCGTCGCCAGACAGTATCTCCCTCGCAGCGTAGGTGGTAGAGGTCTGTTGAGCCTGGAGTGTCTCCACAACAGAGTTGTCCTTGGAACAGGATGCCGAGTGCTCAAAAGCAGAGACCCCCTGCTCAGTCTTGTAAAAGACCACGAAAGTGACGGAGTAGGGGCGTTTCTCTTCCAGGCGGCCAAGAGGGCGGCGGACGAAACCGGTATGGACTATGACCCGACATCAGATTGTAGCGACGACGGCAAGTCCATCTTTCCTTGAAGGCAGACGTCCCGAAGCTCGAAATAAAAAAGGCCGAGCAGAAAACCTTGCTCAAGGCACATACAGATAAGCCCATGCATGGATGTTTCTATCGAAACATGGAGAAGCATGGGCTATCGAAGGAGCTGACGCTTGCCTTCCTCCGCTCCGCTGGTCTAAAGTCAGAGACCGAGGGTTTCGCCCTCGCATGCCAGGATGGTGTCATAAACACACTCGTGTACCGCCGCATCATATTGAAGACGGAGTTTGCGGACACGAGATGCAGGGCGTGCCGAGCCCAGCCGGAGACTTTGATCCACCTTCTCTCCGGCTGTAGCTATTACGCCAAGTCAGCGTATATTGCTAGGCACAATGCGGCCCTGCGAGTGTTATATTTTCATCTGCGACACCATTTTGGCATCGACGATACTCCTGTGCTGCCGTATGCCCCTGGAGATATTGAGTCCGTTGTGGAGAACGATAAATCCACCATCTGCTGGAATTACTCCTTTTCTACCACCAGGCAGTTGGAGGTGACCAAGCCTGATATCATTCTCCTACCCCACCTCTCACGCTCCATGCTCGTGATAGAGTTTTCGGCCCCAGCTGAAACGAAAATGGATGCAAAGGATGCGGAGAAACGGGCGAAATATCAAGACCTGCTTTTTGAGCTTCTGCAAATGTACCCAGGACACTGTTAAACTGGTTGTCCTCATCATAGGTGTGCTCGGTGGAGTTACGGGCTCGCCGCTGGAGAGCATCAAGTGCATTCCGTCCAGCGTGGCACAGGCGGAGTCACTTGCAGCTCGCATGCAGACGGCTGTATTACTTGGGTCCCTCCGTCTACCCCTAACCGCAGAATAGCCACAAATCCGACAGGGCGTCGGACGCGGCTGCGAGTACTACCCAACCCCTCTTGAGTCCTCGGCCATTATGACGTCAATGAAACCCGCTGTTTGCCGAGGACTCGGAGGGGACTTTTACTAAAGTAACAAATAGTAATATTTGAATAATGATAAGAGTTAGCACCTGGGGATAAAGGGGGCACAAAATGTTTGCACCAGGGAAAGAGCTGAGCACAAAATGGAAAAGTCTGTGTCATCGAATGCGATAATATTGACGTATTCATTCGTATTATCCGCTGAACTGTAAAATTCTATTGGTAGATAGGTATTACAATTTTCCATTTCAGATATGATCACACAAGATCACACACAGATTCACAGCTCCATACGGATTGTCCTAAAAATTTGTGATTGTGAATTTTAATAGCTATGAAAAAACTTGCAAGATTTAAAACGAAAAACGTGAGGCAAATGCAATAGATAATAGTAAGGGGTGTAGGGAGCAGCTGTCGTAGAGAAAACTTACAAAACAGTTCATTTCATTCGATATACAATAAAATTGTCGGTGACTCAGGTGAGCATTTCATGCATCAGCTATCTATTTCATGCGCCCTACGTTTTTCGTTTTAAAACTTTACAAGTATTTTCATAGCTATTAAATTCACGATCACAAATTTTCAGGACAATCCGTATGGGGTTAGGAATCTGTATGGGGCAAAGAGAAATGATTCTATACTTCTTAGTCCGTTTTAAAAACTTGTTTGTTTACAAAAAAATTTATTTTAATAATTATTCCTACCTCCATCGCCTCCATGCTTCCCTCACCATTTTTTCTTAATCCTTGTTAAAAAGCAAAGGCGATAGTGGGCATCCCTGGCGAGGAAAATATTTAATCTACCGTATCAGTTCATTAGTACGGAATCAGATATGACATTGTTCAGATAGCGCAGTGAGAAAAAACTGTTGGTATTCCGGTATATCCTTCAGACGTCGGCCTTTGATAGGGAAATAAAAGTCGTTTCAAGCAGGATTTACATAAAAATAATTATATCATTTCCCTTTGTATATTAATTATTTTGTCTGTCATTATGTGGTTTCGGTAATTTATACTTTTTTCTAATATGAATACGATTGAAACTCAGAAAAAGTATTTTCCATTTTTAGGTGTTGATGTTTTCTCTAAACACATTTTTTTCATAGAAGCTGAACCGAAGATGGTAATTATTTCTGATTATTGATTTGACTCATCGCTATTTATGATTTGAATAAAGATTTTTCTGTAAAAAAGCATAGAAAATACAGTGTTAATAAATAGCACTAACAATATAAAACAATAAGAAGCACACAGAGTAAAAATATATGAGATCCAAACACCTGCAAAAATGCATTATTTGATTTAAAAAGTGAAATCCACCGAAAGAAATTAGTAGCATCACTTATATTTTACTATAATGGTCACAATGTAAGAAAAATATTCGAAAATGAATATTTTCATTATTTTAACACTCCTGAAATGTGCAGAAAATACGTGGAAAGGTGGTTTTTCATGCGCCGTCCAGATGTTTACGAATCGTCCAGCAATGGTTACTCACATCATGGTTTATTCATTCGCAACCCCTCTCACTTATATTTCAATTCTTTCTCAATCAGATCCATTGCTGTGGAAAGACAATCGCTTTATCCTGGATACCTCACATCAAAGTTGGCAGTATGCCGGGCAGAGGAGCAGCAGGCACCATGATTGAATTACATTATTTATCAATCCCTCTAATTGTAAAATACATTTGAAGAGATTTAAAAAAGAAAGAGAAATATTTGTTTTTTCTTCGTTTGGATACCCAGAATGTTACATCTGGATGTCTCGACGTCCTCAAGTAAAGAAGATAGCGCTTGTTCCTTCTTATTACCAGAAATTATGACCCAAATTCGCCCCTTATCGCAAAGACCTACTTCTGCCTACAGACCTTGGCGAGACAATTAAGTTGCTCAACCACAACTGCGTGCGTGAAAACATCTATTGACTTCCCTCTTTCCTCAATTAAAACAATTTTTTTTTCACTTTTTTTTGACGTCCCTCAACTCTAAGAATACCAGTCTGAGATACAAAATGTGAAGACGATGTAACGGCTATAGAATTAATTGACACTTTTTCCGGACATTATATAACGGCCATTTTGCTTTCTGCCAAAAAATTGTGGTTTCGCTTTCTAAAGTTGGATCCTGATAAAGTTAGGATATTGCTATTAACATCAAATAGAAGATAAGTTCTCCGATGAGTAGCTTATGATACATCAAATTATAATAATTGTGCGTCTTTATTTGGACGAGATTGAGACTGAGGCAGTCCCGTCTTCCATCTAACCCCTCGTCAGATAAATACATAAATAAGGGTGAAGATAGATTCATACATCTGTGGGAAAAACGTGAGGAAATAAGGGGGTGGTATGCTTGACAAAAACGCCAATGCAGGAAAACACCCACTCATGAAGGGGAGTGTGAAAACACCTACAAAAACCTACAGACAGATTAAGCTAATATAACACCAACAAAAAACAATGCTAGAAATATATATAAAATAATATCAATAATTAAAGGGAAATTCATACATGACTAAATAATAAAAAATAAATAAGAACTAAATAAATAATAAAAAATATAAATGAACACATAAAACATAGTTAAATAAATAAATGAAATAAAGATAAATCAACAAAATAAAATAAATATAAATAAATAAAAATAACAAATAAATCGTGAACAGCAAATCGATATTTAAAAATGCATCGTAAAAAACGAAATAATTGCATATCATTAACATAAGAAAGTTTAAGCAACATAAAAAGAATATATTTAAAAAAGTAATAAATAAAATAAACTGAGTTTAAGAAAATAGATAATCTTAATGGAATATAAGGTAAACGAATATTCACGTCAATAATAGATAACTAAGAGCAATATTAGACGCGTCCCATTGCGGTAGGAAAACAAAGAAGAAATTTTATGAATAAAATTAAAGGGTATTTGTGGAGCGAGACAGTTTGGCCAGTATGAAAGACCATGAGATTCTGAAGTGTCTGACTGTTGTGATTTTAAGAGATTCTAATGTAACGCTTTCAAAGTATATTATCCCTCGTCATAGTGGAGTCAACATTGAAATTTTTTTTTAATTTCAAGCCATTGTTAGAAACATCAAATAAATATTGTAAAATTATTTGTGGACACAATTTTATTATTACAGTCTCGATGTGCCCGGCATGCGTTGCAATGCCTTTTTTGGATTCAAAATCGGTCTCTAAACGAATTCGAGACCTAGTCCAATGAATTCCTCGTACATATACAGGAATTCGTGACGCACAAATGATGGCATGAGCTTCCAATCCACGCCTATGCCGCGGTATCCAAGTAAATAAAATATTCAATTGTTGAAGTAGTGCTAAAATTTAAGATTTTCGAGCTTAAAAATCCAATTTTAGGAAAAAGCGGAGCGTGTACAAAGATCGAACGCAAGAATTAACAAAAAAGCAAACAATGAGAACGCTGCACCAGTCTTATTCTACGTACAATTGATTACGTACCTTTTAACACAAATTATGTCTCAATGATATGATTCTATTGCACGCGGTATTATGTCTCATTGATACGATTCTGATGCACGTAATTGAGCAACACGTAAACGACCTGCTTCGTTGCTTGCTTGTCGTTCCTCGCTTGTTTGAGAAGCTCGCGTGACAACACTCATTTGTTGAAACGACTCGCGTCTATCTATTGTAAAATGGATTTAACAAATCAGAAACCTTCGCGGGCAAAGTCTCATCGCAATCTGATGAATGGTATTGGAACGCATAGATGACGAACAAACAAACATTCATTTCTATATAGTAGATATATTGGCATTACTAATATATCCTTATAATTGTAAAATACATTTAAAGATTTATTGATTTAAAAAAAAGAAATATTTTTTCCTTTGTTTTTGATACCCAGAATGTTATATATGGTGTTATAGGAAAAATAATGTCGTTCTGATGCATATCTATTCTAGCCAGTAGAAACATAAAATAAATATTGTACAATTATTTTAGGACACAATATTGTTAATGCTTTATATTAATGATGTATCCTCTAATTATAAAACACATTTTAAGAGATTTTTAGAATTTAAAAAAGAAATGGAAATGTTTGTTTTTTTATACCCAGAATGCCACAGTAGTGTCACAGGAGAAATGGTGTCTAGTGTCAAGTCGTTCCGATACTTATTTTTGTAGCCAGTTTTAAACATCAAATAAATATTGCACAATTAATTTAGGACACTATATTATGCATGCATTACATTACTTATGTACCCCTCTAATTGTAAAATACATTCAAAGAGTTTTATAGAACTTAAAAAAAAAGGACAATGTATTTTTTTGATACACCGAATGTCTTATCTGTTGTCATAGGAAACATTCTCATGTATATCTTTTGAAGCCGGTCAGATGATGTAATATAATAGAGTGGAAAAGTTGACAAGCTGTCAAAGGGTTGGTTTATATGAGACGACCATATTTTCCACAGATACGATAGAGGATTTCGTCCGTGAGCTAAACAATAGCAGTGATTTGAAATTTATAGCGACGGAGCTTTTTTTCTCAGAGCTCCAAGGCCTTACCGAGAATGCATTTATGTATCCAAATTGGCACGCCTATGCAGTTTGCCGAAGGGAACATGAGCGGGAATCATAATCAGTGACGCAGTCGCTGTCTGGTGTTTTCCTGGACGAGTTGATAGCTCTCTCATCCCTCTCGATCAAGGACACAAAGCCGTCGCTCCCCACCGAGTTAAGCCATTTCCTGTCGTCGAGTCTTCACGTCCAACAAATTTCTCCCCTTCCTCTGATTCCAACCAACTTCCGTGCATACTTCCGGTAAGACTTCCGCAGAAAAGTTGTCGTTCCGTATGAAATCATCTTTTTAAGGTATGAAGGATGATTTTTTTCGGGCAAGGCTGCGTTTAGTTCATTTTTTTTAAACTTAAAGTTTCTCTCATTGTACTCGAAGCGTCATCAAGAGAGTGAGGGATGACTAGCTTCAGCTTGGTCTTATATAGAAGCATAGATGTCCGTTGCACCAGTGTTCATTTACATCAACATCTACTCATTACCCTGCAAGCCACCACAAGGTATTTGGCAAAGGGTGACAACATGAATTACAGTGAAGAAATTTACTTTCACCAACATGCACCTCATAATGGGTATGCTACAAATGCTACAGAAACTACTAAAATAATCCATAATGTAATTATGTAAAAGTGACTCAAAAGTCATGCAGGGAACATGCAAAACATGGTGTTGGCACAACTCGGTAGATTTTAAAATATGCATTAGGGGGCATATGAATTGATCAGCTACACTACCTGTCAACTAAGCCAATTGAAAGTCACTGCGGAGCCATTATGGTCTCTTGTCGATCGTGGGAAAATAGACATTGTTAACCTTTCTGTTATACAATCTATTTCCCTTATTTTATTCTCATGATTTGATCTACCGTAGTATGATGGAGTTCGTAAGATTCTGAAAATAAATCGGTGTTGGATATACTTAAAAGATTGAGATTGTTGGGCCGATTTGAATCTTGTGCAGGAGACGATAGCCGATGGGCTTCTGCAGGAGCCAGGAACCACTTTCAAACCCGGCTCAGGTTATATTCATCCTCCCCATTGAAGTTATTTGGCCTTTTGGCTATTTCTATGGCCTCGCGTGTTAAGTCACAGTATGTGTAAACCTTCGTGTGGAACATAGCACTCTTAGGATGGGAAGCATGGACCATTGGAAAAACTGACCGGAAAAGACTAGAAGCCTTTGAATCCTGGTGCTGGAGGAGGATACCGAAGATAAGACGGACGGAGAAAATAAGAAATGATGAAGTGTACAGAAGAGTAGAAGAGGAAAGGACCATGTGGAGTACCATGTAGAAAAGAAGAACAAGATAGATTGGACACACCCTGAGACACAATGGGTTCGTGAAGAACATAATTGAAGGCAAAATAGAGGGAAAAGTCCCCAGAGGAAGACCCGGGAATAAGCTCATGGACCAAATAAATTGGAAAGTACATAGGAAGAGATACCAGGAGGTATGGGAACAAGCATTAGATATGGTATGGTGGAGGGCTGCAGTCAATCAATCTTAGGATTGAACGACCATTGATGACGTATTAAGCATGGATGGTATTCTTGCGCCTTGGCCAAGGCCCGTATTTGGTTGAACATTATCTTAAAGGGCTCGAGGCGGAATGTTCGGCGACCGCTGATGTGTCCTATTTATATAGTTCAATCGCTCTCTTGCGCTCTTTAAGCCTTTAAGGGATGGCTCGCTTACTCAGCCCCAGATAGATTCTGCCGCAGCGGCAGGGAACCTCATGCACTCACATAGATTAAAGGGGAGGATGGCTATCCTTCGGCGAGGGTAGGTTGATTATTTTATGGAGGATCGGGTTAGTGTGGTGGCTAGAGTACTGGCTAACCATACGGACGGCCATGGTTCAAATCCCTGCAGAGGAGGATGTTTTTCAGAAGAGACCCGATCTCTTACTTAGAGATGTAGTGAAGCGCCATGATAATATTCTCTGTATCGCACTGAAACGCACCAGTTCTGAATTTCTCAATCAAGCTAATCCTAGCGAGTCGCCTCCGAGTATCAATGGGCTCCCACCTTAATCCATCTCAAAGTTGTGAAACACTCTATGATCGCCTGTATCTTTAACGTGGCCCTGGGATTTTTTTCCGACTTCTCGCGAAATTATTTAAACGTGGACTCATTGATACATGATTTTCGCTCCTTCAGAACGGATACAGAGAAGTGAACAATATTGGATTTTACCATTTGTTTACTTGTTCTATTCGTTTGCAAACCCCCACACTGGTGGCATGATTTTAAAATCGAACTATTCAAAGAGTGAAACACATTCAGGCCGCTTTACACGGTACATTTTATTGTACAGACAAATGTACAAATTCCTTCATGAGGGAAATAGTACCGTGTAAATCGGCATAATGTATGCTTGTCTGAATGACTTGACGGGAAATAGAACTGGTTTTAATTCCATTCAGTTTCTTGTACATGCTATGATACATTCGTTTGTACAATAACATGTACCGAGTAAAGCGGCCTTTGCACAGAAGTGATAATATTGGACCTTTCCCGTCACTTTATTTAATCAAACACAAATGAAAAAAGAACTTGGTTCTCTTCCAATGATTCATTTCCTTGGTACACTGTGGTTCGACGCAACAGTGTCATCATCAAGTATCGTGTTGTCGAAACATTTTGTACCAAGAAAATAAATCGGTGGAAGAGAACTTGTCATTTTTTCATTTGTGAAATTCAACCTCCACATAGTTGACTCAGAAACCATGAATTTTTAAAAAAATTTAAAATTCATTTGCAAACCCCCTCACTAATAGCATGAATTTAAAAATTTGCTATAAAAACCATTCAAAATACATATACAGAAGTATTAATACTTCTAATTAGTAAAGCTATATGTTCCAAGGAGCTAGCAACTCAAGAAGGAACAGAGATAATTTAGAACATAACGAGTACTACAATTGCGCATGTTTAAACAAAACTTATGATAAAACTTTCGGATAGGAACAATTAAAAACAGGGATCGGGTTAGCGTGGTGGCTAGAGTACTGGCTAACCATACGGAAGGCCAGGGTTCAAATCCCTGCGGAGAGGGATGTTTTTCAGAGGGAACCCGATCCCTACTTGAGTATCATGTGGAGGGCACTTCGAGTACAGTACTCTGTCTGTCGGATGAGACGTTAAACCGTGGTCCCCTTGGCGCCTAACGTTAAGAGCAGGCTAATGCCGACGCCGGGTTTCTATCCACCCTTCCTCTATTACCTATCCACTATGGCGCAAATGACCTTAGCTGTCGGTCGCCTCCCCAAAAATCCAATCCAATCGATCAAAAACAATTGACACAAATATACATGCGTAGTGAACAGTCTGAAGAAAAGTAAAAAAATTAATGAGTGAAGAAATATACAATTATCTAGGGCTTAGCTCAAGGAAATACTCCAGGTAAATTTTACGTTTACTTAACACTTTGAGTGCTATGAACGTAATGGTACGTCGTCCTATATTTTCTGAGGACAATGGACGTACTAGGACGTCCATGTAATATCGTCATTGAACGTCAGCAGGGCGTAATGGTATGGCTTCAGTCTTTTAGGTAGACATACATATGAACACCAAGTGCTAAAATAAATTTCAATAGTAAAAATGGTTCATTAATCTAGAATTAAGAGGGTCTTCTTTCACAGTCCTGGGGGTTGTGTTTGAATCGCTCGAGATGATTCCGATTACGTAACTAAGGAGGCACGTGGTACAACAAACGAATGGTTGGATATTTTGATGAATTTTACGTACTCGAACGGCTATATTTATCATCTAATAAGTCGTTTATTGTGGCTAAAATCGGGATATAAAAATCCATTTACAATATAACCGCGAGAAAAACTCGATTGGGAAGGTTAATTGAGATTTTTACGTGAGTTTTGAATACACCATAATCTCGAACCCTTCGTGATTGTACCACGTGACTCCTTAGTTACGCGGTCGAGATTATCTCGAGTGGTTCAAACACAACCCCCCTGGTAAGTGTGTAAAATCCTCCTTTTTTCTGAGAGGACCTACAATTTAAATCCCAGAACGCAAAGTATTAAAAACATTCCAAGAGAAAAAGTATATGTTATTTCGTGAGGCAGATCATTGTATATTTAAATCGCTTGGTACCTAATACGTAAAATTCTATATCTAGCTGACAATTGAGTGTCGACATGTATGTTTTCTGAAGCTCTAGTTGGATGGGCACGTATTTTGGAATTTTAGATAAGTTCACCGTTTGAATGAATTAGGCCATGTTTTTACTCAAAATTCACTTCTTGACTGAGACGCAGACTCTTAGCAAAAGAGATATATTTGCAAAAGTAATTCTATGACACATATTCAGATTTTTTTCCTAATGCGAAATGATATATTTCATATAATTACAATGTTGATTACAAATATGTGCCACGCTATAAAATAAATGTGGGAAAATGTATTTCAGTATAGTTTTGAGAGGATAAGGTTTTGGTAGGAGAAATGGTGACGTGTATTATGGGAGTGTATTTAGTGGAGCTCAATTTTTATTGTGGTCGCTTATTGTGCGCGCGGAAAGAACGAGTTTTTGTACATATCCGTTCTGCAATGTATCTCACTTATTTTATCGCTTATATCAGACTTAGAGATGTAGTGAGGCGTCATGATAATATTTTCTGTATCGCTCTGAAACACACCAGTTCTAAATTTCTCAAGCAAGCTAATCCTAGCGTGTAGCCTCCGAGTCTTAAGGGGCTACCACCTTAATCCCTCTTAAAGTTGTGAAACACTGTACGTTCGCCTGTATCTTTAACGTGGCCCTGGAATTTTTTCCGACTTCTTTCGAAATTAATCAAAAGTGGACTCATTGATACATGATTGTCGCTCCTTCAGAACGGATCATAAGATCTTCGAGGCTATGAACAGGTGAATTACGGTAAATATTGCTCTTATCTTGTTCGTACTTCAAGGTGGCGCCACCCACGTCCCAGTCATCTGGCGCCGCTCATTGGCGCCATTCGGTACTTGACCGATTTCGTTACGCAATGTACCATACCCAATCAAAAAACCAAAAGATGGCAGGATCAATTTGTCGTCTAGTCTTACAGTCTACTGATTTCCATTTTTCGTCCGGCCAAGATGACTGCGTATTTAGACTGTACCCTGGATTTGCATTAATTTGCTATTAATCCTAAAACTTAAATGCGTTGTTGTCTTAATTATTGTGTTATTTGATTTCCTGGAAATAGTCCTCCTTTCGTCAGCGTCTCAGTAAATTGAATTTAGACATCAGTGATTAAAATTGCTTCCGGGTGCTTCACCAAACACGAACGACAAACCACTTGTTTCATACGCATTTTCATTTGTTTGTTTGTTTATGTGCGCTTTTCCTTCAAACATTTCTTTATCAGAATAAACCTGAGATTATCCATGTTAAATTCTGTGGCCAAAAGCGCACAGATAGGTATATCACAGAGTAAATAATGTCGTGAATGTAAAATACGGAATTAGAATTCGACTGCGTATCATTTTGAGGCAAGTTATTCCCATGTAATTCAACCACTTCCGCAATCTCAGGGAGGTTAGGTTATGGGATGGTTGAGGGGTGGGGTGATGACATCACAGATTACTTCTGACTTTCGGTGACGTCACATATTAGGTGCTACGTATGCAAGAGCCCCGCGTGCCCACTCTACTTTGCCAACACCTTCGATTAAAGAGGAAAGTTAAGAGAGTAGAAAAATGGAATGCTTTTTTTTTAAATCACTGCAATGTCGCACATTTATTCAGCAGATAAATCATGAACGTACCGCGACAGTGCTACGATTTATGCTAATGTTTTCTGGATATTAGATGCACCACTGATCCATTCATGATGGCTGATCGTGAAAATGAATTTGTTATTCCCCTTTGGTATCAAGCCGCATATATATTTCCATTTGATAACTTCTTAAATCAACCGTTCACGGAAAGAAAGAAACCATACTTCCTCAATTAGCTCAATATCGATCTTATCTTACTCGCACTTCAAGGTGGAGCCACCCACGTCCCAGTCGCCTTACGTCGCCCACTGGCGCCATTGATTACTTAACCGATCTCGTTAGACACTGTACCATATCCCATCGAAAATCGAAATATGATCTCTTTACCGTCTGGTCTCTTATCTGTCAACCCTCCCACCAGTTATCGATATGGCATTTCCAATTGCCATACCCTGCTGAGCCGCTTGACGGATAAGAAATCATTTGATGACCGCAATAATAGTGATAATAATCCTAGTATGCGGAAGAGAGAAGCTGAATGTAGAAGTCACCCGGATAGGAGAGATATTAGAGCAAGTGGATTCCTTCACCTATCTCGGAAGCACTATCACGTGGGGCGGAAGGAGTACAACGGGCATCAAGCGGAGAATAGCCCAAGCTAAGAAATCGTTCGTGGGAAAAAGACAACTGCTGTGCTCTAAGAAGATAGGACGACAAACCAGGAAACAGTATGTGGAAACATTCGTGTGGAGCGTAGCAATATATGGATCGGAAGCATGGACCATTGGAAAAGCTGACTGAAAGCCTTTGAAAACTGGTGCTGGAGGAGGATGCTAAGGATAAAATGCACGGAAAAAATAAGAAATGATGAAGTGTAAGAAGAGTAGAAGAGGAAAGGACCATATGGTACCCATTAGAGAAAAGAAGAACAAGATGGATTGGACACACCCTGAGACACAGTGGATTTGTGAAGAACATAACCTCCTAGGATTGATCGACCGATGAACAAATGAATAATGATAATAATGAGGCGTCTTCATTGGGGCGAGATTGAGACTAAGGCAGTCCCTTCTTCCATCCAACCCCTTGTCTGAAAAATACATGGAATAAATGTGAAGAGAGATGTATATATTTGTGGGAAAAACGTAAGGAAGTGAGGAGGTGATATCCTCGACGAAAAAGCCCACTGCAGGAAAACACCCACTCATGAAGGGGAGAGTGAAAAACCCGCGAAAACCTACAGACAGATTAAGCTAATGTAACACCAATGCATGAAATACATATGAAATAATAATAATAATAATGAAAGGGAGGGCTCGCTGCTGGGGAGCATCAACTGTTTCCTGGTTTGTAGTCCTATCTTCTTTGAGCAAAGCAGTTGCCTTTTTCCCATGAACGCCTTCTTAACTTGGGCTATGGAAGTGGAACTGAACCATCGCAAATATTATGGCCCCTTATTGTACGTGGAAAAAATGGCATTTAAAATCTACCTATCAGTTCTGAAGTCTATTTTTTTAATATTATGCCTGTGATCGTTTATACCATGATAGTTTGACTCTCGCAAAGTATGTTGAACGCCCGGCAAAATATTTTCTATGTCAAGCTTTTGTATAAGATTTTATCTATATTTTTCCCTTCGATCGGATACAGGTTCCCACACCAATTCCGTCAATAGTTCAGTAACACTGCTATGTTTATCGTAACAATTTTTTTAAAAACCTAGCTGCTATCCACTGTATTCGATCTATACATATATGAAACTAGAGCTACTTGTCAAAGGTCCCATATGCTAGCGGCGTACTCCAAGTAGAGAAGAGAGTACACCAGAGAAGAATAACATCGCTCTTTTACTCTTTCTCGTCACATTTTCCTAGTATTCTTTTCTTAAAAAAATCCAAAATTACGATTTTCTAACCGCAAATTTCCCCCACCACACGTTTTTCGCGCCGTTAAAATTTCGACGACTTTGAGAATTTTTATCTCGAGAATGAAGCATTTCCTAGCCCTCGGGTTTTTTGCGTTGGGCAAGATTCGTTGTCATCTGTTACCTCAATTTTTTTTTAATTCGCCTAGTTCTCCATTGTCACCCGATGGTCTACGCCCACACTCTACCCCTACCACCCGCCACAGAGGCGCGGGGCATGGGGTGTTTGGGACACCAGCCATGGAAGGAGAAGGAAAATGAGGAAGGAGAGGACAGATGTAAAGAGCACGTTAACGATGCGTCAGATGTAAGTAAGACGCTCTGTTTTTGTCATATTCAATCTACATCTACATCTACGTGATACCCTGCGAGCCACCACGAGGGTGTGTGGCATGGGGTGAAGATCACCAAACATGCACTATTGACATGCAAGTAAGATATTTAAGGGAGATATGCTAGATAATAGGGTCACATGGAGCTAGATGGTTAGTATCTACATAGTAAGGAAGGGATTATTGGTTGTTATTACATGCATCGTGCACTACAGACTACTCTATATTTCACCTACCTATCCCTTTGCTAAGCTGCCTATTGTTCTCTCTTATGACCTCTCGCGGGAAAAATGACATTTTAAATCTATCGGTACGACAATCTATCTCTCTAATCTTGTTAATATGATCAAACCTAGCATAATACGCAGGGGTTCTCAATATATATCTAACGTCATCTGTGATCAACTCTGTTTCGAATTTACTTAAAAGGTTTCAATAATGGTCCTTGGAAAAAGGATTTTTTGTACCCACCAATTTGACAGTGTATCTCCCATATTTTGTCACGTCTATCAGTGATAAGGAAAGAAGTAAAACTTAGTAGTTTTCCACACGGTTTATTCGTCCTCGACCGGTTTCAGCGACTCATCGCCATTATCAAGAGGTTAAACAAACATCGACACTCACCAGTCTTTCACCTTTATAACTTATAACAGAGGAGGGGGCGGGATTAGGGAAAGAGGTAGGGGGGACAAGTAAGAAGAACACAACATTTTTCGGTTTGGGAGCAAGGTCAGTGTTATGAAACCTGTTAGAAGGAGGAAGAGGGGGGCTCTTACGGACAGAAGGGGTGTGTTCATGGGAACCACCTCATTGACGAGTTTTTCCGTGTACAATTGGTGAAATTTCCTTATTTCAAAATTTTCTAAAAAGTCCAACTTAGCACCTTTATCTCCATCATGCAGGACATTAAAATCAAAGTCCGACACATGATTATTATCAATTAAATGTTTCGAAAACATAGACTTATTATCCTGGTTAATGAATGAATTCTTGTTCGTTCATTCGAACATTAAAACTTCTTCCAGTTTGCCCTACATAAAGCCAATTTCAATTTGGTGTGTTACATTTTAACACATAAATATCACTTTTCATAAACCATACCATATATATCCGTATATATTATTTCTCAAAGGTGTTTTTATGTGGATAGGCTATATCTCTCTTAATTTTTTATCAAAATTAATGATTCAGACGTCATTTTAAAGCTTATGTTCCCCGCTTTTGATAAAAAATAAAAAAAATGTTTATAATTAATGTATTTGTATTAAAAAAAGGAGAAAAATTATCAAAATTTAACAGTGCCATCTGTTGACAATATAATCAACTAATATGTTGGCTTTGGTTGCGTGCTTAAAAGGTTGTGGGAGGCGCTATCAATTAACAGATCGTTTAGTTAGATTGTTTACATTCTACATGCAACCAGTGTGACCGTTTACCGTGTAAATTTACGTTATGTATCTTTAACACAAACATAAATAACATATAATTGTCCATGGGAAGAAACAGGAAGAAGCCGCATACTATGCCTACTATGCGAAATGTTCGCATAGGTCAGCTAGTATATGTATATACCATACCAAAATTTAATTTATTTATTGGTGGGGGAATAAGTTCTCATTACGTAATTGTGTTAATTAAGTGATATAAGTTACCAACGGTTCTTCCGCGACCCATTCAACTGTTTTTCTACCTAAAGCCAGAAAATCGGTGTTAAACAGGGTCCGCCATTTTGTCTTATTGAAAGAGCAAATGTCCCTATACGTCATTTGAAATTTCAACGTGTCAAAGAATAGGTCTGTTCTTTGGAACGATTTCACATTTCATTCCATTAAGCTCCTACAAAAGGTTCTGCGAACATTCAGGAGACTCATCATTTAGGAGAATTTCAGTGAAAACTCAATCCCGGCTTTTTTCGCTAATTTTGTCCAACTTTAAGCCCTTACATAATGTTAATGCGGATGAATTAAGAGAAATGAATCAAAAATCATATACACCATTAATAGTAGAGTCATCATGCCAAATTTCAACATCCATACTGAAAAAATCCAGTTTTTTTAATTTTGGCCAGCTTTTAACGATTTCAGCCCACTGTGCAAAGCTCCAGTTTTAACATGCAAGCATTATACAAAATTAATAACAACCCTTTCCCTGTGAAAGATACAGATCTGAAACAGACATTATGTGGAGCAAATATGTATATCTACCATTTACTGGAATATGGTTGTCTTGGGGGCACATGAGTTACATACATACCAATCACGCCGTTCCCTTCCGGGGTAGGCAGAGTCACTAAGTTTCACTCATAAATACACTCATTTGTACATTCACCTCTGCTTCAATAAGCTTCACTAAGTTTCACTCATAAATGCACTCATTTGTACACCTAACTCTGCTTCAATAATTTCCTCCATACTGACCAATCCTTTCAAACCTCTTTTGCTTCAATTGCCCCCATACACTGCTTCATACTCGCCTTCCTGTTTTTAAGACTCCTAATATTCCTCCTCCTAAGAATTTCCTCAACCACAACTTTCTCGGCATACCTCTACCTCTCGCACCATTCATTTCACTCTTATATACCTGTTTCGTTATTCGACTCTCATCCATTCTCTCAATATGATCAAACCAACGAAGCACACTCCTTTAATATACGTCCATTGCTGAGCCATTTAACCCAGTCTCATTTATTACCCACTCATTCCTGACCCTATCCATCCTACCAATCCTACTTTTGCCACAAACACTCCTCAAATAACTCTTACCCACGGCGTTTAGTCTACTCTTATGTCCATCCTGACATACCCATGTTTCACTAGTATACAACAAAGTGGGGAGAAGTACACTTTTGTACACGGCGATTTTTGCTTCATTAGACAGGCACTCATTCCTTGATATGCTCCACATGTTACTACAGAGTATATTAGAGTTATTACTCTATGATGTTACCTACCACATTCCTTCTAGCATTCGCACATCTCTTATCTCCTCATCTATCCATCCATCATTCGTAAACATCTTACCTAAGTACACAAAATCATCCACTCATTCAATTACTTCACCATTCACCCTCATCGTACAGTTATTCTCACCATTCTCCTTATCAAAAACTACTACTACTTTCTACCTAAACTACTACCTTTCTACCTTTTTTTGCACATGAGTTAGAGTTACAAATTATCAAATTCGGGGCTTATTGTTAGCCCACACACCGTCCAAAATCGGTGCTTTAAACGTTTTACCGGTGGTGACAATTATTACAATCCTCTTAATAAATTTAATTTTGCTATGAAATTACGCATATTTAAAAAGAGGAAAATTATGGTGTGATTAGTTTTTCTGTATGCCTTTTCGTTATCTATTCATTCGTACCCAAACTCGAGTGCATGTAATTTACTCGCCGACAAGAGATAATAACGGGAGAGGACACGTGACCAATTGTTTGCGTTCTTTAATTTGTAGATATCGCATTTTTAAATATCACACGTTTTCTAAGATATGCCCACTATGGATTACAAAATCTCGAATATGGTTTTCTATGTATATCTTTTTTTTAGTTTGGGTTTTTTCGATCGGACCTATGATTGTATGAAAGAAAATAAAAAAAGCGAAAGTGATGACGTTTGCGGACTTGAAATTTGGCTACGCATCGGCCAAAAATGTTATCAATGTGAATAATTCCTAAAATAATGTCTGACAACTTACGAAATATCTAGTTTTACGAATCAGGCGATGTCTAGTGGAGATTGGTTGCAGATATATTGATCTAAAAAAAACAGAACTGTTATATTTTCGCACAATTTATTATCATACATAGACCTAGGTTCCGACCGTACCATGTCATATTATTTTCAATACTGGGTCATCTAGAAAAAAAATTAACGCCATCTTACATGGAGTGGGTTAACAGAGCGACCGAATTCGCATTACGTAATGAACACTTCAGTGACCTTGGCGGCTCAGCAGCCTCTCTGGGGCCTCCCGACCTTGAAACAGCTGTGTCATGGGGACACGCACATCACACGTGAAGATTTTCGCGGACTCGTGATGTTTTCATTTGTTTTTTTATCTCACTTAAACATTCTTTCTGCCCACGGTCGCATATTCTTACGACGTTCTTTCTCAGAATTACTGACTAACTAGAGCGTGAAGCCACTTATTGATAAGTGAGGAATTCAGCAGCAGATGGTTGTAAACAGCCCAATACGCATTCATTTCATCAGTGTTACATCAGAATTTCCTCGTAAATCAGCCTGCATAACACGAGCAAATCTCTTCGATATGATGGTTGAAATACATGTGGAATATGCAGGGGTGGAATTTTGTTGTCAAATTCTTATGTTTTAAGAAAGAGACAGCTTTATTTAATAATGAATTGCTCGAGGAACATTAAAAAACGTTAAGGTAGGTTTTGCTGAATGTCAGAGAATAACCGGAATAACCTACACATTTCTTTTTTTTCTGCCCTTTTCGGGGCCCATCTAACTATAGTATTTCCTTTATCGCCTCAGCGCACAATCTACCCTTCTCTATCCTGTTCATGAAACCTATTTTCTTTCTTCCTCTTCCCCGCTAGACCAACATCCTTCCCTCAATCACATTCTTGAGCAACTCATCGTCCCATATTACACCTTCCAGCCACCTACTCTGCCGATCTCCAATTTCATTCAAAAGTTTCCTTTCCTCGCTCGCTATCTCAAGCACTTCCTCGTTAGTCATCCCCTCCGTCCGCCTCACCTACTCCATCCTTCTCCACACCCACATCTCAAATGCCTGCGGCCTATTCATGTCCTCCTTTCTGAGGGCCCACGTTTCTGCCCCATACAACGGTGCGCTTCATATAGGTCTCTTCATCAGCGTGAAACATCACTGAAATAAAGATTTACCTCATTTATGTCAGAGCCACACGCCCTTATGTGACTTCTCATAACTGTAATTCTCCGTAAATTTTGCGATTAAAATCACGAATAACTTTTCCCCCGCACATTTCGATATAAATTTTGATACCCTCTTGCATTTTGATAGTTTTTCAAGAACGCCGCAAAAATATCAGGACCACAGAATTTTTATGAGGTTTAACTCCCATTAGTGAATTAATGGAAATGCCACAAAAATTATATTTTACATATTTTGATTTTTTTATTACATTACGACACGAATCGAGCGAGTACTATCCGAAATTTTGGCGAAATCATATAGTTTACGTTTTTTAGAATACTATGACTTTGCGTGACACCTTGATATATGTTAGGAACCATTATAATAATATTAATTGTATTATTTCGCGTATAGGCGTCAATCTTCACTTACGTAATCGAATTCTTTCGAAACATATCTCATATGCTAAAAGGCTACGTGTCAAATCGATAAGTAGCAGAGGGGGGCAAGAGCACTTCAACTCGGAATAATGAAGAAAATGAACGTTCCCTAAAAACCAAATAGATGTAAAACGAACATCTTCAGCCAATTCGCATTCAACAACGTTACCTTTTTTTTACTGATGTGAATGTATTTGTCTTGCATAATTAGCATTCCAGTCGTTAAAGAACCAAAAAAGAAAGAAAAAGGTGAGTTTCTCATGTGCAGTTAATCTTGCCAGGTAATTGAAAATATTTTTAACTACTAAGCAATTTTTATACTTGCTCAGTTGACTACTTTCCTTCCCTACCGCGTCTCCATTTCAAACATACTTGAAGATTGGGACATGAAATGGTAACCAAGTAAATAAAGGAATCATTAAAGGACAGGAGGATTTAGGGAAAGGGTGGAGAGCAGCAGTAAACCGATATAGTGTTTGAACACATACAAAATGTGGGGACCACATACAAAGCATATGCGGAACAGTATCAAAGAAACTAGGTTTTGTTAAGCGTATTAAATGAAGGTCCTCGGATGAAAAAGTCAAAGAGAGATGCTGCTTCGCTCTGGTTAGGCCACACCTCGAATACGCCGCGAGTATTTGGGACCCTGATCATATAGTTTCATTTATTTATTTATCTTCACTATCCCGAATACAGCACAATATGCCAATTTACGTCGGGTGGATAACAGAAACAACGGACGAGACGCAGACACCCATGTCCTGGGCAGATAATATTCAGCCCAGGCTGGACTCGAACCCGCGACCCTCGGGTTAGCATGCGAGGACTTTACTCCGCCGCCACCGGGGCCGACGACAACAAAAACAAAATAACAAAAAAATAAAATGCAAAGAAAAAACTGCACGCTTCGTTGAAAACTGCAACGGGCGAGCATATAGTGTCTCATAATTTTTAGAGGGATTAAGGTGGGAGCCCCAAGAGACTCGGAGGCTACACGCTAGGCTTAGGTTGCTTGAGAAATTCAGAACTGGTGTCACACACTACATCTCAAGGTCTGACAGAAGATATACAATAAGAGAGACACATTACCGAACCGATAGGTACAAGAAGTCGTTATTTCCGCGCACAATAAGCCACCACAGTAAAAACTGAGCTCCACTAAATAGTCTTTCCCCAATGAATGAAGAATAACTAAATTCCAAATATACCAGATTCCATCATAAAGATAGTTATGGTCGTACTACCGCGAAAGGACACAAATGCTGCTAGAGAAATTCAGAACTGGTGTTTTTCAGAGCGACACAGAGAATATTATCATCACTCCTCACTACATCTCTAAGTCTGACATATGCGATAAATAAGAGAGATACACTGCCGAACAGATAGGTACAAAAACTCGTTCTTTCCGTGCACAATAAGCGACCACAATAAAAATTGAGCTCCACTAAATACACTCCTATAATATAAGTCACCATTTCACCTTCCAAAATCTTTCATCTTTACGCGTCTGGTGACCTTACACCCACTGCAACACGCCCATATGCCGGCTCGCTGGGTAGAATGTAGATGTAGATAGACTGACAAACAGTTGAGTGACTAAATATATAAAACTGAGGTAACGTCGAAATCGACTGTGGGGCGCTCAGAGGGCGAAAGTTCGCCAACTCCTCGTAAAGAGACGGGATTCCTTGCATCATATGGCCGCCCACTGATGCTGCAACCGTATGACCAAGTGTACATCTTTAGCACAGCCTAGGTTTTCCTAGAACCACTCGCCGAAGTGATCACGCGCCCGTGATGCCTCAGTGTTACGTCACTGAGCGGGGAATGTGGCCTCGTGGTCATGCACGCGCATCGCAGAATTGACAATGAGAGTTCCATTCCCCCATCCGCATCGCGCCGCCACAGAGGGGAGGTGGAGTGTAACTATATCTGTTCTTTGTTCTGAACGTAGAGGGCCTTGGTGCGAGACGAAGTTCACCTTTAGGATCGTCCTGCTGAAACATGAAATTTTCCGTTCCGATACTCAGAAACGGTCGATATTGCTTTTTGTAATCCCCGTTCATTTTTCACGTGTAAATATTCAGTTTCTGCCGTCAGAAACAATGGAGAAAAACGAATGGAAACCAATCCTTTCTATTGAGTTTTATTATTTTAACTAATTAATTCAACTCACAGACACATATAATTTAAAAAGAGATTTAATTTGTCACCAACAAATCTTATTGGTATCTGTTTTAAGTTAGAATTCCAAGTGTTGTGTAAACAAACTTGCCCTCCATGACAACTAAATTGTTTCTCTTTTCTTAATTTATATTGAGATTTTGATAATTAATTTAATACTTCAACACTTTCATAAGCATGATAGTAAATGTATGTAAATATGTACCTATACCATGAAACGTGTGTAGATGTATGTAAATAGCATAGCATGAAACTGTTCGTTCCCATATATTTTAGGATAGTATGAATAGTGACGTTACATCATAAGCACGAAAGTCAGTAAGTAAATAGTATATTATGACACTGTTTATTCCCATAAGTTTTGGGATAGTAAGAGGAATGACACTTAATTTATTGTATCGTTCATGCATCGGGTTCAAGATACATTTATCACTATGATTTGTTCTGGTTTGAACGAAGGGGGATATATGGCTTGAATATAAACTTTTCAATGTATATCCATCCATCACATAAGACCAGAGTTAAACGGCATAAAATTTTCGCTAATTTTTGGTCACCATGATTACCTACGTGTAACCAAATGCACTGTCCTGCTTCTATTCGGCACGAAACTAAACTACAGTCTAATAATTACTAGACTGAGACAAAACCACACTATTAAATTTATAAGTCATGAAATTGTTTATCTGTTGCATTATATGTTTAAGAAGCAGAATTCTACGAAGTCGTCATTTTATTGTTTTTGAACCATGATTGACAAAAGTTTTAGTAGGCATTGATCTACTGCGCTGTGAACTCCAGTTGCCGCCTGTCCACCTATAATCTTCGGAAAGTTCTTCAGACTGTGCCTACGCATTGGGTTCGCCTCTGCATTGGGCGGGTGTTTGGACGGGGTTCAAATCACCTCTGGCGTATCAACCCACATCTTCAGCAAGTGCGAAATGACACAAAGCCATCAACACAGATTATACTGTAGGGCTATCATTAAAGTATTACATACAAATCATACTGGAGAGCTCGTTCTGGGCCCATATAAGATTGCATGCCACGCCGCTGACAGCTTTTTTTTACGAAACTGCATTTTTTAACGATTAAAAGTTTTTAAAAGGTTTCCCTATAATAAGGTTTAATTGGGTTTCACCTGTTTGTCTGGGTCACTTCTTGAAATGGAAATTCAACCTACTTCGCGATTACGTAGAGCTCTGAAATTTTGTCCATATGTTCAATTACGATGAAAATACAGAAATCAAATTAAATAATGACGATAATTAATTAATTTCGCATTTAATAAAGGGTTTTCTTGAGCATGAGCTGTTCGTGTGCGTCAAATCTTTTAACCAAAATATAACCAACTTCCCGATTTCTTTGAGCTCTGAAATTTTGCCCACAGAACCACTTTCGGTGACAATATAGTAATCAATTATAACGATACAAATTAATTAACAGCGCGTTTATATTCGGGAGATGAACCTTCAATTACGGCGAATGAACAGTTCTCTACGAAGGAGTCGATCTCCTCGATTGTTGTTCTCGTTCACGGAATGATCCGTTCCAAGATTCGCTCATTCACTGAAGAAAAAACATTAGTTAATATCTCTAGTGGTCCTCTATAGGGTAATACAGTGCCTATAAATATCCCAAAAACGAAAAGATAAAATTTCATATCAAGTAATTGAAAACTAAAACGTCATAAAAAAATACACAGTAAAAACTTAATTTTAATGAAATTTCGAATTTATTATTAAATCCATTAATTTTGATTTTTAGAGGATTGGATTAAACAATAAATCTCCTTCATTAAACAGAATGTTTTTCCTATGCATTATGTAGGATTTCAGACCTATATATAATGAAGATTTATATTTCGCTCCTGCCGGCAGGCCGTAACAGGGAGAAAAAGTTAATTTCTCGATTAAAGATTAAAACAACTGCAAATTAAGTAAAATATGATGAAATGCAATAATTTCTTTGATACAAAAAAAAGGAATCAACGAAAGATGGAAGTTTTAAGATTTCTGTTCAAGTCTGTGGTCTGAATGGTAGATTCAAAGCTTAGTTTGTTGCGTATCTATCGATTTTATTGGCTTTTGTCCCGAGGAATTAATGGATTGATGAAGGCCTAGGTAGAAGGCCATAGTTAAACGGTTTGGAACGGCTAATGTATAATCATCCGACGAAGAACTCGTTGAATGCGCACATACCAAATTGAGAGTAAACGATTAATTATTTTGCCTTATGCATATTTATGAGTGCAAGTATGATGATGTCATATGCATATTTTCATCTTCCTCATTCAATGTAACCTATTTTATAAGTGCCCTTATTACAATCATATCCCTACTCCATTTTATGTTTGTCATTTGTATTCATGAGCCAGAATGGTTATCTATTTTTATGTATGTACTTCTTTACATATACCTAATGCTTTGGAAGTTTTTTACATCTCTTTTGTGTCATTTTGGTTAAACTACTAAATCTGCCTTTATTCTACTTAATGAACTATTACATGGCTGTTCTCAATATCCATATACTTTTATCTTATGTCTGTCATTTATATCTATGAACTAGAATGAATATGTATTTTATAATGTTAATGGAATTGTAAAATACTATTGTTATCACGGTTCGTTTCTATTGTTGTTATTCTTTTTCTGTTATTTTATCTCAAGGTGCATTTATGTTGATGATTCAAATCAAATGAGCAGCACGGCGAGCTTCAAAATTTTGACCGGCGGTGTGCCGTCCAAAGTAGCTAGATAGTGTTCAAACATAGGAATGCACGGCGGCACGCCGTAAACGGCGGACGGCGTCGCGCCGTCCCGTGTGAAAGGGGCCTTACTGTGTAAACTTGCTACTGTCTTGCCATACACACCTGCCGCAGGCTTAGTGTGCACGCATACTGCTTGGGCTTACTGGGCCGACCTGCTGCAGGCTTACTGAGCACACCTGCTGGCATACAGCAAACTTACGGCACATCATCAATGCAAATAAAAATCAAGTCAAGAGCGAATTTGCAGCAGACTAGAATGGTGACTTGCAGCACACTTTTTATGCAAACTTGCAGCAGACTTGCATGGAGACTTGCAGCACACTTTCTAAGCAGGGAAAGTCTAGCAAGTGAAAATCAAACATAGTGCAAACTTGCTGCAAACTTACGTGCTATCTGGGGATCTTATGTATTATGAGCGTGAGATGATATAGTTTGTTGGTAAGAAGAAAAATATATTATGTTTAAATATACATGTCCCGTCGACAGGCATGTGCCTGACGGAACATCAATGTCAAATTGTTGAAAAATAAATGAAATGAAATGTGTGTAATTTTATACTTTTGTATTCACTTTTGTACCCCTTATATTAATGCACTTTAGTGTGTAATTTATCGTTGTTATATAATCATTTGATTTTGTTTTTAACTATGCATGTAATAAATATGTACGTTACAATATTTATGGCTAGTTACAACGTACCAAACAGACGTACTTAAGTGAAGTGTGACCCAAGAATTTTTTTTTGAACCCACTTGAAAAGTTATTGAAATGTGCACTCATCAACTTACGATTATCACTCCAACTGCTTTAATAGATTGTTAAGTTGGCGTTCATTTTCCTAATTTGATAACTTTGGCTGTGACGTGACTACAAGCGACCAACACTTTCTACCAACACAGCCTCCTTTGCCACCAATGACTCCAGCGTCGGGAAGGGCCCTTGAAAAAAGGACCATTATGACGAATGCGAATCAATTCGTTTAGGAAGATCTCTCTTTCCACGAACGTCGTATGCAACATTATTGTATAAGTTCATGCATGATAAGTCTACGATTATTCAAAGCAACATTGTCGGTCGCGTCCACTGCTCAGACAACGTCTACTTCAAAGGGAAAATTGCCGTGAACAAAAGTGTACTTCTCCCCACTTTGTTGTATGGTAGTGAAACGTGGGTATGTCAGGATAGACATAAGAGTAGACTAAACGCCGTGGGTATGAGTTATTTGAGGAGTGTTTGCGGCAAAAGTAGGATGGATGGGGTCAGGAATGAGTGGGTAATGAATGAGTGTGGGTTAGATGCTCCAGTAATGGACATATATATGAAAGGAGTGTGCTTCGTTGGTTTGGCCATGGTGAGAGAATGGATGAGAGTCGAATAACGAAACATATATGAGAGTAGAATGAATGGTGCGAGAGGTAGAGGTCGGCCGAGAAAGTTGTGGTTGAGGAAATTCTTAGGAGGAGGAATATTAGGAGTCTTCAGAACAGGAGGGCGTGTATGAAGCAGTGCATGGGGGTGAATGCGGCAAAAGTGGTTTACAAGGATAGGTCAGTATGGAGGAAATTATTGAAGCAGAGTTAGGTGTACTAATATATATATATTTATGAGTGAAACTTAGTGACTCTGCCTACCCCGGAAGGGAAAGGCGTGATTGGCATGTATGTATGTATGTACATAGTCGTTCGTAAAGAACGCTTAATGACCTAAAAAGCAAAAAAGTACCTAATACATAATGTAATTCGAACCATATGTCCGCTGCTTAAAATACATTGGCCTTTAATTAAATGCAGCAATAGTTATTTACTCTCGTCCCGATGAAATCCTTCGAGCGAAGTAAGGTTATGAATTGTGGATAGTTGAACCGAAACATTAGAAGACTAGTCATAGTGGATAGTTGAACCGAAACATTAGAAGAGCTAAATATCAAATAAAAAATTTTTTAATTAGCAGCATATATTACCAATAGATTTTACAGCGTTAAATCATAACGGAAAATCAATGTCCGTTACATATGCTCGTACTTACTATTTCCGCCAGGTGATTGAGGAAATCTGCTGACTTAGATCATGTAGGTATTTTTGATTTCTCGATCCCGGTAAGACGAGGCCAAAGTTTCATTGCTCTCGAGGATTAGGCATAGCTCTCCCCGAAGTTCCTGACGCTGAGGGTGGGGGAGGGGGGGGGGACAATCTTGGGACATGGGCTAAGGAACTTACAGAATGCTGTGAAACGAGAGGTAAGGTTGTTCAGGGTGGAGAGTCAGTCAGAAATGCTTGCCCATTGCCGCCAACTCCAGCGCTTCCAGAAGTGGGTTGACTCAATCTACCGTCCTGTTCCGACTCGTCACACATTGAGACCTCAAGATAGGGTCTCCGGTAAAGTCATAGTGATAGATGACTTTTTACTACTTGCTAATTAGCCTCACACGTAGGTGGTCTGGGGTTTAATCGCAAAGCACCAAAATTCTACAACCGATAACGCTCCTATCGAAGAAGAAGATAATTCATGATTACCGAGACGAGAAAGTGTTGCTATGGAAGATAGCGAAGAAATCTCAAACGTAATTTGAAGTATGCTGCCATCTGCACAAGTTTAACGCAAACGCTATGTGAGCAGACCTGCACAGAATATATTATCGCTAAATGCATAAAGGTAAATCACCCAAAATAATTCTGTAGGATGATTCAAGAAGAAATAGCGCAGCTTGTGAAGTTTAAGAAGTGGTTTTGAGATTATTATCGGAATGATACGAGACACTTTACACATTGTAATAGAGCAATGGCAAACAAACCTCATATAACGTGCAATTTGCAGTCAACCTAAAAATGACCTCCAATGAAAATACCATAAGAAAAAATTGGCCCGAACCGGGGATCGAACCTCGGAGCTCCGGCTTTCCGGGCCAATGCTTAGAAAACTACGCTAAAAAAGACCGTTTGCACTAGCGTAAATGGTTAAAATCTTAATTGTCTTGCCTAAAACGCGCGAAGTTTTCGAAAGTTCCCAATTATGTGAATATATATTTTTAAGCTTCAGAGACAGCTTTGGAAAGAGTCATAAATTTTCTGTCTTTAATTTCCTGTTCTTTAATTACTTTTTATATCATCATTATAAAAGGAGATGAGACAATTTATGATTCAAAATAGCCGAAGTAAAATGAATGACAGTTCTCTACCCAAAAGATGACTGGAAAGTCTTTTCATAGGGACTTTTTTTTATAAAACCTCCCCAAAAACAGAGGATAAGGACAAATATTGAGGACGCCAGGGATGGGGGCTAGGACACCTCGGCGCGGCCGTCTCGGCACAAGCAGTTTCGGCGCAGGGACGTTTCGGCGCGTGCCGTTTCGGCGCATGGACGATTCGGCGCAGCCTGCTTTTCGTTAACCACTCGGCTAATTACTGGTCTAAAACATTGAAAGGCACTGTTAATACAATAGATATGAAAAGAAGTGCTTTTTCTGCAATGAAATATGGAAACAAAAAAAGATCAATAATATAAATGATTGTTTCAGACCTCACTCGGTGGAATTCCTTGATATCAGGGATAGAAATATTAACTTTGCAATTCCGCATTGTAAAAGATTTATTTACGACCGGTTTCGCCGCAGTGCAGCAATAACTGGATCCCACGGTCCCTGCGATATATGTAGATGAAATGCCCAGGGTAATAATTTTGTAAGTAGTATTTTTTTTAGTAGGTAGTAGATTTATCAATAATATAGACAAAATTACTACCTACAAAATTATTACCCCTGGCATTTCATCTACATTTATCACAGGGACCGTGGGAAAATATATGTTAGAACTACGTGGGAGATTGAAACATGAGATTTGGGATGAAATCAACTAATCAGCTACACTACCTATCGACTACTCTACTTAAAGTCTCATCGACCGAAATTATGGTCTCTTATCGACCGCACGAAAAAAGACGATTTAAGCCTCTCTGTTCTGCAGTCTATTTCCTAAGTTTAATTCTCATGAACTGATCTACTGTAGTATGCTGGAGTTCATGAGATATCAATAACTTCGTTGGAAAAGAAGTTGGTTTTGAGTTCACAAAAAAACATGGCCTATCTTTTAATTGGTAGTGTGAAAGCGATTCCCATCCGAGTTATTGCAAGAGGTCAGTAATAATAACACAACAATCATATCGACCTATAACGCACCCTGATGATTGTCTCTGCACGCGTTCCAACTTTGTTTTAAAGCCTATTTCATGAGGATCCAAATACTGGAAACATATTCCAAGCTGGGTCTCACAAGGTAGATAAAGCTGATTTCTCTGACCTTATCGTCCAGCTTTTCAAGTACTCTTTCAACAAAACCCAATTTAAGACGAGCTTGACCAGTTATTTCCTGAATATGTTTTCTCCGATGCTGATCATTACTTAGTTTACTTCTGTCTAGGTCAAACCAACTAAATAACTTGAACCGGAGTCAGCTATATATAGCTATAGCCTAGCAATAGCTATACATATATACTAGCAACGCAAGCCACTAAAACTTGACGTCGCGAGTGAATTGACTGCGATTGGTGGGTGGAAATTAGAGAAAAATAACGACCTTAGCCAGTATGATTAACTTCAAGTAAGAGCATTTATATACCAACAATTACTACAATAGAAAACAAGCCCGTAAGCTAAATACCATTAACTTGGTTTATACAAGACGGACACCGGTCACAACTGCAGCAATAGCAGGAACGTCCTTTCAAGGGCGCGGTCAGGTTCAAAAGAGAGCGGACGTAGCGATGACACAGCGCGGCAGGCGATTGAGGGGAGTCAGCTGAGCCGTGAGGTGGTCGTGGCTGAGCGATGCAGGAGTTGGAGGTAGTAGGTGAAATCCTTGTCCTTGTTGATTGGTGGAGGTAATGGCGCTAGTGTTGAGTCGCTCGGAATAGAGTGTAGCACTGTATCTTTCAGTGTAAAAGTGAGTTGATTGTCCCATCGCGGACAGCGAACGCCAGACAGCGAAACGCGCGAGGGGCTATTCGCGACGGCGTTTGCGATTTTTTGGCGTTTTGGTTTTTCTAGCTGAGTGTTTTTTACAGAGTGGGAGGGGGGGAACATTTTTTGGGAAAGGAAACTGGAGAAGGGGGGGGAATTGCACAGCACTGACACAGCACGGTATTTCATACATGTAAATGTAGAAGTAAACTATTTTCCTTGCTGCTGCCACTTGGTCAGAGTTTTGTTGTTCAATCCTAAGATTGTTTGACTGCAGCCCTCCACCCTTTCCTATCTAATTCAAGTTCCCTTACCTCCTGGTATCTCTTCCTATGAAATGTCCTCTTTATTTGGCCCATGACCATATCCCTGGATCTTCCTGCATGGGCTTTTTCCTCTATTTTAATCTCAATTATGTTATTCACAAACCCATTGTGTCTCAGAGTGTGTCCAACCCATCTCGTTCTTCTTCTCTGTATGGTGTTCCATACGGTTATTTCCTTTTATACTCTTCTGTACACTTCATTATTTCTTATTTTGTCCATTCATTTTATCTATATCATCCTCCTCCAGCACTAGGTTTCGAAGGCTTCCAGTCTTTTCTGGTCAGCCTTTCCAATGGTCCATGCTACCAATCCATAGATTGCTACTCTCCACAGGAATGTCTTCTTGTACTGTTTCCTGGTTAATGTCCCCATTTTCTTTGAGCACAGTACTTTTCCCCATGCATGCTTTCTTAGCTTGGGCTATTCTCTGCTTGATGCCCATTGTACTTCTTCCAACCCATGTGATGGTACTTCCGAGATAAGTGAAGGAATCCTTGGTCAGTACTTATGACATTAAAAAGGTGGTTTGTGGAAAACATCTGGGACAGCAACCATCACAGCAGTTTTGTGCTGAACATCCTCCATTTTGAGAAAGGCATAAGAAGATTAGACATACTAGAGTTACTTAAAATTGTGCAACACTCCCTAAATCCCCATTGCTTCTTAAGGTAGTTTGAGCGAAATATCATTTCACCTAGAAACCAATGAATTTGGTCTCATTTCGAAGAAATAATCTCACCCTTCCAAAGATACAAAAATATCAGCCCCTCACCACCCTGCTTTCCAAGATATTTGACCAATAATACCAGCCGTTTTAAATGGGTAGATAATGGTACGTGTATGCACTCCAGAGAGATGCTTAAAAAAATGAGGAATTTCTAACTCTTAGATGTCGTCAAAAAAACTAAAAATGTGTATGTTTTCTTAACCATTTTTGAGAAAAAACTCATATTATCACTGTAGTAATTTTTTCAGGATCACAAAAAACCTTCCATTATGAAGGAGTTTTAATCGAACCAAGCAAAAAAATGAGTCAAGTTAAAGACTTATGTCGTTATTTTCATTTAATTTATTAGAACTTCAGTCGAGTAGTAAAATAATATTGCACCATTAATAATTGAATATTAATTTCTTGCTCCCTAGAGCTGCCAAAATAAAAATGTATAATTTGAATATGATCTACAATATGACTAGGGTACTATCTCACTCAAACGACCACAAGTATCAATAAGTTTTACATTGAAAGGAAGTATATTCATATATGAAGCACTTTCCTCTATTCTGGGCTCACTGCGTCTTGTCATCCCAGTGTGGACTCACCCTGTGCTACACACCCTTGTCTAGCTACGAGGCCTAATCCAGGATGGTGCCCACCCTCTGGATGTGTTGGGGGGTAGAGGGGTAGTTAACCATATGTAGTATAAGTTAAGCTTTAGCAACTACAATTTATAGCAATATTTAAATTTGCTCATTGTACTCCTGATGATTAACTGAGAGAGCAAGTTTTTTTACCCATGTTCTACATGAAAAATAAAGATTTTATGAATGCTGTTTGAGAATTCCATGATCAAAGGCATCAATCTCTTTTGCAGAACTAAAGTGTATGTGCCGAATGTTTTTTAGGCAATAGAGAAAAAGAATTGACATGTGTGACATCATATATTTTGTCCACTTAATAGTATATTAACTTCAGGAGTATTTAACAGTACGGTAAAGAACCAAAAGCTTCTTATAAACCAATACCTAAATCAATATCCTATTAATTCGAGCAATATTTTAACTGAGAACAGAATTTATAAGAAGGAACTATGCGCATGTGGTGTTCTACAAAAAAAATGAAGATTACATGGAGAGAATAACCAATCAGAAGTCCTGTGAAGAATGTGATATAAAATATGTTCTATGGAAACTTTCCAAACTAGAAGAAGCTAACATATGGGAGACATTCGAAAAACACAAAAGCCTCTTGAAAACAGGAATTAAAGGAGCAACCAATTGAGGAGACTTACTGCGGAAAACCAAATGCAGATACATTTTTAAAAATCAAGCCAAATTGAAGACTATAGATAATAATGCGGAATAAAGAAGAATATTACGATCTGCGAATCAGTTATAATTCCTTTTCCCTCAAATCATTCCCTAATATCTCTGTAGCAGTCCTCTTTGTCAATACATTTACAACTGGCTTAACTTTCCAAATATCTGTGGTACTACACTTATTTTTGCAGTGCCTAATTTTTAATAATGCACCCAAATTCTCAATGTGAATGTTTTTCTCATAATACAGAATACAATTTAAAGAATTACTTACAAGGACCAATGATGGAATGCGAACATTATGCAAAAAATTAGGGACCTGGGCCTTAAAATGCAGACCTAATATGGAATTAAGCCATTGGCTGATAGAACGCAGTGTAGAGCTGTGGCTAGTCAATCATTGGACTGGTGAAGTTGATGACCAAATCAATCAAAAATCATGTTTTGCAAGACATCCGCATAAAGGGTTTAAGTAAATAAAAAATATACTGTAATGGCTTTATTACAAAGCTAACATTATTCCGTACGTTTATAAAAGTTGAATAGTTACATCACTGCTGTAAAATACTCTCCATGAGGGTATTTCTTATCAGTCTCATAAATAAATGTAGGTACAACTTTTGCCAATATGTACAGAAAATTACAAAAAAAGTATATACAATTAGCTTTATCAATATAAAGTAAGAGAACGTCTTAATAAAGCTTTGGCATGATTTGTGCTAATACATAATTTCAAAGTCTATCACTTTTTGGCAATAAATAATGAATTATGTACCGTATTGCTTAAAGTTGTGATCAATTGACATGATCTTTACTGACCGAACCCATTTGCTTGAGCTTAATATCAGAGTTGAATAACTGTGAAGATTAAAATCACATTCAAGACCGGGTTAAGTATGATATTTTCGATCAGTAATAATGTGAAATGGCACATAAATACACATTAGTCATTGATTATGAAAAGCAACGTATAAAAAATTTTGCTGACGTCATCAAGCATTTTAGACTTTTTTTTACTGGGTATGGAAGTGATTACATAGTTATATGTAAATATCTACCATATTTTCTGGCTTATAAGACATGATTTTTTCCCCAAAGGAACCAACAGAAAATCACCCTCAATCCTTAGTGGTTAGTTTCCTGGTTAGATTTGTCCTAAAAACTGCCAGCAGTGATCTTTCGGTGACAGTACTAGTTAACAGAATTCTGAAAACTTACCCTCAGAATTTATACAAATTATATTTTGAGATTTATCAGTAAAAACCTTGTTTTTAACAATAATTAGTAGTCACAATCTTGGCAAAAATACAAACCCTATAGTTAACACTTATCACAGAAAATTTGTTTAAATCTGCTGGATACAAATTTCACCATTGGACTTATGATCAAAAAACTTGGCAAATTTTCTATTTAGCTAGACCCTCTCGACACCCATAGCCTTTTGATATATCCAAGTCTCATTCAGCAAAATGAGCAACAGGTTTTTCCCAAATTTTTTTAATATTACCCAATGATGATGCACCACATCATGCCATGCGGTCATATTTATTGACATTGTTATTAACAATCAATAAAAGATTGTTTTTCAGTTTCTTTTTAAGCAATATAAAAAGAGTGTTAGACGGGTAATTCACTGTTTCCATAAATATGTGTAAAAAATTCAATTCCTCTTACATTTATGCACATGTATCCTATAAGCCAGGAAATATGGTACAAGCGAGAAGAAAATGATAGCTATCATTGAATTTCTCCTCTCATTGTAGAGTTCAATTCATATTTTGATGAAGCACTGCACACTATTGTTAATGTAGACGGTTAACTCAGTAAACCACAGTTGTAAGAGGAACTTTCTGTCCCTCTAAAAAATATCCAATCATAAATCATCTTGTGCATTTCAGCCAGACAACTCATGCATACATCAGTCAATGCCATTCACACAATATCACAAGCTAATGATGGTACAACTTTTTGAAAGCTGTACATTTGTTGTTTGCATTCACCCTATATTGCCGATGTACACTGGGCATCTAGACCAAAGTTAACCTCTCCACCATTACTGTGTCCACCTGCACCAGAATTTGAACACTCTTCGTGGATAGGGACCGCCCTGTCTACTAGACACTCAACACTTTCTGATGGCCTGATGTTGTTCCCTGAATTTGGTACCGATGAACTGGAAGTGTTACGAAAACTTGATCTCCACGGACTTTGATGTGATATTGACGTGGAAGTTGAGGGACATGGAGGGGCTGATGTTTCAACCGAAGTATTTGGTTGACTGTGATTGTGAGGCCTACGGCCACTACTCCTCAGAAGCGTTGCCACCCGTTCAGCTGTTGTGGTCGATATACGACATTGTTCTCCTGCAACAGCCAAGTTATTTCCTTTCCTCACTGCTGAAGCTCTTCGAAGTTCGGTGAATTCTTCCGTGGTGCAGGTAGGTTGGTTTGCAGTACCATTGTTACCCTGTAATTAGTTTCAATTTCATAAATGACATGCTAAATTGTTCTGAACAATTGCATGCTGAATTTAGCAGAGAATTCAGAAGTGTAATTTTTGAAACACAAGACGAAATGGAAACTTTATATATTATTTTTTATGATGACTTGTTAACCATCTTTGCTTTACCACTAATTTTGTAATGTTGTACTATAATTGGATACATATTAATGAAGAATCTCAAGCACTCTCAAGTGGAGCTAATGTTTCAAAATCAAGAATCGAATTGAGATATTCCTGGCAAATGTTGATTTAGGTCCATTTTATGTAGATACTTGAATGATAACAATAACATAATTGCATTTATTTTGACAGTAGTTCAATTGCAACTGATAGTTATTGAACTATGTAATAATATCACATGGATTCAAAAGTATTAGGCTTAATAATGATTTAATGAAAGGCAATTTCCAACTTTTTCTTGGCTCGTCGCTATGTATCTGGTGCAACAAGAAAGGGAAGGTAGGGGCAAGAAAATTTGCAAAGATTTTCAAAAAAGACCAAAACCAGAATATTGCTGCTGCATGCTCCAACTCTTGCAAAATTTTTGCATGCATACTGGTCTTTAAACTCATTTGGCATCCTCAATCCTTTGTCCATAATTGTCCCAGAAATGGATACTGACATGAAACATATCTGTAGAAAGCACAGGTTCTGTTCAAAAAGTCCCAGGACAGGTTGAATTACCTGACTATCAGTCATTGTAACATTATGCAGTTGGTAGAGTTGTTTAAAACTGAGCCTCATGAATAATCTTCTCAGTATATATTGCTCTAAACTCAACTCATTTCAGTCAGCAGCTTTTTTTTGTGGAAGCATGATTTTGCATTAGGCGATTTTGTGATCACGTCCTGGCTGATGACAGAGGCGCAAAAACAAGTACAGTTTGAAGAAGCCAGCCAGAGTCTTCTTGAGAAGTTAACAAATGATGACACATGGCTTCAGATTATCATTACAGGTTACAAAACAAGGGCTAGTGGCTACAACATGGAAAGCAAAGCCCGTCATCACAGTAGCAAACTGAAAGTTCTCTGAAACCAACAAAAGCATGTCAGTCGTGATCAAATGTTAACATCATGTTTATATTTTCCTTCAGTCCAAATTGTCCCATGGGTCCCTCATGGGAACAAACAATCTATCATTTTTCTCACCCCATGATTTTCAGAGGGTCGCATGATAGAGTCCAAAGAGAGAGACCAGAATCTTGGCCCAGATGTGAATAGAAGTCCCGTCATGACAATACTCTGGTTCATTTAACCCTTGTTATTCATGATTTTTCCTTAAAAATGGGATGGCAGTTCTTCACCAGCCTCGATACTCACTGGAGTAGGTCCCTGCTGATTTTTTTCAGAGTTAGTCTGCACTCATGGGAAAAAGATTTGTCACAATTAAGGAGACAAAACAGAAATTGCTTGGGGTACAAAAAATGTGTCCGAAAAATGTGTTTCCTTCATGGTTCCAGCAGTGGAAGCCCAGTTAACCCTTCACGCTGAATGCCGCACATTGATATTGAGGGTTTTCCCTGCAAATGAACTAAAGCCTACCATGAGCGACATGGAGTAACGGAAAGTGATCGCCGCCAAAACAATAAACCTATGTATACAGTCCCCTCTCAAGACCCAGCTTAGTGAGAGTCCAGGTCCTTTCCACAGATACTCAATGGGATGGCAGTCCTTCACCAGCCTCGATACTCACTGGAGTAGGCCCCTGCCAATTTTTTTTCAGAGTTAGTCTGCACTCATGGGACAAAGACTTGTCTCAATTAAGGAGACAAAACAAAAATATGGTACAAAATAGGTGTCCAAAAAAATGCACTTCCTTCACAGTTCCAGCAGAAGGCCAGTCAACCCTTTTGTGCTGAATGCAGCACATGAACGATGATGATTTTCCATGAAAAGGAGCTAAAGCCTACCATGTGGTAAGTGGGGTGAAGGGACGTGATCACTGCCGAACTTGCAGTTGACCCTTGAAATCCTGAGACCCAGCTTAGCGAGAGTCCAGGCCCATTCCACGGCAACTCCGCTCAACCCTTTGTCTCATTAGCTATCCTCTCCTTATAGTCTACTTCTGCTAATTGCAGCATTTTTTCCAAACAAATATTTGTTATACTCCAAAAATGTATGATTTGAAATGAATTTTTCCTTTTTTAATATACAATGAAAAAATTCAAAGCTGTAAATAGCCGTATCAGAAGATTAATTCATTAAATCCATCAGTATAAATGTTAGAATTTTCTTAAAAATTTTTACATGCTCAGAAAAATTTTTGTTTGCAATTTTCATGAATTTTTGGCATTTTATGCATATCACCACTTAAAGTACTCATGCAAAATATTTTGGTGATTGAGACCTTGAATGACACAGTGTTGACCAGTTGATTGCGATCAAGTTTGCAGTTCCTCTTACAGAGCATCATAGACTCGCGCATCAGGGTGTAGCCACATGGCTATGGTGGGCAGAAATGGGTTAAAGCTCAAATATTATATGTATACTGTTAAGTTCTCAACTGGTTTGCCAGAGACATGTCAAGAGAACCAGGAAAGGATTGGTGGAACAAGTATGACTGTAGCAGGTGACAACCTATGTGACATAGGTTGGCATCCCTAAACTTCCGGTTCGAGGATGCCCTGTCCAACTATGATGTTGGCAGGCCTGATATCCGGTTGTTGTGATTCCGTGTCTAAGATGTAGCATGAGTGTACATGTGCTTTTGGCTATCATAAATCGGACTTCATCTAATCCTGAGGGTATGCGTTATCATTTATATTATAACCCCATCCCCTCATACAACAATGACTTTGACTCAACTGTTCACACGTCTTTATTCTTCCACCTCACGAAACCAATTCCCTGACATTCAGGTCACTAGCCCCCTCCCTCCGCTAGCATTTCCCTCTCCTGACGGTTGCACATCCCTGCTCCCCTGACAATGGCGACATTGCATGGGGATTCAGCTGAATAAAACATTCTGTCATGGCGACAATGAATGTGCATCAGCACCTGCGAGCAGATGGAGAAGGGAGGAGGGAGACTTAAGTCTAATTACAATACCTAAAATTAATTCTAAGTAATTACAACACCACAAATATTTGTTTAAACAAAATACTGCAATTTCAGTCAGATGTCTGCTTCAAACTTCTGCTTCTAAACCCATGCTTCCAAAGAGGCTTTTAATCCCTTTGGGGGTCTGGGCCAGCAGCTAGGGAAAGGGCACAGTGTCTTGCAGAGCTGGGTCCCAAGACAGTAGGGGAGTATACCTGACTTTCAACGTCATGAAAGAATTTCATACTGGGGAGGAAAGGGAATGTTCATAAGACTCATAACAGGAAAGCATTTCCCTACGCAAGTCTCTGGTGCGAAAGGGTTAGAGAAAGACATGGCTACCATCGCCACGGCGAAAGAAGTCCGATGACAGCTAGCAGGGCCGAGAGAGGAGGAGGGGGCACCATTGCCAAGTTATTTAGGGAGAGAGCCATCACTACGGCCACTGTCCTCGCATGGAGCCGAGCTACTGGAATTTCAGATATTTGATCTTTATAACCAATGAAACTATTACAAGAAAACATACAGAAAATTAAAGATAATATCTTTTTACGTTCCCTGATTTAACTTCGCTTCCTTGATTAATACTTCAGTACTCAGCAAGAAGAAAAGAACCTCCATTGACCTTCTCTTTTTCAAAATACTCGTAGATGGACACGATCATTTTGCGAGCTTGCGAGCGTAATGTTGAACCACGACCTCGTTTTTTTCCCCTCATTCTCCTGAATGAAGGCCGAAGGTAGAAAAAAACTCCTATGGTGAACACCCAAAAGCACGAATGGATTAATTGCGAAAGTATTACAATTGCAATAATATGCATGCAACACACCCAAAGACTGAAGCACTTGACACCGAAAACCACACGAACGAAGACTCAAGGGAGACTGAAAAGTGAAAGGTATGTGACAACGTCATCAGGGTCGGTAGGGGGATGGGGTGGTGACGAGGTTCAGCTATTGGCTCTAGGATACGTGAGTCCCGTTATGAGCTCCCTGGCCCCTTCCACTTTTTGAGCTGTCATCAGACTTCTTTCGCCTTGGCGACTGTACATGGGAGTAGCAACTTGAAGGCTTTCAAACTTTTCTCAGTGATAGTAAACAAAAAGTAGTTATTGATGGTTTTTGCTCTGATATGGTTGGAGTCACACTGGGCGTTCCTCAAGGATGTGTGATTGACCCTCTTTTATTCATTATTTATATTTATGACCTAAGTTCACGAGGTAGCATAAATTAAGATTATTTGCAGACAATACAGTTATCTCCTGTGAGATAAGTGAAGATGTAGACTTTGAAGTAGTGTCATCGGACCCTAACAACGTTCATTTGTGGTGCCAGGAGTGGGGGCTAGAATTAAATCTTAGTAAATGCACCGCAGTTCATTTCCTGTGAAGGTCATCACACAAATGCCATACCTACACTATGGGTGGAGTACACATAAAATCTTCAGAAACAGTTAAATGTCTTGGAAATACCTTCTGAGTTTGTGAGTAACACACATCCAAAACATGTGGCAGAGCATTAAATAAACTAGATTTTGTTGAGCATATAACAGGAAGGTCCTCTGATGAATAAGTCAAAGAGAGATGACTAAAAACTGAGCTCTACAAAATACACTCCCATGACTGGAGTCCTAACACCCCCTGCCACAAGCCTGTGCCTCTGCTCGCAGGATAGTATGAAGATGTAGATGTAGATGAAAGAGATATTTATGATATGATGTGATGTTTTCAGATAAATTAATTTCAAAAATCAGTCCTGGAACTTGAATCTTTGAATCTTCATCCTGGAACTGAAAGTCCTGAACAGACCTTGTGCAAAACTCTTGAATATCACTATAGCTAAATCAATGGAGAAAGTTTACCACTTATACTCTCCCATTGAGATTTGGACTTCACAGTGAAATACATTCAAACACATACACACACCTGGGATAAGCCTTGTTGTAGGGACTGCCTGATTTCAATCAGGACTGAAGCGTAGTCAGGAGGTGGCAGTGGTGAGGCTGAGGCCACAGTTTCTGGCTCTGCACTGGCACATGATGAGATCGGTGGAAGGGAAAGGCGATTTTGAACTTGACTACTCCTTGCCGTGTTCCAACTGCTACTGTCAGCTGCACAATCCTCTTGCCTGGTTATGACTACTTCTGTAGTGTTCACCTGGCTGCTTCCTGCTTCCCCCAGCACAGTTGTCAACCGTCGCATGCTCCGGCGAAAGCTCTGTCTCAGCATCTTTGCGATCCTGGAATAATGAAATTTGCCATTTAAGGTAGTTTGAGCAAAATATCATTTCACCTCGAAATCAATGAATTTAGTCTCATCTCAAAGAAAAATATCTCACTTTTCCAAATATGCCAAAATATCAGGCCCTTACAGCACTAATTTCCAAGATTTTTGATGAAAACTTATCAAAACTTTTTTTCAAATAGAACTTTTAAAAAACACCCCCTCTATGAATTGAGTTCGGTCCAGTATGCTCTTCACGGTTCATGTCTAACATGCTTCAGTTTGTATTTCATTGACACTAACACCACTACGTTTGTCTTCTCCCTTAAACTGCCAAATGGTCAAATTTGACCCGACAAATCTCATCTTTTACCAGCGTAGAACAACAAAGAGCCTGAGCTCCAATCCGCTGGGATTATAGTGATGAAAATACATTAAGTTAGATTGGATCACTATATTTTAGCTCTTAATTTGATAAATAATGAAATAAAATATTAATTAAACATAAATTTGAACACATGTTCCTAATTTTGGTTAACGACATTTCTTTAGGTATGCAGTTTGCTAACTGATACCTGTTTTTGCTACGCAATTGCTTCCGTGTAACATATTCCTAACATTAGGAAAGCGTGGACCTAACAATTGATTAACATGTTTTCAAAATGTAATCAGTACACTCATTTATTTTTCTATCATTGGGGAATACTGTAAGATGGATATTGAACAGGGTAAAAACAAATGCTATGGTTTTAAAAGGACAAATCGATTGAGAAAAAATAACATTTCCAAAAAAGTGAAAAAATTTTTGCTGAATAGTTTCTTCCAACTGTTAGAAATTTACAAAATTTCATACGACTGCATTTCTATAAACACATTAAATACAGAAATAATAAGTAGATGGGGTCAAAATTGACTTCTCGGCGGTATTAAGGAAGTTTAAGCAAAATATCATTTCACCCAGAAATCAATGAATTTAGTCTCATCTTAAAGAAAAATATCTCCCCCTTCCAAAAATATCAAAATATCAGCCCCATAATGAATTACTTAACAAGATTTTTGACAAAAAATACCAGCCCTCTTACATGGGAAATAGTATGTGTATGCACTTCAGAGAGAGACATTATTTCGAAAAATGAGGAATTTATAACACCTAGATCTGGTCACAAATTAGCAGTGTATTTTGTATGTTTCCTTGGCTATTTTTGAAAATATATCACATTGCTACCTTGATAATTTTTTTGGGATCATAAAGCCACCTTCGATTGTAAAGGAGTTTTTAACATACTATGTGAGGAGAATGAGTGAAGTTAAAGACTTAAATAGATATTTTATTTAGTTATGTACTTAAGAGTTTCAGACACATAAAAGTACATAATGGCATCACTTATAATGCAATATTTAATTCATCTTTCCTATAGCTTACAATACATATACTTGTATGAGGCAATGCAGATAGAATTATTAAAGAACTGTCAATTTTACGGGCTTAACACTGCGAATTAAACTTTTTTGACTGCGTCTACCTTGAAAGGCACTACGTGATCAGAATCAATGTGATTTCCTCCCATCCTACATAATCCCATACTTTGTTAACATTGCGAGAGGGAATCAGGACCATCGCAATCATTTCATGGTATGACGCTTGAAAGGAACTCAATGGGTACATACCTAGCACCAGTTGCAGTTGTATACGAAGGCGGAGGAGTGTACTTTGGTGGAGGATCTTCAAAATTATTTCCACCATTTTCAGTTGTGTTGCCATTGGAATTCCCTTCAGTTCTCGATGATCCTCCATTTGCCCTCTCAGCATTTCCGGCCCTTTGAGTGGTCGTTCCTTGAGATTGATCCATGTATCTACTCCTTGAAAGGCGTGGATTTGGGCAGTAAAGAGCTTGTATTCTCTGGAAATTTAAAGCATTATTTTTCAATTAAACAAAGTTCATGACATACTGAAACTATTTTACTGAGAAAGATACATTAAGGAACAACAAGGAGAAAAGAAAAGACAAACTTGCCATAGAATACGTATGATATACATAAATGCACATTTTTTATTGGACTTTGAATGAAGAGACCATTGGCTGCTCATCAAACAGTTGCACAATTCACTAAGACAAACACCGATATGTTGAAGACTGAGCCTAGAGATGAGCCATTTTGAAAATTACCATGGTAGTTTTCGTAAATTACTGCAGTATTGTTCATAATTTTCTGCAATCCCGGAGAATTGCCTTAATTTTGGTAATTTTCAGGAAAATTCACCTAGGGTTCACATCTTTTACATCTCTCCTTGCACATCTATTCATTTATAAAGTTTTACATCATTTTTACATAAGAAGTGGTAATACTGGATTATTCTTGTACAAACCTTCTCCCTACATCCTACGTAAAGTACATGTTTCCTTACCCAAGCCGAACCTGATATTATTCGAACAATGTTTCTTGTACACAGGACCTAAAGTGTATAATTTATTACCTGTTTCATGTTTTAATTCAAAAATCCAAAACATGACAATGAACAATACACAATCTTGGTTGTTCCCACTAAAGAAAGTTTAGAGGATTTTTCTTATACCTGTAATATTATTTGATAAATGTACTGTAATTTCAAAATGCTGTTTTTCCTAAATATATATGTGTGCATAGCCCATTCCATAAATGATGGTAGCCATAATTCAGGTTTACCTTCATGGCTACTTAAAGTTACTCACTGATTTAACCAAAGATATTACATTGTAAGCATTCTCTGTCAGAGCAATAAAACATTATTATTATTTTACAAACTGATATAATCCAATGATATTCTTTTAAACCAAGTCTATTTACAATTCATAAAGGCTTAATCATAAATGAAGGCACATGAAACTCATTTGTGAAATATTTTTTTGTTACGGAATATTTGTAGGGCTAATGTTTGGACTGGTTAGAACAGTTTGGACAAAAATTTCTCATACAATGACAAAAGAAAGCCAAATTGCATGTGGCTAACAAATTTAAGTTTACGTTTTTATTCATTTCTATCATATAATTATAGGTAGCAATAGCAACGGTTTAAATTTCATTAATCCCTTACTATTGATATTGCCTTTCCTGTTATACTCCTAAATAGCTTTTAAGAGCTGCAAATTTAAAATTACTGGTATGATACCATAATTCACAATGGTAATTTACTACAAATTAAAATTACCACAATTCGCCCATCTCTAGCTGAGCCTATGATCACACTTAGGGGGTAAAGGCTGCTAGAGCTAGGAAATAAGATACGTCAGTGGAAATCTGCAACGTTCTTCTTAATGAAAAGGTAACTTGGTCTGATTCTACATTTTACTCTCTCTCACAAATGAGTTGGATATGAGAGCCCTTGAAAATGGCATGATATGCTGAAACCTGAAATAAAGTGAGGAATCAAACCAAATTACCTTTTCATTATGAGGAGAGCTAGGAAATATCCCCTTACATTTTCCAAGCTCCCAAATTGTCAAAGTAATTTGACCTTAGGGGTTTCAAAACTATGGCATGAGTACACTACATGCTAGATGGCTTTGCGGTAAGCAACTTAAGTTATAGAATAACAGAGGTGCACTTGTAGTGTCAAAAAAGTAATATAAGTAATAGATCTACCTCATCCAAGGGGGAACATTTTGGGACATTGGTGACCAAGAGGTATGCAAATTGAAAGATATTCGGAACCTCTCAACTAATAGGGAAAGAATAAACCTCTCCTTTCTGGAAATTTAATCATAATGAGTGTGGTTAAGCCTCAATACTACCCAGATAAAAATATTTGGTCTATAAATGCTCTGAAACTGGTCTGTAACTGCTCTGAAACTAGTCTGTAACTTCTCTGAAAGTGGTCTGTAACTGCACTGAAAGAAAAAAAGGAATTTGTCGGTTACTGATCTGGATTTGAAGAATCTTTGAAGTCCAAACCAATACTGTCCAGTTACAGACCAATTCCAGACCAGATACATATTAGTCTTTCCGAGCAGTTACAGACCAAATATTATTACCTTGGTAGAGTAATCTTAGGAATGATTTTTTTCCACAGCACAAACAAGTTGGTCATTCTTTTGAATATAGTGGCATGAAATACAAAATCATCAATTACATATAAGAGTATTAAGATGGATCAGATAAGATTAGCTCTTGCCTGGAAATGATTTGATACTCTTAATGGTTACAGGCTCGACTTTGTGGAAGTTCATTGTAAATAATGAAAAGAGAAAACTTTGTTTTATTTCATCAATTTATTTTCGGGTACTACTAACTTTGATGCAGCAGTGTTATCTTCAGGTACCGATCCCACTGCATCAAAACTAGTACTACCTGAAAATTAATTGGTGGAATAAAATGAAGTTTTCTTTTTTCATTATTTATGATTTGATACAATTAAAAATAAAACAGCCAAAAAAGCATAATCAAGACAGAAATATCAAAATTTTTAGGCAAACATAGTGAATCAAAATCAGAGATACCCATTATAACTTTTATTGTTTTTTCCCCATTTAAAATATACTTAAATGAATGAAACTTACCTCAAAAAGATCAGGAGACCCAGATGACAAGTATCTAATAGTCTGGATTAGAGCAATTATTGGGATGGATAAAAGTGGAATAAGTTGAAGGAAAGAGCCAACTTGGCGTGCCCAAACAGGCCAGTAGCTGTGATTGACTGTATGCTCAAAATCCTCTCCTCGAAGGAAGATGAACGGATCTTCAAACCCTCGATGGTTTGGACCACTATTGTTGGTCGCTGACCAGTTGTAGAGGCATTGAAAGTTTCCATTCTTGAAAGCTGTAATAGCAAGGACCTAGCATGGAAAAAAATAAAAAAATAGTTAAAACTTTATATCAAATTGCATGTAAGCCTTAAACAATTAAAAGATGCCTATTGGTTAAGTGTTTTTTATACAAATTACAAGTCCTTTTCACATTGGTGAAAGTTTAAAAATTTTAAAACTGAATATTAATCAATATGAATACCAACCAACTTGCATCAGGATGTACATTTATTGAAAACAACTGGGACTTCAAATTCGATAAATCGAGGAATGGATCAGCTAATAATTTTTCAGAAGTAATATTCAAGTTGTTCATAACCTTTAGATTTATGACTAACAGAATTTTCACAGGTAGATTTATTATAATGTACAACTATTTGAAAACTTGTCAAGGTAATTCCATAGTATTACATGCATTTTTAAGCATTATAATTATGTTGAGCAGAGAGTTAAAATAAGACCTCACTTTTATTCTAATCATTTAGAGCAGTGGTTCCATACTTCTGATTAGTGTATCCCTCCTCCAAAACACTATCCAGACATGTAAACTTCTTGATTTGCTCTGTTTTGTGCCCTCCCACCCTAACATTAAGCCCCACCTTCTTACTTTCTACAGAATCTCATCACTTTCATCTTCATTCGGTTTATCTCCATCCCATACCTCTCACACTGCACCTCTATTGTATTCATCATCGACTGTGACCCCTTGGCTGACTGATATACCAATGATTGATCATCTAGAAATCTCACCAACCTTATCAGATCCCCTCCCATCTTTACTCCCACCTACATATCTCCCCATGACTCTCTCAGCATTTCTCCTGAATACATGTTAAAAGCAACAGCAATAGTGGGCACCAGTGCTGTACTCCCCAACCTATTACGGTCCATCCTGATTCCCTATCAGCTACCCTTACCTGAGCCCGCTGGTTTATACAAAGATTCCTGATGAGATGTATGTCAGCAGTGACAAAAAAATCTAAGCCTAGGTGGTTGGCTGTCTTTTGTAGCAAAATCTTAAAATGAGTCCTTCAGCCACATTTAAGAGCAAATCTTGTTTCAAATACTACCGTTGACTGGAATCAGCATTTGATTTTACGTATCAACTTTTGAACGTAAAAATAATTTAAAACAGGACAAAATTTTATTAAGAATGTTGGCACTTACAGTGCAGTGAAATTGAATTGAAACAATATAATGAATGTTTATATTAATTATTAGGCTGTTTAATTTCATGACCAAGGAATTCATCATACCATAAGGGCCACTGGTAGCATTACATTCCAAGCAAATGCCAATGTTGGAGCAGCCCACATAGCAAGACATGTTGGATTTTGCTGATTCCGGGCCCTCCTCTGCTCTATGGAAGTGTTGTGCTGAACATTACGCAGTGAAGGAAATAGAGCTGTGACAACATTTTCTCCTCCATATGGTCTCCCTCTTATCACTAGCACAGAGCCAAGTTCCGTCAAATAAATTGCCATCATCCACCATCCACAGCCAAGACAATAGTCCAGAAAATGCTCCGCAAAGATCCCAAGCTGCAATCAGGGAAGAGAGGAGAATTTGTGAACACGATTGTAAATTTCATTCCTCTCACCACATTCATAGAAAAGTGATGTCATAAAACTAAGCAAAATTTATTATAAGTGGCACGGTATTTATATGATCAAATTAATGACAAAACACATGTAAATGTAATAATTCATAGAAAATACTGAATACTTTTCTAATTTAAACCGAGGATAATTCTCCTTCAAATTCTTAGTTTTGTTAGCTTTTACGTGATGTCAGCAGTATAGCAAGTTGTCCTATTGTTTCCATACTTCTAATTCATACCAATTCGTACAAATACAGAAGTTGCATTTGCTGCATTTTATTGATGAGTCAGGGTTAAGGACATACATCATTTTATCACCATTTAAATGGGCCATTCATTGAGTATCATGTATACCAACTTGACATTACTATTTCTGCATTTACCAACTTACCTCTGTTGTCATGGGCAGCCCTAGGACGAATCCAAAAGCACAAGCAAAAAATGTTATAGTTGTCTCCCAAGTCTTCAGTTTTTTTGTATTAATGGCCGTTATCCCGGTGATCACACAATGCCAAATGGCCAGCTGAAAAGTAATGTTTCCCAGTCTCAGTATTTACATAAAACAGTGATTTATCATATGGCGTATCAACAGTATCAATAAGTACACTGTTACAATTGCTGTCAGTACCTGTTGGCCAATACCAAATAGAATGAGGGTGAAGTAGAAGAGAACAGCCCAAAATGGAGATAACTGAGTTGTTCCTAGGAATGCAAAGGCAGCAGGAGCCATTTCTGTGGCAATTCGGAGGGACTGGTATCCACTCCTCTCAGTGGTAACCATGTCACGAAGAAACTCGATTTCTTTGCTGTAGCTTGCCTCAAAAGTCATTGGTGGCCATGGTACAGCTATTTGGACCCCTGCTAATAATGGTACATGAGTCATGTACCTTGTGGGGGTTGTAAGGAGAGGAGGAATGTTTGATGAATCTTCACCATGATGGTTGATTGGTTCCATCGGCCTCAGGAAGGGATAAGTAGATATCTTTTCTGTAATTAAAATATGATTGGAATCACTTTAACAAGAATTTTCCCCTCAATTCAATATTGATGATAACTCATAACCAAATATGTCGAATGACAAAGCTACAAGTTACCACCATTACATTAACAAATTTCATAGAGTTATGCCTGAAACCACCAATCCCTCAATTCAAGATCATTAGCCATTAATTTACTTTTTTCCCTTCATCATGAACACTACTTTTGACTTAAAGCATTGGAATTGATTTTGCAAATGACACTTTTTCTGAAATATTCTATAATTCATTTAAATATGATTTGCTTGACTGTAATTTTTTCAATCCTGAATTTTCAGTGATCTTCCAGGATGGGAAAGCAAGTTTTCATACCTTAGAGTTACCATATCTGATGACTAAAAAAAACTGGGCTATACATATCAATTTTTGGTGACAATATAACTAGGACAAAATCAGGACTTTTTTTGAGCTAAGCAAATGCCATGCAGTCATTTTATTCTTTATTTGTCATTATGAAATATAATTTAGACTCATAGCTGCGGCAGCTTGTTTTAGCACCAAAATTTGAATCTCGTTACCATTGGGGTGGCTGAATGCATTTTGCCCTGCCCAGTTTGTCAGAAAATTATGTTGCTGTCTGTGGTTTCTATGATAGGGGTTATGACAAAATGTTTCCCATTTTCACATTTCTTGCGATATATTTACCACGATGCACTTCTCTGGGTATTAGACAGTGTACAGACAAATGGAGACTAGGGATGGGCATATCCAGGTTTTTTTTCGGATCCAGATCCGGATCCTTCATTTCGGATCCCGGATCTCAGTTCTTATTTTCGGATCCTTGGATGTATTCAAGGGTATATACAATTCACAATTGATAATAGAATTTAAGCCTTGGAGACTTTATTGAAAATAAACAACATCAAGTTTAAAAATGTTAAACTTAAATATTAAAATAAAGACAATGTCGATGCCACAATAATACTAATCCTTGATTGTTGTCACGTTTATGCAATGACTGTTGTCATAGCACATCTTGAGATTTGATTCTTGAGAATTATGAGATGGATAATAAACGGTGAATTTGATTTAAATTCAGCAAAAGCCGGTTGTCGAATGAAGTACATCAACAGCATTCTATTTGTTCGGCAGAAAGCCGCCGATAGCCAACGACAGCCAGCACTTCAATTGCTTAAAACTCTCTGATGCATATCTGATTTACTGTAGTACTTGGATCCGATATCAGTATCTCATCCCATGTAAAGATCTGCAGATCTTTGGATCCGCAGGTCCGATCCGACCATCCCTAATGGAGACATTGCAGGAAATTTCAGTCAGCCAGGACACTTATACCACAAGGGCAGGACACTCAAACAAACCCCTTAAACCAGAAAAAAGTCTCAGTCAAACCCAGACATATGATTAGCTTATGCTCAGTAAGCTCAGTAAGATGCCATCTTGAAAGACACTATGACACAATTGCCACAATAATGAATAGCCATAAATGGAGGTAATTTCCATTTTTGAGTAAGCAATTACAAAAACAATGTCATTTTCATACCTCTCTTCAATAAATACAGCTCATTTAATCGCCTATTCTGAAACAGAAAACAGTAAGAAAGTTCACAAATGAAAAAACGACTTCGTTTTTGAAAGAATTTCTCCCCTCCTACAAGTCTCTCTAAACCTCACCGAAAGACGACACCCAGATCCCTCCCGCCCAACTCCACACCCGCTGATAACCTACCTCCACCTTAACAACCCTTTCTAAGTTAACCCACCCCTCCCTCTACCTTCCATCCCCCTCCCCCACCTTTCTCACCAACACGGTCCTCCTAAGGGTTTTCCCTAATTCTCACCATAACCGCCACCCCTCACCTCTCTCCGGGTTTCCCCCCCCCCTCCTAACACCCATTCTTCCACCCCTCTCCAACCTCCCCCAAGACCCTTCCAGGTATATATTTGCTTAAATTTTAAAATTTTTTGTACTTGAAAATGACCTCTATGTGTCGAAACATGTCGTACCAAAAAAATAAATCAGTGGAAGAAAACGAAGTCGTTTTTTCATTTGTGAATATCAACTTCCACATAGTTGAGCCTGATACCATTGAACATATAGTAAGAAAGTTTTTATTTATCTGTCAAAGAAATCTCAGTGAGTCCAGTAATTTTGAATTCTGAATCAAACAGCACCGACCACAGCAACAGTATAACCCCTAATAGATGCAATTTTAAAGCATATAAAAAGACTTCAAAATTTCAATCACTATCCATGAGGTGACAGACACTTAACCCTTTTAGTGTGGCGGGCCGATATATCGGCTTTGACATCTCAGGCGTAAAGTGCGGAGGGCCGATATATCGGCTCATAGGCAAAATATTGTTTAACTTTTGCACACAAATATAATTACAATTTTATTTTGTATGAAGTATAAGCGTATTTTTATTATTACCTAATTCAATGCATACGCAATAAGAAAAACTGCATATGGATATTTTGAACAATAACTTTATAATATTCATTTTCCTAGAGTGATACATTTCATTCTAGTTACCCTCCGCATTTCTCACTAGAACCACTGGCAGGGGTCAGCACTAAGAGGGTTAAATACTCTTCTCATGTTTACCAAAACCCAAATAATTGAACCACACTCACCAAATGAACTGGGTAAGTAGTCGTAGCCTCCTTTGACATGAAGTAAGCGGACACAAACATTGCCAAGAAATGCCGAAAGAATGAGAATGATAAAGGTGAGGCAGACAACTATTATGGTGTCCCTGTGGAGTTTGCTCTTCTTCTTACTCCCAGGGTCCACTCCGATGCCTGCATTGTGTGATGCTATTTGCATGGCCGAAGCACCAAGGAGACCCCATGTGAAGAATGCTTCCGTTGCAGCAGCCAACCAGCACTGGAGAACAAGGGCAAAGATTTGATGAGAGGCCTCATTCTAGTTTTCACAACACGACAGGGAAAATTTTGGCTGAACTGCATTGGAAACATCTGAGTGAAGTTAACTGGATTTAAGGTAGCTTGAGCAACATGCCAGTTCACCCAGTAATTGATGAATTTTGTCTCAATGTAAAGAAAAATACATCACACTCTAAAAATACCATAATATCAGTCCCTTTCTCTACTACTTACTGAGATATTTGTCAAAAACTACCAGCCATTTCACGTGGGAAAGGGGACATGTATGCACTCAAGAGAAATGTTTTTAAAAATAAAGTAATTCTAGCACTTAGATCTCGTAAAAAAATAATAGTGTGTAGTTTGTATATTTTCTCAGCTATTTTTTAAAATAAATCATTTAGTCAATGCAGTAATTCTTTCAGAATCTCCAAAAAACCTTCTGTTGTGAGGGTGTTTTAAATGCCCCATGTGAAAAAGATCAGTTAAAGATTTTTATTTAATAACTGAGAATTTCTGTCACATAAAAGTAGAAAAAAATGATAGCAAAAGGCATAATTGATTGGCTTCTCTCTATGTTATACCATTGCCAGAGTTTTACTGTTACTTAAGATCAATATCGCAAGCTGAGACTCACATGCAAGGCTAGGTACTTGATTTAAACTAATCTTAACTGTAAAATATTTTTTACTCAGTTGAGTGGGTTCAACATAATACTATGTATTAAGGAAGAAAAAAATCAGGTATATTTCAAGCATCATCGGTAAGTTTAAAAGATTTGCATATCACAGAACTTAAAAACAATTTTCACAGGGTAAATGTAAATTACTCTTCAAGTCATCTTACCTTGCTGTTCAGGAAGAACTCATTCCATACAGTCTCATGGAAGATACGCCTTGGATCTCCAAATGGAACAATTCCCAACATTTTTGTGCACACCACAGCAAGACAAAGGATAGACAGTGGAGCAAACACGTACACCACTTTGCCATAAGACTTCAAGCCTTTATGAAATGAAAAAAATGCAAGCATTGAAGACTAACTGGTGTATATTATCATAAAACCTAATCTGGTATTAAAATGTAGTCTAGATAAACATACTTAACCCTCCTGAAAGCACAACCAAAAAGTTACTAGGAACGTGCAAAGACCTGAGAGGTACTGAAGACTAACTATTGCACATTTATTTGATGTAATCAAATCAACTATGAGGTATTAGAGGAATCTGTACACTGAATAGATAATTCTCAAGTCTGCGGACAGTTGCTCACCATCAATGTGGCAATGCTTACCCAGGTAAAAAATGTACTTTTCAACAAAAAATACATTTTTCACATTCAGGATATCCTCCCCTCTCTAGTGACCATAGCACTTTGGTAGGAGAGGAAACAAGGTAATGTAAAAACAAGAGGGACCTCACAGGGTGTATGTTCTGAAGGGCTAAGAATGAACATATTTTCAATCTAGTACAGCTACAGATGATGTTACAATGCCAGTTCTGTTTCTGCCACAGAATATGTATTTTCCGTGAAATACATCTAAGTAACTGTGGCCAGAGGGTCAAGGTGAGAGGTCAATAATGAGGAGAAGGTGAGCAACCAATCATAAGGCACAGTAGGGGACTTCTTTAACACATTCCATGTGGGTGACATCTTAAGATGTCACGAATTTCACCCATGGGTGGCGGGTGACATCGTAAAATGTCATTGGCTGTTTCACGTTTCATTAATTATTTTTTTTGCTCGCAAATGAGGTCAGGTGCCTTTTTTTGACACTTACTAGCCATATGCATTCCAGTATTTTCAAATAACGCAGTAATTCTTGACTACCAACATTTTTTGTCTAATCATCACCAGCTTGTTTCTAAGGTTAGTTGTGCCTCATTATAATGCTCTGCATTACATATTGGAGGGTTACTATAAGTAATTTTTGGCTAGATTTAATAATTTTTATATTAATTTTACATTATTATATGTTATATATAATATATATACCCTTTTATTACATATCCTGTGATTTTAATATAAAGATTTTTGTATGTGCGTGTTTACCCGGGATTGTCTGGACGCTTTTCTACTCTGGGCCAATTGGTGCTCTGAGTGGTCAAGAGAGCCCCATGAGCAACCTTTTACTCTCTTCAGGTATTGGTTTCCTCTGCAGAAGTTCTACATTGTTTCATATATCTATTCATGTTACTGCATAAATCTTGAAAATGTTCTTTGTTCACCTTGCTTTTCCATTGCAATGTAGCACAAAACTAACGTTCTGGAGTGAATCAGGAGAAGTGAGCTACACATGAAAATCTGATCCTTCCCCGTAGCAATTCTAACATTGTCTCATTTACGTAATAGCACCTTCTAGTCTGTAAATGTATTCATTTCACAGCGTGAAACTATGTCGTCAATGGTGCTGTGTACTGCCACAACACATCCAGTTCTTCCCGAAGACAGTTCATATTAAGGCGACCACATAATAGGTATCTTGTGTTAAACGTGCGGAATGAACAGAATAAAATATATTTCCCATGCAGAAGATGACACCGAACTTTGCACTTCTGGTAAGTATTCACCACACTGCTGTTCAAATTCAGCTTTTAGACAGATGCATCTAGATATTGTAATTATATTTACATATGTAGGCACTGTAAAGAGGAGAAAGAAGATGGCAGGAGATGAAAGTGATAACACAAAAAGTGAAATGGAAGCGGGACCATTGTTCTCCAGTGAGTTTAAAAACAGCTTTACTATGATATTTTTTAAATTTCATTTTAAAACGTCATAATTTCTACTTTTGCCAATGCTAAGTTATTTTATCTGTCAATTACAAGAACGTTCAAAGAATGATCCATCGCCAGCACAACTGAGATGACCAAGCATGAGCTGCAGAGGCTGCTATTTGAGACAGGCTCATTGGGAGAAAACAACGTGTCATCGGAGGAGGGTGATGAAGATTTCCATTCTGCAGAGAGCGAAAGTCGAGAAGGGAGCGAGGAGGACCTGGGTGATTCTGAACAAGAATGGACAAACGTTTCTTCGACTACTTCAGCCACCATGGAAACCGTGACAAACCCTTTGTCCCTCAACCCCTCATGTACCGTGAAATTTTCCAATACTTGGAGTAATGACCGACTAGGAATTCCGAAAATACAATTCACTGGGTGTCCCGGATTGAGAAAATTTCCAGCTGGGAATCACCCTCGCCATTATTTTGACCTCATAGCCAACGAGGCATTTTACGACCTCATAGTGGGTGAGACAAATAGACAGGCCAAGACCCTTCTATCAGCAAATTTTCGCCACATGCAAGGATTGCCGACTGGAAACCCATTTCAAATGAAGAATTTAAAGATTTCTTGGGTTATTGTTCCATATGAGAACAGTAAGGCTAAACAGAATTCTGGATTATTGGTAATGGGACAATTTATTCAATTTAACTTGCTTCTCAAGGTACATGTCTCGGGATAGGTTTCTTGCAATTTTGCAAACGCTTCACTTAGCCCAAAATCCTACAGAAAACGAACCTCTACTGGCAGACGAATTGTACAAAATAAGGCCAATGATTAACCTTTTTCATGATAGAATGTATGCTATTTATTCCCCTGGAAAAGAGTTATCATTAGATGAATCCATGGTTTTATGGAGAAGTCACCTGGTTTTCCATCAATGCATGAAAGGAAAGCATCATAAGTATGGCTTTATTTTTTTAAAAATTTATATGCTGACGGAACCATCAGGGATGCTATTACGAATGCTGATATACTCGGGATCTGTAGATAAGTAGGTAGGAGGGTATGGGCACATACAAAATGTAGTGCATAAACTCCTTGAGGGCCGAGAGGGTTTTGGTCATTCTCTTTATTTAGACAACTATTATAACAGTGTACAACTGGCTAGAGAACTTCTAGAAAAAAAAGACATATTGTACAGGAACATTACTGGCTAACAGAGTTGGGAATCCCAAAGAAATTGCATCCCAAAAGATAAAAAGGGTGAAGTTGTTAAGTGACGGAATCATGACGGCATCTGTGTCTTGAAATGGAGAGATAGACAGGATGTTTCAATAATTACTTCTGAGTTCGGCAGCCAATTGCTTGAGGTCCCAAGAAGTAAAGGGATCATGAAGTTGAAACCAGAACCAGTTGTCAAGTATTATAAATACATGAGTGGCATTGATCACAGCGATCAAATGCTAGCGTATTACCCCTGTGAGTATAGATCGCTCAAGTGGTACAAAAAAATAGGTATACACATCTTTCAGTTGATCCTTGTAAATAGTTACATATTGTTTCAAAAATATAGTGGAAACAGAAAAACTCTCTATGAGTTCCGCATAGAACTAATACGTTCCCTACTTGGAGCACAAACAGGCTCTATCTCACGACCATCTATACCAAAGTTCCCCGAATCTCATTTCCCCAATTTCCTCCCTGTCGAGGGTGGGGGTAGACGGAAACAAAAGAGGTGCTGTGTTTGCTATAAAAAAGGAATCAGGAAGACTATCACCACCGTTTGCCCAGAATGTCCTGATGAACCAGGGCTGTCTTCATCCATGCTTTATTGAGTATCAGGGGAAGATGGATGAGAAAGATTAGATGTTTACTTTAAATAGAGAAAAACAAAAGTATTTATGTTACATTTTTAATTTTACTGTAATTTTATTTAAATAGATAATTTTTCTGTCCTTATATTTTTCTTGGTATATTTCAGTGTTATTAGCATTCATTTATTGCATTTTGTGATAAATAAGGGGGTAATACATGATATATTATGTATTATTGCAGTTGATAGTTTAAATATGTATTCAGTAATTGTTATTGGCAAAAGTGATCAATAAAATTTCAAATGAACAAAAGAATCCGTCGCAATAAATATATGAATAAATGCTAGCACATGTGCAGTGCTGGTCGCATACACACATGTTTTCGTTGCGGCAGATGACATCTTAAGAAGTCATTAAAAATATGTTTTTACAAAAATTGTTTTCTGGTGTTATTCACTACTAATAACATAAAACCATCCTTCAAATGCAAAATTTAATTAATTGGGCAAAAAAAATTATCAGTCACCGGGAAGACCGTGTAATTTAGCTGCCTCATTGAATATTATGTCTGAAACTGCTCTGAAACTGGTCTGTAATTGATCTGAAACTGGTCTGAAAGACCAATATCTGATCTGGAAGTGGTCTGTTACTGGTCTGAATTTGACACAGCTTGTCGGCCCCAGTGGCGGCGGGGTAAAGTCCTCGCCTGCTAACCTGATGGTTGCAGGTTTGAGTCCTGCCTGGGTAGAATGTTATTTGCCCAGGACATGGGTGTTTGTGTCTTGTCCGTTGTTACTGTTATCCACCCGGCGTAAATTGGCACATTGTGCTGTATTTGGGATAGCGAAGATAAATAGATAAATAAATAAATAACAAATAGATATCTTTAAAATCCAGACCACTCAGTCCAGTAACAGAGAGTTACTATTCTAAATATTATTCTATTATTCTAAATATTAATCCTTATATAGAGGCCTGCTCAAACAGATTTACTTCAAGTTGCAAAGAAGAGTAGTAAAGTAAAAGGTCATAGACGTCCACGGAAGTGTTTTTGACCGGGATTTACAACCCTCTTAACATAGAATAACTACTTCATTGCCTAACAACAGAGAAAACTGAGCTTAAATGCAGAGCATTTATGGTATATAGTTGAGGTCTCTTGGGTCCTGGTCAGGTATTCTTGGAAATTTACAAAATTTGATCAGCAGGAAATGTTTCAAAAGATTTGATCATTACTTCCAAAAAAATAATCAGCAATGAGTTTGTAATGGATTGTCATACATTTTTTTGTGTTACAGATTTTTTCAGCAAACATATCATAGCACAGGTATTGAAATCAATGCCATTGTTTTCTGGTTATTAGTCTTCCAGGCATGGAAAGCATCACATGCACTGGAAGAATAATATTCAGATCAGATTTTGTCTTCCAGAGCAATTTCAAAGCAGTAACAGATCAAATATTTTTACGTGCACACACTAACTTCCCCTCTCCCAAGGGGTAACTACATCTCCCATAATATTCTTATCTCCAAAACAGAATGTGTGTGGAGGAAGCCTCATAACCTTCCTTCTTGCTTACCAAAATAAATGTACATTTAATAGATAATTGCTGATTGATACCTACTGGCATCTAATGCTGTAAACGATATCATTTATTGGCCAGTAACATATTCACTCCTCATTGAAATTTACAAAATTTGATCAGCAGGAAATATTTCAAAAGACTTGTTCATTACCTCTACCAAATTCATCAGCAATGAATTTGTACGTATGATCGTTATACATTTAAGTATGTTAGAGATTTTTGCAGCAAACACATCATTACTTGGGTATTTAAATCAAGTACACCACTCTTTTGGAAGAATCAATGGACTGCACAAAAACATGATTACCAGGGACGTATACATTGAACCTCACTTACCTTTGCATAGGCAGACAAAAATGATCATCCAAACAACTGCTAGATTGAATACTAGTTGAAATTTTAGATGTCCAAAACTGCTCTCTGCTGTAGGCAGGTTATGTCGTTGTAGGACTACACCACTGAAAAAAGTTTTACATCATGTCAGTAATCATGAAATGCCCAACAGAAAATATGTATTGATGACCTTAGTGATACCAGGTTAATATTCATGTTTAAGATGGCACATCTTTTTTGTTTAATATCTCACTAGATGACATAATACAATTTTAGGACACTACCCCTTTGATTTCATAATGCAAGAAAAGTATACACATAAATTATGAAAATATTGTCTCATATAGAAATTGCAAGCAGAAAAATATCTTTTTAAATGGTACCAAATCATGAGCCTTGGACTGGCAAGCCAATGAGCAGACCACTACAACACTAAGGGTTCCTGATTTCTAAGGCCATATAAAGGATGGTGAATTTAAATGCATACAACCAGTGGCACTAAATCCTCTTAGAGCTGCATCCAGCCAGCCGTACTGCGAGAAATGCAGAGGGTAATTTTATGAAATGCATCATCTTAGGAAAAAATATATTTTAAAGTTATTGTTAAAAATACCCATATACTGTTTTATTATGGTGAATAAATTGAATTAGGTAACAATTATAAAATACTTTTTTATTTTTCTGCAATTACTGGTAACAGAGGATTTAATAAGAGGGCCAACAGAAATGGTAAGAGATTAATGGCATTTAATCCATTACTTTGGCAACATTAATGTATTGGAAATGAATTTTTAAGTATGCAATAGCTCACATGCAATTTGGCTTTCTTTCGTTTGGTATGAGGAATTTTCGTTGATACCGTTAACACGATAGCCCCCACAAATATTCCACAAGTAAAAGTATTCCACAAATAAGTTGTACGTGCCTGTATTTATAATCAAGATTGTTTTGAATATATGTGAACCTAGGTTAAAATAGGCAATATGTTTGGAAGATATCGGTATGAAAAATATCTGAGACAGGGGTGAAAATTTATGAAAATTACCTTGGTAATTTTTAGAATGCCCCATCTCTAGTCATGGCAAGCAACTGATTTTCGACAAATTCACATTTCTACCGCAGTCAAAATAGTTAGGAAAAAATAAAAAAGCATAAGCAAAAGTTATAATGCTTAATATAAATATTAATCCATATTTAAGAGGTCTGCACAAACATATTTACTTCAAGTGGCAAAGAAGAGTGGTAAAATATAAGTGTGTAGACGTCTGCAGAAGACTTTTTGACTGAGGTATACTGCCCCCTCTCTTAGCGCAGAGGACGATATATTGGCTTTTGCATCTCGGGTGAAAAGTGCAGAGGGCCAATACACCAGTCATGGGCCAAAATTTTTCAACTTTAGTACACTAATATAATTACTATCTTTTTTTAGACGATGAAAAAGTCTTTTATGATTATTAACAAATTCATTTTATATACAATAAAAAAACCATGTATGGATATTTTAAACAATAACCTCATAATATTTTTCTGAGATGATACATTTCATTAAATTACTCTCTGCATTTCTCGCTAGCACCCCTGGCAGGAGTCAGCACTGAGAGGGTTAATACAGCATTATGACTTCATTGCCTAACAACAGAGAAAACTGAGTTTTAAGTGTAGTGCATTTATGGTATTTGGTTGAGGTCTCTTGGTTCTGTACCGGTTCTCATCAGTTATCTTTGGTAAAATCTCTGATTCACATCTCATGCTTCAAAACATTAGGCTTATTAGATCAGCACATACTAAAGTAAACTGAGGTAAAAAATAGTAAGCACTACCATAGTGAAGAACCCAAAAGATCTGCAGAGGGGTCATGTTTAAATGATTCGAAATAATTCCAATCGCGCAACTAAGGAGAAACATGACGTATAACAATGAACAATTAGAGGTTTTGTAGAGTTTTACCCACTCCGATGGATAACTTAGGTGTTTCATTTGTTGCTGATTTCTTCTGTAATCATGATGTTCAACTGGATCAACAATATCCCCACAAGAAAAACTCATTTAGGAATGCGACGTGATATTCCTCCTTTTTTAGCTTTCAATACAAGAAAATGTTTAACCCTTCATGATCACATGACTCCTCAGGTACATGATCGAAATTGTCTCGAATGGTTCACATACCACCCTCCAGGTTATGGCTACTTTGTATAAGTGCTTATGTCTGACATAAAAAAATACCTGAAGTAATCAGGAACAGTTTCTTCCAGCTTAAATGTTCCATTATGAACGGCAGGACCTCCTGGAATAAGATTTATAGGAGTTGAGATTGAGTACAAGTTTAAAATAATGGAAGGTCGTGAATGACAATATATTTTAATTCTTAAGATAGCAACACTGGATGAAATTTACGGTAGAAACATGTGAATCGTTCTCAACTCGTGGTATGAGATTGACAGTGCCAGGGTACATAAAAAATTGTATGATGAAGGAAGTCAGTTTGTAAAAGTATGAATATCATAAATTCTAAAAATTTTTTTGATAAATGTAGTGATATTTTGAGAAATAAGTATCTGCATAGAAAGAAAATTGCAGGACCTAGAGATTCTCAGCTCAAGAATAGCACATTCACTGTCTTAAGCCAGTTACACATGGGGCATGTATTTAATAGAAAGAAACATGGAAACTTAGGAATGTCCACTCTGTTATTAACTGTTTGTACAATGTGTTTTGACACTTGAAGCATCATCTTCAGGTACAATGAATTTGTATTACATGAAACGCGTCGTATAAACAAATAAATAACAGAGGGGACATTTCCATGATCCTTTGATATTCAAGATGATGTTCAACAACATGTTGCCGGATACTGTTGAATATGTATATGGTGCATGTAATTGCACAATCTGATGTAGGTATGTATGAATATGCATTTCAAATTATATCATTTAAAGCAGTGAAAAGTAAGAATTTATGCACAAATACATGGATGTAAGATGGCAAAATAGCCCTTACTCTAATTCAATTGTTATTGCATACCAAATTAAGAAAAGGTGCAGTTTCAAATTGTGTAATTTTGTGTCCCATGGAAAATGGGATGATGGATACTCTTCCACAGGTTAAATGCACTCAATCAATAGATATACTGGCTTATGAAAATACTAACCTTCTCGATAAAGATCAAATGGTTCTGCCCATCTGTAAACATCTTGCTTTGTGATGAAGGAATCCCTGAAGTATACAAACATCCATGAAACGCCTATAATACTATATATGCCCAACAGAGCTTGTGATGTCAGAAGAGCCACTCCAATTCCCTACGGAAAAAGCATATAATTTGACTTTTACTTTCTTAATGAGAATTAAATTAAAAAGAGTTAATTTAAAGAGCATTCCTAAAATAAAAATTGGGAATGATCATGCAGCAATTACATGAAATCATTTGAGTGAAATACTTGCACAAACATTTATTTATGTGAAAAAATGTCACATACAGCATGAAGCCATTACACATTGAACGTTAAACAAACAAAAAAGGAGACAAGCTCAAAAACACAAGAAGATGGTACATGTTAAAAATGAAACTACTTGGTTTTTTCCACCAATATATTTAACCATGAATCAACTGGTTTCGGCCTTTTCAGGCCATTATCAAGATTACAGAATAAAAATACCCAAAAGACAGCACAGCTTATATACTAAATCTCAAGGAGAGGGGGAGTGGTTGAAATAAGGGGGGGTGGGAAGGGGGGGGGGGGGAATGAGATGGTAACAAATCAAATTCCAACATGGGAAATTGTAAAAATTACTTACTTTGGGAATTTTTCAAAATAATGATTTTCAGAATAAAAAGAAGCCATAATAATTTTTCAAAGGCATTCTATAGATTAATGGTTCATAAGCAATTAGTTAGATAACGGAATACCTGAAATACTGGTGATATTTTCCACATGTCAATGACTCCAGCACCCAAATATTGTCCAATAGAGACATGAAAAGCGTAGAGTGGAATCCCGAATATTAATGAGAGAATGATGAACTGAATGATGAAGTTGGCTGCAAATAAATAAAAGGTAGAATTAATACAATGAACACACTCATACAAAACACTTTTAATAAGTAACTGCAATCATACTTTTTAATTAGAGATCAGCAGAGCAATGTTGTTTTGTGTTCAGCTGAATTCTCACAGATTACGTTGGTGCTATCATAAACGAAGGAATTCACTTACATGTAAATAATAGGAAAGATCTTTTGGAGGACTGAAGGAAATTTAAACAAAAATACCAGGAACCATATTTTAGCCCATAGACATTCAAGGAGCAGATAAATCCTCTTCTTAATATTTCTACCATAGGCAGTCTCATGAGGCTGATCTAATTAGGCTCACAAATTTAAAAAAATTAACATTTGAAAAAAATAAATATTGCTTTGTCTCATTTAAAATTATTTTACACTGCAAAACTCATAAAATCTAGCATACATTTCAACATCCCTCATGGGAGTTTACTCTTGATATGTATTTTTAAATTTAAAAAAATGCTTTTATGAGTTGTAATTAAAAGAGGATTACGCATGAACTTCCTGAATGAAAAGGCATTCAGGTGTGGGAACCAAGAGATTTAGCTAATTCCAAAATTTATTTAATTTAAAATAAAAAAATTGACGAATCATTTATAGATATTAAAACACTTTACAAAAATTTAACAAAAACCAGTGAGTACAAACAAAAATCCCAGGAACCATAGTTTAACCCATAGACACTCAAGGAACTCATTCATTTCCTTCTTCATAACATTATGATGGGTAGCATCATGAGGCTGATATAATAGACAATGCCAATTAATAAAAATAACATCTGAAAGAATAAATATTGCTTTGCCTCATTTGCAATTTTTGGGACCGACAAATTTATAAAATCTAGCCTAAATTTAAAATTTCCCACATGATATTGTGCTCTTTGTATGGATTTTTAAATTTTAAAAGTGCCTACTGTTAAAAGAAGTAATATCTATGTAAATCAAATGCCAGAATAATAAAAATAAGATTAGGCATGGGCTTTCAGGGAATGAGCTATGGGAGGCATTAAGATATGGGAGCAAAAGGAGTAACCAAATTCTGTAATTAATTCAATTTCAAACAAAAAATCTGAAGGATCATTTATAGAAGTGACCCTAATCTTCAAAAACTTGATATATTTTTGCTCTAGTGAAGCTTGATAGGGTGTAACTCTAGGTGTTGCTGAAAATTTTTCCCTATCTCATCCCACTAGCACATAAATACCCTTGTTTCAGTGCAAGTTAGATTTCATCTTTAAAACAAATCATTATTTCAGTAAAAAAATTGACAGCTAGATATAAGATGTCCTTACCACCAAAATGTATACTGAGGATGGTGAAACGGCTTATGTTGAACAAGCCAACAGTGCAGCCAAGGCAAGCAAACATGGAACTAAGGCTATGTGGCCATTGGCCCAGGGGACTCGGTGCCATCCCGGGACCGATGAAGGAAGAACTGCTCCCCTCCTCACTGCCGCTGGACATTCTTGTCCTGCAGAAATGAGACAAATTAGGAATCAGAACAACAAAAATGAGGCTGTTAATTATTGTTTTTCTACAATGAATAATGAAAATTTAAATAAACCAATTGTGGTACGTACAAAAGTGCCAGGTACAACGTGAATATTTAATAATAAAAATGTCCATACGTTTAGTATCCAAATCCAATTATCATGTGAACAAACGTATTACAATGACATAGGATTCATCAGAAAAGAAAAATAGAAATACACCCAATGTCAAAACAAAAATATAGTCAAGGCCAAAAATGTATATATGTACACCATGTACAGTGTAACATAATTTACTATTATTGATTATTATTATTGCTTGAATAAACCAATCTCTTAAAGTTTTTTGTATCCCAGTTGAAAGCAATGTATAGTCACATAAACTGATTCACAATGCCAGGTCTAATCATTTAATTTTTGACATATTTTTTGTCAAGCCCTAAAGATGATAGCACTTATGATGGAGCCCAATAATGTAAAAAAGTAAGTAATTTCAGTTCAAATGAGTAAAAATTTCAAATCAAGTCCAGATGTTTAGGGGATCAAGTCGATGGGGTGGCTCAGGATTGGATTGGATATTTGGGGAGGCGACCGATGGCTAAGGTCATCTGCACCATAGGGGACAAGTAAGGGAGGACGGGTGGATAGAAACCCGGCATTGGCATTAGCCTGCTCATAACGAAAGGCGCCAAGGGGACCACAGTTTAACGTCTCATCCGGCAGACGGAGTACTGTACTTGAAGTGACCTCCACAAGACACTCAAGTAGGGTTCGGGTTCCCTCTGAAAAACATCTGCCTCTGAAGGGATTTGAACCCTGGCTGCCCGTGTGGTAGGTGAGTACTCTAGCCACCACACCAACCCGATCCCCGGTGGCTCAGGAGCTGTCTAGCTTCCTACCAGGTTGGCCAGGATTTGAATCCTGTATCAGGTGGGGATTTTAGTTATTGAATATCAATACCTCCGAGATTGGGATTTGGAGAGCACATACATCACTATATTGTAAACTACCTTGCTTAAAAACAGTTTCTCAAATGAACTGATACTCCTTTTTTTAATTAATTAGGTTCCAGCTTGTGTACGGTCATTCAATTAACTCAAAAAAAATTATTTCACAGAATGGAAGAAATATATACGGCATTGTAATTCGATTTAGGGTTAACACATCCCAGGTAAAACTATTTGGCCCGTAACTGTCCTGAAACTGGGCTGTAATTGATATGAAACTAGACTGTAATTGTTCTGAAACTGGTCTTTATCTTATCTGAAAGACAAATATCTGATCTGTAAGTGGTCTGCTTTTACTGGTTCGGTCACAGACCACTCCAGGATCAGATATTAGTCTTTTAGAAAAGTTACAGACTAGTTTCAGAATAGTTACAGACCAAATATTTTTACCTGGGTTCTTTTTTTTTTTTGATATTTTAGGTTTCAGCAAGTGCGCTGCCATTCAGGGAACTTGAAAAAAATAATAATTTAACAAAATGAAGTAAACATATGGGATTATATATCAATTTGAGTAAACACATGACGCTTTGAGCAACTAAATTAAAACTACAAGTGGTCTACAGTTCTACTTTCCATCCTCTCTTTAGCCTATTTTACGCAGGGCACGTAGTTGCAAAATCTGCAGTATTTACGAACGCGTATTCCTAATTGAATCGAGTAAAGCGGTGAACTGCAGGAATGCATGCGTGAATGCAAGAACGCGAGATAGCAAAATATCCCCTGCTCTGATTCCATTGTTATTGCACGCCAAATTGATAAAAACGTGCAGTTTCAAACTGTGCATGTGCCCCGCGTAAAACGGGATTTCGTAGTATTGCACATATGGTGCTCGGCAGTTACCACACAAGTATCCCGGTGTACCTCTGAAAAATCGGCGCCACTACATCCAGGGATGCGAAGCCGGGCCCTCGCCATGGGAAGCCAGTGCTCATACTGCACCAACCCGATCGACGCCTATTTTCAACGAATGAAATACGTCAGAGACAGGTAAGATTAACGTTTTCCTCACGGGCATACGGTGCTCGAAGACGCTATCCGGTTTAACTGGTGCTCCACACCTTAAGGATCAATACCTCTCCATGAAACGTGCTTTGCGTAACGACGGCAAATGTGACCATCACGCCGAGGTCACAGAAGATAGGCGCAAGTGACGCGGTACTGGGTTAATTTCAGAGGTGGCCCATTCGATTCCACTGGGAAACGAATCACATTAATGCTGTTTTAAGTTTTTGAATTGGGCATTCCCGACCGTCACTATGCGAATAGACAAGAATTCATGTGAAGAAGCATGTAACGACATGCATTGTCAGAAAAAAAATAGTGACTGCGATGATTATGCGCTGATACCTAACTTCGATCGCAGAGAATACAGTTTATTTGACTGAATCGATTACCTACATCGAAACGTTCCATACTTTCATGACTAATTTATTGTACCCGTATCACCATTATCAAGAGAATAGATTTATTAGATTACATTAGTGGATAATAGATATAGAAAAAATTGTAAGATGTCAACTTTTACTAAAGCCACTCGATTTATTAAACAACGACCCAGGTTTCGATGTGCATTCACATCATCTTCAGGTCTTCAGGCTTTAGACCTGAAGATGATGTGAATGCACATCGAAACCTGGGTCGTTGTTTAATAAATCGAGTGGTTTTAGCAAAAGTTGACATCTTCAAATTTTTTTAATGATGGAATACCACCAAGTGAGACTGACGAAAGTGAATAGATATAGAGTTCTGGAGCAAGAGACTGAAGGCCATTTTTTTTAGAGGAAAAATTCTAATGGATGAGGCATCTTGCGAAAGCCTTACGTCACATGACACCCGACTCTGACAGTTGAGTCGTTGAGAGGATACATGTATACATGCACCTCGAAGAAATTCACGATACTACCGCCAGAAGGATAAATGTCATTACAATATATGTGATTGTTCGCTCGATGTATGATTCTGACACGAGTACGTACCCTGAGTACACATAAAGTGATTGTATTCGCTCGGCTGCATCGATGATTTTCGATTAGTTAATACAACGAGCGCTATGAAGCAATAATTGGGATTGATATATTAAAAATATCAATTCATTCATGTTTATTTTACTGAGTACTCCCCACTGCCAGTCATATCCTCGGAAGTTGTGTTTGAACCGCCCGAGATAATCTCTATCACGTAACTAAGGAGTCACGTGGCCAAACAACGTACGGTAGGAGATTCAGGCAAGTTTTACCTACACGAATGGACATCTCAAGCGTGTAATATGCTGCTTATTTTGTCTCCAATCGGGATGTAAAAGTTCATGAACATTTCCGCGAGAAAATTTCGATTGAGAAGGCTGCGTACGATTTTTAGTAGTGGTTGGAATGCTCCAAAATCTCTTACTCTTCGTGATTGTACCTCGTGCCTCCTTAGTTACGCGCTCGGGATCAACGAGAGCGGTTCAAACAACCCCCAGGCCCAGTGTTCCACTTCTGTCGGCCATCCCGCGATGGCCACACCTTTTTTTTTAACGAATAATCAACATTTCAGCGTGGTTACCATGCAGGATTTGTCTACTAACGTCAGATCAAATGCAATGACAATGCAAGACTGTGTCGTTCGATCTGTTGTCCAATTAACTTTTTCAGCAGCGGCTGTTTAGAGGATTATTTTGCAACATCACTTTATTGAATCGAAACTGTTCCCGGCACTAAGTTAGCTGACGATATAATTTTTAGTTTCGCTTAAATTCGGCGACCATCTCTGGCTCAGACAATTCCATGCACTCCTAAGCTAAAAATGTGTTGCTGCGGAAAAATAACAGATAAAGATCATTCATTCTCACGTTTTTCGGGAAGGTAAGGACAAAAAATTTGAGAGGTACGAATGCGTGATGATTGATCATGCTTGTACTCTTTTCTCGGTAGCGTAGAAGCATCCAAAAAAATAAAAAGCGTTCGCCATCAAACATTAAAATAATAATAATTAGCTTATTTAGAGGGTTTAGGTCGTATTTAAAACGTTAGTTTTCCTTTTCCGACGTTTTTAAACATACTTTATTCCATATTTAGGGCTCGGAAACCGACATTTGCAAAATTAATTCCAAATGACACATATTTTTGTGGTTTCGCTCAATAAAAATGGCACCATTTCACACGTACAGCACCTTTCATACACTTTTGTTTTAATCACAATAACAATGACAATAATAACTGAGGTCAATATTAGTGGCATTAAAAATTAAAATATTTAAACCAGACACTTTGATATAATTTATTCTTTCTTCCGCACAGCATTTCAACGAATATGTTAGTAATTTCATGGCACAAAGGCCGCTTCACAAGGTAAATTTTATTGTACAAAAGAATGCGTCATAGGATGTCAAAGAAAACGAATGGAATTAGAGTATGTTCTATTTCCCGCTCTGTCATTCAGACAATCATAAAATTCGCCGCTTTACACGGTACAAGTTTCTTCATGAAAGAGTTCATGAATTCAGTTCAGAAAGAAGCGACCTTAATTTTTTTTTTAATTTATACAGCAAAAACAATAAAATTGGATCTTTTTCTGCTGTAACAATGCACTCTTACTAGGATAAACACAGTTTTGCTCCTGATACAAAATCATCCCAAACCTATCCCCTGGTTATACTCAACATGGACTCCCCTATGAAATTAAATCCTGGATGATTCAGCTGGATCTAAAACGCTCGAATAGTCGAATCCTATTTGGTAATTCACTTGCCGCAATACCCGCCGGCTAGCGTGGCTAGCTTGCGATCGAAGACACACTCCCGTGCCTCGCGGCGCGCAATGTCATTAGTCACCCGGCAGAAAGCGTTTCCACAACGACCGGCTCGCGTGATGAGCAAAACAATCATTTAACCGGAGCGAAAGGAATGGATTTCTCGTCCAACGTTTCCCTTTGAGAATCGGATTCTTTTTCTAAAGGGCTGAAAAGAAAAGAGCCGTGGAAATAGTCCACAGGTATGCGAAGCCAAATCGTTACTCGAAGCACTACAGAGAATTTCCTCAGCGAACACTATTACGAGATTCATGCGGCAACTACAAACATAGCAAAAAGAGCATTAATTACACGGCTGGACTTGAAAAAGGTCAATAATTCTTAATAATTTAAGTAGGGTCTAATTGACTCGAAGAACACACACGCTTCTTGAGGAACACACATACAAAACATATGCGGCAGAGATTTAAAGAAACGAGGTTTTGCAAAGCGTATCATAGGAAGGTCCTCGGATGAAAAAGTCAAGGAGAGATGCTACTTCTCACTGGTTAGGCCACTTCGGGGAGGAGGAGGCCCAGTTGAGGTCCTTTTGATCTCAATCCGCCTCATTGGTGTCGGCCTCGAAGGTTGGTTTCGCTAACCTTCCCTTCCCATTCCTTCCTTCCCACCGCTTCCTTCCCTTGGAGATGAGCGAAAGCTTCTAGCCCAAGGGAGAAGTTGTAATCCTGCGGCGAGAGCCAGATAGCTCGCGACGTTTCCGAGGCGTGGCCTAACCAGGCGTTCCGCCTTCGGATACGCCGCGAGAATTTGGGACCCTGGTCATAAAGATTCGACAAAAAAAAATAGCAAAATACAAAGAAAAGCAGCGCCCTTCGTTAAAAACTGCAACGAGCGAACATGTACTAGTAGTGTCTCACAACCTTTAGAGGGATAAAGGTGGGAGCCCCTAGAGACTCGGAGGCTACACGCTACGCTTAGGTTGCTCGAGAAATTCAGAACTGGTGTGTTTCAGAGCGACACAGAGAATATTATCATGACTCCTCACTACATCTCTAGGTCTGACTGAAGTGATAAAATGAGAGAGACACATTGCCGAACAGATACGCACAAAACTGTTTCCTTCAGCGCACAATAAGCGACCACAATAAAAACTGAGCTCCACTAAGTACACTCCCATAATACACGTCACCATTTCAAACGCGTATTTTGGCCACAAGGTGGCCCTCTTCAGCGAACTGAAGGGAAAATACACGAACAACACAAGGTTGAAAGTCACATACAAACAAACACATTTTTTCCATCTCAAGAATAAGAATTTTCAATTCCTACGCTTTAAACCTAGTATTGTTAGCGTATATTCCCTTCAGCTCGCTTAAGAGGGCCACCTTGTGGCCGAAATACGCGTATCAGCAGCACACCCACGTCTTTTCCCGCCTTGCATTTCTTGGACTACGGTCATCTTGAGTCAGATTCTTCCAGAAGTTGAATCCATTTGAATGTGTGAGTGATTTTTCTGAGTGCTTTTGAGTGTAATTGCTCTGTGTTTGTCCCTGGCGTGCGATTTATATCCCCGTAAACATCCACAGATAGTGTGTTTGTGGTTATAACCCGGGCATCCTTAACGGGGTCTCTTTAGCCCTATGAAGGATCCCATTTTGGGTTGAGTGTGTGTGTCGGTGAGTGGTCACTGGCGAGGAATTAACATTCCTGTAAACCACCACAGAGAGGTTTTCTGGTTGAGAGGCTGTGGCGGCGCTGACGTTTTCGTTACACCAACACATTAAATATTTTCTTTCTTTAGACGAGTGATGACAATTAATTACGACCATTAGAGAATTTTTGCCTAAATTTGTTATGTCGCAAACCAGTGATCGCTTCTGGTTCCTCTTTCGAAGTAGTACTGGCTTTGGACTGCTGTATCTAAGGTGCCATTGATGTCACGCCAAAGGCCAGCCAAAAGCGGCGCGGATCGGGAATTCGTGTTGTTCATGTTTTGAGGCAACCGTTATATTCTACGGATCTTGGGACTGTGGTGTTTTTTTATCAGTTGCAAGAACACTTTAAATTGGCAATGTTTCCGTCATAACACCAAGGGTTGAAAATTGCCATGAAAAAAATCATTCGACTTAAACGGGATTCGAACCCGGATCTCCCTATTGCCGGCGATTTTTAACCCTTGGTGTTATAGCACCCCTGCGAGAGACTTAGTATTACAGTAGACCCTCGCTTTACGATATTAATTCGTTCCGGAGGACCGATCGTAAAGCGAATTCCATCGCATGTTGAATCGGCATTAATTTCGGACGAGGAATCGGTTTAAAGAGCATCAGTGCCAATCCATTCAGTGTACGCGACAATGCATACGCGTGTAAGCCAATGAATACGAAATATCCAGGATTAAAATTATTTAAAATATTATTAAACCAATATTTAAAACACTATCGATATTTAAAACAAAATCGGAGAAATTTGAAATTTAAAAAAAGCGCGCGCAAAATCAGCTCAAATCGTAAAGCGGGGGTCTACTGTATATCATTTTTAAATGCAATGATTGGAAATTTGTCAATTTTCGTTGCTATATACACGACAGTGTTGGATTTATCCACCATTGAAACCAGAGGTTTTGAAAGCACGACTATCGACTCATGAGTCACAACGTAGATTTGAGGCGTGAACATCCATTTCGAATAAACCCTCCTCGAAAATTCGCTTTGAAGGAAGGCGGTGTAACTGGATAACACAGGGGATCCGGGTTCGAATCCCGGTCAAGTCAAATGATCTTCTTCACAGCGATATTCAACCCTTGGTGTTATTCCACCCGTGCGAGTTACTTCATACCATAACATATGTAAACGCAACGATTGAAAACGTTGCTCAAAGTGGACTATTTTCCTCGAAATAAAATAAATAAATACTGTTCACTCACATAGCAAAAAGTGGTCTGTGGTCCAAACATTCCCAACCGAACGTTCTCGTGATGGCTCGCGGGTTACGACGTAAATGCAGGTAATTAAATTAGGACGGTAGCTAATGCCTAGTCACGTTCACGCCGGTTCGACGTCTTCCGCGGTTCCCACGACCTTTACGCTCAGCCGATTGAATGGAGCAGGACAGAAACGTGAGGAAGTGTATTAGAATTCCGTCTCAAAGGCGTCTCGAAACGGATTAGGGCCGAACTACTGAATGAAAAAAAAAAGTTTATCGCGCATGATCCTTTCTGGAATCCTGTGGGAACCGGATGTGGAACATTCTATAAAGGGGGACTCACTGAGTGAAATCCTGGATGCAACTACATCTACACAGCATAAAGAAACGCTACACTACACGTAATGGACCAAGTTCTCCAAGAATACAACATGCAAATAAGTAAGACGAAGACAAAAATCCTGGAATGAGGAATAGAGAAACTGAATGTAGAAGTCACGCTGAGAGGAGTGAAATTAGAGCAAGTGGATTCCTTCACCTATCTCGGAAGTACCATCACGTGGGACGGAAGAAGTACAACGTACGTCAAGAGAATAGCCCAAGCTAAGAAGGCGTTCACGGGAAAAAGGCAACTGCTGTGCTCAAAGAAGATAGGACTAGAGACCAGGAAACAGTATGTCAAAATATTCGTGTGGAGCGTAGCAAACTATGGATCAGAAGCATGGACCATTGGAAAAGCTGACCAGAAAAGACTAGAAGCCTTCGAAACCTGGTGCTGGAGGAGGATGCAGAAGATAAAATAGACCAACAAAATAAGAAATGATGAAGTGTTCAGACGAGTAGAAGAGAAGAGGACCGTATGGAGCACCATAGATAAAAGAAGAACCAGATGGATTGGACACACCCTGAGACACAATGGGTTCGTGAAGAACGTAATTGAAGGTAAAATAGAGGGAAAAAATTAAAAAAAAAAACATTTTCTATCGTTTTTTTTTGGTACGACTTATCCGTCCATCCCAGGGAACTTTTCACGACGAAAGAGCCATTGTCTAGTCATGATAACTACCACCTTTTTACCAACCTCACAACGACTTTAAAGCTGTGAAAATTGGGTCAAATGTGAAGTTAAACCAACGATATTATATCATCTAAAAAATAAAAAGTTTTCCTTAAAAATATAAAAAATATGTGAATTTATTTATTCTTATAGTTTCATCATGGCACCCGTGCAAGTAACTGCGTAGCGCATCATTCGCACATTGCGCAATGACTTGGAAACATACTGCCTATTCTTCGGATTCAAGTATTGTTATGGTCGCACACAGCGGGAGTCTGTCGGTGTGGATTGAATTGCCATAAAAGGGGCTGAAATAAAAAAGACTCGTCCTTCCAAGGGAAAGGGTTGAGCGGATATAGGAGAAAAGGAGGAGGAACTTAAAGAGGGGCGAGGGTAAGAGTGACCGGGCATTAATCGCTCACGATTACCAACCCTTTCGCTTTTCCAGAGACCTCTCAGTTATCCTCCGAGTCTCCAGGGGCTCCCACCTCAATCCCTCTAAAAGTTGTGAATCACTATATATTCGCTTTTAGCATCGCTCTCTTCCTTAAGAATCTTTCTCTGGCGAGGAAAGGTTAGTGCGGAAAGTCGTAGGTATTACACTGAGCTTATCATGGAATATTCATAGCCTAATCATCCACTTTACCGATGAAAACAATTATATAAGTAATTGAGTAGAATCCATAGCACTAAGCAGTAGAGGTGGGAATTTCGGTTCATTTTGTGGATTCGGTTCATGGGATTTGATTCGTGGCAATGATTCGGTTCTTTAAATCGTTCATAATTAACCGAATGAACCAAATCCACGAGTGAATCTCGAATCCACGAGTGAATCTCGAATCCATGTGAATCTCGAATCCATGTGAATCTTGAATCCATGTGAATCTCGAATCCATGTGAATCTCGAATCCATGTGAATCTTGAATCCATGTGAATTTGTCGACTTACCGCATTTCAAATATTAGTGTGCGAAATAATAAACAAAAAGGTGAAGTGTGATGCTCCAATTCGGAAACACAAGACCTTTGACAAGGTGTTTCAAGGGTATTTACAGGGTTCTTATTGAACGATTTGGATTTGGCGGATTCGGAAAATTGCTAGCAGAATCTTTGGCAGAAAAAGCAGAAAGTGTGGAAATCCAAATCGTTTAATATGAACGATTTGGATTCGGTGGATTTGAATCTTCCACACAAATCGTTCATGTTGAACGATTTGGATTCGGTGGATTTGAATCTTCCACACAAATCGTTCATGTTGAACGATTTGGATTCGGTGGTTTTGAATCTTCCACACAATACGTTCATTTTGAACGATTCGAGTGGAAAACGTAGATTCAATTCATTCGGTTCATGCCATTGAATCGTTCATTTTGAACGATTCATTCATGAACGACACAGCTCTACTAAGCAGCCAATATATGTCTCGAGAGTTACTTGACTAAAATTTCTAACAGATAGCTCATAATCTTGCTTTGCATTCGCTAATTCGTCCATTCCGTCGAGCTATCCAGAGGAAAGTAAGGAGAGAGCAGGGTTAAACAATATGGTTATTATTTCGGTGGTCGGGCTTCCATTTGATGACAAAGTACCCTCTCAATGACATTCCTCATAATAATATTCTATTTAATCACTTTTCTTTAATAACTTCTTTGAGATAAATTAATCAGAGTAGGGAAAATGAGTCTGTAGACACCTTCTATTTCCGAGTTTTTACCATTACGAATCATTTTCCTTTAAAATATTGGATGGGGCAGCTGCCGCCCCTGAATTACGGCTATGCTGAACAGTGTTTGTGGCAAAAGTAGAATGCATAGGGTAATGAATTTGTGGTTGACGATAGAATGAGGGTTTCATTGACACACATGGAAGCAGCCAAAGTAAACCTGCGTCGACCAATTAGCATTTCGGAACGCACTTCCTGGATACATTCGTTTGTAATCATTGTACGACGCGTATGCAATATTTGAACCGTATCCTGGCTCCAAAATTCATTTGCAGGTAGGATAAAAGATAAGATTACCGAACAGATGCGCTCAAGTTCTTGGTGTTCCCTTTGAACCATTATCAATCACCGCCCGGTCATATGAAAGCTCCGATACATCGCGAAAATTCTCTCTCGTAATTACTTCTATTCTTTCATCTTCCCGCATCCTATCCCTAGTCATGGTCATTGTTTACGCTTCAACCAATGAGGTAGCTGGAGAGGGCACTACGTCATCAAATAGCCTGTCAGCCGGAATAACAACCATACTGTTGGTACGAAGGCTTCCGCGGTTATTTAATGACCGTGTTCTCTTCGGGTTTTTGCCGCGTCGATCCATTTTTTGGGGGACAACAGTTTCGCTTGCCTTCCAGCTGGCTTCGTCAGGTCCTAAATGAAATGCAGATCATTTTCTTAACGCTGTTAATCAGGTGCGCGCTCATTGGCCGGATGGGAATTCGAGAACGATTGTTGGAAGAGCCGTTGAAACGTTGAAGCTAGCGGATAGCCGTCTTCTCTATTAAAGTTCTCTGTGTTCTTCGCTATTTCGACAGCTTCCCTTATTAGCCGAGGGAAATACTTATTTTCTCTGGCGATGATCTTACATTCCCTCGGCTAATAAGGGAAGCTATCGAAATAGCGAAGAGCACAGAGAACTTTAATAGAGAAGACGGCTATCCGCTAGCTTCAACGTTTTAACGGCTCTTCCAACAATCGTTCTCGAATTCCCATCCGGCCAATGAGCGCGCACCTGATTAACAGCGTTAAGAAAATGATCTGCATTTCATTTGGGACCTGATGAAGCCAGCTGGAAGGCAGGCGAAACTGTTGTCCCCCAAAAAATGGATCGACGCGGCAAAAACTCGAAGAGAATACGGTTAACAACCATACTGTTTAACCCTTCTCTTTCCTAACGTTCTTTGGATAGCACGACGGAATAGGTGAATAAGCTAGTGCGAAACAAGGATATACACCATCTGTTTGAAATTTAAGGCATGTAACTCTTGAAACATATGTTGGCTACTTAATGATATGGTTTCCATTTCAATATACCCAGGTATTCAACCTCACTATGAGTTTGTAAGTAAGATACTGTGCGTAATGTAGAATAGAATAGAAAGAGTTTTATTATGCTCTGGGTTTCTCCATTAGAGCAAAACAGAAAATACATGACAAATTCTGCTTTTAACGAGAAAAATAACAAAAAAAACATACCAGGTCAACATCTCACAGAGATGGAAAACAAAAATTTCACAGCCACAGATAATTAAGACTAAATACAAAAAGGAAACTATAATATCAATCAGAGAGAGATAATAAACAACCAATAATTTCTCAGATCATCATTATGACATACAATTCTATAATGGGATACAAATTTAAGTTATTCACATTTATGCCCAATATAGAAAACATTAACTAGTTTTTCCTTAAAAATGGACACAGAGGAAGAAATTTAAAAATAGATAATGGCAAGGAATTCCAGAGATTAGAACCAGAGATGAGGAAAGATTTAAGGTAGGTATTTGTCCGAGGTGTAGGGCGTAAGAGGTAGGAAGTTTCAGCCCTAGTGGTTCAACAAAAAGAGACTGATTTTGATTTAAACATGGAAAAAAGATAGGCTGGATATTTATTGCAGAAGAGAGTGAAGAGAAATGAACCAAGCAAATGTTTCCTCCGGGAAGGGGTGTAACCTGACAACCGGAATAACAAAAATATTGTTTAAACCTGCTCTTTCCTTAATTTCCTATAGATAGCACGAGGGAATGGACGAATTAGCGGACGTAAAGCAAGAACACCAACCATGTGCTTGAAATTTAAGTCAAGTTACTCTTAAAGCATATATTGGGTACTTAGAGATATAAATTTCACACGATTGTGTCCGGGTGCATTGGTAGATTTAAAATTTTCGTCCTCATAATCATCGCGAATATTCTCTATTTACCCTATGAAAATACTCTATTTAATCACTTTGAATTAAAAGTTTCTTGGGGGTCGGGTTGGCATGGTGGCTAGAGTACTGGCTAACAATACGGAGGGCCAGGGTTCAAATCCCTACAGAGGAGGATGTTATTCAGAGAAAACCCGATCACTACTTGAGTGTCTTGTGGAGGGCACTTCAAGTGCAGTACTCCGTCTGTCGGATGAGACGTTAAACCGTGATCCCCTTGGCGCCTTTCGTTAACAGTTTCGTTAAGAGTTTCGTTAACAGTTTCTATCCACCCTTCCTCCCTCACCTGTCCCCTATGGCACAAATGACCAAAGTAGTCGATCGCCTCCCCAAAATCCAATCCAATAAAAACTTCGCGGAGATAAATTAAGCACTTTTGAGTAATGAAATGCGCGTCTTTAAAAACTTCGCATTTTCGATTTTGTAACATTACGAGAGTTGTGTTGCAATGTGAAAAACATACGCTTTCCCACTCCCCTTAAGTTAGTAAGTGAGAGACTGTATGCGCTCTACGTAGATTCTGTATAACGACGCAACAGCCCATTCCCCAAAGTAAGACGATTCGGATTAAATACGGACAAAGTTGGCAGCCCTGGGCACACTCAGGGCACCTCTCAAACTGTCCTTATCCGACACCATGGCAATGGACAGATCGCCCTCAAGAGGGTCCGATTGTGCGCATTCCGGTTTCTCGTCCGCTGAAGAGTCCGCGCCCCCCGCACCTGCGCATACAATGGGACGGCCTTGCGCAAGTCGCAGCGTGGAGTGGTCCACGAGGGTTGTTATGAAAGGAGAAAACGGTACAGAAGATACGAGAGGAAGCTCTATGACCCACCCCCTAATTACGTATCCAAGGTTTAGGGTCGCGAGTACTCGTCATAAGGTAGTTCGAGCGAACTATCATTTCACCTAAAAATCGACGAATTTGGTCTCATTTTGAGGAAAAATATCCCACTCTTCCAAAGATACCAAAATATCATCCCCTTACCGAAAATTCTCCGAAGCCTCTCCAAAACCTCAGCCTGTAACCGAAAATAGACAAGCGAGTAGACTACCGATTCTGTGATGATATCGCATCACATCCGATGTAATCTTGGTCTCATTACCACAAACGAGATAAAAATGTTAACAACGAACAAATCAGCAGGAGGACAACTCATTGTTGCATAAAAGAATATTTATTTGCAATTGAAAATGCTTAAAATGATAAAGAACGCAAAGGTCTGCTTACACTTCGTTCATAGGACATTCATTCAATTTCATACCTACCAAAGAAAGATCACTTCTTCTCCTCTCCTAAGGTTAAATGGATCCTCTCTCATTTCCTCTTCAGTGACAAAAGTTTTGGGTTTATACATTCACGAATCACTATCCTGGGAATTTCATATCGATAAACTCTGTACAAAGGTATCCAGTGGTTGTTACCTACTCAGAAGATTTGTCCCCCTAGTCGATACTGCCACAGCTCTTTCAGTATATAATGCCTACATCCATTGTCGAAAGACGTATGGAATTGCAGTATGGGGACATTCACACCACTCTGTTCGTCTTTTTAGGCTCCAAAAACGGGCCATTACAAAAATAAAAAAACATTCCTAGTTAAAGCAGCTGCAGATCATATTTTAAATCCCTAAAGATCCTTACGCTACCTTGTTTATACATTTTTTATACAATTACCTTTGTTCATCAAAATAAACAGTCTTACAGTATAAAAACCAATGCTGATATCCATATCTACAATACAAAGGGGTTGTAGTGATTTAAGGGTTTCTGTCCACAACTTAACTCTGTTCAGCAAAAATCCCATATATGCTGGTTCTAAATATCTCAAATGTTTACCAACAAAGTTTAAACAAATAGATTCATTTTCTAAGTTTGAATGTCAACTTATTCAATATTTATGTGACAACCCTTGCTACTCTGTAGGTGAATTTATGTCTCTATAACTTGTGATTTGAATGTTATTTTTTGTTCTTATCATTGTCTGTGCCTATGCTACCCATCTAGTATTTTTATCTCATGTACATACTTTATGTATTCTTGTGACCAGTTCTATACATGGTTGAGACATGTCTTTTTGGGAACCAATAAAATTACTACCCATACCGCACAACAAAATATGAAAATACTTTCCACATCTCTTCCTGTAAATTATGGAACTCGTTGCCTGATAGTATTAAATTTTCTAGGAATGTCCCACAGTTTAAAAGGAGTATGGCTGACTTTTTGTCTCCCAAATATTCTCTCGCCTCTATATGAGATGACAAAATGATATGAGATGATATTGTTACATGTTACTTGTTCACTATAATCATTTGCTGTTCTTCTGTCTTATAAAATATTCGTCGGTTTGCTTATCATTTTTTTCTTATTAATCGGTATTACAGATTGTACATTTTTGTTTTAACATACTATTTCGATTATTGATATTGAGACCGTTTTTTCATTTTCATTTACCTCGCTCATTTTATATCTCTCTGCTGACTTGAAAGTTGTTTGTTTGTTTTCCTTTTTTTGTAAAGCTTTGTATTTTGTCTTTGTATTCCACTCCTCATGAAGGCACGTAAACTAATTCAATGTCCTAAGGGACTTTGTCCCAGGACAATAAAATTGTTTTCTATTTCTATTTCTACCCATATACCAAGTTTGAGCAAAATCTGAGACCATGCATGCGCGGAATACTTGGGGGTCAAATGACCCAAATACAGCTTATGTACCACGGTGATTACCATCAAAAATCACAGAATGTCTTTTCTATCGTACCGCATGGTTTCATCAGTTCTCCCCTTTCACATACGGCCAGGCGGTACCGGATACGAAGCGTGTGGAGTGGGGAGAAATGCAGGTATGCGTTTAGCGTGTCCTTTCGAGAACACTTAGTACTAACTCGCTAAATACTACGGCGTGACGCCTCGAAATCTTTAAGTCGGCCGAGACGTCATGGAAAAAGAGGCCGCGTGCAGACAAAAGGAACCAGGCACAAGAGTTACATAAAGGCGGGGATATGAGTCTCGTCTTAAGCGTGCTGAACTAAGATACATATACATCTACGTACTACCCCGCGAGCCGCCGCATGGGCGTGTGGCAGGGGGTGGTGGGTCACCAGCCGTGTAAAGATGAAAAATGTTTGGAGGTGAAATGGTGACATGTACTATGGGATTGTATTTAGAGGAGATAAACTTCACTTTCTCCGTCGAGATGTTGTAGAACAGCATAATGAATAATGAAGCTCAAAAGATATCGTACTGCCTACCAATTTTATTTCAAACTCTTGCTACACGTGTTTCATCTGTCTAGCAGTCATCTGACCTGACTAGTCTTACCTGATGATGACTGCTAGACAGTTGAAACACGCGTAGCAAGAGTTTGAAATAAAATTGGTAGACAGTACGGTATCTTTTGAGCTTCATTAGAGGAGATACGTTTTTATTGTGGTCGATTACTGTGCGCGGAAAAAAACGAGTTTTTGTACCTATCTGTTCGGCAGAGTATCTCTCTTATTTTATCGCATCTGTCAGACCTAGAAATGTAGTGAGGCGTAATAATAATATTTTCTGTGTCTCTCTGAAACACACCAGTTCTGAATATCTCAAGCAGCCTTAGCCTAGCGTGCAGCCTCCGAGTCTTTAGGGGCTCCCACCTTAATCCCTCTAACAGAGGTGAAACACAATATGTTCGTTCGTGGCAGTTTTTAACGAATGGATTGAATAACGCTGAATCCTAAGATAGACGAAGGAGAACGCAATGGATATTCGGAAGAGCGAGAGTGGGAGAGATTTGGCTAATGGCCGGTTGCAAGAACATTTAGTTATGGAATCAATAGTTATGAGGAACACATCCACTAGTTACCGTCGTTTGCAGGGCAAAATGTAGTCGTCTAAACGTAAAAAGATAAACTAACAAAGGACAGTTTGCTAACTTTTCCTCCTGACTAAAATAGCGCGTTCTTCTATGCATCACCCATTACAACCTATTTTTTCTGTACCTCCGTCACCAATTTTCCCTGGCCAAAGTTTTCTAGCCCAAAGTCATCTCAGAAAACTTTGTTTTGTGACCGCAAGGAATTTAATTTTTCAACGAATCGTTCAAGTATTTTTTCCGAGTCGGATACACATGTGTACATACGAAACGCTAAATCTTTTTGAATTTCATAGTCCAGAGATCCATATTTTAGAAAATTAGGAAAAACGAAAATATTAACGTGGAATTTAACGGGACCATTTCTGCCATCAGAATGACGGGAGCCGAAATTTTAAGACGCTCTCGCTTCATTTGAATTCCATTTGCCACGAATAACGTAGCCTCAAAGAGAGATTCACGCGCAATATCCATATTCTTATCCCAACCCCATGCAGGAGAGTTTTGGGAATCCGTAAGTCGTTTGGGAAGCCGTAAAATCGTCGCGCCAGATGCGCGGAGGAAATTAATCTCAGAAATCCGAAATATTCCCTTTTTGGCTTCATTAATCAAATCGCATTTTTGTCATAAGCAAGGCGGTTCCACGTAAATGCGATGAGAATCGGAAAAACGAATGAAGAATTATGGAATAATCCTCATGCTGTGTGCTTTCATTTCATCAGCAAAATCATCTTCATTCATTGGTCGTTGAATCCTAAGATTGGTTGACCGCAGCCCTCCACCCTTCCCTACTTTTTACTTTTACTTACTACTTTTTACTTTTACTACTACGGCCTTATTTTTTATCAATAACACCTATTTCCCCGTCAGAAATCCATCTTTCAGATTTATTAAATTTGCGAACTTTGATTTTTCAAAATAAATAACTTTTTTGAAACTTCCGCAAAAACCAACTATGTCACGTCAAAGTATAGTATTTCCCCTTTAGAATGCCGTTGGTTTTACTCAATTTGGTTAAAATTTCATCGAGATATCGCAAAAATGGCGTTTTTGCCGATTTTTCACGTTTTTTACGTTTTTATCACGTTTTTCTCGAGAATTTCGAACATTTACGAAAAATACTTGGCACCGCTCAATTTTACATCAAAAAACGAAGAAAATGAGCTGTGGTACGTCCCTGAAAGTTGAAAGGGGTCTGAGATACGATTTTTTTGAAAATTGGGGTGGTTCGTTACCCCAGTTTACGGGAATAGGTAAAAAAAAATATGTTTACCGTTCTAGGGTCAATGCTAGTTTACGGTGCTAGGTCCCTTACTTCCTGGTAGCTCCACCTGTGTATTTTACTCTTTATTTGGTCCTTGAACTTATTCCTGGGTCTTCCTCTGGGGACTTTTCCCTCAATTTTTCCCGTTATTGTATTCCTAAAAAAACCAATTGTGCCTCAGGGTGTGTCCAATTCACCTGGTTTTTCTTTTCTGTATTGTGTTCCATATGGTCCTTCCCTCTTCTACTCTCCTGTATACTTCATCATTTCTTATTTTGCCTATCCATTTTATCTTCAGTATTCTCCTCCAGCACCAGGTTTAGGAGGCTTATAGTCTTTTCTGGTTCCCTTTTCCAATGGTTCAAGCTTCCGAATGCTACGCTCCACATGAACGTTTTCACGTACTGTTTCTCGGTTTGTAGTTCAATCTTCTTTGAAGATTGCAGAGTTCTTTTTACCATGTATGCTTTCTTAGCTTGAGATATTCATCGCTTGATGCATCGCTTGTCCAGTATACTTCTTTAATGCATTATATAATCACTATGATTTTCTCAGAGCATTTTATAATTTTTTGGTACCAGGCGAGAATTTTATCAGTTAAAAAATAGCGGAAATTTAAATCGCGAAATTCCAGTAAAAGTGGTTATTATTCTGCTTTTAACATCTTATTTTTTTCCGAGAGCTAGCTTTGAGTACCAAAATGGTGGTTTATGTTCAGTTTGTTCATCGCTTCAAGTGAAACTCTTTCATGCCCCGGGTTTCACGCTTTGACCTACTCACAGCACGCTTGAGATGGCGAGGTTAAATTCAGAACTACTCTCAAAACATTATAGCGAACCGACATGAAACAACATTAAAGCCGAACACTTGTAACACATGACGGGAAAATGCTTCCCTGGGTTGCTTTGGAGAGACTCAGTAGCCAGGATTAAAGAAGGCAACTGAAATTAGCGTAGGCAACAATGTCCTTCTCCTTGGCAACCACTAAACGATCGGATGGAAGTCGCTAGGAAAATATAAATGCGTATAAAAACTGACATTATTTAAAAAAGAAGAATTAAAGTGAAAAAGGACGATTTAATGCGCAAATTATTTTTTCCTACGAAATTATCGGACGCCAACGCGAGCGGAAATATGGCAAAGCGCCCTATGCCGTCATGATTGAATCCAATATTTTTTATAGCCGAGTTAATTACAATTTGGAGAGATAAAGTGTTATTATCATCCTTCTGATCAGCTACAATATTTTTACAGCCATAATTAACTACTTGATATAAATAATGTCAATATAGTTTGCCTGCTTAAATGTGACCTGCTGCTGTACAAAATAATACCTTAAAAATAAGGCCCGAATGTCGACAGCAGCCCGGCCGCCCGGTTATAGCGTCTAGAGCTGAAATACAATGAGGGGTTCAAGACCCTGTCTAAATATGCAACGATTGGTTGCTTTGCAAATAAAAAAAGGTTGAACCCGTGGTTTAAACGGGGTGCTGTCTTTTTCGTCATTATAACTAAAAATTTATCGAGTATGATCAGTTGTAATTGTTAATAAACCATTAACGTGAAGGTCGCCGATTCGAGTCTCGGCAGGCATAGGTATATTCGCTAAGGGGAGGATGTGTTTTTTCGACATCATTTTCTTTTTTAGTCTCTTTCTACGAGCATTTTTCAAATTTTTCATTTTTACAAGTATTTTTCAAACCTCTTCCACGCCTCGTGAGAGTAGTGCACGCAACATACTATAATTTCTCTTTGTATTCCACGAAGGCAGGTTCGCTTTATTTTTTTAAGATTGATTCTTCATAGTCAATGCAACCTTCAAATGAATCGGTATAAGACTGAAGTAAATTATTTTTCACGTGAAATGTTTCGTTTTTGCTCGAACACCTTTACTAATTTACATGTATGGTAATTATATGTAACATATTAACAACGCTTGCTGCCAAATCCTCTGTCTCTTACAATATTGGTGACTTCGCGATGGACAGTCAAACTGTATAAAATATCCCATGGTCATAATAAAAGTACTTGAGGAAATAAATTTGATCGTAAATCATCCATCAATCAGTCATTAACTTGCAATAAAATTAAACATTTTCGAATATTCCTTTTAAACAATCCATAAATCGCTTATCGTTACAGACCTTACTTACATAGGAGATAATAATATAATTTATTTTTCTTGGACTTTTTCATCGTCTTCTAGGAACATATAGGATTTGTACACTATTTAGAGTCCACGCGTTGCAAACAAAAATGAATAGAGATGGGCGGATAGATATGTAAAGTAAAAATAAAAGAGCAGGGAAAAATAAGAAAAAAAGAAAAAAAACACAAGTTAAACTCTTTCAAGGGCTTGTAGATGATGAAAAAAATCTTTGCTTAAATACAAACAATCTCCATACTTATAATCTTGCCCCCACAACAGAAAAAGATTTTTGAAAAGTGGTTGTTCAATGTAGGGGGGTGATAATAAAATCAGGAGCCATTCTAGTCATTACATTTGATGGGAAAAATTGCTCCGAATGACTGGGTCCCTTATTTTTGAAGAGACAATACAGGAACGTACGAAGCAATTATTTTCTTGTCGTTTTAGCCTTCAGCCACATAAGGCGGGTAAAATAAGGAGATATATGATCATCTTTATTTTGGTTGGAAACAAACCTTACACATAACTTTAATAGGCGTTGGCGCTTTGTATTATGCTCTTCAGTAAGATCTTGGTAAACAAGGCAGCAATAATCAATGTGTGGGAAAATGAGCGTAGACATGAGTCGCTTACGAGTATGAAATGGGACATTTTTTTTTTTTTTAGTTTTGAGCTGGTAGAGGATCCTATTAACCTTATTTCATATCGCTAGCACATGATCACATCACATCATGATCAGTAGCACACTTTGTGGCTACAGATGTCCAATTTTTAAATTCCCTGACTTTTCCCTGATGGCTTTCCAACCAATGGACCAATTGCAAAAAGTTCAACTATTATTGGAATATTTTTCTTCTAAATCTTCTACAGCAGCCTTAAATTTTATAAATTTTCCAATCATCGTCTCCTATTTTTAGAACTGGAAGCATGTATTTACTCTAAGCTACTGTGCTCCAGCTACCTCTCCACCTGAGTTTCGGAAGTTAAAATAAAACTCCCGGATTCCCAGTGCTGAGCGTTGTGATCATGAATTTTAACACTACTAGGCAAATATCGCAATAAGGATATACAAAAGGGATACATTTGACGTCTGATTCACAACTAATAAGATTCACAACTGAATATTTCACGAATTGATGGGGCTTATTCCATGCACGTCAGCGACGGACTTTAGTTTCAGTTGGTGAAATAAAGGGCGGGAAAGACGTAATGGTAGAAAAATAATGAGGATTCATATCCCAGTTTTTCCCCGACTGTTACAAGAATTCCCAGACTTTTTCCTGACATTTCCAGGAATTCAAAATTCCCTGACAATTCCAGGTTTTCCCTGACGATCGCCACCCTGCATTTGTATATTCATGCAAAAATACCTCGGCAAGTATAGGGTTAAAAGGCTGATATTTTGGTATGTTGGGATGATGAGATATTTTTCTTTAAAATTAGACCAAATTCATTGATTTTTAGGGGAAAAACACAAAAACTATACTCTGTTAACTTTTTTGACGAGATCTGGCAGTTAGAAATTCCTTGTGTACTCATTTGAATACCTGGTATCCAGGAATTCGTTTGAGTAATCAAGTATTCATCCGGGTACATACTCGGTACTACCTAGTACTACCTCGACCGGGTAGTCAGGTATTCATTCGGATACTCGATTACCAGTGAATGAATACGTTTGGCCCATCCCTAGTTAAAAAATAAAGATGACAACTTTTACTAAAACCACTAGATTTATTAAAAAACGAACCAGGTTTTGATGTGAATTCACATCATCTTCAGGTGAATGGAGGCCGATCTGCAGGCCTTAGTTGTTCTCTTTATTTTTTAATTATGGAATACCACCAAGTGAGACTGATTAAAGTGAATGAATGCCATCCCTAGTTCCAGCGTTACCTAATAAAGTTTTCTCTTTTCCGTTAAAATCCGGTAAAATCCCGTCAAAATCTGGTATATTAGGAATGTAGTTATTCTTCATTCCTTGGGGAAAGACTATTTAGTGGAGCTCAGTTTTTACTGTGGTGGCTTATTGTGCGCGGAAAGAACGGCTTCTTGTACCTATCGGTTCGGTAATGTGTCTCTCTTATTGTATCGCTTCTGTCAGACCTTGAGATGTAGTGTGGCGTCATGATAATATTCTCTGCGTCGCTCTGAAACACACCAGTTCTGAATTTCTCAAGCAACCTAAGCCTAGCGTGTAGCCTCTGAGTCTCTTGGGGCTCCCACCTTAATCCCTCTAAAAATTATGAGACACTACATGTTCGCCCGCAGCAGTTTTCAACGAAGCATGCAGTTTTTTCTTTGTTATTTGCGTGCATTTCATTTTTTTGTTATTTTGTTTTTGTTGTCGTCGGCCCCGGTGGCGGCGGGGTATAGTCCTCGCCTGCTAACCCGAGGGTCGCGGGTTCGAGTCCCGCCTGGGTGGAATATTATCTGCCTAGGACATGGGTGTCTGTCTCTCGTCCGTTGTTACTGTTGTTCACCCGACGTAAAATGGCCTAATGTGCTGTATTCGGGGCAGTGAAAATAAATAAATAAAATAAAATAAATAAAATAAACAAATAAATAAAATAAATAAAATAAATAAAATAAATAAAATAAATAAAATAAATAAAATAAATAAAATAAATAAAATAAATAAAATAAATAAAATAAATAAAATAAATAAAATAAATAAAATAAATAAAATAAATAAAATTAATAAAAATAAAATGACGTCTTGAGATTTTCACGAGATATGCCAATGTCACGCCTCCCGTCCCTTACTTTATTAAAATAATTAAATTTAGGTTAGACCTTTTAAGTAAATTCGAAACCGATTTGTTCACAGATGACGTTAGATATATATTGAGAACCCCTGTGTATTATGCTAGGTTTGATCATATTAATAAGATTAGAGAGATAGATTGTCGTACCGATAGATTTTAAATGTAATTTTTCCCGCGTACCATAAGAGAGAACAACAGGCAGCGTAGCAAAGGGATAGGTAGGTGAAATATAGTTAGAGAAGTCTGTAGTGCATGATGTATGTAATAACAACCAATAATCCCTTTCTTATTATGTAGATACTAACCATCTAGCTGCATGTGACCCTGTTCTCTAACATGTCTCCATTAAATATCCTAGTTGCATGTCAATAGTGCATGTTTGGTGATCTTCACCCCCTGCCACACACCCTCGTGGTAGCACGCAGGGTATTATGTAGATGTAGATTTATGTCACGCATTTTTGACCACATTTAGGCAGAGGCGCTACAGTACACGACTACTGAGGGCAGACTTTCACTGTGATAACTTTACCGTTCCCCAGCTACGTTCCATTGCTTATCGCCAACTAGACGGTAGTAAATGAATGGTTGGGCGGTAAACAAGAAAGCATACTTGTAAGTGTGAGCGAAGCTTGAATGAAAGAGAGATATTGAGCGCCAAGATGGGGGAAAGCGAGATTTTTTTTCCTCCGGGTTGACCTTTCAATCTGAAGTTATCCCGCGACGATAATGTCGAGAGTCATAGCGGCGCCAAGGCAACGAGATAGTTCAGGAGACGATAATGGGAACCGTTGCGTATGCATACTAGGGTGATCCAAAATTTCAAAGTGCCGAAACTTTAGGGTCTTAAAGCTTATTTTTCTTTTTCATGAAAGTATAACGTATAAAAAAATTTGGAGTCAATCAATCCCTGGTAACCCTTGCCGCAGGTGTGTGAAACTTTCAATGTTTAAGGGTGAGAATTGATCTTTTTTATTTCTTATCCGATTAAAATGGTAAATGTTGTAATATTTTCTCTGGAATAGTTGATTGCTTTCTTAGTGAACATTTTCCGATACTTAAGCATGCATAAATTACCGTTAATTCAGCATAAATAATAGTTATAAAAACAGTAGGCAGCCTCTGATGGATAGGCAACACGCAGAGAACGTCAACGTGTACGTTAGCTTTAGCGACCATTCCCAAAAATGCTCATTATCCTTCGGATTTTACATGCTGTAAATAAACATTAAAGCTAAATTAAATTGAGCATTACATTTGAACTTAATCTGTCTCAACTGCATTGCACACTCGAGTAAAATAATTCGTCATCACGCAGGGAAGTCAACCATTCATATATACGATGTTTTAGTTTTTCACAACGAGCGTCCGTTTCACATCACTACTAAAGAGTGTTAAATAGGGAATTAAATTCAACCACAGTTACTACTTTCATTTAACAGGTGTTGGCCGAAATTAAAAAAAATAGGCCCAGCAAATGGGGCTAATGGTTAATAAAATCTTGATAAAAGCAAAGAAATAAACTTTTGGAGCTTTGTAATTGGAAAAAAAGACATATTGTAACAGAAACAACAATTGCACTTTTCCACAGGGTATTTTAATGTGTACGACGCGTTTCAGCTCACAGAGCCATCATCAAGTACAAGACAAATTAAGCAGAGGGAACATTACATTTATAAATTTAAAGGCCGCTTTTAACGATACATTTTACTGTACAAACGAATGTATAAACTCTTGAATGAGGAAAATTGTACCGTCTAAAGCGTCAAATTGTATGATTGTCTGAATGACTTAACGGGAAATAGAGCCTTATATATTTATATTCAGTTTTTTCTACAGTCTATGATATATTCGTTTGTACAATAAAATATACCGTGTAAAGTGGCCTTAATATGTTTGAAGGAAGGGGAGAGGGGAGGGGAACAGAAGTAAGGAAGGGGGAAGTGGTAGGTAAACGGAAAAAATCAAGAAAATATCAGGAAAAACAAAGGGTAGGATGGGAATAAAGGGAACGGGTAGATGGAAAGGCAAACGAGAGGGTTGTTAAAGAAGGGGGGAGGGGGAAAAAGAAAAGCAAGCATGGTCATTGGAATGAGTGGCAAAGAGATAGGGAGATTCGGATATGAGTTTTTAAATAATATTTTGGCCGATAGATGGAACAGGTGTATCGAAGTTGCACGACAAGCCATAACAAATGAGCTTTGGCACACGGCCACTTCATTTAGTGTCGCATAACTCACATGATTTTCTTATGATGATTTCGGTGCCTGGATGTTCACTAATCGACCCATAGCAACGAAAACATATCTTATTGAGTCGTAGGGACCATAAAAAACATGTAATATTTTAATGTGCTTTCAATGAGCATCGTCTATAATGAATCGAATTCACGTCAATATGATAAGACATTTCACTATCAAGAAGATTAACATACACGGAGCCAACTGTTTACCGATGTATCACAGCAACGATAAAACAATTGATACTCAATTAAAAGCACACAACAGCCATGGTAAATCCACCTCTGTATGTTGATGCAAATTCACCGATTACCTCAATTGCCTCCAAGTGGTCTTTTCTGTAAGCCAAAATTCTTCCTTCCCTAAAGTGGTGGCACCTGAGAAATTCTTCCCAAAGCTCTCAAAAATTTATGTCCAGTTTTTAGCATTGTTTTGCCACTCTATATATACTTATTCTATGGTAATATCCTTCCTTCAAACAAGTTGAATGTATAATTGTCATGTGCCCTCTGATTAATGTATCTTGTTCTCGACGATGGCTTAGTGAGATGAAACGCGTCGTACTCATTAAAATACCCTGAGGAAAAGTGCAATTGCTGTATCTGTTTATAATATGACAAACTTCCACGATATATCGCCTGAATCTGTTGAAATCATACGAAAAAAAATGACATTACAAAGCGCACAACATATTACCAAATAATTCTAAGGAAGCAGGTCAAGTAGATTACCGGGAATATATCTTAAAAAGAGCAATGGTTCCACGATTAGAGCGTCTACCAAGTGCGTTATGCAAGCTTCAAAAAGTAGTTGACGGTAACATCAGAGAGGAGTTAGATCAATGAAATATCACAAATTTTCATCTCAGGCTAACCTCGGAAAACGTATGAGGAAAATACACGAGTGATATAGAGGACAACAAAATTTGATAGGGTTTAGTTCAACGACAGACGCTTTGTCAAAAATAATAACTGAAAGGGATAAGAAGGGAAGGATTCACCAAGTTATCGAAGAAATTGATGCGGGCGTCCCAAATGTCAAAGATAACACGGCAGCCAGACAGGGACGCTTAGAACGATAAAGGTCACAATATATCACATATGCCAGCGCAGGATTTCAAGGGTCCACGCATTAAAACGAAAGATTAGACAAGCCGAAAAATGATGGAAGACCTCTAAAAACACAAGTTAATTACGGTGGTGAGGGGAAATATCCTCGCCTGCCAACCGGAAGATCGCGGGATCGAATCCCGTCTAGGTGGTTGTACATCATTCAAGGCTTGGTTTTGTGAGTTCAGCAGAGATATATATGACTATCAAATAAATAGGCAGTCATTGGCGAAAGATATAAACCAATAAAGAAATTTATGGTCAGTACTTGCTTTTCCCTTTCAACAATTCACGGATCTCGTGAGAACCCACACCATATTGTAGATAAATACGCAGCTTTCCCTTTATTACGGGAAATATCTGTACACTATGTCTTACAGTATACTACCTATGGTGAGGCTACAATGGCACTATTTTCCGTAAAAAAATGAAGATATACTACAATAAATGATGATATAACAAGTATATTTTGCAACTTTACTGCCCGAATCCCTCCTCCTCTCATCCTTGCGGTAAATTATGTAGAACTAGAAATTCAATCCAATAGTTGGTATCTTGGTGTTAATAACATTGTCTATTGCTCGTGCGAATACCGGGATGTTGAGTTTTTGGCATTAATATTTTAGAAACTTTCTTTGCAGGTATGTATTGAATTGAAATTTAAGATAATAAAAATTAACCGAGTTACAATTAGGGATGAGTCGATTCCACTTTTTTTCGATTCCGATTCTTTCAAATCGATTCCCGATTCTCGATTCCGATTCCATCGATTCTTATTCCTAATAACAGGGGGGGATATTGATATACCAGTAGCGTACGACTATTTATAAAATTCAAGTATTGGCTGAAATAAAATAACAAAGACAATTAAGTCGCTCAAAAAGTAGATTTATCAATAAATAGTAAATATATTCTCAGCTTATTGAGGTAGATAAAAAAGCACAAATCGATAGCCTACACCCAAAATTACTGAGACAAATGTGATCTGAAAAACGAAAATTTATTTGAATATTTATCTATCTGGAATCGATGGAATCGGAATCGACTTTAGGCGATCGATTCTCGATACCGATTCTAATCCTGAGAATCGGTGCAATCGAGAATCGACATTTGGAGTCGACTAATCCTTAGTTACAATCAATTAAATTAAAGAAAATTCACTTTTAAGCGCCAAAACAGGCAACTTCACTTTTAAGAGAAGTCAAGCAACGGTGAGAAAAAAATCTAAACTCACAGCAATAAACGTAGAGATGAGCATTCTAAAAGAGACATAAAAAAACATGAGGGCCTGCATACTAGAAATGGGCTAAGTCGATCATTTTAGTGATTCAATCGTTTTGATTCGAGTCACCTAAAAGATTCAATCAACTGATTCAATCATTTGATTCATTATGACTCGTAAGTCAGATTGATTAGATGAATCACGAGACTCACGTCAATCGGAAGACTCGAATTAATCAAGATCGAAGAGACTCAAACACTCACAATGATGCTAATTGATGCCATCAATCTATTTGAATAATTGATTACGAATAATTACTATCGTGCTTATAAATTTAGGGAGGCTGATTGATTTCCATATTCCACAAATTTTGGATCCGCATTAAATTGGAGATTTCCAAGTACTATAGTCACGAGAATATTCAGAGGCAAAACTGTCACAGACTCTGAATTCAAGAATAACGTCAAACTATGTACATGAAAATTAAATCACTAGCTCAGACTAAACAAATTAACGTGCATGAATGTTTTCTGATCTGCTGTATTGAATTCCATTCAATTAGGAGCTTTCAAATGAGCAGGAAATAAAAATTCTTATCAAGTTCACCAACTGTAATGATGCGCCTATATTGTAACAAGGGTTAAATTTCATCGTTTTTAAAATGAGCGCCTTGTCTCTAACTATGCTATACCAACATAAACTCACTGACCAAATATTAATGGATTTATGCCCAAGAAAATATCTCTCTGAAATTTCATGACTAGACATAAAGGATAACATACATGTGAATATGTTTTTCGACCTAATATCACATTCAATCACACGGCAGACGGAAACACAAAATGATTGAATGATTGAATCATTTTCCCGAAATGAATCATGAGTCATTTGACTCACTTGGTGATTCAATCATTTTGAACGAATCGATTATGAACGACCCATCACTACTGCATACACGACGACTTTCGCGGTGTGGTCAATGGCAGACATAACCGGCGCCAGGTGTGGAATGTTTAGACGGCGACATCTATGGTAGTAATGTGTCACTTCTGAGCACACACGGTGCAAAGAGAGGTCGTTTAAACAATTAAACTCAAGCATGCGTTCGAAAATGTCGGATGACGTCGAAGTTAAAGCTGTCGTGGCATCTGTTGAAGCCATCATTGCAGTTCGTGCGGCTAGAGTAGTGAGAAATAGGAAAATAGAATTGGAGAATAAGTGATGGTGGACACTCCCACTAATTATACGAATGGACCATGAATCAATATTATGGATTCGGATGTGTGGAATTGTTGCCTAGGCTACGTGTTGCCTAAATTTCCACTTTTAGTTCACCCAGTCCTTGGCGCCACTTTGAAAAAAGTCTTTTCAGTTGAATCGCAAATAGACGTAGTTCATTTTTGTTAACGTGAGACTGTGGTGAATGCTCAATAACGATAGAGGAGATATGAATTAATTGATGCTTTGAATATATCTTGCTATATTTGCTATCTAAAATTTACTTTTTACATGCTAGAGAGGAAATATCTATTACAGGAAATCAGTAAGAGGTTAATGAAACGTTCATCGTGTGCCGACTGCGTTGTTTGCCAGAATCCGATTATAATTGGAATGCATTAACCCTGTTTTGCCTAAATAAAGAATTCAGAATGCCTTGTTTGAACAGAACTTGCTTCGTAACAGGCTGCAAAACAGGGTATGCGTCTATGAGGATCCAAACTAGGAAACTTGGATTGAAAAATAAGAATCTGTTCATGGCGGCGGTAAGTGCATTCCTCTTACCTACACTGCAATGATGGCCATTGGGAATACTCAAGAAGTCACCTCGCATTATTATTAAATTTCCGTAGAGAGATATTCATGAAGTAGTAAGAAGTTAATTTTGCATTTATTTAATTGAATTTTAGAGAGGAATTAAATATATCTGTAGGCCGGACGATATTAAAAAAGTGTATAATTACGCCCCGCGTGTAGTACTCTATTTTTTATCCACTGCATTAAGATTACTTGTAAGTAAAACCAGTAAGACGTGTTTATTTACAAACTACCGACTGTATTTACATTTGAACTTCCGTCTTTCATCACTAGGCGGCACCACATGCCAAAAGGTTTTATTATTTACGGAATTCTAGACATAAGTTTTTGGCGACGTAATAACAATCCATAATATATATTCATGGAATGGAGGAAGGAAGCAAAGATGAGCACATCGAGCTCCAGGCTGGAGAGCTGGAATTGTACATAAGCTTCCTGAGGATGAATGATCTTGCCACCAAATGGATGGCTTGCGTTATGAGCATACAGACGGCGACATCGCCGGCAGAGCAGTACGCAATGCTCGGCGCCAGAAACGTCTCCGTGTGTACAAGTCTTTAAACTCGACACCCTAGACTTTCTTTCACATACCGTTCACTGGCGATTATGACGATGAGCTAATTCATATATCCTATAACAAAATATCCTATATAAATAATCCTATTGCTAAGGATACCTTATAATGCCTGTGACAAAATGTCCTCTAATCTCCACGCGAAATTGAGTTATTCAAACAGAATTGATCTAAGAAGAGTATTAAGCCATTGGAACAAAAGGTCTTGAAAATATTGGGGAAGCTATCAATACCCAAGGTAACCAATTAGAAAAATTGAAAATGTATTCGAAATAATGTTACCGTCGTTTCTAAATATGACTGGATTTTCATTGCGGGATTGTCGAATGATTAATCCAGGAGTAATTTTCTCCCTTGGGCAAGCTCTTGTAAAGTACGGTTTGTCTAAAAGAATATGGTATCATTGCCCAGGTCAAACCAAGTAAAAAGCCAGCGTAAAATCACAATTTATTCATTTCCTTTAACGTGATACTGCTCCCTGCTCACTTCGGACTTTTTTGGTGGTTTAAAAAGAAGCTACCCTAACCGTCATAACGATTTCTCAGACAGGGAATCCAGAATTAGGATTAGATAATTATATAGCTGTCGTGCCAATGTTTTCAAATCCTTATTTTCATCTTCTCTAATATAATATTCATATACAAAAATATATTTCCATTCCAGTTAATGGAATGAGATGTATTTTGGACATCTTGTTCGTATTCAAGATGTCTAACATATTGAGGTTATGATGCAGATGCTTAGTAACTAATAATATAGCTGCCAAGCAATTGTTTACAAATACCTATTTGCATAATTCTCTAATTTTCTAATTCTCTAATATAATATTTATGTACAAACATATATTTCCATTCCAGTTAATGGAATGAGATGTTTTCACTCCAGCACACCCCGGCGCAAAATAAACGTCACCAAGCTAGTGAAAATATGTGAAATTAGGGAACAAGTTCGCATTCGACGCATGCTATCAACTGCAAGCAATAACCACGATAAGGAACAACAAAAATTCTTATAGAAACACTACAGACGCATCGAGATAGGCTCTGGAGAGTGTAGAAAACTGGAAAGAGATTCTCTGACATTCAACAAAACCTATCGGTAGAATACTTAAAACAATTAGCTTACACATGTCATCAATGAAAGCAGGATTTTTTACCAATGAGACAAAAAGTTGGAACATCTCGTCTCGTCATAAATTCAACAGCGCGCGGTTAGTTTGGTCATCAACTATTTTAAAAATGAAATCTATTACTCACCATAGTAGTATTTCTATGATAAGAAAACGCGTTTGCAGCGTACGGCGTTTAAAATGAGTCAAATCAAAAACTTATAAAAGTAATTTTAGTTTATTACCGTGAATTTCAGGAAAACTAAACATAGTTTTCGCATCTTGTACTTTACAATATTTATTTCAAATTTCTCGCAGTTATTAAAATAAAAAATCCAATTTTGATTATAGTTTTCAAACTGGCTACGCTAGGGCAAACTCGCTCGTCGATGTAATGCTCGTAAAACAAATGTCGCTCGAACTAGATGGAAACCCACTAACCATAGTCGAAATATCACGTTAAAAGATAGTAGTCACGAAGTAATCTGTCGGATTCGGGAGAGGAACACACACAAAGTTTTTTTTCCCCCTAAAGCGGGCGAGTGAAACACGATATAAATAAGTACCGACTGGCCACAAATTAGGGAGAGAGAGGCGCCATTACACGAAGCCCAAAGAAGGAGAATCCGGAAAAGTGAGACGTTTCTAGGTCTTCTCTCCAAATTTATGTTCCATTTCATTTGAATGATGTCGAAAAGTTGAATTCGCCCGCGGCGACAGCTCATAAAAAAAAACGGAATAGCACGTTTAGTTTAAAGACTGCTGCACGAATGAAATTAAAAAGCTAACAAATATATACTTTGAGGGCGGGGTTAAAATCCATCATATATACCTAAATTACATGATCTTGGTTGAGGCTAGTTGAAAAATTCCTAACCCAAGAGTTTCAAGTCGGCAAGGCTGATATTAATTTATTCACACACATTCACGTTCAGTTCGGCAATCTACATCCAAAAGGATTCAAAATTACTTTCAATTATTTTATGGGCAAGACAGTTTTAGTTACGAAACGATTTAAAGGAAAACGTATTTATATTCCTACACTGGACTTTCGAACCCGTTTTGTTACCCACACCCGTTTAGCTCTAAAATTTGAGTTACGGATATGAGAAAGATTTTTTTACACTGGATTACGCGCATTTCAACGCAAAATTATCTCTCACAAACGAAAACGAAGAGAATAAAAATATAAATATTAAGAAATTATTCTAAAAAATACTGGAAAATTTATCGAGATTAATACATGATAAAATGATAAAATAACACAACAATAGTAATATCCACACTTTAATGTACTACTTCAACACCGACCATGGTTTCATTACAAGTAGTACATTAAAGTGTGGATATTACTATTGTCAAGATATGACATTATTATCAAGATAATGACATAGTATGTCGAAACCATGGTCCATGTTGAAGTAGTACATTAAAGTGTGGATATTACTATTGTTGTGTTATTTTATCATGGATATATCGCATTTCCACAAAGTTAAGCCTGAAACGATTTCATACGAGATTAATACCTTCAGATTCAAAGGTAGAATATCTCCATTTATCGGCGTACCAGAGTTGAACTTCTGATCATTGAATACCTGTGAATCCCGATTACAAATGTCGTATTTCTCCAGCACACATCCACTCCCTGAGTCTATCACCGTCACATTTTTATCTCCAAAAATCCACTTTCACCCTTTTTTCTGGACCTGATTATCTTCGTTGGGGACCGGTCAATATTTTCCCTCCTTATCGGCTACCTAGTTAAGAAGCTCGCTTGAGATCGATAGAGAGCTAACCGGGAGGGATTGAAAATAACGTAGAAGAACCACGGAGAAGACACTTCGCTTAAGCATGAACCTGATTAGAATGTTGAATTCCCACATGACTTGGAAGAGAACATAAGCCGGTCTTTTGCATATTTTTCTCGTTTCTCATAATGGAATGATGAATTACTTAGTTTTCCACAAAAGGTTATAAGTTTTCCTTCAAAAGATTACATATGGTCAGTTGCAGGAACGACATATATGTATTCCAAAGAGTTATGGGACCCATAAACTATGGCAACCATTTAGTTAACGTGGCAGAAACATTCGATAACGAGTAACGAATACGTGCAAGATGTTCAAAAAACATCTCATTCCATTAACTGGAATGGAAATATATTTTTGTACATAAACATTATATTAGAGAATATGAAAATAGGTATTTGTAAACAATTGCGCGGCAGCTATATTATTAATTACTAAGCATCTGCATCATATCCTCAATATGTTAGACATCTTGAATACGAACAAGATGTCCAAAATACATCTCATTCCATTAACTGGAATGGAAATATATTTTTGCATATGAATATTATATTAGAGAAGATGGAAATAAGGATTTGAAAACAATGGCACGACAGCTATATAATTATCTAATCCTAATTCTGGATTCCCTGTCTGAGAAATCGTTATGACGGTTAGGGTAGCTTCTTTTTAAACCACCAAAAAAGTCCGAAGTGAGCAGGGAGCAGTATCACGTTAAAGGAAATGAATAAATTGTGATTTTACGCTGGATTTTTACTTGGTTTGACCTGGGCAATGATACCATATTTTTCGAGACAAACCGTACTTTACAAGAGCGTGCACAAGGGAGAAAATATTTGAGATTCCGAGTGTTCATTTGAGAGGAAAAATTAAATCACATCATTACATTTGTGTTATTTAACTGATAGAGATTTGAACGGGTAACGATAATTTTCAAAGAAAGAGAAAAAAATGACGGCAGAGGGCCAAAACTAATTCAATATTTTTTTTCTAACTAGAATGAAAAACTTCCAGAAAGTTCCGCCTAACACATCCATGATAAAATATAGCAACAATAGTAATATCCACACTTTAATGTACTACTTCAACACCGACCATGGTTTCGACATATTATGTCATTATCAAGGTGATGGGACAGACACTCTCACATGTATTTATACCAGAGCCAAGGTAGGAGGAGGGGGTACATGGAAGAGGCGTGGGGGGGGGAGGAGGGGGAAGTGGAAGGGGGAAAGAACAATTGGGGTGAACATATGGGGCCGATGACGTAAAACGGAGACAAAGTGGGGTGTGAGTGAAGGTCAGGGTTTTGTTATAGGGACATAGTATGTCGAAACCATGGTCGGTGTTGAAGTAGTACATTAAAGTGTGGATATTACTATTGTTGTTATATTTTATCATGGATATATCGCATTTCCACCAAGTTAAGCCTGAAACGATTTCATATCAGCCTAACACAGTTTTAATTCAAATTTAGAGAATGAAGCCAATATTTCTGAATGCAAGTAAATTATCGTACATATGTTAGTATAAATAAAATATACGCTTAGTGAAGAAAAGAAATCGTATCTTACAGCGGTCTGTAAAAGCGACATCACTGTTCGCGTAACTTTTCCACATCACGGTTTCAGGATTATATGGGTGCTCAAATTCTTCCAGGAAATAACGCTGTAATTTTGTGTTTCACGTAAGAGAGTGAAGTGGATGTCCACCCATTAGCAACCATAAGCACCTAAATATAAAACCTTATATTCTGACGTTGAATTAAGACATGGTCCGCAAAGTCTATTACTGATAAATTTAACAGGAAATTTTAACCGCCCTGTTTAACATTTTCCCTGGCTTTAGACACAAACAAGCATTCAGCAATAGCTTCTTGTTAGTAATTGCAAGGCCTACACGTTCACATTACGAAAAAAATCCTCATTACTGAACAAATAATTACTCAAACTCGGAATTGTTTAATGTAGAATGCTTATACAAGTACAACATTATTTTTTAAATATTTAGAAAATGTGGCCCTAAGCAATTCAACCAGCGATTTCAAAAGTAACCGTCACTTTAATCTCAATTATTCCAAAAAAAACAGAAATCTAAAAACGTGCTTTTGCATACAATAAGATGTGAGTAGAAACAATGAAATTGCGTCACGGTAGCCATGTAAACCCTCATTTTCTGTTTCTATCGGCCGCCTGGAGATCTGCATGGAGGAATCACACTGAGAAATCACAAACGATGGGCGACTGAAATTTCAATTGTCTTTAAAGTATGTCACCATCCCTCACAGCTATTGGACCAACCAATGAGAGAGATGAAGAGGAGACTACGTCATCGAACTGTTGCCTGACTACCGAAATAACAACCATATTGTTTAACCCTGCTCTCTCCTTACTTTCCTTTAGAATAGCACAACGGAATGGACGAATTAGCGGATGTATAGCAAGAACATCAACCATCTGTTTGAAATTTAAGGCAATTAACTCTTGACACGTGTATTGACAGACAACTTAGTTCCTTGGATGCTACACGATTTTACCACAGTTATCACCGGGAATGCGGATTATTATTAATTTAAGTAAATAAAGAAACATATGTTTGGGAAATGTATATAAAATATGTGAATGCCAGACGATTTCTCGTAAGTTATCGATGGAGCACATCGTAAAATTACAACATTTGTGAAGGCAGCGTGGCCGAGTGGTCTAAGGCGGAGGTTTTAGGCACCAGTCCGGAAGGGCGTGGGTTCGAATCCCTCCACTGTCAATTTTTACAAGCGTCATTTTAGTGACCATGTACAGGCAATTAAATCGAAGGCCACACATCTATTAGGTCTTTTATATCGCTTCACAGGTATCTCAAGTAGTCCCGCAGTACACTACTAATTCTCATCCATTGTTCTTCCGCTACTCACCAGCTGCTCTCCAATATGGTCAACGTCGGCAGCTTCAAAGCATCGGCCACCCTTAACGATGTCACAACTTTCTTCGCTAAAACAGAATTCCAATTTTCCACGATGCATCCGCAGACGATGTACTATCTTCCCTCTCCATTTGTAGTCTCTCCCATCACAGGCTTAAAACTCATTTGCAATACCCTTAATTCCTCCATTGACAGTCCCGAACTTACCTCATTCATCAACATCAGAGTGCCTTCGTGTCCTACCGGAGCAAACTGATTACTCCACATCACAACTCCAAGATTATCACAAATTAAACGTTCGCTCTTTTTCCGTCTCTCCTCCCCAATATATTCACTTCCTACTGATATCGATCCCTTTTCCTTATCGCCAAAAAACTTCACCAACTAACCCAAAACACATATTTACTTTAAATTAACAGCGAACGTAGACAGCAATAGACTAGGTCGCCAACTCCAGATCGTCTAAGTTAAGTTTTTGTTGTTTAAATGTGTCTTTTTGTGTTTGTTAAAAGTACACTTTAAGTTGACAATTTTGTTGTATGAGGACTATTTTTCTTTAAATGAATAAATAAATTAGTGAGACAGCCCGTCAGCGCTGAAGTAAAAGCGGGGTAGACAAAGATGGTGGATAGGCCACGCCCACTTTACAATTCACTGCATTGGCCACAAATGCAAGCACCCTTCTCGTATACCTCAATCATACATATACGGATCAATACATATCATATACGGATCAATCGGTCTCACGTCACAGCACGAGGGAGGGAGTTTGTATCTTGGGGTTGCCATAAAAACTCACCCGTTACTACCGTCAGCGTCGCCTCCCTCGTCATCTTCCCCGTCGTCCTCCGGGCCTCCGGAGGCGAGTCGACCCGGAGACCCTTCACCGTCCTCAGCAACTCCGGACTCCAAGTCTCCACCGTCCTCCGGACTCCTCCTGCCCCGGGTAGGCGAAGACGACGTGGCCGCCGGGGCGCTCCGGATTGTTCGCCGGTTCGAGATCCTCAGTGGTTGGAGCCTCCGCATGGACGACCTCGAGAGGCGGAGCTGGGATTCGGAAGCGTTTGTCATCGCGGCCGATGATTCCTCGTCTTCTTCCAACCGAGCGCCTTCTGCGGAAAAAATAGATTCGATGAGTACGTTTCGGGTGACATGGGCGAAATACGAGGGTAAGTCAACAAATAGCTAGCAAAACTGGATATAGTCAATAGTAATCAAAGTAACTTCCTGAAATTTATTTCACTTTTCTACATATCATCACGACGCCATACTGCACCTCTAGGTCAGACAGAAGCGATCAAATAAGAGAGATACATTGCTGAACAGATAAATACAAAAACTCATTCTTTACCCGCACAATATGCGACCACAATAAAAACTGAGCTCCACTAAATACACTCCCATAATACACGTCACCATATAACCTTCCAAAACCTTATATCTTTACACGGCTGGTGACCTAACACCCCCTGCCACACGGCCATGCGGCGGCTCGCAGGGTGTTATGTAGATGTTCACCCTACAGATTCTGACACTATGTCCATCACTTCCTTGTCCACAAAAGAGAAGAAGTTGTCGATCTTCTTCTCTGGTCAACAATCCGTAGATTGGTTTGCAGCTGTTGTTTTCCATCCCTATTCCTTCGAATCTTGAGCCAGCCTCTTCAACTCCAAGAAGGAACGGCAGCCCATATCCTCTACAATCTGGTCGACGTATTCTTTTCTAGGTCTGCATTTGTACCCTCAACTGAGCCATCTAATATGGTTCCTAATATCCTTTGTGTCTTATGGTGGGGCCTATCCAGGTGTTTCGCCTCTTTCTCATTGTGCTCCACAGACACGGCGCATCATTAGCTCTCCGTAGTACCTCTTCATTAGTCACCCTCTCCATCCAAGATATTTTGAGGATTCTCCGGTAGCACCACATCTCAAAGGTCTTTATTCTCTTTCTTCTATATTCATGCCAAGAGTCCATGTCTCACTTTCATAAAGCAAGACACTCCATACAAATGTCTTGAGTAGGAGATTTCTTAAACGCCAAACAATATTGCTGGATTTTAAGAGCCTTTTCTTTTTATTAAACGCTGCCTTGGCCTGATTAATCCTGCTGACGAGTTCTTTGTCACTATCTCCGTCTGATGTGATTTTGCTTCCAAGGTACTTGAACTTCTGTACTTTCCTTGTCCTTAAACTTAAAGTCCTTGATAGCCGGCAGCAAAGAAGATCTTTTGTTTGCTGTCACAGCCAACGAGTAACCACTTGGACCACGGCATCATCATTTTAAAAACGTCGGCTACCCAAATGATTTTTTAGGGGCCCGATAAGATGAAAATCACTGGGGGCTACGTCGGGACTGTACGGTGGATGTTTCAAGCGTTTCTAGTAAACTGTTTACGACTGATACTGGTGATTAAATGCCGACGTTTGTGACTCCGTTATTGGCTAACCCATGTATCATTTCACCAAGCAATCAATGAATTTGGTCTCATGTTAAATATAAAAATATCTCACCCTTCCAATAAGACAAAAATATCAGCATTCCACCGAACTACTTTCCTTGCTATTTGAAAATATTCAAACATAGCAGGTGAATTTTTGATGAAATATCCATGAGAAAAATTCGACGTGGACCGGGAACCGAACCACGGACTTTTGGTTTACCGGACCAATACGCTATCCAGGATTCCTAAGTGTCATGGCAATTTTTTGGTGGATACAATGTATCTAGATGTTAGGCCCTTGCGGTCCATCAAAGATGAATACGAAAGGGAGAAGATGGCTTCAAAGAAGCCACAACCAAGAGACAGAATCCTTCATTAGCACTTACGCCGTGCTTGGCCATTTTGAAAATATTCAAACATAGCAGGTGAATTTTTGATGAAATTGCCATGAGAAAAATTCGGCCTGGACCGGGAATCGAACCAAGGACCTTTGCTTTGAATTTTTCTCTTTGCAATTGCAAAAATTCACCTGCTATGCTTGAATATTTTCACATGGCCAAGCACCGCACAAGTGCTGATGAAGGATTCTGTCGCTTGGTTGAGGCTTCTTTGAAGCCCTCTTCTCCCTTGCGTTGCCATCCTTGATGGACCGCAAGGGTCCAGCATCTAGATCCATTAATTCCGCCAAAAATTGCCATGAGAATTAGGAAGACTGGATAGCGTAGCGGTCTGCGCATCGGTTCGGCAAACCAAAGGTCCGTGGTTCGACTCCAGGCCGAATTTTTCTCAGGGCAATTTCATTAGATGTTTGAAGAAAAATGCCAAACCTTTCACACGGGAAATAGAACGCGTGTGCACTCCAGGGAGACCTTATTTTAAAATTGAGGGATTCCTAACAGTGGTTCGTATGCATTATTGAGTATTTTTATAAATAAATCATATTGTTATCGCAATGATTTTTTTAGAAAAGTAAAAAAAAACCTTTTTTTTCACTGTGAGTTTACTCATCCATGTGCCAAAGTGATTTTCTTTTCAGGGATTTAAATTTTTATGATAAGTAAACTAACACGGTCCCTCTAAGCCACATGGCTTGTCAGAAGGATCCAACACATATACATACAATGCGGCAAATAAGAAAATGGTGCATACAAAAAACACAAAAAAAAACAATTTACAACAATTTATAATATTAAAACTTGAGAACATTAAACATAGCTAAATTTAGGCATTCCACATTTTTGAATACACAGGTATTCATGCCAAATATATAGAACATAACCAATTAAAAATGTTTAATTTCATCAAGTAACCATGCATGTACCTTTTTCTTTACTTCTGCCATCCCTTTAAGGTTTTTTTTTTAAAGATACGATTTATATTCCTTCCGTTGTGAAGGAATATAAATCGTATCGCGTGAAGAAAATGGGCCAAATTAAAGACGTATATAAATATCTTAATTAAATTATAAGTACTTTCCGTCATATAACAGTATATTATTTCACCATTAATAATGCAATATTTAATTCATTCTTCCTACAGCTACAGAAATTGAAACATATAATTCGAATATCTTCATTGGTCGTTCAATCCCTGGATTGGTTGACTTCAGTCCTCCACCTTTCCCAATCTAATGTTAGTTACTTTACTTCCTGGTATGACGTCCTTTGCACATTTATCTTTATTTGGTCCATGAACTTATTCCTTGGTCTTCCTCTGGGGGCTGTTCCCTCTATTTTGCCTTCAATTATGTTCTTCACAAACCCATTGTGTCCAATCCATCTTGTTCTTCTTTCAAGTATGGTGTTCCATCTGATCCTTTCCTCTTCCACTCTTCTGTACACTTCATCATTTATTATTTTGTCCGTCCATTTTATCTTCAGCATCCTTCTCCGTCACCAGGTTTCAAAGACTTCTATTCTTCTCTGTTCAGCGTTACCAATGGTCCATGCTTTCGATCCGTAGAGTGCTACGCTCCACACGAATGTTTTCACATACTGTTTCCTGGTTTGTAGTCCTCTCTACGTTGAGCACAGCAGTTGTATTTTTCCCATGAACGCCTTCTTAGCTTGGGCTATTCTCCGCTTGATGTCTCTTGTACTTCTTCCGACCCACGTGACGGTACTACCGAGATAGGTGAAGGGATCCACTTGCTCTAATTTCTCTTTTCTCAAGATAACTTCTACATTCAGTTTCTTTCTTCCGCATACTAGAAGTTTGGTCTTTGTCTTATTTATTTTCATGTTGTATTCCTGGAGAACTTGGTCCATTACGTTTAGTGACCTTTGAAGATCACCGTGATTTTCAGCTATGACTGCGATATGACCTGCGAAGCGGAGCATATTTATTTCTTCACCATTTATCTAAATCCCGCTCAGTCTAATTTCTCGTGCATTTTCTAATTCGAATATGATCTCCATTATGACTAAGGAACTATCTCGCTCAAACTACCATAAAGACAGCACTGACCACAAAGGTTGACTTCTAGGGAAGTATCGAGTGGTTCGATGTCTCGAATCGAATCGCTACTTGCATGGCATCGTTCTGCTTACCAGTCAGTTCAATTTGTTCCAATATTTCAGCACTCTTATATTTCAAAGAAGTAATAAGTGGACAATCTGATATTCCTACTCGCTTTGTCGAAAATGTACTTGTCTATTCCGGTGTAAGTGCAATTACTAACAGTATATGGGAAAATTTTATTAGCTTTTTTCATCTGTCTTTTCATCGGTATTTACGAGCGGTTATAAGACAACTCACGAGGTGTAAAATTTATTCAATTCTACTTTATGATTATTTTCATATTATTTATTCGGCAGTAGATATAAATGACACACATAAAACTCCTTGTATTACAAAGACCCTTTATGGTGAATATCCCTGACTATGGCAAAGAATTTAATAAAAATATGTGATTACTTCAAATTTTCTCACTTATTTTATACCTACCTAATTTTCAAATTATTTATTTCAACCCCATTTTTGCCAAAGTGATTTTCAGTTTATCTAATCTTTAATTCAACCCTTTTATACATGATCTTTATTCGTAGATAACTGGACGACCGGTGCTTCCTACTTTTTCCAATTGAAACGAATGAAGAAAAGGAACTATGAATGAGGAAATTTCGGTCATGTATTGCCATTGGCAATCAAATTTTTACCTCAAGCCTCATAGCAATAAATTTTTACGAGGAAAAGGGTTTAAAGGGATTATTATGGGCAAATCGCGCCACAATTCTTGTGGAGGTGTGTTATTTTACCGTTTATTTCGGTGCTATTTCAGCTAGAGTTCCTTTCAGTCACTGTAGCATGCAAATATTGACGAAGACATGCAAACTAGAAGGCTTGATAACATAATATATACATTGTAACAATAGTCTGTGGTTAAAAAATGTAGTGTGGAATAAAAATGGCGAGGAAATATTTTACTAAACATGTTTGAAAGGAATATATTTTACATAGAGACGCATTCTCTGACAATCTGAGGGGAGTGTGTCCTTTCCGGGCGGAATTCGAACCCCTTACCTCTGGTTTGGCAGCCAAAGACTTGACTCCGACGCTATCGAATTACAGTCTAGTTATTCACTGTCGCGACAACAACTGCAGTAAACTTGCAGGTCGGAACTCAGTGGCGCCATGCGGTGGGGAGCAAGTAAAAGCTTATTTCAAATAGTTACTAAAAACCTAATATTAAACAGTCTTTACGAAAAAATTAAGAGGTATGATTTTACCTCCATTTCGCCAGAGATGAGAGTTTCTGGAGGCGAAAATTGTGGTTATATGTAAAATCATATCCTTTGCAGGATGCATCTGAAGGAAAATACTAATCTCTTGGGGTAATGGAATAGTAATACATTCACAGCGGAATAATTCAAAAGATAGGTACCCTAATATTACTGTTTTAAAGCAGTGAGTAGTTTTCGCTCCACTTATGATTAATCTCCGGCAGATATCTAATTAAGTGCAATTCATTTTCTTAGCATGCTCCTACGGACGGTTAGTTTTCCTTTCTGGCGGATAGAGGCACCATCAGGGTCGTTCGATTCGATATATATTCTATCAATACGGGCCTTCGCAACCATTTCCACCACACAGCCGCCATTAATGTGCTTACTGAGCAGTTACCAACATTGCACACCCAAGAAAATTTGTGAATATGTGGCGCCAGCCATCATTTCGAACACAGATGCACTGACAAATCACCAAAAACGTTGAACATCCTATGCTATAGAGAATACAATAAAATAAGCACATTAATGGCGGACTTGCTTGCGTTGCTACGACTTGTATCGAAGGAAGAATACTATCGACATTGAACGACCTTGTTTAGCATAGGGAAATTTACAATGGGTGTCGTGGCTGTGCTAGACTGCGACCGAATCCTGCTTAAGTTGTAAAGGTACCTTCTAATCCAACAACTACAGTTGGCGGCATGGCGTGCTCTGCACCGATTGTTGCTGTCCCGCCGCCGACCTGATGGTCCCGGCGATGAGGCAGCGTGGAGGCGGCCGACGCTTGGTTCGCGACGCGCATGCGCCGGGGTGGTGAAGTCGACGCGTGCCTCCTCCTCCTGCTGCTTCCTCCTCTCCTGCTCCTCCTCAACGTCCTCCTCCGGCCGTCTTCCCAGACAACCTGGACCACCTCCTCGTCTTCCTCCTCGCCGTAAATGAGTGCCGCGGGCGGCGCGGAGGGGGCGTAGTCGCCCCGGGGGGGAAGCGGGGACTCCCCCGGGTCCGGGCGATGGCTTGCAGCCTCGCCGGCGATGCTCGGCGAGTTGTCCAGTTCCTCGATCCAGCTCCAGTCTGGCTGGTCGTCCAGGTCGCTGGTGGAGTTGGAAGAGGAGGGGCCGTGTCTTATCCTGCAGGGGGGACAGAAAATGGGACAGAATGCAAGGATCAGCATCAACAAAAGTTCCAAGATCGCATATAAATTGATATTCTGAGGCTATGAAATCGAAGTCAACGAATACGAGCTCTTTTGAGACGGATTCAGAAGTTGAAAATTTGACATGAAAGAAGGTCGGCATTGTAATAAATCAAACTTCGTATCTTCCACAGTTTTATAATAAATAGTGCAACTGTTTTCGGCAGTTACGCCATCTTCAAGTATACTCAGGTACTCAGTGTACCTGACGATGGCGTAAATGCCGAAACTTGTAGTACTCTTTATGACAAAACTGTGGAAGGTACTAAGTTTTATTTATCGCTCTTCTGAAGGTATTTAGATCGAAGAGAGACAGGAATTTCAGAATAGCTGAAATGGAATTACTAAGATCAGGAGTAGGCTGCACTATTTTGGAGAATACAACCCTTCAGCGTAAAATTTCATTTGACTACATCAGGCCGTATTTTGTAGATGCACTTTAGGTTTGTATACATAATACAGCGATATACTAAGCTCTTTTCAAATCAATTTTCATGGTTCCGACACGTTTCATCGTCTTACGGCATCGTCATTTTAAACATGTTGGTTCATTGAGATTGTTCGGAAAAGTACCAAGTATTTCTCCAAAACATAAGTACAAAAACAATTTCAATTTCGTCATTTTCCTCCTCCTAAACCTTTTTCTCAAGTTCCTCCGTTATTTCATGGCGGGTTTCCTAGCATTCCCTTCCGTAACCTACCAATGAAAGTTTGCAGATTAGTACGTGGATATTTTCATTTAAAATCAAACCAACAATCTTCAACGATGAATAAGAGAACTCAAACTTTTGAGAGCCTCTACGAATAGCAAATTGCGCTCCAAGTTTTCAGTGCGCTATGGCTAATGTCGGGGCTGCCTTTGACTATGTTTTACACCGTTCACGTTACTATCGTACGAACGATGGTAAGCTGTATTCGTGATGTGAATGCACGTCCGTACCTTTACAATACATATTTCCTAACGTTGTCAGCTTACAGCGGTAACGCTGATATCGTGGGCAGAAACCGGAAATAATGAATAGCAATAAGATTCTTCACTATTTGGTCATTAATGTATTTACCTCACAGCCAACGTTCCGCCAAATAAATTTAAAGGTTGGTTATTTAAAAATTCTTTACAGTTTGGAGTTGTTACTTTATTTTTGTTCCATATTAAGCTCAATGGTAGTTAAATTTTCTATTACTCAACTTTTGTACGAATATTTGTATAATTACATGGCTGTACGTCTCTTTGTTTTTTGTTGCAAAGCCCTGAGAATGCCAATATATTTGGCGAATCATTGGCTGTGAGTTAAATACATTAATTACCAAATATTCAAGAATCTTATAATTTTCTATGTTATATTGGTCGAGAAAGTTATCATTGATTGATAATGAATAACGATAATGAAATAAAAAGACAATCGTTAACGTCAAGAAGATGATGATGAGTCATTTGCTAGAAAAAAACATTTTGAAAGCCTAAAAAGCCACAGGAATTTAGTATTCCTTACTTCTTTATCTTGCTTTCTTGTTTTTATTGTTTATCGCGATGTCACGTTCACACTAAAATCGTACATATATAATATACGTATATAATACAATACACGTAGGTCCGTGCATTTGTAGTCTGAACGAGGCATTTGCATATGACAATGATTTAGGCTTATAAACAGACTTAGAGCGCGTGCAGAGAAGATCAGCAAGATACGAGAAAGGCCTTGATGATAGTCTGGTTAATGTTACTAACCTCTTGCAAGAACGTGCGATGGGAATCGCTTTCAGACCGTCGATTCAAAATTAAACAAAACGTTTTATGTAAATTCAAAACCGATTTATTTTCAGACGAAGTTTCCACTATCTTACGAACTCCAACATACTCTAGCAGATCAGATCATGAGAATAAAATAAGGGAAACAGATCAGATCATGAGAATAAAATAAGGGAAACAGACTGATAAACAGAAAGGTTTAAAATGTAGTTTTTCCCGCGATCGATAAGAGACTATAATGGCTACGCAAAGATTTAGAAGTAGGTTTGTTGACCGGTAGTGTAGCTGATTTATTCATATGTCCCCAATGCATGTTTCTAAATCTGCCGAGTAGTGCTAAATACATAATTTTGTGTACCCTGCATGTCTCTTGTGTCACGTTTACATAGTTACATTATAGATTATTATAGTAGTTTCTGTAGCATACCGATAGTGTGGTGCTTGTTGGTGAAATTGAATTTCTTCACTGTGATTTATGTTGGTGGTAAGTCACCCCCTGCAAACACCCTCGTGGTGGCTAGCAGGGTAATAAGTAGATGTAGCTCTAGATCTATTCCGCGGAAATCAGAGGAGACACCTTGGCCCATTCAACCGGGCTTAACAATTGAATCCATAATGCATATTCATTGCTAAGCCGATAGAGAATTGATTTCACCTCGAAATCCAACCGTCCGCCACTTTGCGAGACAGAACTGTCCATATTTTTTTCCTCCCAGGATGCCGCGGAAAGGGAAAATCCAAACGGATTCAAGACCATCATGCAACACGGGAGCAGACCGCAAAACGAACGCATCGATGCTGGGCACTGGGAAACATTTTCTCCCCGTCGAAAGTGGATTGGGTTTCGTGAAAGATCGCTGCAGTCAACTTCCGGGCCTCGGTTTCATAACTTTCGAATGAAAGGTCAGGCAATGTCGACACTTTTCTTGACGTGGTGGCAGTGGAATTAGTGCGATGCCAGCCCAGAAAAAAACTTCCCGATTTTTTGCTGTTTTCAACTCTATCCACGTTACGCATAAAACTGATAGGCCTCATTCCCATTAACATTTCCCTCATTTCAACTGACTTGGCACATTCGGAATTTTTTTCATATCAGGAAGCATTTCCAGAATGGCAGTATGTTTATCACTATAGGTATTTGGCTGCCGGCGAAATTACGTCACGATGGTAATATATTCAACAAAGTCGTCCGATGAGAGAAATTGTCTCATTAACCCTAAAAAGTCACATGGGGTTAAACTAACCCCAACCATTTTTTTAAATTAAATTATTATAATAAAACGTATTTTGCAAAATATTTTTGTGTTATAATGATTAAGGCTCCTTTCATTTTAATTATTCGTGTAAAATCAAGTCTTTTTCTATATTTTTCCATCATCAAAATAAATATACTTTTTTGAGCGACGAATATTACAAAATGTTTGCCTAAAATATAATATTTCAGGAATAGATTATCATAGTTTTTTGCTCAAAATAAATTACATAAAAACATTTTTGCCGAAAAAACACAATTTTCATTAACTCAATTTTGGCGATTAGTTTTCAATACTTGATAGATAATATATCCTACTTCAATAATAGAGCTTACTACTGAAGCAGGATATAACTTTTTCAGTGCTGGGGTGAATTTAAATTTTGCGGTCACGGGCTGACGCGATACATCCAACTCAATAAACTTCCTCATCAATTAAAGCCAAGTGATATACGTAGTCTTGTGTATATTATCACAGTTTATAGCAGTGAGAGAAGAGAACAATTCATTTCTTATTTTATCTGTCCATTTGATCTTCAGCATCGCCCTTCAACACCAAGTTTCGAAAGCTTCCAGTCTTTTCTTGCCTAATTTTCTGATTCATCCAATTCAGGTTCATCCTTCCGATCCTTTGAAGGCCATGCGCCACACAAAGGTTTTCAGTATCTTTATATAGCTCACCTATACCTACAACTTCGTTCAAAAAGCAGCTTAGAGAACAATGCATAGCCAGACCAGAAACTAGGAGAATGCTACACCTACATCTACATATTACCCTGCAAGTCACCTCAAGGGTGTTTGGCAGGGGTGACTTATCACCAACATGCACAGTAGATGGTTTAAAAATAAATTCACCTAGCGAGTGTGAGGCTGGCGAGTGTGAATTTTACACAATTTTCCATCGAAAACTTACTGGAAATCAGTTTTCACTAACTTCTTCAATATGATTCTCCTTATATATCTCTTTCATTAATTTAAATTGATAATAAGCCACATTCCGAATGAAAACTGTAATAAATTAGAGCCGTATCTATACCACTGAGTAACCAATGTATGTTTCAAGAGCTCCTGACCTTAAATTTTAAACAAATAGTCGATATTCTTCCTTTACACGCGATAATTCGTCCATTCGCTCGTTTTATCCACAGGAAAGTAAGAATCTACATCTACATAATACCCCGCGAGCAGCCGCATGGGCGTGTGGCAGGTGGTGGTAGGTCACCAGCCGTGTAAAGATGTAAGTTTTTGGGAGGTGTAATTGTGACATGTATTATGGGAGTGTATTTGGAGGAGCTCAGTTATTATTGTGGTCGCTTATTGCGCACAGAAAGAACAAGTTTTTGTACCTATCTGTTCGGCAATGTATCTCTCTTATTTTATCGCATCTGTCAGGTCTAGAAATATTGTGAGACTTCATGATAATATTCTCTGTGTCGCTCTGAAACACACCAGTTCTGAATTTTTCAAGCAGCCGAAACCCAACGGGCAGCCTCCGAGTCTCTAGGGGCTCCCACCTTAATCCCTCAAAAAATTGTGAAACACTACATGTTCGTTCGTAGCAGTTTTTAACGAAGCGTGCTGCTTTTCTTTGTATTTTATCAATTTTTTTTGTTAAATCTTTATGACTAGGATCCCAAATGCTCGCGGCGTATTAGAAGTGTGGGCTAACCAGAAGGAAGCAGCATCACTCTTTTACCATTTCATCCGGGGACCTTCCTATTATATGCTCAACAAAACCTGGGACCCTGGTCATAAGTATTCAACGAAAAAATTAATAAAATACAAAGAAAAGCTGTATGCTTCGTCAAAAACTGCTACGAGCGAGCATATAGCGGCTTAAGACTTTTAGAGGGATTAGGTAGGAGTCCCAAAAGACTCGGAGGCTACACGCTAGGCTTACTTGCTTGGGTTTTTTGGGGGGGTTGACACAAATGGGGGGTAGAAATTGCCAACATATCCTCAGCTATGCTGGTAAGGGTCATGACAAACGCCAGAAATCGGCTTATTCAGTGTATGGACAATGGGGGGCGTCACCTACCTGATATGATTTTCAAAACTGTTTAACGCAAAACTTTAGATATGTACAGTCACTTCAAAAAGTATCGCGACACGCTAGACTAGCGGATCGTATAGGTCGGCTGTCGAAGCTCGAAGTACGTTGGCTATCCTGGGCCGTCTCTGGTAGCTATGAGAATCTCTAGGTACACTTTTCATTTCCCATGAGACAAAGCGCCAGGTTAAGTGGGACTGCATTATGGGAGTGCTCTCGTTCAGAGGAGAGGACAGACTTGCTCCTAAAGTGGCCTTGAGGATTTATTCGGTCAAAGAAGTAAGAAGAGGAATGTGGTGAAAAAGCAATATTGAATGGAGTTGAGTGATTATGCGAGTAAAATCGGGGGAAGGTAAAACGAAGAAGAGCCAAATGCACGTAAATACGAGCTCCAACCTACGCACGAAGGAGAATGGGCACTGCTATCGACTAGGATATGCGAACTGGTGAGCCTTTCGTGTATTACAGGCTGATATTTTAAGTTTCCCGCCTAATGGAAAATTATGATATCTATTGACTCTTGACTCGGCGCCCGCCTGTCACCACGCCCACCTTCAGAGCGCGCTTGGTTGGGCTGGTTTCGCGAAGAGGAGATCTTTCCATTTTCGTCCTCGTAAGAGATCTGCCGAGTATGATTAGGATGCCTCTGGGTTGAGAATAACCTTCCTTCCCGCAGTTTATTCATTTCCAAGTCAGCTTTCCAACGCGGACGAAGTCGATAGCACTGTCGGAGTTCAGTCCCACTTGACTTAGAATATATATCGTAGTGTACCCGACGGTTCTCATAGTCACCGAAGATGACCCAGGATGGCCAACGTACTTTGAGCTTCGACAGCCGACCTATACGAACTGCTAGCGTAGTGTGTCGCGATACTTTATGAAGTGACTGTACTTACAACATCATTAAAAAAATAAAATATTTCTCATTCATAAAATCTGTTTAATTACGTTTTGAAAAAAAGTTATAATGATGCACCCTGTACTAGACTCTCAAGAGGATAGCACGACACCTGCAATGGATGCAATTCATGCATACACCCGACAAGACGCTAATCTCCGTTGCCCAACTCCATTCGACTAAATGTGTTTCGAGAGCACGACGGCGGGCAAAACGGTAAGGAATCCAGAGTGACTCACGTCCCAAAGCACAAAACGGGTGCATTAGGTCGCCATTAGGAGCACTTTCATTTCCACCCCACCTCGATTCAAACTCCACGCCGAAGCGCCCTACACTCTTTATAAGTCCTCAGGAGTCCAACAAGTCACTTCAGTTGTCGATATAGACCCACCTTCAGGGGTCAATACGGGCTAGGGAATCGATGGAAAAATATTTTTAAAAATGACTCCTCATGATCAATTAATTTTCTCTATTGAGAGTAGATTTTGACCCCTTTATTTCACGCTTCATTTCTGCATCATCAGTTCTTAAGATTGAATATTGACATGAGTTAATGATCCGAGCAGGCTGAGTACAACGAAATGATGATGCAAAAACTGTGAAACGCTGGCGAGAGATTAGTGTCACTTTGATAATGACTAAACTTCGAGTCGAAACCAAGATCGAAATAATAAAAACTATCGTGAAACATTACTAGGTGACTTTATTTACAAACCATCTACTGTGCATGGTGGGGATAAGTCACCCCTGCCAAACACCCTTGAGGCGACTTGCAGGATAATATGTAGATGTAGGTGTAGCATTCTCCTAGTTTCTGGTCGGGCTATGCATTGTTCTCTAGGCTGCTTTTTGAACTAAGTTGTAGGAATAGATGAGCAATATAAAGATACTGAAAACCTTCGTGTGGAGTATGGCTTTTAAAGGATCGGAAGGATGAACCATTGGAAAATAAGGCAAGAAAAGACTGGAAGCTTTCGAAACTTGGTGTTGAAGGACGATGCTGAAGATCAAATGGACAGATAAAATAAGAAATGAATTGTTCTTTTCTCTCACTGCTATAAACTGAGATATTATACACAAGACTAGGTATATCACTTGGTTTTAATTGATGAGTAAGTTTTTAATTTTTGAAAGTTATGGGATACGAAGCTTCAGATACACATCATTTTGTTTAGAAAATAGGATACTAAGATAGGTCAACAAATAAGGAAACAATGCGAGAAAAAATTCGGGTGAAGCGTGGCATTCTACGGATCGGAATCATGGGCCGTTGGAAAAACTGACCAGAATCGACTAGAAGCCTTGGAAACCAGGAGCTGCAGGAGGATGCTGAAGATAAATTGGACAGACAAAATAAGAAATGATGAAGTGCACAGAAGAGTAGAAGAGGAAAGGATCATATGGAACACCATACAGAAAAGAACAACCAGATGTTTTGGACACACCCTGAGGCACAATTGGTTTTTTAGGAATACAATCGCAGGAAAAGTAGAGGGAAAAGTCTCTAGAGGAAGACCCAGGATAATCTCATGGACCAAAATAAAGAGGAAAGTACATACGCAAATAAAGGCATATAAATAATGACAAAAGATAAAAGTAGACGTTCAAAATACGTAATGATGAAGTGTGCAGAAGAGTAGAAGAGAAATCTTCCAAAGAAGAGAGAACTAAAAACTAGGAAACAATACGCGGAAACACTCAAGTGGAGCGTGGCACTCCAAGGATCGGAAGCATGGACGATTGAAGAGGAAGCCAAATGACGAGGGGACTTCGAAAACTGGTGCTGGAGGAGGATGCGGAAGATAAGGACGGACAAAATAAGTAATTATGAAGTGTACAGATGAGTAGAAGTGGTAAGGACCATATAACACGATACAGAATAGAAGAACCAGATGGATTGGACACACCCTGAGGCAAAATGGGATTTTGAAGAACATAATTGAAGGAAGTAGAGAGGGAGAAGTCCCCAGAGGAAGACTCGGGAATAAGTTCATGGACCAAATAAAGAGGAGAGTACATATGAAGAGATACGAGGAAATAAGGGAACTAGCATTAGATAGGGAAAGATGGAGGGCTGCATATGGCCAGTTGCAGGATCGACATATATGCATTCCAAAAAGTTATAGGACCTATAAGCCATGGCAACCATTCAATAAGTGCTGCAGAAACATTCGATAAATTTATTGGTTTCAAAACTTATGACAAGGAGTAATGACTTCCATAAGTAGCCAAGATGGCGGATGCGCAATGAACTGCTAGGAGATTTAATTACTAGATAGAAGAGTTGTGTTGAAACAAATGACCAGTTAATTTACTCAAACTACCTCATTAGCAACTATTCATAGGCTAAAATGTTGTAAATTTTATCCGGCGGTAGAAGATTAGAACAAATATTCGAAGCTATTAACTATTGGTAAATAAGGTAAGTAGCTAGTAAAAGTGTTCTCGCAACCCGAATATTTTTACGAGATCTATAACTTTATGCATCTCATAACTATTGATTCCATAACTAAATGTTCTTGCAACCGGCCAATAGTCAACCAAGCTAGGGATTGAACGACCAATGATGATGATGATGAGGCAGAGGCTTAGGCTCTCTTCCGTCCGTGACCAAGTCGATGACCGGAAAGGTCGCGGGAAGTCAGGAAGGGAAGACAACGAACGTTTAAGTGCGGGTGTACGAGGAAGAGGGCGCCCAAAGTCGCGGTTAGCGCCGCCGGCCACCGTAACGGATACGACCGAAGGAAGACCCAGCCGTCTGTGCGACTCAACGCACCTGGAGCCGAAAAAAATTCTCCTCCTTCCATCACCTCGGTAACTAAGCAACCCACCCACCCATACACGCCGGGGATTCACCCTCTATCCACTTCCTCCCCTGGAAGACTCGGGTTACAGACCGGCAGGAGGTGTTTGAACTCGCAAATCCGGGGAAGAGGCGAGGGAGAAACAGTAGCAAATGCAGAGAAACTGCTATTCCAAAGTTTATTACAAGCGATCTCGAAATGAGATTAAGGAAGTACCACCGTTAGACGAAACAATTTAACAGTTGCCGGCTGACCCGAGGCGGTGGTCAACGTGGGTTTAATCCACAGGTGGCCGGTCGTAGCTACCTAGTCAGAGATTTATCACAGAACTAGATGATAATCCGGGAAAAAAGATGGGCCAATAATCGTCGTGCAAATTCGAATAGTACTGAGTTTATTTGCGAATGTTTAGCCCATGTCATTCCACTACTAATCGTCTAATTTTTGGAAACCGTTTCTAATGCTCACAAAATATAAACATCTGCGATTAAGTCCAGCATTATTGACATTAGCCTCGTGTTTGCTCGGCTGACTTAATATGAGGTTTCCAAGTTGGTGATAAGGCGCGTTTAATTTTTCAATTCGTAATTTCACTGGGTCGAAAATGGAAAATCGAGAACCTTTTCCAGATAGCGAATGTATAGCGCGCGTCATTTCACTGTGAATTATTTAATTTTTGGAAGCCGTTTTTAATGTTCACAAAATATAAACATCTACGATATAGTGAAGCGTTGATGATAGTAATAGTAGTGTATTTATGCACAAAATATTAAAAACTGTAACTTCTTCCTACATTTTTCAGCCGTATTTAGATAATTTGGCTAAAAAAACAAGAAATGCCGGAAATAAAAACAAATTAATTGTACCCTGTCACAGAACCACTATGTACCATAACTCTTTTTAAGTAAAATCATCTATTGTATGAAATTCGATTCCGCAAGAGTTGAAAAATATCAAGTCTACAGAAAGATTTTTAAAAATGTTTGCTGTCTTTTTATCTCAATCAAACTCAATATTTTGGTAAACATCTTGAATTAAAGTCTTGAATATACTGTCTCATTGATTGCTACAATGTATTGAACATGAAATTGTAAATATTTGCTGTGAACAATTACCGTGATTTGATAACTTTTTTGTAAATGAGTGACATTTTTTGAATGAGATTGCTATTATTTTTGTCTGAGCTGTAATTACGTATTCCTGCTCCAAATAAAATCATTCGTAGAGCTAATAAATGATATTATTATTTTTAAAAGTGTAAAATCGGTAACCTTTTCCAGACATGTCGCTCTTCAAAGAAATAGCCAAAACCAATTCCTTCGGTTCAGCCAGTTCTGCTACCTTTTTATCCATCACTAGGATCGCCCTGCCCCCTTCCCATTGGCTTAACGTTTAAAGGAGACGGAAAATGTGACAACGCTTGAGCATGTTACTAATTTAGAGCCAGAATTTCCTTTCAAAACGAAATTTTCTACCATATCGTAATCGTGACTGACAATCTTGGCATACCTCAACAATGAACAAAATGAAACCAACGGAAAAACAATATCCTTCAATGCCTCCAATGAAAGGAGCGGAGACTGTTTATTCCTTGATATGGATCAGTAAAGTCGTAAACATTGATATATTTTGAATGACACGCCAGGACTACGCTAATAAACATACGTCTCAGCTGTCTGTAAACTGTAAAATACTTCACAATACAACAAAACAAATGGCTGGGCGTTCCGGCTGTACAATTGTCATTGCGAAAACAATGCTCAATAAATTGAAATTATTAAATTAATTAGAAAAAAATCAGGAGCTGATAACTCGAATATAGTATAATTTCAGTACTAATATTTAACCATGAACTACATGATTTTTGCCAAAATTATCGCTGCAAAGCAACGTTTTCCTTCTGCATTCATTCTTCTGTTTTCAAAAATTTGAAGTGACCTCCCGCGGTGCTCAAAACTACTTAAGCTACCAAACCTCAAGGAAACCGTTACCTTGAAATGTGTGGCAATAACGTTTAGGCCAAAATATGCCTTTTTCATGTATTTTCCAAACTCCATCAACCCACATAAGTTACAGCAATTTTGTTACTCCCTTAAACCAAATGTTGTCGGTAATCACCATCATTATCATATTCTGCATATTTTATCACAAATACAAACCTTTAATGAGGTCTATCTTTATGATAAGATGTGAGAAAGGTTAAAAACTTTGTATGAAGTGTCATCGATTATCATAGAACTAAAAAATAATTAATTAACATTAAGCTCAGCTCGGTCCTCCGGTTCTGACATCTCAATAGAGATTAAATACGAAGTTGCCTCTCTTGGGCTGAAATTTAAGAATAATATAACAAATGAACGATTGATAATAAAATATTGTACTTCACCTCATCACGTACAATCATCACAAAAACGTGAATACCTTGACAAATATTCCAAAACACTATAAAATTCGAAGATTCAGCAGCGAATGCCACAAAGCAATTTCTCCAAAATTTTTAGGGGTTTGCTGGGATTTAACAGTCATTTGAAGCGAATAAAAATTAAAATCTAACACATAAAAAAAGCACAAGAATGTATTCAATACTATTAAAGGCCTAAGTTTCTACGGCAGACCCACCAATTTAGTAATAGTTCACACGTTACCAATGGCCGTCACGCTTAAATCGCCATTATGCGCAAATAAAAATCGATCTCGTGAAAATATTGCAAACATTTCTTTTACTCTTTAACTGTACTAAAAGGTGCTCGGTATGTATAAGTAAATATATATTAATTTCTTACTTATAATACTAAGTGTTCGGAAATGCCAGATTTACAAATAGAATAACTGCCAAGCAAACAGCTTGACACACGCATTCTCATAAAATCTGACACAAACATTAAAGACTAACTCGTTCGGAAATGTCTGATACATTAATAGAATCATTGGTCAAACAAACAGCTTCGCAAACGCATTCTCATAAAATCTGACGAAAACATTTGGAGATTAACTCTGTCTGTTCGAAAAAAAATTCACCTTCGTCAGCGTCACTGCCTATTACATTTCAATTCGTCATACTGCGACGGGGATTGAGCATTAAAACTAACAACCCTTGACGCTGATAGACAAGCGAATTTTTTTCTCCGCAGAATTAGATTTGCATGGCCGCGTCCGGTAATGGCGTCCTCATCGGCAGGAGGCCGAACCTCGTCCCGTTTTTTACGGTAAACATTCCATTTACCGTTTTAGGGCGGTTGGAGAGATTTTCGTTTGTGCACAGATTTGCAATAAACCTTTCATACGTACACTTATTAGGAATGTGCATAGGTTAAAGTGTAAAAAAAAAAATCATTTCACCTATTTGGGTTATTGGCAATCTGACGCTATTTTTTACACGTAGCTTCAGGGCGCCTGACATGAAAAAAGTAAAAGAGAGATGCTACTTCTCTCTGTTTAGGCCACACACCAAATGCACACCGAGCATTTGGGAACATGATCAAAAAGATTTAACGAAAAAAATTAAAATACAAAGGATAGCAGCGGGCTTCGTTAAAAGCTGCTACGAGTGAACATACAGTGTTTCACAACTTTTAGAGGGATTAAGGTGGGAGCCCCTAGGGACTCGGAGGCTGCACGCTAGGCTGAGCTTGATTGAGACATTCAGAACTGATGTGTTTCAAAGTGACACAGAGAATACTATCATGACGCCTCACTACATCTCTAGATTTGACAGAAGAGATAAAATAAGTGAGATACATTTCCGAGAAGATAGGCACGAAAATTTGTCCTTTCCGAGCACATTAAGCGACCACAATAATAACTGCGCTCCACTAAACACACTCTCATAATACACGTAACTATTTCACTTCCTTAAACCTTATCCTTACCTTATCTTATTGAATCTGTAGTAGAAGTCTTTGTATCCCTTGCGTGTTGGAACGATTGAAGATAGAATGTTTCTCGGGTATTAGGTTTTTAATTGGCGCTTTGCATGTGTGGTACGTGGGTTTCAATGTAATTTCGGTGTTCTAGCATATCATTCATGCATGCCTGGTGTGGAAGCACCCCCTGCCACACACCCTTTGGGTAGCTTGCAGGGTATGACGTAGATGTAGATCCCTTACATCTTTACACGGCTGGTGTTCTAACACCCTCGACCACACGCCCATACGGCGGATCGCAGGGTAGCATGTAGATGTGGACTAGAAACGCTATTAAAAATATGCACTCAATACCCACGTCTACCGCTCCAACCATCTTAAATCAGTCACAGAATCGGTCACTTTTTTCCGGTGCTATATATAGCACCCAGGTGATAGCGTCCGGTGTAATGGTGTTTGGGGGACGCCAAAAGCGCCCTGTGGGCGGATTATGGGCGACTACGCTCCCTTCGTGTCGACCGCCAGTTCCCCCCGATTTCATTCCCGCTCCACTCGCTCATCGTTTCACATCCTGCCTTCTCTCCCCCCTATTTCAAATCCCCTCATCCACCACTTCCCCCCCCCCCTTCATCAAATCTCCCCCGCGTGACAGCGGACGGGCAGACTGCAGTCCGTCCCGACCATTGTGGTTTTTCGAAAGGGCAAGCCGTCACCAAACCGAAACCTAACATTCGAAATATGCGCCATATTGATTACACTAAACTGTAAAAAAATTGTAAATTTGCAACAAAAATCGTCGGAAAATTTTGATTGCTCGCCTTTTTACGATAATTATCATCGTAAAACTCAGCCTTCGGTCTGTACATCAAATTTCATTGTATTTTTCCCACAAATAATATTATTAACAAGTGCATCATTATAATTATTTCGAAATAAAGCCGACGCCATCCCAGTTTCCCCTTGTCTTGCGGTCTAAAGTTGCTCCCTCTAAGGCATTTGTATAATTGCAAGATCCTACGGGCATTCTTTATAAAATTTAATCTACCTTGTATGATAAGCCGTATATTGGGGGTGGCCGTAGAAGGATGAAACATCGATTGAAAAAGGTTCAAAGCACTGTATATAAAAGATGTTTTGTGCACCTTGGGCCTAAAGTGTATAATTAATTAACACCTAATGTAAAGGAACTCAGTAATGTATTTATTGTCTTGCAAAAAGTGAAGGTATGGCTTTTCTGACTTTCTTTTGAAAGAGTGAAACTACTTATGATGTAATAATAATTATTTAGTGTTCGCCATTGACAATATCCAATATTTATATGCATAATATTACTATCAGCACAAAAAAATTAAAATTTTTTTTCCCAGAAGTCTTATTGCAATTACTAAATAATTATTCTCAAAAACTAAATGTATTGTCACATATTTTGCATCACATTCATGCACCAATATTTTTTTATGTCAGCTCCAAACAGGGAAGCCTTTACAGCTACCTAAAGCTCACATGTAAAATTTATATATTTTTGTTACTGTATTTTATCTGTATCAAAGGCATACGAGCAATAAGTTTCTATCTATCAAAACTTATTGGGTTACTCCAAACACCGTTGGCGGCGCTCACTTCGTTGTTCCCCAAACTAATCAAAGAGCCCGATGGCAGTGTCTTCGGCGTGCTCGATAACTTAGACTACCTCTGCTTCGGTTCTTCATCGGCCGTAAAAGCATTCCCCCTCTGGTTTACAATGTAACGTCCTGGCAGAGAGTCGCACGGGGGCCCTAAGGAGCTGTTTTCCCTCCTTTTACTTCACCACAGGACTTTTATGATTGAGTTAAATACTTTAAGTCCATAAAAATAGAAATCTCAAGAGTTTGTGTAAAATATGAGGCTAATAAAAAGGTATTAACTCTGGCATGGCATCATTTGCAACACTGCATCATTGTGCGCTGGTAATCGACCCTCTTCAGTATTTGAAAATATGATTTACTGCTAGAAATTTGTCGGAATATCCCAAAAATATCATAAATAGAATCTTGCAGCGTTTTTACGATTTATTTTTAATTTATTTTAATTTAAAAGTTTATAAATTATATTAAATCCTTTGGAATTTTACGATAATATTTATCGTTCCAAGATGATGGCTTTTCACGTTGAAATTCATCGTATGAAACTTATTGGAATTTTACGATAAAATTCATCGTTATCAAATTATTGGAATTTTACGATAAAATTCATCGATTCAAATTATTGGGATTTTACGATAAGAATTATTGTTCGAACATTATTGCATTTTTACAATTATTTTCAATGTGTATGACTTATGGGAAAAAAATGATGAATATTAATGGCAATTTAAGTGCCAATGATTTTTGTCGAATTAAGCCAAAAATGTTTAACAATATTTCTTTCCATGATTACCTTTGACAACACGGAGGAGAGGTAGCATTTGCGGGTATAAAGCAAGAACATCAACAAAAAAATTGTAAAAATACAACAAAAATCGTTGGAAAATTTGATTGCTCGCGTTTTTACGATAATTATCATCGTAAAACTCAGCCTTCTGTCTGTACATCAAATATCATCGTATTTTTCCAACAAAACTTATTGGGTTACTCAAAAACATCGTTGGCGGCGCTGTTGTTGAAAATTTATAGCCAGTAACTTCCGATACATATAATAATTATTTGGAGCTACTGCGTCTTTCAAAGTTACTATGGTTTCCGCTGGGACTACGGATTATCGTTAGTTTCAACCATCGAGGTAGGTGGGGAGGGCGCTTGAGGTGGTGGCCACTGATAGGAGCAGTAACGTGGGCGTGGCCAGTCCGCCATCTTTGTTTACCTTTAGCGCTTGCGGGCTAACGCGCTGATGTCGCAATTTTACGATATTTTCTATCGATAACTTACAAGAAATTAGAACGCACTTCTTTAATATGATTTCTCCAAACATATAATTTTTATTAATTAAAATTATTAAAAATCCTCATTCCCGATTAAAACTATTGTAAAATCGAGTAGAATCCATAGCACTGAGTAGGTAATATATGTTTCAAAAGCTAGCAGCCTTAAATATCAAGCATATGATTGATATTTTTGATTTCCATCCATAAATTCGTCCATTCCGTCGGGCTATTCAAAAGGACAGTAAGGAAAGAGTAGGCATGGCTAATGTGGTTGTTATTTCGTTGGTCAGTCAAATAAAAATTTGACGTAATTCGACCTTCATCGACCTCAATGGTTTCAACCATTAAAAAAATACACGAAGAGAACACTTTCCCTATGTAAATGCCAAGGGAGTTATGGAAGTGATAACTGTTAGAAAATTATACAAAATTGTTGAAATATTGAGTATAAAGAGATTAAATGTGCATAAAGGCTAAGCCACGTTTTTTTTCCTTTTGGATTTGCACGTGCAAAGAATCTTAGAGAGTCATCATCATTTTCCGTTACCTTATCGAGGTTACTCATACGATGCCGATATAGATATACCGATCCCTTTACTTACAACAATGATGTCCGTATTCTTTCTGAGAGAGTAATTGGATACCTTATAATAAACAAAAGTCAGATCCAATCAAGATCGATCATTTTAAAAACAAAAGAAGTACGAATATGCCGAATGCGCAGTCATTTGCTAATATTTTGAGGGCTAATTACGCAAAATTACGTTGCTTTAAATCTTCCGGAGGCTGCGGAGAGGGTAATATTAAGTTCGTAATAATTTTAACAAATATTTTGAATACTTTACATCGGCAGTGAATAATAAAATTAACTATCACGAGTGAGATCATTCCACTACGATATAGTTTATAACATGAAGTTATAAACTAAAATAGTGCACAATTTGCATTTTCCCATATTCCACGGGAGAAAAGTGGTAAATATTCCCACAAATTAGTAACATCAGCTAGCACTGCATAGTAGAAAACAATAAAATATCCAGAATCCAAAGCGCTGAGTTGCTTCCATTTCAACAAGATGTGATGGTGCGATTATTTCTAGAAAAAACGAAGCAGCGCTACAAGGAACGAGGGTGAAAACGGTACTCCCATGCCAAAGATATGCAGCGCCCTTGAAATCTCGCGGTTCGATCTCTCTTCCGCATGCGGCGTTATGTTGCTCCTTAAGACAGAGAGGGTTAAAGAGGTGTCCCGTACGCACAGATCTTGAGACGGGAGGGGGGGGGAACTGAATGGGGGGTGGAAGGGGAAGAGAGAAAAGACGGATTGTGTTCCTTGGAGGAGATGGGAAAAAAATGAAGGTGGGAAAATAGAGGGACGAACCGCCTGCCTTGATTGTTTTGTTCTTTCCGTCGCCTAGGGAAGAAACCGTAATTGTCTGGTGTGTATTTTTTTCTTGTCCCATAAAGAGAGCAGTCCATGAATCACATCAGATGTCGCGATCTCACGAGCCGACAACTGTTAGTCGGGAACGCTCTCATCGCGGCACGAAGATCGCCGGAATTAACAATGTTTTAGTTTACATATCCGTTACTCGAGTAAATTAACGTGCGCCAATCGTGGGTCAGCGTAGACCATTCGTAATTTCAGAAGAAATTTAGGAAGGATTAAGGAAAATCAACAATATGAATGTGTTTCAGGGGTTACTTTGTGGAAATATTCCTCATCCACGATAACAAGTATAAAAAGAACTATCTCTCTTCATCTTCACACTCCTTTCAATAAAAGCCGACCATGGTGTCGACAGGTTGTGTCATTAACAATACATTGAAGGGTAATACCTCGATAATGAGACAACATGTCGAAACCATGGTCGTTTTTATTTAAATGAGAGAAAAGAGAGATATATTTCTTTTATTCGCTTCATCATGGAAGGCAAAAGGTCCACAAAATTTTTAATCTAATATATAAAAATGAAAGTTTTTTTGGTCGTCTTCCATTCCGTTCGATACCATTTATCAGACTACGATGAAACTTTGGTAAGTTGTTGCGCGCGAAGGTTTCTGAATTATTATACCCATTGTACAATAGGTGGATCGCGAGTCGTTTCATCAAATGAGTGTTGGCACGCGAGCTTATCAAACAAGCGAGGAACGACAGGCAAGCAACGAATTAGATCTTTTACGAGTTGCTCAATCAAGTGCATCACAATCGTATCAGTGAGACACAATTTGTGATTAAAGGTAAGCTATTAATTTGTACGGGGAATAAGATTAGGTGCAGTGGTTTCTTCGTTAAATACTAAATTAATTCTCGGATTCGATTTTCGTAGACGCTTTGCATTTGCCTAAAATTGGATTTTTAAGCTTGAAAATCTAAAATGTTTGCACTACTTCAACAATAGAATATTTTATTTACCTGGAAACCGCAGATTAGGCGTGGAATGGAAACTCATGCCATAATTTGTGCGTTATGAATTCCTGTGTAGGTACAAGGAATTAATTGGACTATGTCTCCAATTCGTTTGTGTCTGCTTTGTACATGTGTGTCTACTTAGGAAAAAAAGAGACATTGCAACGCATGCCGGGTACAGCTTGTTTGGAATAAAATGAAATCCATAAATTGGAATGAAAAAAGTAAATTTAAACGATACCCTTCGTGCTTAACGTACAAAGGTATGAGACCAAAATGCTTTAAGTGATAGCTCCTCGTAATCATAAAAGAATTTAAAAGTATATTATTTCACCATTATTAATTCGATATTAATTCACGCTTCCTACAGCTGCAGAAATTAAAACATATACATACTTCGAATACCGTCGCCATTACGACTGAAGAAATGTCTCTCTCAAACTATCTCAACAGAGGGAGGGAAAGAAATTGAAAACTGAGTGAGTCATAACCGGATGCTTGGCGGCGGAAAATAGAATCACTAGAATGCATGCGCAACAATGTGTTGAAAGAGGCCATGCACCCGGAAAATTGACAAAAAAATAAGTGGGACATATACTAAATATGCCGTGGCAAAGAATATTGAGGCTTTGAGAGACCTAAGCTGCGATAACGGGATAGGTGAAGAATGGAAATGCATATGAAATAACAGTTACGTCGTGCATATTTAGGGCAAAGTGCTGGCAGATGGCGGGGCTAAACGTCCCATGGAAAGAGATCGGACCTGGAACTATTTTTAAATCCAAAAAACAAATTCCACGAATGCTTTCTACTTTGAACAAGAGTAATAATTATAAGCGCATCCTTGTTGGTAACAATCGAGACTATGAACTGATTATTGTTAGAGTGGCTACAGAAAATCGTCGCAATTACGAAATTAAAGTTGTCATAAGTATTTTACGTGCATATTAAAATAGAAAGAAAACACAGGGTAACCGCCATATTTTATTTTTTAACTAATATCATCTTATTTAACTTCTTCATTAAGCCAAATAAAGAACAGTGTACCGAGGTACTTCTCATTGATGTGGCTTTTGCCTCTTAGTCACCTATCCGGATTTTCTGATAACGGGAATGTAGAATCTTTGGAGTTACTTTTTTGAACTGAAATTAAAATAAATATGGGTGTCCTGGCTAGCTTTACAGTATTTAAGACTTGATACTGGAGACTGATTAGATTAAAGCAGAAAAATGCTGACACGAACGATAAAGCATGCCCATGCTTTTAATTATCCAGGCGGAAGCAGGATTTTTTAAAACTGAAGTGCTATCCATAGGAAAGTAAGAAGAGAGCTGGGTTAAACAATATGGTTGTTATTTCGGTCGTCAGGCTTCAGTTTGATGACATAGTGCCCGCTTCATATACCTCAATGGTTTAACACTATTCTCAAAAAGGTAGCGATGGGCGGTGGGGCGTAGAGAATAACCTTTCACACTATCAAGACTTTAATCTACGTTCACCTGCTTTCCCTCTCAAAACTATCACAAAAAACAATAAATAAATATTATACAAGCCATTGCGGCATATGGAGAGGGCACTATGTCATTAAAATTGAAGCCGGAAAACCGAAATAACAACCATATTGTTTAACTCTCCTCACTTTCCTATGGATAGCACGACGGAATTGACGAATTAGCGGATGTAAAGCAAGAATATCAACCATGAAAGTTTGAAATTCAAGGTAAGTAACTCTAATAAAACATAATAGCTGCTTGATGCTAAGGATTTTACTCGATTTGACAATATTTATCATCGTGAATGCAGATGATTAATAATTTAAATTAATAAACAAAATATGTAAGGAAAATACATATTTAATAAGTAAATATATTCTAATTTCAAGTTAGTAATCGATGGAAAACAGTCAAATTGCAAAATTAGGCCGTATTCCCGAAAGCGCTAAAGGAAAATGAGGGTAAACGAAGATGGCGGACTGACTTCAGCCAGCTTCTAGCGTTGGCCAGCATAGTAACCTCCCTCTCCACGCATGTACCTCAATGGTTTTCTTCGTTCTCATTTGCGAACGTTTGGAGTCATATCGTTGAAGGCGATTACCATACAAAATAGCAATTATTCCATGTTTTCATGTTCGTCTTGCGTGACGAAAAAGGTAACTTTATCAATTTCCACACTTCATTTTTCTAACCGTCCCGGATTTCGGCGATTTATGTCATTTTTGGGGTCAAATTTGCCGAATAACTAAGGAGAACGAACATTAAAGAAGTAGATGCAAGCTGATTTCCGGTAAATTATCGAAGGAAAACGTAGTAGAATTGCAAAACTAGTAAGTTATCCCGGAGAAGAGGGTTGACGAAGATGGCGGACTGGCTTCAGTTTCTAACATTGACCTGCATAGCAAGTGCGATCTCCATCTACCTCAATGGGTGGCACCACATTAAACATTCTTCCGAACTTAATCATCATAATCATTTGCGTCATCGAACGACTGTTCCTCGTGGGAAGATGGCGATTTCGCATACGAAACGGATGCATAACATCGTCACCCTCCAACGGATGCAATCCGAATCCACACTGGCCATAAAATAAAAGTAAGGAAAGAAAAAATAAATTCCCCAGGGACGAAATCCGTTCCGTCGACCCGTGAATCCGGTGAGCGAGTGCCGTTCTTTTCCTTAAGTTTCTTCCTCCCTAAATGCCTCAAGCGAATCGAGGAATCACGCGGAGAGCCGGCGAACTATAATGCCATTGCTCACTTTGCCAACAGTCCCGCGTGATAAGCAGCATATCGTCGCTTCTGTCTTCGAAAAACGACAATCATCGTCCAAGTACAACGCTAATAGTTGTGCATTATTATTATTAATTAAATTAAATAAACAATATGCGCATCCTAGAGGGTGAAGTTGACATAAAATCTTCAGATACAGTTAAATAGCCCAGGATTATCTTAAATTCTAACATAACGTGGGGAATACACATTCAACTCATATGCGCCATATTATTAAAGAAAATAGGTTTTGTTAAACGTACAGTTAAATAGCTCAGGATTATCTTAAATTCTAACGTAACGTGGGGAATACACATTCAACTCATATGCGCCACATTATTAAAGAAAATAGGTTTTGTTAAACGTACAGTTAAATAGCACAGGATTATCTTAAATTCTAACATAACGTGGGGAATACACATTCAACTCATATGCGCCACATTATTAAAGAAAATAGGTTTTGTTAAACGTACAGTTAAATAGCTCAGGATTATCTTAAATTCTAACATAACGTGGGGAATACACATTCAACTCATATGCGCCATATTATTAAAGAAAATAGGTTTTGTTAAGCGTATAATAGGAAGGCCCACGGATGAAAAAGTCAAAGAGAGATGTAACTTCCCTCTGATTAGGCCACACACTAAATATGCCGCGGGCATTAGGGACCGTAATTACAAATATCTAACCAAAAAAATTAATAAAATACAAAGAAAATCTGTGCGTTTCGTTAAAAACTGCTACGAGTGTTTCATATACAGTGTTTCACATCTTTAAGTGTATATATATAGTGTTTATTTTATGTTTATATACTTAAACACTATATATGTTTCATATATAGTGTTTCACAACATATAGTGATTCACAACTTTAAGAGGGATTAAGGTGGGAGGTTCTAGAGAAATTCAGAACTGGTGTGCTTTAGAGCGACACAGAGAATATTACCATGACTCCTCACTACATCTCTAGGTCTGACAGATGCGATAAAATAAGATAGATACACTGCCGAACAAATAGGCACAGAAAATCGTTTTTTCCGCGCACAATAAGCGACCACAATAAAAACTGAGTTCCACTAAATACACTCCCATTATACAAGTCACAATTTCTCCTCCCAAAACCAGATCCTTTACATCCTTTAACGGCTGGAGCCCTAAAACCCCCTGTCATACACCCATGCGGCGGCTCGTAGGTTAGTACGTAGATGTAGATTTTAGCGTTCGCACTCAATATGCACAGTCGTTAATGGGTTTAACGTGTTAGTATCCATGTTGAAAAGAATGCTTGGCACATTTCTACAAACAATTAACTTGTACGACGCGTTTCACAGCCAAACTGCATCGTCAGGTAAAAGTTTTTGTACCTGTGAGGTAGTTGGAGAGAGCGCTTGCTATTCCGGCAAAAGTTAGAAGCTGAAGCCAGTCCGCCATCTTCGTTAACCCTCATTTTCCTATAGGACTAACGCATTAATTTTGCAAGTTTACAATGTTTTCCATCGATTAATGATTAGAAATCAGTATGTACTTACTTCTTTAATACGCATTCTTCTGACATATTCTGAACACAACTCCTACATATTTTGTTTATCTATTGAAATTAATAATAATCAGCATTCCCGATGAAAACTATTGTAAAATTGAGTAAAATCCATAGCATCAAGAAATCAATGTATATTTCAGGAGTTACCTGCCTCAAATTTCAAACAGATGGGGATATTCTTGATTTACATCCACTAATTCGTGCATTCCGACGTGCTATCCAAAGAATAGTGAGGAATGAGCAGGATTAAACAATATGGTTGTTATTTCGGTTTTCAGGCTTCAGTTAGATGACGTAGTGCACTTCCCATACACCTCAACGGTTTGCATAATATTTAATTATCGATCGTTGTCATAGTTACGGGGTTTGTGGAGTAAAAACAACTTTTGGGAGGGAAGGTAGGAGAACATAGGTAAAAAGCTTATGAGGTGGAAGACGTTATTCCACACCCCCAGCGTTACTATCTCAACAATCAATAAAAAATATTGTACAAACAACTGTACCTTACCATGAATAATAATATGAGATTCTTCTATGAAGTGACGCCTTATGTAGTCAAGTTTAATTCAGCGTTGTTTTTGCCATACTTTACACTGTGACTACAGAAAATCGCGTCCTCGAGTTCATACAGGAAAGAAAATACATTGATAATAACAAATAATAACTGTATTCGGCGCAACTAGGTGGATATCTATGATATTATTCACAAATTAGTAACTCGAAATAATTCTATACTTATGTAATGTCCCCTAAGGAGGAGTGAGCATTACCATCTAGTTGAAATTCATACGTCGAACGGCTCCAAAACAATACGGCGCCCAGACCCCGCATTTGTTCACAAAACAAATGAATAACTATATAATACATGCATACATAGCAGCTTAATAATTCATAACGAAATCATGTACGAAATCATGCCGGGTTACTTATTTCAACACGAAGTACATAGAGTCTAATGCAAGGATATGTGCTAAAAATAGGGGAAGACTGTATTTTTTATCAAATATACATGCAATTTCCACGAAAAACCTTTGTTCAAAGTATTGGATGGAAATATAGTTCAGGCACTAAATCCATCTAAGTCCTTTCACTCATTAGAAAATCTAAGAAAAATAAAATACAGAAACCCAAGGTAAGACAAATTAGTTTGACAGAAATAACACAGCGGCTGGCTCCTTTGGGCGGGAAAAGGATTCTAAATAATTTTACTCTCCGAATAATAGGCATATTTTTTTAGTCTTATGCGTCACCCTTCGCCATGCACCATTTAAGTCAAAGATTATAGTACACATTTAAGTGGCTTCAGGGCAGGGCCTAATAGGAGAATTCTATTAACTTAAGCTTCACAGTAAAACGTAATAGTGGCAGGCGACTAATTGCTCCCACTTTTGCAGCTGTTTAGTTCGTGCGGAAAATTTAAACGGATTCTTGAATGGCGCGCGGACCTCGCCTTCAACTTTTTTTTCCGGTCGTATTTATAATAAGCACATCCTCGAAGACTCCCGCGGGGGGAAGCCGCGAAGTCCGAGACGCCTTTACACCCTCGCAAACACAATAAGGATTGCATCAAATGAAATCGCATGGCGGACTGAGGGAAAAAAAAGGTCGGCCGGAATGAGTCAATTGTTTTGCGAATTGGCGGGAAGAAAGTGATAGTTTCCGCTACACCCACCGTATTGCTGCAAGTTGCGCCATCCTCCGCGAGCGATTGACACATTAAGCATTGATACGTTCCTTCGTTAGGAAAATTAAACTGGAAACAATTTTCAGGCACGGTGACAATATCTATGGTGTGTCCCACGTTTTCACGTTACTACGTGCTCTTGTTGCATTATCTTTCTCTTGTTTTAGCGAAGGGCGATTCAAGCGCAACATTGCCAGATGTGCGATACCATTAAATTGTAATTTTACAATTATAGAAACGCCTTCAAATCTAGAAAACTTATTTCCTTTTGGCAGGAGCAATAAAACATAAGCACGATCTCTTCATCGATATTTTAAACATGAATTTTCCCAGGACTTTTCACCCAATTTTCGCGGTAATTTATTGTAACTAAGATCTCTTATGGCATAACACAAGGCTACGTCGCTTGCTGCGATATATCGTATGTAGTGACTTTAGCGTCATCTACTTCAGGCGCAACTTAAAAGAGATCTTTAAATAAGACGATTATAGGTTCTTAATTTATTAATAATGATTTTAATTGTTTATACTCAGTGAATTTGTTAACAAAAAACTATGTTATGATTTCGTTAGGAAAAAGTCACATGGCCTGCATGGTCCGTATCAAAATAACAAATATGGCGGCAAGTCGTGAATGTGAGAAACGACCCGGGCGGCATTGTTGCTCAGCCAGTTGGTGCAATAATTTTTCTGGCTGCAGATTAGACAAAAGAATTGCATTTTTCAACTTCCCGAGTGATTTAGCGAGGTAAGTACGGTGTGAATAAGATGGTTAGCTGTTTTACAGTTATGACCGAAGCCTGCTCTTACTTTTGTATTGACATCTAATTAATTAATTTGGCCTATGGTGATTTGAGTAATGAAATGGCCTCATATTTACTATCATTCCATTTGCTTGAAAATTTGGTTCCTCGCCACTATTTTTTTTTTCCAAAATGGCATATTGATTAGACGAAAGAGAAAAATAAACCTTAATCCAACGTTTCACTCAGTCTATCCATTCAGAAAATGTAGTATCAAGAGCAATTTGCGTAAAAAAATAGTGAAAACATCCAGCTTGTTTGACGTTCTCTAGATAGAGGGCATGTTTTCTTACAATTGAATCGAACTTGAAAAAATAAACGTGACTTACAGTATGCGGTAGGCCCACTTTGATTAATTGAAGTCTGATTCTTTCTTTCATTTTCAAGTCCTCCAACTTCACCAGCACTAGCCTCACCGAGCTTCTCCTTAATTGCGTCGATCACCATTCCTTGGTTTACTGCGGTTCTCGCCCCATTTACACGTTTGTAAGTAATTTGTTTCGGCCAATCTCTCTCGAGTCAAACGTTTCACAGCCATGAAAATGAGTGGGTTATCTACGTGGTCCCTCCTCACTTCACCGCGCACGGCTCTTCCTGCGTCATTAATAATGAGTAACGAATGGAGAAGTTTAAGTAAAAGCTTCCTGAATGGTACTTAGTATGGCATAGCAATAATATTTTTTTTCAAAGGCGAATCTGTCCTCAGATAGGTTTCAATTGAACTGTTCCCTCCATGCTCGTTTATCCCTCGGCTCTTCGTAACCATTTCCATTCATAATATCCGTCCACATATTATTTCTTCGTCTTCCTCTTTCCCTCGATCTTTCCTTCTAATATTCTTTCCTGCAGACAATCTTTCCTGAGGACGTATTCCATCCAGTTGGGCTTCCTCTTTCTCATTGATCTCAAAATGTTCCTTTTCTCTTTAATTCAATAGTATTAGAAGTATATAATTATTTATACTCAACATAAAATCTTGAGATAAAGTAAATGTCTTGGAATTACCTTAACTTCAGACATATCATGGGGAACACACATACAAAACATACACCGTTGAGCATTAAAGAAACTGGGATTTATGAAGCGTATAATAGGAAGGTCTTTGGATGAGAAAGTTAAAGAGGGGTGCTACTTCGCTCTGTTTAGGCCACGCCTTGAATACGCCGCGAGCATTTCGGACCCTGGTCATAAAGATTTAACCAAAAGAAGTAAATAAAATGCAAAGGATGCTACGCGATTCGTTAAAAACAGCTACGAATGAGCATATAGAGTTTCACTACTTTTAGAGGGATTAGGTTGGGAGCTGCTAGAGACTCTACAGGCTACACGCTACGCTTAGTTTGCTTGATACAATGAGAATAGGTGTTTCCATTCGACAGAGAGGATATTATCATGTCGCCTCACTACGTTTCTAAGTCCGATAGAAGCGATAAAATAAGAGATACATTTTCGAACGGACATGTACAGTCATTTCATAAAGTATCGCGACACACTACACTAGTGGTTCGTATAGTTTGGCTGTTGAAGCTCAATCAAGAACCAGCAAGTCACTTAAATCAAGTACCCTCAAGTTCCCATAGTAACCGGAATTGGCCCAGTATAGCCAACGTATTACTAGCTTCGACAGCCAAACTATACGAACCGCTAGCGTAGTGTGTCGCGATACTTTATGAAATGACTGTACATAAATTCGTTCTTTCCTCGCACAATAATTGGCCGTAACAAAAACTGAGCTCTTATTCTTTCCATTTTTCGGGATTCGGCAGAGTCGTTGTTTTACCGACAACGTTTCTCCTCCTATCCTGGACCTGAAGACGCCTCCAGGATAGGAGGAGAAACGTTGTTGAAAAAAAACGACGCGGCTGAATCCCCAAAAATGGAAAGAACACCTGCTCGCCGAGGAAACATGACACAAAACTGAGTTCTACTTAAAACACTCCCATTACAAGCTCCACCCTTTCACCGCCCAAAACCTTGACGAATTTAAAAGGCAGGGGTCTTAACACCCCTGATACACGCCCATACGGCCGTTCGCAGATGAAGAATGTATCATGCATTCTACATTGCAGTACTCTTGTGCATAACATGGGAAAAATTATGGCGGTGGCGATGGATTTTCTTTCAAACGCATTAATATACTTCATAATATCATAGTGGTTGTTTATAAATTCAACATGTCACCCTCAGTCAAAGACTCAAAAAAATGTTTGAAATAAAAAAGCAAACCGTGCCTATATCATTACTCATTACATTCCTTGAGTGGGACAAAGGCGTAAAATAGCTTTTTGTAATGAGGTATCATTTCCATTTATTTTTGTATGGTAAATTCCGCCGCATAAATACAGTGAAATCTATATTAAGCGACCACCGGCGATTCCGCTGAAAATTGGTCGTTAAGAAGGGTGGTCACTTGATAGGAGTGGATATTTAGAGGCGTTTCACTGTACACGTATTGAAATGAAATTTGTCACCAGGTTTTTTTCTACTTGTTAGGATAAAATGTTTCGCCAATGTCATACTAATACCTCTCCAAACACATTAAATTTTAAAAAGAAATTGGAATGCTCTCTCCACTATGACAGGAGAAAATAATCTCTCGTTCAAACATGTCTTGACTTCGCCCTCCTTTTCGCAACCAGAGAGCTCTGCATCCGCATCCCTGGGGGCGTGGTTGCACATTTGGCTTCCGAAAAACACTTCGCGGGCGGGGCAGGTTGCGCAAGCTACCGGTAGGTAGCGTGCGAATTGAAAGGCTCTCTCTCTCCCGTTTTCCGAGGCATCAGCCCGAACGGAATACGAAAACGATTTCTTGAATGGGACGGAAATCGCTTTTCAACTTGTCTCCCGTTACACTTTTCCCGCAGGCGATGAAAACGACTGGCCCGTCAAAACAGTGATGGCTTCTTCAATCAGTTGAAAGTTGACTCCTAGGAAGGTGACGAATTAAGCGATGTCACAATGTGTATCGTAGGATACAAAGAATCGTTCTGTTTTGAGGCATTTCTATTTACCTACCAAGATTTTGTATGATTTCTTCTGCCGAATGATCTAAAAATATTACTGTTGTCGCAGTAAAAATAGTATAGACCTGGACTTAGACGTGTTTCACATGAACACTAAGCATGAATGATATGACTTATTACACATCTTTGGAATGCACAATTATTTACCTTTAAAATGAAATATATTTTGAAGCGATCTCATTCACCTGCTATATGTTAGTCTTCAGAAAACGAAAATAACGGTAAAATCGCCCGACCTCGACCTGGGCATTTTCACAACGTTATTGAACAACAATGGTTTATTAAAGAGAAGTAAAACTTTTACCACAAGTAGAGTATATAATCATGAAGCCGTCGACATCTTTTCAACATCCGTTCATCGTCACCCAACTGTTTATATGCGATTAACTAAGAAATCGGTTAATTAATTAGTCATCAGTCAGTCAAACAATGGTGTAGTTTATAAAAAAATATTTTTTTTACGCTGAAACACACTGCCTTAATGCCAATTTATTTTAAGATCTCTTCAAATAAATTTCATAATCAAATTCTGCACGAATATTAATGTTCAAACCTTGTATAACTTGCACTAGGTATTGAGACATCCGATATATTTTTTCAGCTTACGTCACCGATAATTCGACATGGGGATTTATGCTAATAAAACAGACTTCCGATTTTCGTCGGAGAACATAGTCGAATTACTGTGATGAATGTTACTACGTTGTCAAGGGAAACTTCTAATTTTTTCCTCGTTTACGATTTTTTTCAGCAAACTACGTCACCCTAACGCATTTAACAGATATTTTTAATGGCCGGTTGCAAGAACATGTAGTTATGGAATCAATAGTCATGTGATCCATGAAGTTATAGATCTCACAAAAATTAGAGGGTTGCAGGAACAAATCTGCTAGTTACATTCCTTAATTACCAATTGTTTGTAGCTTCGAATTCCTAATCTAATCTTCTACCACCGGATAAAATATATGAAAGCTTAGCCTGAAAATAATTGCTAATGCACATAGTAATTAGTCAGTCGGAGTAAGTTAATTGGTCATTCGTCTCAAAACAACTCTTTTTTCTAATAATCAAATCTCCAAACGGTTCATTGCGCATCCGCCATCTTAGCTACTTATGGAACTCATAACTTCATGGCATAGGTTACGAAATCAATACATTTATAAAATGTTTCTGCAACACTTTTTATGTGGTTGCCATGGATTATGGGTCCCAACACTTTATACAATACATATGCATCTACTTATTACCCTGTAATCCACCACAAGGGTGATTGGCAGTCGGTTATCCAGGCAGGGAATTTTACAGGGACTCGTTCTGAAACCTGCCATAAGTGCTTCAAGCCTGAAGATAATTATACCCTTACCTCAGGTCGTTAAAAAAAACATTTTATAAAATCCTGCCGAGTTATCAATGATGGCTGGAGTCAGTATAGTTACTGGTTTATATTACGAGGTAAAAAGCTTTGATTAAACGCTTTATCCCATAAAATTTTATTTTACAATTATTTATCCAGGTATTATAATTTAAATTGCCAAATGAATGAAATGATTATGGTATTTTGATTACAACCTTATTGTGAAACTGAATGCTAACTATCATCGACCGATTATTTTGTATTTTTAATACTTGTGAATATTAAAAATATAACATTATAAGTACAACACATTATTTCTATGCGACTATTATTTATATCTAAGTAACAAATACACGCAGTTGTTATAAAAATACCTAAAAAGAACAGGAATTGGGGTAAATAAAACCAATATGATTGATAAATAAGTAAAAAAAGAGTGGTCAAATCTGCTAGTTACATTACTTAATTACCAATTGTTAGTAGCTTCGAATTCTTAATCTAATCTTGTACCACCGGATAAAATATATGAAAGCTTAGCCTGTGAATAATTGCTAATGCACACAATAATTAATCAGTCGGAGTAAGTTAATTGGTCATTCGTCTCAAAACAACTCTTTTTTCTAATAATTAAATCTCCAAACGGTTCATTGCGCATCCGCCATCTTGGCTACTTATGGAACTCATAATTTCATGGCTTAGGTTACGAAACCAATATATCAATATGATTGATAAATAAGTGAAAAAAGAGTGGGGTGTCAGAAACACCCCAAGCGAGTTCTCGCGTTAGTAAATAGGGCGCGAGTCACGGGGGGTTAAGGAGTATTGGTACGAAATATAAAAAAATTAACAAGGCATTTTTAAGCCAAAACTTAACCACTACAGATAATTTTGCACTTCTTAAGAAAACGGTACTTCGCAGAGCAGGCTCCTCCTGAACACATTACCTCCATTTAACTCCTTAAAATATGAATGGCGGAGATGAATAATTTCTATGGCAATTTCGAAAATTTCCCAATTTCAGTAATCTGATTGTTTGTACATTCCGGAATCTTCACCATACCCAAAGGTGTTCTTTTTGCGACCTTACAAAAAGAGAAAAGCTGATGGCTCGTCAAAAATGACAGGCAAAGTAGCGGTCACGCTGACCTTATTAATATAAATTTTAAATACGGTTTTTTGTAGGTAACACAGGTTAATTTTTTTGAAATGAATAACGGTAGGTTAATTTTTCATCAAGAATAGAAGGCTAAACGAAAAAGAAAATTTCTCACAACAGACTAGAAGCCTTCGAAACCTGGGGGGTAAGTCTGCAACTTTTGTTGACCGTCGACAAACGCATTTTGTCTCCTCTGTGGGCTTTTATCGACGTTTGCAAGTCTGTAAATTTTATCTACCTCTACGGTCGACAATTTTAGCGACGGTCGACAATTTTGACGACGTCGACTTTAGAAGCGCTTGGCTTGAGTCTGTAAAGTGAATAATCGACTTCCGGGGAGACAAATAAGCGACTACGGTCGTTTATTTTACGTACAACCGGATTGGCGTCGGTAACATTAATCTATAGGCGATAAAGCATCGCTAGGCGATAGTCATTTGTTGATTTTTGAAATGGCGCGGTTCATTCGTAACCATCAGAGAATAATTCTTCTTCGGGAGATATATTTAGAATAAGTTAAGCGAATCAGAGTGGAACGAAAACGTTTGAGAGACACTCATAATGCTTTTGACTTGCCAGACCCAGCGTTTATTAAACTTTTCAGGATAAATAAAGACATTGCTCGTTATCTATGCGATGTCCTTGGACCTTCTTTGAAAAGAAAGCGTAGGTCTGGGTTAAGTAATCTCAAATAAATATATTATACTTACAAAGGACCAGCAATAGCCTCCATTATTTCAATAATTTCACTATTATTTGAAGCAATTTGAAACAACTGGCCTCGACCACGTTCGTACTTCGCTCTTTATTTTCCAGCATTCAATTGTTTGTTTACACGTTGCATCGTTGTCGTTGCGGTCGATTTGTTTACAAAACTAGAGCTTGACGCGGGGAAAAGAAACGAAGAATTTCATTGGCTCCGGATCATTATCGCCAACTGTTCCGAAAATTCTCGTACTTTGAATTGTCGACGATTGCAGTCAGTCGACAATTTTAACGCCCATTAGTTACCGACTCGCAAACGTCGTCAAAACCGGTCGAATACTTTATTGGCAAAAATAAGAGACAAAAGTTACAGACTTACCCCCCTGGTGCTGGAGGAGGATGCTAAAGATAAAATGGACGGACAAAAAAAGAAATGATGTGTACAGAATAATAGAAGAGGAAATGATTATATGGAACACCATAGAGAAATGAAGAACAAGATGGATTGGACACACCCTGAGACACAATTGGTTTGTGAAGAACATGACTGAAGGTAAAATAGAAGGAAAAGTCCACAGAGGATGTCCCAGGAATAAGTTCATGAACCAAATAAAGAGGAAAGTAGATGGGATACCAGGAAGTAAGGGAACTAATAATAGATAGGGAAGGGTGAAGAGCTGCAGTCAACCAATCTTAGGATTACACGACCAATGAATGAGTGAGATTAGTTTTTACCAAATACAAACATCTGCGCTTAAGTGCACAGCCGTTAGCGGTAGTTAAGTGGCTTCTATGCATATTCAAATAACATACTTAAGTTGACGCGATTTCCAGTTCCTGTCGCAAAAATTCTGGTTGCCTTTAATATAAGGTAGGTAATCATTAACAGAACAACTGAAGTAGCCTAAGAACCTGCAGCCTTCAGTAGTAATTAGTAGTTGTCAGATTTCATATCTGTATATAATGTTAATTTAATCGTTTGAATAGACTTGGTGGCTGCATTAGTCCAACAGAACTGCAATTTCCCCTCAGGGTAGCACTGTCATCCTTCTGTTTCTACCTCCATTAGCTGAAATCGCATATCAACCACAATTGTAACCGACAATAGTTCAAACGTATTTCAAATCTCGGTAACCAGGGTCAACCTGGTACTGTAGCGTGACAAACAGGTTACTCAGAGTCGGTTCTAACTTGCGTCAACATGGCGGAATACTCAGTAACATTCGAGTTTCTAGCGTAGAAAACTAGTAAGATAAACGAGGCAAATTTTTTGTACTAAAACTGTAATGCATATGTATACGTACATGAACCCCGTGTTGTAACTTGAAGTGCTTAGAGTTTAATTGCTATTGCAATTTAAATTGTTATTAATGTCTCTGCTTCCCTTGATCAAAATTGGGCTAGAATGAAATCTTGTTATTAATATATACGCTTTTGTTCAATGTATATGCTAATATACATTTTTGTTAAACGCCAGCAATGAATTCCGTTTATGAAGGCAGTCTCCATACTGGTCTATGACCTTTGAGGCTGCCTAAAGCTCATCCATATTTGTACACAATATTGTACTGTGAGTAATAAATTATTCTCATACTTATTATTCAATATGGATATACGTTGAGGAGGTTTTTAAGCGTGTTTGATTTGAGGGTTTACTGAGTCAATGCCTCAGTTTTAGTGCGAGCGGAAAGTCGCCATTGCAATCCGAGCTGCTTTGAATGCGGGCGAAGGTGTTCTTCCCGTATTGTCTTTCGACAGATTGCGTCAACGGGCCAAACAAATTGCTATGGAGACGATGAAAACGTGAGTGACTTGAGTGCCTATCCGCCGCGTCTTTTTCTTGCAAGCGTTGAACTCTCTTACGAGTAAACCGACACACTCTCCCGCATTGTTGTGTTGTCACTTCCTCACTCCATGAGCGAACGCTTTAAAAAAAAAAGAAAGTGTCGTCCGCGTCTCCGTGAAAACAAGAGTCGCCGTTGAAGAGGTCGTTTTAGCAAATGGACATGACGCGAAAGTTAACTGCTCTTCTGGAAACGATTGCCAAACAGGTGTTTACACAGGTAAGTCCTTGGCTGAGAGATTAGAACAGGGTTACGCATAATTCCAGCCAACGTACCTGGCGATGGGCAGTGGACTACTGCCGGCCCAGAAATTATGTGCACTTGAGTTTGGGAACAAATAAAAAAAATAAAGAGTAGACCTACAGAAAAAAAACTAGTCACATCAAAATTTTCCTTATTCAAATCTACATCATTTTATGGTAAACTAAAATTTTTAAAATGAATTTTAACCCTCAATGGACGGAATTATGAAACATCAGCATGAAAATAATATTGATCCTGTACTAGTTTTTGAAAAGTACTATTTTGAATTTAAAAAATTGCAATTCATTTATCATAATTTATTTTGAAATGTGACATTTTTATGTTTAATTAAAAATTATACTTTACATAATGATATTAACACAAGGTATACTTCAACATTACCTTGATAACGTACCTATTTAAAAATCTTCCAATTTTTTCTTCATAAGATAGCTGAAACTATTTATTTCAGATCTCCACTAGGCACGCCATCGTCAGTGAATAGCATCACACATTCATCTATTCAAATTGTTTGACAAACCGCCAAAAGAAACGTAACTTTCCACACACTTAATCCGAAGCGTTACAATTCTGTCTAGCGTAGAAATTAATGGAGAAGCCTCTTAGAAAGCAGATATATCAATGATTTTGAAACGCATCGTCCAGAGAGGGTTAATATTTTTTACTAAGGGTGTAACGTAAAAAGAGACCGGTTTTTGACAGTGTTCGAGCAAATCTCCGGCTTTGATAATTCGTAACTCAAAAACAAGAAATATTATGACAACCGTATTTCAGTAAATGGTAGACAAATGCGTTTGCTGCATATATTGTTAGCGTCAGGGTTGAATCTTTAACAAGAAAAAGGTTGCTATTAATTTCGTAAAAATGATTGCATTTTAAAACTGAGGTGTCGTACGATTTCCTTCTTGGTCGCGGTGCAATCCGTATGCCTTGAACATTTCCGATATTTAATTGTTCTATATATCAATAATCGCGTTTAATTTAAATCTATTGATATCTATTCTGATCGAAGTGAGTGGTCCCGTTGGCCGAACCGCCAAGGCTAACCGGTGCAGTGTTGCTTCATAGTTTGCTTGATACATGGGCTACGGAACAGTCAAAATACTGCGAAACCGAGGACGGAGTTTGTTTAATGTTGAAAGGTCACGCGAGGATGTGGAAATATTTCACAAAAAGATTTTCGGAAGATCATTGTCATTGTAAAGGAAGGAACTTATGGAGATACTGAAACCTGGGTTTCCGGAAATATACATTTTTAGAGACCATAATGGCTGCCAATGTTACTTTGAAGTAGGTTAGTCGGCAGGTGGTGTAGCTGATTAGTTGATCTATCTACCATCATATTACTGTTTTTTTTTTAATTTCAAATAAAATGGCGAAGGAATAGGGCAAGAAGGTAGGACTTAATCGACCATATTAGATAGAAAACAAATATTATACGTGTAGAAAGAATATATGACACCAACTCCAGCGTTCGTCGTTAGAAATCGGTTATATATTTCATCATAAAATAGGCGAATTAATCTAACTCCACACTTAACTCTCTCTCTCTCTTTCTCTCTCTATCCGACTCTTAATTCTCTAACCGACCCGGGTTTCGGCATATTCGACCCCAAAAATGGCATTATACGCCGAAACCCGCGACGGTAAGGAAATTAAAGTGAAGTATCAGATAAGGTTACCTTTTTCATAATGTAGGACGAACTTGAAAACACGGAATAAGTGCTACAGTATATATTAATCACTTAAAACGACTTCACTTGCACCGATCGCAGACGAGGAGAAATAAAACCAATTTTTGACCGCCTGACGCTACCCTTAATCATGCCGGGACACAGCTTTTCCACTGGTTTTGAGGTCTATAGTTGCGAAAGTGCCCTTGCAAAATTATAGCGGGACGGTGTAACCAGTTCAATTTTCTGATGCACGTATTTTTTAAAAAGGACGATATTAAATTATTCGGCAAAGCCCGTGCGACTTTTCTCGAGGTAACCGCCGTCATGAGCAGGAGGAGCGAAAATGGTCGGACCTGACGAACTACTTTCACCGGCCAAACCTTCTTGTGAAGGGCCAACACTCAAGTGTACTTTCATGCACGAAAACACACTTTCATAAGTCTCTCAATAAAAGCCGCCTGCTTAGGCTCATGGTACTTCTTAGCCATATAAATATACTTACTAAATTGATGAAGCCGCGAATCAAACAATTTTGTAAAACTAGAATTCTGTGAGTTAAATTTGGGATCGATAAACCGCATGGTTAGCGTGTAATTTCTCAATAAATTCCACCTTTTTCACAATGCGATATGTGAAGAGCAACGAAATAAGGGTACTAAATTTCTTATATCTAAAGAGATGTTAAGGATACCTCGTTAGTGTCGGAATACCTGGCTAAAAACAGTAAGAGAAAGGGGAAATAGAGGGGAAAAATAACAGAGGAAGACCAAGAATGAAATACGTGAGACTTATAAAACAGGACGTCGAAATAAAAAATTAAGGAAGAACCTTTATTTTATTCATGCCCGATAGCCTACTTTGATTTTAACATGTATTATAAAGTGATATTTCCTCTATCGAATGGCGTAGAATTTATTTAGGTCAGTGGTCATTAAACCAATATATACTGGTTTAGAAATGACAAATTTTGCAGCTGAAATATATTAAGATAATGGCAATGTGAACGCATCTCTTCACATCACTTTTTATTCTCAATTTTGCCCAAATGATATAGATCGAAAACTTGGATAACATGTATTAGATATTGAGGCAACTAATATTTTTTCAGCACAGGTCTTCGATAATATGACACGAGTTTTTTGATGAAATTAAAAATTCTCCAATAGCTGTAAAAATGGCACCACTCGTCAAACATGCAACCACACAACACTTACTGTGTTAGTATGCGGGAATGGTGATTCCACAGCAGGGACCAACCACAGCCTCTCTACCAGAATACCCTCCTGTAATGGTTTACGGGAATGTTACTTCCTCGCCAATGACCACCACAGACACACACACTCAGCCCAGTTGGGATCCTTTTCGAGGGCTAATGGGACCCTGATAGGGATGCCTGGGTTACAACCTGAGATCCTTCATAGGGCTAATGGGACCCTACTAAGGATGCCTGGTCATTACTACAAACACACTCACAAGCACTCAAATCAATCACTCACAACACACAGACGGGCCCAACTTCTGGGAGAAATCGCTCAAAATGAGCGTGGTCAAAAAAACCTGTACATTTACAAAAAACAAACATTTTTACGGCTATTGGAGAATTTTTAATTTCATCTATCTAGAGAGGCCGTAGAGCTCAATTTCCTTTGATCTACGAGTTTTTAGGTTTAAATTACAGACTTCTGGTCAGTGATGAATTTCGCAATGAAGCCAATGGAAACTGTTTACTTTGTCAACTAAATTTCTTAGAAAACTACGGCAAAATTAGGCACTTATTATACATTGTCAAATGTTTAAAGCCGAAAGTTAATAATATCCTTCCCCCAGTCCGTTAAAATATTTGATATAAAATCCTGCCAAAATAGCAATGTAGGCTGGAACCGGTATAATTACTGGTTGTCGTAAAATAGTAAAAGCTTCGGTTTACTACTTTGACCAATAAGATTCTAACAAAAGGAGCATTTATATAGAATTTAAAAAATATAAAAGGCAGCACTAAATATTAATTTACTCTAATTTTGAACATCTTAAGAAAAGCAGTCATTTGAAGGGCAGGTTCCTACTTAAATTCGAACTTTAGGGTAGATGGAGGGATAAAATACCAATTTTCGATCAAATAATTACAGAAAAAACAAACATTTTTACAATTATTGCACGCTTTATACAGTGAAACCTCTCTTACCGACCACTCCTATTAAGCGACCACACCTCTCAACGAGCATTTTTCAGCGGAACCGTCGGTGGTCGCAATTCAGGTTTCACTATATGTGTACATCAAATTAATGAGCATTGAAATTCCGAGACGCAACTAAACTATCAAAAAAATTAATGCTATCTGTATAGGTTTTGTCAAAACCGTCGCTTCAAGAGTTTTTTTCATTTTTTCTCAAATCAGCCGCACGTTCATTGGCATAGTATGTACTCCTATAAACTGAACCCCTGTCGATCGACCACCCCTCTTAACGACCATTTTTCAGCGAAACCGGCGGTGGTCCCTTAGTGCAGGTTTCACTGTAATATAGGATATTCAGGGCGTTCGCTATGTACTCACCTTTCCGATTCCACCTCAAGGACATCCTCCCCGCAGCAATGGTCTTCCACACTGCCCTCCATCACACCATCAGCCACGCCCCCTTCCGGGGGTACATCCACTTCCACCGCCACACTATCACCATCACTCGTCACAACACATTCCTCCTTCAAACTATCGTAACCCGGAGGGAATTCACCACCGGGAACATCCGGCACCAACACTACATCCGCACCAGACCCTCCCCTAGGCGACACCGCGGCACCAGCGGCCCTCGACCCGAAGAACCGCGGCCACCTCCTCACCGGCACCGGATCCCACGGCGCCATCGCCCTGCCCGCACCTTCCAGCCATCCTCTGGCCGAAGCGCTCCTCTTGAAGTCACCTTCGCGGCCTTCATCGTCTTCTTTGGGGCCCCAATCCCCAGGCCTTCCGTCGTCTCGGCCCCCTCCGCTGCTTTCCGTGGCCCAGACCCCCATCGTAGCGGGCCCGCTGCCACCCTCGACGTCTCCCGTTTCGGTCCCGCGGACGCTCCGGAGGGCCCTGCCGTATTGGCCCCCGCTGTCCCGGGTCCCGCGCGTCGACCATCGCGTCCTCGCCTCCGGGAAGTGGTCTTCCGGTCGTCTCCTACCGGGTCTCTTCGGTTGCGGCGTCCTGAGGTCTATGAGGTCCCCGGGCTCCGGGTGGAATCGGCCCTTCGAAACCCTCCGGGGGTCTGCGCGGTCCAGGGGCATCTTGTCGACCTCGGCCCTGTCTCATGGACCTGTGGAGAAGAGAAAAATGGGTTAGAGCAGTGGTTCCCGATCTTATTTGTGCCCTTCGCCCCTAAACATAGTCAATACTCCCGCAATCCTTAAGGACGTTTGAGCGAAATATCATTTCACTTGGAAATCAATGAATTTGGCCTCATCTTAACGAAATACATTACTCCTCCAAAATACCAAAATATACATCTTATACCATAATATACCTCCAAAAATATCAAAATATACCTCATATACCTCTTACCGAACTACTTTCCGAGATTTTTGACAAATAATACCAGTCCTTTTACATGGGAAATAGTAGGTTACGCTCTCCAAATATTAAAAAAAGGCATTTCTAACACCTAGATCTCGTCAAAAAATGAACAGGGTACAGTTTGCATATTTTTTCAACTATTTATGAAAATATATATTGTCACTGTAGTCATTTTTTTCAGGATCGAAAAAAAACGGTCCGTTGTGAAGGATTTTTAAACGTACGGTGCGAATAAAATGAGTCAAATCAAAGACACGTGAGATTATTTTCATTTCATTGCCTAGAAATTTCATTTACATACAAGAATATTATTGCACTACAAATAATGCTGTATTTACTCATGCTTCCTACAGCAGCTAAAATTAAAACGGATAATTCGAATATGGTCTCTATTTTGACTAGGGAACTATCTCGCTCAAAATACCATAAGGAGGCAGTATACCGCGGTCGAAAACGTTTCCGCGCGTCAACGCGTTTTTATATTTTAGACTCGGCTTTGCTACTTAAAGTTAATCTATAAGCGAAGGTCTCGGGCGTAAGGATTGATATTAACAATAAGGGTAGATAATAATTATAACTTTTCGATTTTTGCTACCTACTATACTATAACTATTTCGACCGAGGAGGAAACGTGAATTTATCGAAAGTCGGGTGGACCGCGGAGGAAACGTGAGTTTATCGAAATTCGGGTGAACGCCATGACGCGTACAACGTAGATATCTTAAAATCTTTGCACTTATTGTAAATAACAAACCTTCATTTCTGAATAGGATCATCAAAATGTTGAAAATTGTGAATTATAAAGTCACTGTGAACATTCCACTTTTCATTATCCAACGTTGTGAACACATTTTCCACTGGCGCTGTGCATCAGTGGCGCTGTTGTATGGGGTTGGGAATGGTGATAAAGGTCAAGATCTCTCCTAGGCTGTGGCCGAAGCCAAAACTAAAAGAGAGTCTTGGTCAAAGTATACAGCCCCTTTAATTTCGTGGAAAGTTACTCGGGTTTTCTACCGGCTCAGGTTCTCCATTTCCGCCGACGTTTCGATGAACGAATCGATGACTGCACTGAGGACAATGGACGACTCGTTCATCGAAACGTTGGCGGAAATGGAGAAACTGACCCGGTGGAAAGCCCGAGTAACCTTCCACGACACTATACGCCGGGAAAGCCTTCGATCATTCACAGCCGTTTAATTAATTTATTATGAATTAAAGTGAACGCTACACATTTGAGCCTACATTTTAATGATGTTTTAAAGTAAACCCTACTTTAAGTAAGCCGCATATTCGCAACTAAAATAAAAATTGCGGTTTTTCACTTATAATAATTTCCCGCAGTTACCAAGGGAACTCATAAACACGAGAGTTTTCTTTCAAGAAATGACCTTCCTCTTTGGGTAGGCCGTCCGCGCCCATGTTGCCTTCGGAAACGTCCTGTGGCATTGAAAACAGTTCGATATAAATGGATAGCGATTATATTGGCCTGGGGCACTTCCGTTATCGGTCCTTCCGGGTGAATTGAGCTTTAAGGTAAAGAAAACTACATCCTGTGCCGACTTGAGAAATTAATTCTTCGAAAAAAACGGTGAAAACGTCATTTATTTTTCGAATGAAAAGCTGACTCGTTTGTCGGAAGCTGTCAAAGATAGGAGATGATTGGTCGAAACTGACACCGGTATAGCAGATGATTTAATAGATTAGAATTGAGCGAACGATGGTATGAGCGAATCCAGTTATAGAAGCGATTTGGGAATCTCGACAACGAAATCTTATAACAAGGCGCTATTAAATTCAAATAACGCAGTAGGTACTCATAAATATTTCATTAGTCATGGAGAAAACAGCTCCTCTTTGGCTGAGTAAATGCGAATTTAAAAAAATTAAAGATTTATTGAAAACACCATAAAAGGATTTTATTCACAAATTGAGAATTTTAACTCCACTTGATAGAATATAATTGTTAATATGTAATTTATTCCGCTATTTATAGTGAGGCAAGGACTCGAAATGGGCGTTATTTATTAATATCACATATCAAAATATCATGATGAGTCGTTTTTGTATATCATAGAATAGAATATACGACACAATAACGAAGTATTCTCTCACTGCCTTCATGGGAATTCAATACTTCACGCGAAGTATTGAATAGTGACATCCCGCTGTATAAAGGATATTTATTCCCGCCATCTTCAAGTTTCAATGCATAAAATAATGTCAAGACATGAAATGATAAGTATAATGTTAAATACTAATGAATAATGTGTCCATCCATGCGAAAGATTTGCGTACTTTATTCTCTCGCCCATACAGGTGTCGCGACTTTAGCCCTGAGCCCATGAAAAAAAATGAACAGCGATCTGGGATGTAGTTTTCCTTTAACCAGTAAACTTTGAGAATCAGGCCCCTGACGTAATTTTACTATGACGATTTTTTTGGTTAATAACTTATCCAGGTTTCCCGAATAACACACAATTGTTAGAGGGCTTAATGAAGATGTTATAAGGTGCACGGATGGAAGGAACGTGTTGCGGGCCGCGTGAAATTTGGAGGTTGCAGCCAAGGCCACGATTACCGGAAGTATTCAGATCACTCGAGTCTCAGACTATCTCGAAAGATACTATTTTATCTCCTCGTTGCATCTGAAGGACAGATAAGGACAAAAATGATAGATTCACTGCAGAACGAATAGGTATTTAAGCTTAGTTTTACCGCTAATTTCTGTTGAATGAATTCCAGATGGAATATTATTCGTGATTTACACCATATGGACCACAATTTTGGATAGTGTAATGTGCCTCCTTACTCTACGGTTCAACGATATTAGATTTTAGATGTTCAAATTTTCCGGTCTCGGTTGTCCCTATATTGTCGATATTAGTGACCCATATTATTGATGTGTATGGTCGAAACCCAAACACGTAATCAGAATCTCCATTTGGAGAGAATTCGTTTCTGTAAAAAATTACAAGTTGATTTGCATCAAAACTTTCGTTATTGCAATCTCATCCAACTCTAAAGAAACTCCTCCCCTAGAGTACAAATTAACAAAGTGGATACCAAGTATTGAAGTTATTTTGAAGGTATTGATTCAAAATAGACAGAATGGACTATCTATTTGGACTGAAATTTAAATTTTCCAGGGGGAAAAGTTGTAGACAGGACGTGGGGGGCGTGGGGCGAGGAAGACAATTTTTAATTGTTTCCTTTCTGAAAGCGAAAATCGCGGCATGCAAAAGTGTTCTCCTCTGGAATTATTCCATTCCAGCAAAGCCAAGGTGTGTCCGAATAAATATAAGAGAAGGTTAAATGCAGTTGGATTGAGCTGCATGAGAAATATGTGCGGCACAATTAGGTTGGCCATGGTTAGGAAGAAGCGATTGATGAAATAATGAGGATTGAATGTTCCAGTCATGAATATATATTATGGATTCAGATGTTTGGCATTGTAGCCTAGGCTACGTGTTTCCTAAATTTCCACTTTTAGTTCACCCAGTCCTTGGCGACACTTCGATTTGAGTCTTTTCTGCTGTTACTGTAAATAGACGTGGTTAATTGTTGCTAACGTGAGACTGTGTCGACTACGTTGTTTATCAGAATCCGATTATAATTGGAATGCATTAACCCTGTTTTGCCTAAATAAAGAATTCAGAATGCCTTGTTTGAACAGAACTTGCTTCGTACCAGGCTGAAAAACAGGGTATGCGTCTACGAGGATCCAATATAGGAGACTTGGATTGAAAAATAAGTATCTGCTCATGGCGGCGGTAAGTGCATTCCTCTTACCTACACTGCAATGATGGCCCTTGGGAATACTCGAGTTGTCACCTCGCATTATTATTAAATTTCCGTATAGCGATATTCACGAAGTGCTAAGAAGTTGTGCATTTGTGTAATTAAATTTGGAGAGGAATTAAATATATCTGTAGATCGGACGATATTTAAAAAAGTGTATAATTACGTCCCTCGTGTAATACTACATTTTTTATCCACTACATTATGATTACTTGTAAGTAAAAACCAATTCATCCAAATAATAATTTGGGAAATTTGAAATTCATAGCAAAACCGGTAAGTCGTGTTTATTTACAATCTGTCGACTGTATTTGCATTTGAACTTCCGTCTTTCATCACTAGGCGGTACCACTTTCCAAAAAGTAATTTGTTTACGGAATTCTAGACAGCAGTTTTTGGCAACGAGATTCCAATCCATAATATATATTCATGGTTCTAGTATTGAACAAAAATGAAAGGGGCGTACCTCGTTGGTTTGGCCACGTCGCGACGCCACCACCACGCGCCGGCCCGGCCGCTGACCGCGGCTGGACACTGCACCGCTCGACTTAAAACGGTCTAGAGGTCAAACTCGCAAACGATTGCTAGATTTTTCCTAGGCTATATATTTTATATACTATAATACTCCAATCTTATATCTATAATATTGTAAGTCTTGGAATATTACCTCATAGATAGTTGTATAACTATAAGGTCCTGCGTATATTTTATGCCAGAAGTGGAAATATGCCAGCTGTTGAAGGCAAATGTTAGTACAACTTAAGAAATGAGTTAGATTATATACTACCCAAACCATGAATAACATTGTATAAAAATACTTTCTGTACATGGGACCTAAAATATTCAATTCCTTGCCAAAAATCATAAAAAGTTGCAAATCTGGTAACCAATTTTTGAAAATGGTCAAAGAATGGCTGCTGTCTTATAGAAACGTTGAATTTTTTCTGATTATTTCTTTTTAAGAAAATGTTTTATATCACTTCTAACAAAATCCAAATTTAAATTTGATAAAATGCTCAAAGAAAGTTTCCGTTGAACGAAAATGTTGAATATTTTTCAAATGTTCAAACGTTTTTTGTTTTCATTCTACTGAATCAAAAGTTCGCAATTTTAACGAAACCAAATGTACATTGAAATTTTGAAAATGGTTAAAGGCTCTGTTTAATGAAGATGTTAAATATTATTTACTGATTTTGTGCTACTGTAATAAGAGGTATATTATTTCACTGCTAACCGAATGTGAAGGGAACATGTAAAACAATGATGGTGGCTCAATTCAGGTTTTGATCTTTGAACCAACCTAAAGCCTCCGTTGATATGTTTAATTATTTGTCAATGTAATGTTCTGCAGATGGAAGTAAATAAAATTCTAATTACATTCTAATCTATGCCAAAATACCCGAGGGTAACCAGGGCGCACAAAACAATATTTCTCTTTTTATTTCAAAATACTAATGAAATAAAGTTTAAAATTTGTATGAACGTTAAAAAATCTTGAAGGAAACAAAATCGTTAGTAACGATGCTTCTAAGTACAAAGTTGTGTCCAATATTTTTTTAATTACATACATTTCCCGACTGCTTTTTTTAATGAGGGTAAACTTCTCTAAACTTGACGGTAGTTAGCACGACAGGCGTTTTTTTTACCCGGAATGACCCATGTTTGACGGGCTCCACGGACTACTATGAGTAGTGCAATGACCATTACACTATCCAAAAGTGTGGGCCATATGGCGTAAAATACGAATAATATTCCATTTGGAATTAATTCAACAGAAATTAGCAGTAAAACTAAGCTTAAATACCTATTCGTTCTGCAGTGAATCTATCATTTTTGTCGTTATCTGTCCTTCAGATTCAACGAGGAGATAAAATAGTATCTTTCGAGATAGTCTGAGACTCGAGTGATCTGAATACTTCCGGTAATCGTGGCCTTGGCTGCAACCTCCAAATTTCACGCGGCCCGCAACACGATCCTTCCATCAACCAATGTTTCGATTACCTTTCAACAGAAAGTTTTTTATTAAACTATAAGAGCGAGGCCTCCAGGCATGAAATGATGAAAGACGTCGTACCACGTGACTGACGACTGAAGACAATAAACTGACGCCTTTGACAAAAGAAATAAAAATTTCTAGAGGAGAAGGAATCCCAATATTAAAGTGCTACAATTTTTTGTTGAACCTTCAGAGGAAAACCGGGCGTCCTTGGTCATTTAAAATTTCCTTGCTTTTTCACCATCAGTAGTTACATGTGTATGTGATTTGGTCGTTATATATACATGCTCATTCAAATGAGTAATTGAATTTATAATTAATCCAATGAATTTAAGCCTTGAAACTTTTTCCAGAGACTGGTGACAACACAGTAAACATATATCACCGACACTAGTTATTTAATCACGCGCTTGTACTTCAGAGATGAACCGTCAACCACGGCGTCCTTATACTCCAAGAAGGAATTGTTCTCCTCAATTGTTGCTTTCATTCACAGACTGATTCGTTCTTAGATCCGATCATTCACCCAAACTAAGGTGTAGAGAAGAGATAATAAAACCATTTTCCTTTAGAAGTCTGTTTCTGCTATGTATTATTCGCTATTCGAACCTCATCTCAACGTGGCTACACCAACGAAGTAGATTGCTTTCATGCCTTCGTTTGCTCAATCCTATATTGTAATATCTCGGGAGGTGAGCACTTAAGAATGCCGCAATATTCGCCTTCCATAACGAAAATTACTTAAAAATTACTTTCTCAACATGTCCCACATTCTGTCCACGACTTTCCTTCCACCATTCGCCAGCATTATAATCTTTTCATTCTTCCTTCCAACTACTATAGGTCACTCGGGAGGCATTAATGAGTTCTAAAAACCCTAAAAAAACTGATGGCACCATTAAAACAGGTCGTTTTACAAATTATAATTCAATTAAGTGACATTAAAAATTCTCAGTTCTTCTAATAAAAACCTTCAAAAATTTTGCGCTTGAAACTTCCATATTTTTTCGCGAGAGCCGCATTCACGCGGTCATAGAGTCGCAGTTTTCTTCTTGACTGATGCAATAAATATAGGCACATTAATTGAAGGTGAAAACGCCGCCGGTTCAGATGTCGTTTTCGAGAAACCTCGATCGCTTCTCTAACTGGAACCGCTTATATCATCGTTCGCTCAATCCTATGCTTTCAAATTATTTCTCATTCCGGGTGTCAGTTTAGACCAATCATCGCACATCTTTGACCACTTCCGACGCACGAGTCAGGTTTTCATTCAGGAAAATAAACATACGTTTTCGCAGATATACTTCTTGAGTCGGCACAGGATGTAGGTTTCTTCACCTTAAAACTTAATCCACCCGGAAGGGTGGATAACGGAAGTGCTCCACGACAGTATAATCGCTATCCATTTCTATCGAGCCGTTTTCAAGGCCGCAGGGCGTTTCCGAAGGCAACGATCATTCATCGCCCACTTATTCCTTAATCTATCCGTCCAACATTGCCCGCAGACACGTCTCAGATACCAAATCCCCACTGCATTTAGCGAACTTTTAATTCTTATCCAGACATCCCGAGGTTTCGCAGTCATACAGCGAGGAGGAGGTATAAGGTGTATAATAATGAAGGTCGTTCTAGAAGGATTTATCCAGAGACTGTAATATAGTGACCAATGAAGTATGGAGTGCACCACCAGAAAGCACTCAATTAACACATAGTGGCAATATTAATTTCCGTTGAAAGCAGGGAAAAATTGAGACCGTCTTAGCCAAAAAATAATTATATTGAATTATAACAGTAATTACATCAAACACAAACATACACCTACAAAAAAGACAGCAAGAAAAAATGTACACAAATAAAAAACGAAAAAAGAAGATTAGGCGCATAAAACTATCGGATGGGGCGTTAAAAGGAGGAAGAAAGTGCTTTTAAATTTATATAACCCTATTTTCTGGCGTCCAGTATGTACCATACTTTTTGAAGAACAACATTTTCGAAAAGAAATTCATACGATTGACTCAATTTTCGAATGTTTTCTACATTAACGATAATTCGTTAATTTATACTTTTAACTGATCCTGTTAACAGATATATAAGAGTGAAATCCTGTAAATAGATGTAAAGGGAGTGAAATGAATGGTGCGAGAGGTAGGCCGAGAAAGTTGTGGTGGAATGTGATTGAGGAAATTCTTAGTATGAGGAATAATAGGAGTCTTTAAAGCAGGGAGGCGTGTATGAAGCAGTGTATGGGGGTAAATGAGGCAAGGATAGGTCGGTATGGAGGAAAGTATTGAAGCAAAGTTAGGTGTAAAAATATGTATTTACCTATAAGTGAAACTTTGTGACTGTGCCTACCCAGGAAGGAAAAGACGTGATTGGTATGTATGTATCCTCTTAACTATACCTGTAGTTCCAATAACAGAACAAGCAGTTACTCTATGGTCCAACACAGGACTTTAGGTTACTCTATAATGCTGATAACCATCCTCTACAAATAGCACATACGGGTTTATAACGTAATCATCGGCCTCAAACACTCAGTTGAAATAGAGCTAAAAAATTCAATAGGCCTCTTCCAGGTAAAAACAAAACATCCTCGATGCCAGCAAATTCCGTATGCCTTGAATTAAAATTTCCAAAATCCACTCTTAATCGATGGCATGGTGAAGAAGTGAAAACCTTTAGAAATAGGAAAAGGGGATTCGAACGAGGTTTTGAGCGAGCCTACGAACATTTGACTCCGTGACAATTCCTCCATGAAACAGAACGGCGATAAATTTCTCACGGCCTCGCTCGCCAACGAGGAAAATGAAGCCGAGATACGCCCAAAAGAAAATAAGTCTGGACCACAAGAAAAAGTACCGGGGAGCCGAGCTTTCCTCGGTACTCGATATCGATTAAATCAAGTATAAAGGTAATTTATATTATGCAATACAGGTTTAACAATTATACATTTTTCCAAATAAAAAAATCTCATTGATATTGGCTAAAATAGGTTAAGTTGAAAATATACACATCTAACGTTCATTTAATAGATATATAAATATTCAAATATATGAAAATAGTCATGTCAAAGAATGTACATTTACGCGTGAATTAAGATATTATTAAATTCACAAGTAATATAGCATGGTTGTGACTAAAAAATAAATTATTATCTTCACTGGAGACAAAGATCTGGAGAAATATTTATGGTTTATGGTATAACTGTTTTTCGTCGAGTTTTCGCTTAGTGACTATGCTTCTTCAGAACTTAAGACGACCTTATTAATTTAAAAAAATGAGATTATGACAAAACTATTATGATAATTCTATTAGATGTCAAATTATCCTAGTAATGGTCCAATAAATAGATTTTTTCTTTACGACTCGGGTTTCGTAATATTCCAGTAATGGTCCAATCTATTTAGTGGACCATTACTAGAATACTTTTAATAAGTGAAGCCTGAATTTATTAGTTATAATTTTATTAAACAAAGGCGAAGAAAATAAATTATCTGATAAAAATATCACTTATGCTTCTTCAGAACTTAAGAGCTGTTCACCAATTAAAAAATGAGATTGAGACGAAATTATCATGATAATGTTATTAATAAAAGGCCACGAAAATAAATTATCTGGATAAAAATATCACTTAGAGTCACATTGAAATTTATCTCTTTTTTAAATGCTTTCAATTCTACATATAATAGATTTTTCGTGGACATGCAGCCTATAACGATCGATACATCATACCACAAAACCCAAAAGTACCAATATTCGGATAAATCGGATGACTAGTTTTCGATCAAATCATTATATGCACATACGATTATTTCTCGTTTTGTAGCATAGGATTCTACACTGTGACAAGAAGTGACTCGCCCATCGTCTCTTTCTTTCCCTTTAGAAGTGAGACGGCGGAAAAATTGTCGGAGCGCAGCATTCGCTTCATGTTCCGATCGACGGCGCAATTTCTCAGTCACACGGATTAAGGGCGTGTAGAGAAATCGCGTCATCGTTTGGGGTTCTCCCGGGCGCTGCGACTTAAGAGACGCGAACAGGCGGTTAGGATGGTGCCCAGACCCGCCTTCGCGAATATTCTACTTCTATTGAAAAGATTTCTATTCGGGTAATCCGAGCGAGATATCATCTAATATATAATACGCTACGCGTACGTACGTGTGATTTCCTCCTTTAAAAAAATAATTGACTTAAATTAGCTCGTAGGCTTCCGCGGATGCAGTGTTGACTGTTCCTTTTGTCGGGATTCATTCCGCGATGTATGTTTTTTTTAAACAACAATATTTCGCTGGTCCTCCTGCCAGCTTCATCAAGTTAACTGAACTGCTTTATTTGTCTCGCTCGTCTTCATATATATGAGTCTGCGAGAAACTACGGAGAAAATGTCTAGAGTTCTGTCGAAGTACAACGTTGCTAGCAGATTCACATGCACGACGAAGACAGGGGACGTACTTCTGAAAGCCAAAGACCCGCTTCCACGGAACCTCTACGGAGGAATATATGAAGTTTTGTCCAGCTGTGGACAACCATATGTAGGCCAGACATGTAGAACCCTGAAAATACGCCTCCAAGAGCATCAACGGGAAATTAAAAACAATAATTACCGCATTTCTGCAATAGCCGAACACCATCTCAGCGGCCCCACTCATAATTTCAACTTTAAGGAGACAAGATTAATAGCTAGGGAAATATGCTATTACCCAAGATTAATCAGGGAGGCTATAGAAATTGCGAAGAGACCGGAGAACGTCAACCGAGAAGACGGTTACAAGTTGAGTAGCAGTCTAAAACGAATTTTTTCAAATTTAAATTCCGGCAACAATGGGAGTCCAGACTCATATATATAAAGACGAGCGAGACAAATAAAGCAGTTCAGTTAACCTGATGAAGCTGGCAGGAGGACCAGCGAAATATTGTTGTTTTCAAAAAACATACATCGCGGAATGAATCCCGACAAAAGGAACAGTCAATTTACTTAAATGCTTCATTCATTAATTTTTGGATATTTCGCTGACAATTTAGCCTGCTAATGCAGGCTTTTCAATAAGTGTTATGTAAAACTCAACGACCTGGTATAATTATAAAGAAAAATATCATTCCAATGATGTCAAATTATCAGAACCAGGTTCTTTTCAGTTTCTCGGCCTTCTACTTTACGTCATAAACCACGTTCTGCGTTGAGTTGCACTTATGGCCTTCCCCATTAGCAGCTGCAGCAGCGAAATATTCACAGGATTGATGTTTATCGATGATTATCGTGCGTGACAGTTCGCTGAGGACTGGGCGACTGGACAAAGAAAGGAAAGATCACGAGTATACCACGGTTCGCAAAGCACCAGAGGAAATCTAGGTGGATTGGACACACCTTTACCATTAATGCACTGTTTGGGGACATAATAGATGGTAAGAACGCAAGGGGAAGGACGGGTTTATATTTTTAGACCAAATGAAAGAGGGAATTAGGGATGGGGAGTCAAGAGGGCGTGACGAAATTAGCATTGAATAGGGAGAGATGCGGTAACCAAACCTTACTTACGGTTATAGCAATGCTAATGATTAAATAATACAAGTTCCTTGGTAACTTAGTGGTATTCCATATTTTTCAAAGGATTTAATGGTTACATTTACAAAACCACATATTTAAAAACACACATTTGACCTGAAGATGACGCTTAAGCGTTGAAACCCGGGTCATGTTTGTTTTTAAATATGTGGTTTTGTAAATGTAACCATTAAATCCTTTGAAAAAATGCTAATGATAATGTGCGATTTGGTAACGAAAATTGCTCGTATTTTCCGACGCTCCAGCTCTTTAATTTTTGGAGAAGGGTAGGTATATTCCAATGTTAAGTAAGCGATAGGAACAATAATGAACAGAAAAGAAACACCTTTAAAAAATATGTTCGGTATGGAAACGATTCCATAAACCTTAAAACATTCCGTGATGGCAATGATCGATAATACGGGTGTTAACTAAAAGCTCTATATTTTAGTAAATTCATCAATTATGGATCCGAATGAATGAATGCTCAAAAAAGATACGATTTTAACACCATTACCAAAAATGAAACTTCTAAACGAGAGCATTTAGACTTTCCAGAGTAATCAAACTAAATCGACATACTGCACTGCGAGTCGCCGCATGGGCGTGTGGCAGGGGGTGTTTGAATACCAGCCGTGTAAAGATGTAAGTTTTTCGGAGGTGAAATGGTGACGTGAATAATGGGAGTGTCTTCAGTGGAGCTCAGTTTTTATTGTGGTTGCTTTATGTGCGCGGAAAGAATGAGCTTTTGTACCTATCTGTTCGGAAATGTATTTCTCTTATTTTATCGCTTCTGTCAGACCTAAAGATATAGTGAGGCGTCATGATAATTTTCTCTTTGTTGCTCTGAAAACACACCTGTTATGAATTTCTCTGAGCCTAGCGAGTAGCCTCCGAGTCTCTCGGGACTCCCACATTCATCCATTTAAAAGTTGTGAGACACTATATGTTCGCTCGTAGCAGTTTTTACGAAGCGTGCTGCTTTTCTTTGCATTTTATTGATTTTTTTGGTTAAATATTTATGACCAGGGTCCCAAATGCTCGCTGCACATTCGAGGTGTGGCCTTACTAGAGCGAAGTAGGATCTAACTTTTACTTTTGAGTCTGAGGACCTTTCTATTAAACGCTTAATAAAACCTAGTTTCTGTAATGCTGTACCGCATATGTTTTGTATGTGTGTTCCTCACGATATATCAGAAGTTAAGGTAATTCCAAGATATTTAACTGCATCTGAAGGTTTTATGTTTACTCCACCAACGACGGAGCAGTGTCACCTATAAAGAAAAAATTGCTTATTACATCAGGTTTAAATGATCTTTGACAAAATCTCCATTTGTTCCGGCTTTTAGATATGCTTTTCCCCTTCCTTTCACAAAAACCGAACATTATATCGCCTCCATGTTCAATACGTCGGAATAATCTCTATTCTGACAACAGTTGGCCAAGCCATTAAAATTCTTCAACTATTCTTGATGCGATTTTTTGTTTGAGGGCTTAATGTGACATTTTTATTTGAAGGAAAATGCCAGTGGGTTTCCGCTCAACCAGGATTGACGTGTCCGGGAATCGATTGCATTTTCTGAATTTGAAAGTTTCCGTTTGTCATGAGGTAATGCCGTCGCGTTTGTCAATTCGGGTCCAATTATTTCGTACCCGGCATCTCGTAATCGAGCGATTCGCACCATCAAGAACTGATTCTCTGCTTTTTCTTGAGAGATACTATCAGAGAGCGGTGAGTCATTATGTCCCCGAAAGTTAAGTCGAACAGTAGGAATCGGAGGTAGAAAAGAATGAGCGCATATTCCGCCGCAATCACTCACCAAAGCATATATCTTCAATGATTTGCGAGCGAACTTTGAGGAATTTAGGATTCATGTTGAGATGAAATAAATACACTTTGTATAATCCACACAAAACTTAAATGGTATGAGCCCGACCGGTTTCAACACTTTCGTGTCATTCTCAAGGGACTATTCGTCATCGTCTATGTGTCGTCGTGTATAGGTGACACTGCTCTGTCGTTGGTGGAGTAAACAGAAAATTAAAATCTTCGGATGCAGTTAAATATCTTGGAATCACCTTAACTTCTGATAGATCGTGAGGAACACACATACAAATGTCTCGTGCATAGTCCCTTGTGAATGACACGAAAGTGTTGAAACCGGTCAGGCTCATACTATTAAAGTTTTGTGTGGATTATACAAAGTGTATTTATTGCATCTCAATACTCACCAAAGCGCTCGCTTTTATTCCGCCTTTCCTCTCCCGTGAATTCCCTTCCGACTTCACTGATTCTTATCTATTTCACCCGACATTTTCTCGGGCAAAGCTTTATCCCACTCTCCATTGAATAAAAGAGTAATTACTGAATACAATGATAAATTAAATACATGTATTAATTGGTAACTGAATCAGTCCTTCTGTTTTATTAGTTATTAATATTAATCCTAGACTTACCAATCACTTACTTATATTTTATTCGTCAATTTATCGTTATTTATTGTTTATTTGTTTAATGTTACAATTAAGCATGCCTAACCTTTTCTTATTTTATTCGTTAATTTCTCGTTATTCTTTAAAATTGGATTGGATATTTGGGGAGGCGACCGACAGATAAGGTCATTTGCGCCAGAGGGCATGGGTAAGGGAGGAAGGGTGGATGGAAACCCGGCGTCGGCATTAGCCTGCTCATAACGAAAGGCGCCAAGGGGACCACGGTTTAACGTCTCATCCGACAGACGGAGTACTGTACCTGAAGTGCCCTCCACATGACACTCAAGTAGGGATCGGGTTTCCTCTGAAAAGCATCTTCCTTTTCGGGGATATGAACCCTGGCCGCCCGTATGGTTTATTCATCATAAGTTTATTTTGTTTAAACCTAATACGGGCAAGCTACTTTTGTTTCTTAACCGGGCAAGGTGAGGCAAGTAGACTCGTTTAACTAATTCTTTGGTTTATGGGATTTTACAATGATAATTTTTAGTTTTCATATAACCTTGGTATTTTTTGTGTACTCAAGTAATACAGTACACCAAATACACAACTTATGGCAAAACAAAACTTATACATTTTACATTACTTTTTTACGTTTGATACAGACAACACTTTTTCCGCTGCGTTCACCACAAACATGACTACGGCATTTATGACAAAAGTGTTTTTGCACCCCACCTCTAGCTGCTGGGCACATGAAACATCTCTTTTTTTTCCTTGGCACTTTTATGGCTGAATCTGGTCCTACCTCACCATGAAAAATGGCAATTGCTGCTTGTGTCGGTTGCTGAAGACCTGGCAATGATCGAGATTGAATTTGCGCTTTTATAAGACCCTCTGCAAGGCTGAGGATGAATATTCGCCTCTTATTTAGCTTGTTCTCATTCCAGTTTGAATTTAGTGAGCACTACACTTCGTACGTCACAACTATGCAAATATTTAACCCATTCATAAGATACGCGAATGGCCAGCGATTGGTTTTTCTCTTGCACGTATACTCGTGAACGACTTGGTCTAAGGATTAAGGTTATGGTTATTATTTCAGGTTTACCACTCTGTCTAATTTCACCAGAATGGTGCATTGTGGAAAAAAGTAATTCACTCCTATTTTCTTTTCGTGTCCTAATACCCCATCTAATTTCACCAGAATGGTGCATTGTGGAAAAAAGTAATTCACTTCTATTTTCTTTTCGTGTCCTAATACCCCCTGCCACACGCTCTTGCAGCGGCTCGCAGGGTAGTATGCAGATGTAGACTGTTTCCACTAAGGTGATGTTGCAAGAAAATCAAATAGCCTTTGGTACGACCAGATATTTTCCAGACAACACATTAACATTTCAGCTTATGTCTAAGTCAAGATGCGCTTTACTGTCTCCTTGCATCTCATCGAAAGAACTGAGAAGCGTAATTTTCCGTTGGGGATGAGAAATTCGAGGGAGAGATGCCGACCTTTGGCCCGGGCGGTGACGAGGACTGGCGGAGAGGAGTCTGGGTCTCGGTGAAAGATAAAAGGAACAGGCCGGAAGGCAGACGGCGAAAGTGACTGAGTGACTGACTGGGATGGGGAGGGGGGCATTGCGGCAATCAAACGCGGGGTCGAACTCCGTCGGGAACAGTCTGGCCCACGGTATTGTGCGTACATGAATGCATTCCATTACCCTTTTTTCACATTGGAAGTTGTTTAAGGCACTTCTTAATCGTAAGAATCTATTCATGGAAAAAAATTAAAGTGAGGGTAAAACAATTTAATACAACTAAAAGTCTTGAAGTAAATTTGGGATCGATTTATCGCACGGTTGGCGATAAATAGCTTATTAAAATCGACCGTTCTTACCCTACTTTATACGGTAAACAACGAAATACATGTACTAGACTTCTTATTACTATAGGATTTTATTGAAAATACCCCCGGAATGCTACAAAAACAGAGCTTAGAAACTGTATACTGAATTTCGCCATTTACAGGCGATTGGCCGCTTATTTCTTTTGAACGAGCGAATGTAAAATTAACCGTAAGAGTAAAACTTCATAGTCAAGTTCAAAACACGACTGTACTACATGAATCAATGAAAAAATTATTTTTTAAAGTTTTAATAAATCTAAATAATTCATTAAAATCCGGAAAATAGGTGCCTGTCTAAGGAAGCGAAAATCGCCATGTACAAAAGTTTATTTCTCCCCACTTTGTTGTTTGGTAGTGAAACATAGGTATGTCAGGACTGACATAAGAGTACACTAAACGCCGTGGGTATGAGTTATCTGAGGAGCACTTGCGGAAAAAGTAGGATGGATAGGGTCAGGAATGAGTGGGTAATGAATGAATGTGGGTTAGACGCTCCAGTAATGGACATATGCGAAAGGAGTGTGCTTCGTTGGTTGGTTTGTTGGGAGAATGGATAAGAGTCGAATAACGAAACGGATACATAAGAGGGAAATGAATGGTGCGGGAGGTAGAGGTAGGCCGAGAAAGTTGTGGTCGAATGTGGTTGAGGAAATTCTTAGGAGGAGGAATATCAGGAGTCTTAAAAACAGTAGGGCGTGTATGAAGCAGTGTATGGGGGTGAAAGCGGCAATAGAGGTTTGCAAGAATAGTTCATTACGGAGGAAATCATTGAAGCAGAGTTAGCTGTACAAATATGCATTTATGAGTTAAACTTTGTGACTGTGCCCACCCCGGGAGGGAATGGCGTGATTGGCATGTATGTATATGTATGTAAAATCCAGAATGTATAAAACCCTAAAAATGAATAAATTTATTCAAAATTGATATAGCAGTTTGATTTTTGCAGTCTTAACATTTTATCATGATTTGCGTAGTAGGCTAAGAGCTACATAATATTGCACTACAAGCTTGCCCTTTTCAGTCACCTCAACGGCTTGTGGCATGGGGTGACTTTTCACAAACAAACGAAAACCCCAACGCGATACGAATGATCAAGGAAGCAGGCACACGAACGGATTGATAACATACCCATGTCAATAGACATAGAGATTTCGAAATAAAATAAAATTATTGAGACGTGACGGGAGTTATGGTTGTCATATTCAGTACTTCATTGATCATTACAACGTTGTTTATGCCATTTTTTTCTTCTGAGGTTTAGAACGATCGACCTAAAAATATTATATAATTATATGAGGTCATCACAAAGGGACTTAAATGCTCGCGGTTAATTCGAGATATGGCGTTGCCGGAGCACAATGGCGTCTCTCATACATTTTTTCATTGCGTCAGTTATCTCATTCAATTTCGACTTTACAATCGTTGTTTCACATTCGAAATTTACGCATTAATTTCCTTTTGTTTATATCATACGTACATGTAGAGTGTATGCTGACCCATAACTCATCGGAGAAGATAAGACAAATGTTGTAGAGAGGAATATTTCATTAAATAAGTGGAGTTTGATTATAGGTATACTACGGTGTATACCTTTTCCAAAAGAGAATCTTCCAAAAACACGTCTTAACCTCTAACGGTAATATTTAGGTCGTACCAAAGGCTGTTTGGTTTTCTTGCATCATCACCTTGGTGGAAACAATCTACATCTGCGTACTACCCTGCGAGCCGCTGCAAGAGCGTGTGGCAGGGGGTATTTGGACACGAAAAGAAAATAGAAGTGAATTACTTTTGTGTACAATGCACCATTCTGGTGAAATTAGATAGAGTGGTAAACCTGAAATAATAACCATAACCTTAATCCTTAGACCAACTCGTTCACGAGTATACGTGCAAGAGAAAAACCAATCGCTGGCCATTCGCGTATCTTATGAATGGGATAGATATTTGCATTGCTGTGACGTACGTAGTGTAGTGCTCACTAAATTCAAACTGGAATGAGAACAAGCTAAATAAGAGGCGAATATTCATCCTATTCATTCTTTAACGGTACATTTTAAGTGCAGATAAATCACAGTCAGCATCATTAGGCACGAACACTGAAACATAACCCGGAGCGTGTAAGCACGCAAGGCTGTGCAACAGAGTGCGTGATTGTGAATAATTTATCGTCATTCACATTACGCAGAGCATCCTTCAAATATGCGCAGCGACAGTCAGGGAAGGGGCGCGATTATACCATGAAACGAGATGACAAATTATTAAAAGAGGCTGAAACAAATTACAAATCCCGAGTTTTCACTCTAAGCTCAGATTACCGGCCACAAATCAAAAAGCATGTTGAAAGGAAAGAGAGGCTCTCTTCATCATGAATTGGTCATTACATTCGAAATGAGGCCATTAGATCAATTATGACTAGATTCAGGGCTGGATACTTTTCCGCACTATTTTGCGCTAAATTCTGATACTGTATCACGCGGTTGCGTCTCCAAAGCCACCAAGGTAACCTCGTTTCAAAGTCAGCGTAGAGTAATCATCGTAAGTCTTATCAGAAAGCGAGGGCCATTTCTCTACCTTATTTCAAACAATTTTCTGTCACTTGCCAGACGGGTCTCTCATGATTCAATCGAGCTAGGAGTCAATATTGACGAGGAGCGACTCAGAGATCAGTATCATGTCGCCTCAATACATCTCTGGGTCTGACAGAGGCGATAAAATAAGAGAGGTACGTTGCCGAACAAAAAGGTACAAAAACTCGCTCTTTCCGCGCACAATAAGCAACCACAATAATAACAATAATAAACTCGTTTATTGTTCTAGGAGTGAACTCCTTTGGAACATAGAAATGAAATACAGTGGTGTGCAAGACAATTAATAGGTGAATAAGCCAATCAGGAAACAAAAAAGGGAAGTTATCATATAAGTTGCTAACAATAGACATATACAACATTATCATTTAGCAATGTAGAAAAAGAACTGAATTTATTATTCTAACAGAAAAACGAACATTAAACATATCAATAAACAAATAACACAACTTTTAAAAAGAAAATTTAGCTTAACAAATGAAAAGGAAAAAAAGGAACTGAACAATAAGACACTAAGCTCCACAAAATAAACTCCCATAATACACGTCACCATTTCACCTCAAAAAATCTCATCCCTTACACATTTACACGGCTGGTGTCCTAACACCGCCTGCCATACGCCCACGCGGCGGCTCGCAGGGCAGTATGTAGATGTAGATGATTTGGTGGGAGACGACCAACGGCTGGGGTAATTTTTCACCATCAAGGATAGGTGGTCAGGATGGTAATGGGATGTGTGCGAAAATTTCAAGTAGAATAAAAAAACTATTTGCCTTGACTGAGAATCGGAATCGGATTCCTTGATGATGCGCCAAGAGATTCACGCCCCGGTGAAGACGAATGATTTTTCCAGTAAGGAATTTAGAACTTATTTGACTCGGTAAAAATAATGCCGCGGCTACTCTCGATATTCTCAAAATTCGGTACGGGAATGATCGCTCGGGGAACCGAAGACAGGTTGAGAGAAACACGGCATATAACTTAATTATCATCGGTCGTTCAATCCTAACATTGGTTTATCGCGATCCTCCATCCATCCCTGTCTAATGCTAGTTTCCTTACTTCCTGGTAGATCATATCATATGTACTTTCTTCATTATTTGTCGCATGTATATAACCCTTGGCCTTCCTCTCGGAACTGTTGGATTGGATTTTGGGGAGGCGACCGACAGCTAAGGTCATTTGCGCCAAAGAGGACAAGTAAGGGAGGAAGGGTGGACAGAAACCCGGCGTCGGCATTAACCTGCTCTTAACGAAAGGCGACAAGTGGTTTACAGTTTAACATCTCATCCGACAGACGAAGTACTACACTTGAAGTGCACACTCCACAAGACACTCAAGTAGGGATCGGGTCTCCACTGAAAAATATTTAGTCTGCAGGGATTTGAACCGTGGTCATCAGTATGGTAAGCCAGTACTCCAGCCAACACACCAACCCCATCCCCCTCGGGACTTCTCCCGCCATTTTTCCTTCAGTTACTTTCTTCACAGACGCATTGTGCCTCAGGGTGTGTCCAATACATCTGGTTCCAATTTTCAGTATTGTGTTCCATTGAGTTATTTCCTCTTCCGCTACCTCCTTATATTGCTATAAAAAAGTATTCTTTAAAGATATATTCGTAAAAAGTATCGGCATATTGTGTACCTTAATGTTGGTTTTCAATATCTAATGTATGTTATCGTCGAAAGCCGGAATTTTTAAACCAATACAACAAATAGTATTACAAATAAAAATAATAAAAACAAAATAAAATAAATTATGTTTTGATTCATATAGTCGAGGTGTAATCTCGTTAAAAAGAATTTGCACCCAGGTCCTCATGGATTGGATTGCGATCGATAAGAGACCATAATGGCTGCATTGAGACTTTGAAGTAGGTTAGTTGACAGGTAGTGTATCTGATTAATTCATATGCACCCTAATGCATGTTTCTAAATCTGCCGAGCGGGGCTAACACCATGTTTTGCATGTTTCTTGTATGACTTTTGAGTCACTTTTACATAATTACATTATAGATTATTTTGGTAGTTACTGTAGCATTTGTAGCACACCCATTATGTGGTGCATATTGGTGAAAATAAATTTGTTCACTGTAATTCATGTCGGTGATTAGGCACCCTTTGCCAAATACCTTTGTGGTGGCTTGCAGGGTAAAAAGCAGATGTACATGGGTAGCCAGTGTCCCTAACTACCAAGCCTACCGGGGTCCCTGATGAAAAATTCAGCCCGATATTCTCGGGGAAAATTACTCACTTTGTGGTTAGCTCAGGCTGTAGTAGGATGTTTCGAAATATGTCCTCTGTATCATGTGCGAGCGTTTCCTCGTCAACAGCACTCCGTAATGTCGAGAGTGGAACAGCAAGCGACGTGAATCATAACCAACCCATTCTTTCGACAAGGCCGCGGTGATACAGAATGGAAACACTTGGATGACCCTCTTGAACCCATGACGGAGAGCTGGCGTTTTGGATTCGTTGAAGGAATGGAGGGAAAAGCGACGGTTTTTGAGGAATCTGGGGCTAACCACGGTATTCTCTATACACATTCAGCCGCAAGTGAACACAAGTACAGGGTTATTCAAAAGTCTTGCTATGATTACGGAAAATCAGAACTTTTTTATTTTTCAACATAGATACATGAAACAAAGATGAAAATGTTATGCTATAAATCTACTATGTATATGAACACTATAGATCTCTACAATATGTATGAAAAGGTTATACTAAATACATATACTACTATACAAAATACAATACTAAATACATTGAACATTTGCAGTGATAACGAATAAAACTTGATGTATTTAGTAACATTTTCATCTTTGTCTTATGTATCTATGTTGAAAACATAAAAAAGTTCTGATTTTGCGTAACCATAACACGACTTTTGAATCACCCTGTATTTATTTTCCACCGGGATCATTCACCTTTTCCTGGACTTGATCCCAACCCTTGAACTATCGCCAATTCTGGCAGTTTGAGCAAAATATTTTTTCACCAAGAAAACAATGTATTCGGTCTCATTTCAAAGAAAAATATCTCACCCTGCCAAATATACCAAAATATCTACTTACTACCACAATACTTTCCGAGATATTTTCCACAAAATTTCAGCCATTTTTCATGGAAACTGGTACGCGTACTCACTCCAGAGAGACGTTGTTTAAAAAAATGACAAATTTCTAACACCTACATCTCGTAAAAATATTAACAAAGTGTAGTTTGTAAGTTTTCTCAACTACGGTTAAAATAATTAATACTGTGCCCGATACAAATAACTAGAAGACTGCTTTTAACTACAGAAATTGAAAATTTCGAAAAATCTCAGATAAAACCACATAGTAAGAGTGAAAACTTAAAACATCAGATAAAACTGCCGTGTAGAGAATATCTAAACGGGCGGAAGCAGGAATTGAATAGTCGGGTGGATATAATGGATGACGAAAGGAGATAAGCTCTTTTACACGGGAAACGAATTTGCACAATTTAAAAGGAAAAGTTATTCTCAATTACGCGTGCATCAATCGTTGAATTAGAGCAGGGGCAATTTTGCCATCTCGCGTTGATGCATTCGCGCATGCAATCTTCACCACTTTACGCGACGAAATTTAAAATGCACGCTCGTTCATACATCATATTGTACAATTTCATGCTCCTTGTAAAATTGGCAGTGCAGATTGCCAGGGGTAAGCATAGAGGTGGAAGAAGAGGAGTAGCATACCAAGGAAAAGTTCGTGGAAATAAATATATTGAGATGTAATTAATCTGAGCATTTAATGAAGGAAACAGACGCGAGCCTGGGATTTAATTGGAAAGAAGATTAAGACGAATATTATGCGAGGAGTTAAATATAGAAAATAAATTTGCAGTGGCACAAAACTAGATCCATCGTCCATTAGTTTCCTTATAGGGACAGCTCCCTGACATTCATCCAACCTAGTGCACGGCTCGGCTAGAAGCAATGATGCATAACCACGTATCGGACATTGAGGAAGACCATTTATCGCCTCTGAATTAAACCTGTCGCATTCATTTGATGACATCACACGGGTTGCAACGGCTCTCCAAAGGCAGGGAGGGAGGGATATTATACAAGTGAGCACTTCAAATACCAGCCCTTCGAATGCATTGCATAACACCCAAGCATAACCGGAAAACTACCTTTGCTGCAAGTTATCTACATCAACGAATCTCTCCTGAGGTGACACCGACGTTTCGAAACCTGCCATTAGAGAAAGGTTAGACATTTGCGACTATATCATTGGCTGAGTTGGCAGTTGTCATTGCCAGTGATTAAAACTAAGATTAGCAATGAAGGTCGACGAAGAATTAGTAAAATGGAAGAGCTGATTAATTAAGGGGAGGGATGCAAAGATGTGCATTTTTTAAGAATTAAAATTGGCGCTGTTTTACAAACCATAAATTTATAATACGCTCCACCGATTCAGGCTTCACTTCGTGAAAGTTTATAGTATCCATTAGGAATAAATAATTTTACAGAGTTTTTCATTTAGCTGGCACAACGCGTTTCACCGACATGCGGCATCACTACGTACAGAAGATAATAGAGGTATTCTCAACTAGGTTCTAAGGGTGGATGTTGAAGATTAAGATAAATGGACGGATAATAATAATAATAATAATTTGACTGTTCCTTATTTTTTCGGGATTGATTCCGCGATGTATGTTTTTCTAAACAACAATATTTCGCTGGTCCTCCTGCCAGCTTCATCAGCGAAATATTGTTGTTTAAAAAAACATACATCGCGGAATGAATCCCGAAAAAATAAGGAACAGTCAACACTGCATCCGCGGAAGCCTACGAGCTAATAATAATAATTTCTTTAACGCTTACAGGTTTCCCCAATCACAATTGTTTTAATATATCATGAGACGAACACAAACACCCATGTCCTGGGCAATGAATAATCTTACCCAGGCGGGACTCGAACCCGCGACCCTCGGGTTAGAAGGCGAGGACTTTACCCCGCCGACACCGGGGGCCGACTATGCCGATAGGTTCAGATAGAAATAATCAATCAATATGTTGGCATTTACATTGGAAAAACTGACCAGAAAAGACTAGAAGCCTTCGAAACCTGGTATTGGAGGAGGATGCTGCAGATAAAATTGACAGAAAAAATAAGAAATGATGAAGTGTACAGAAGAGTAGAAGAGGAAAGGACCATATGGAGTTCCATACAGAAAAGAAGCACAAGATGGATCGGACACACCCTAAGACAGAATTGGTTCGTAATGAACATAATTGAAGGTAAAATAGAGGGAAAAGTCCCCAGAGGAAGACCCAGGAATAAGTTCATGGACCAAATAAAAAGGAAAGTACATAGGAAGAGATACCAGGAAGTAAGGGAACTAGCGCAAGAGAGGGAAGGGTGAAGGGCTGCAGTAAACCAATCTTAGGATTGGAAAAACAATGAGATACTACATTTATTGGTAAATATAAATTTGTAACTGATCCTGCCGCAAGTCGGTGAAACGCGATGCAACAGCTGTAATAAAATCTATGGGATAGTACACGTTTTATTCCACATGGAAATCATCAATTTAGTTTTACTCATTACCACAGAATTCCCATTCAATAAAAGCCTAAATGAGGCAGCCGAGGAAGTCCAAGAAATGAGAAATCAGAGGAATTAAGGCGAAGAGAGAAGAAGGCAACATGCTCCGTTTCGCTGTTGACATCGCAGCCATGGCGGAGAAGCTGAAATCTGAAAGACCTGCTATCATCCTTAAACACAATGGACCAAGAAATGCTACAATAGAGAGTGAAAATGAACAGGAAGAAAACAAATATCCTAGTTCGTGGTACAAAGAAGCTGAAGACAGACATTCTGCTACCAGGAGAGGTGCTAGAATAAGTGGAATCATTCATGTACAGGGGAATTTTCATGACTAGGGAAAGAAGAAATTAATCGGACATCAAGAGAAGTATAGTTCAAATTAAAAACAAATGATGATGAAAAAACAACGTTCATGTTCCAAGAAAATGAGATAATCAATGAGGGAGTTTCATTTCTCAAACGTTGGAGTGTAGAAATCTAAGAACATGTATACAAAAAGGACGCTGAAGCTATCCTTGCAATATAATGTCCGTGGGGCTAGAGCAAGTTAGCATATGTGACGCCAGACTTAGCAACCGAGTGATGTTTATACGCTTGAGATAGGAGAATAAAAAGTACAAATAAATAATTCATTTCTAGTGTGGCGTTCCCGTCAGGATTTTCAATTATTCTCTTTCAGGCATTATACAGGGTGTCCCATAAATGTCACGCCACAGTGACACCGGAGCTAGGGCAGCCTAAGAGGAACCAAACCAGCCTAATACGACCTCAGTAAAAAATGCACGGTTTTCGAGATATTGCCAAATTAAAGCTTTTGCAAAAGTTTCACTTTTTTACATTTCTAGTCCCAGAATTCAATCGGATAATTTAACGTTCTCATTAGGGCCGCTCTTTTAATCTTCCAACTGTGACTCATGTGCCGACTTCTACCTGGAACAGAGGCCCGAGACGGAGGGGGGTCATGGGGTCCGAACAAACAAAAGAAACGCGAAAGCCGCTATACCTGTCTAACTTTATCGGCTTTCAAAAAATGGGATGGATAGAGTACTTTGTTTGTTAATTTGTGGCAGTTCATCCCAATCAGAGAGCCAAATTGAGAGCTATTCAAGTGAATTCTGGGACTAGAAATGTAAAAAAAGGGAAATTTTTGAAAAAGCTTTAATTTGGCAATATCTCGAAAACCGTGCAACTTTTATTGAGGTCATATTAGGCTGCTTCGGTTCCTCTTAGGCTGCCCTAGCTCCAGTGTCACTGTGGCGTGACATTTATGGGACACCCTGTATAATTGGTTGAAATTGCCAATTCACATCAATAACTCCAGTTTCTAGGAATAAATATATTTAAAAAAAATGCTATTTCAACATGGGCGCTTACGTATTATCAGCACCCTCACCTTCTCTGATGTCACATTCCTGGGGGTTGCTCTGGGGATACTTTCCCTCACCGACAGCGTCTCTATTCTGTACATGCTTTAAGGTTGCACTATATGTCTCAAGAGACATGAACCTTTGGAAGGTCGGACAAGAAGAGAATAGAGGCTTTATAAACTGCATATATTGCATTAATTAGGTAACTATCTTATACTTCCCGATAGTTGATTAACCATCGATTGACTGATTGATGTCTGATCGACTGTTATTATCGATACTAACTGATCGATTGATGTCATGTGATTGCAGATAAACTCTAAGCATTGGAAGTAAATGCTATCATACCCATATTTACAGATAATTCTGTCATTTTGCACCCACTTTCATTTAACGTATCTTAAGTTTAAATTGGCCGCCACAATGCGGATTTTGTTCTTCATTTGTCTTCTGACGTCATATGCCTTTATTAATACGAATATCCTTACTATTTTCTTTTCTGTCTCGAATACTCCATCCCATGAACACCGTAAACTCAGAAGTATTCATGCTCTATCCGATCAATGTTGAACTGGAGAACAGGATAACCTTTGTCAGAGAGTCAATTGGAGGAAAAGCATTGAAACACCGAGAGAAATAACGATAAATCGATAGAAATCGGCGGAAGACCAAAGCCGCCCGTGTGGCTTAACAAGTAACAGAATTGGCGACGCAGGAGGGACACTTAAGTTTCATAAGCTATGCGCTATTTGCTCACTAATGCATCGCATCGAGTTCTCCTGCTCGAGAAGCACAAGGGTATGATTCCAACTCTTCCCTCGATTGATACGCTCTGATTGGCCGATAAATTGAGCGTGAAGCGTCCTTGGAGAGAGAGTAAGGGAGAGAAAGAGAGTGAGAGAGTGAAATCCGTAAGATAGAATCTTACATTTGGTATTTTAGCGTCATATCGCACAACCCAATCGAATTATTGAAAAACATTTCAGTTGCATTTGTGCTAGGGGATCGATGGCGAATGCAGTCGTCATAAATACTGATAAAATAGAGAAATTAGCATACATCAACATCTTAATCTACATCTATATATTACCCTGTAAACCACCTCAAGGGTGAATAAATAATTCTCGGGCTTATAGCCGAGTAAGAATTTTTGTGGCTGACGTTTCGATGGATAACACTTCCATCGTCCTCAGAGCAGTAATGAAATGCAGATCCTGCATTTGTGTTGTGTGTTATGCTGTGTTATGTTATGTTTGTGTTGTGTGTTTGTGTTGTATGATCCTGCATTTGCATGGAAGTGTTATCCATCGAAACGTCAGCCACAAAAATTCTTACTCGGCTGAAAGCCCGAGAATTATTTATTCATATAATTCGCCGAGAAAGGACAAGATCGTACACCTCGTGGGTGTTCGTCAGGAGGTGAATTATTACCAACATGAGCCACACCACGGGCATGCAAACAATGCTACTGAAACAGACGATGCAACTATGTAAACGTGACAAGAGTCATGCAGGGAACATGCAAAACTTAGTGTTAGCACAGCTCGGCAGATTTATAAACATGCATTTGGGAGCACATCAATTAATAAGCTACACTACCTCTCAACTAACCTCCTTCATAGTTTAAATGCATCCATTATTGTCTCTTATCGATCGCGGGAAAAACGACATTCTAAACCTATCTGTTCTACGATCCATTATTTTTTTCTCATGATCTGATCCACCGTAGTCTGACGGAGTTCGTAAGATATTGATAACTCCTTCTGAAAATAAATTCGTTTTGGATTTGCATAAAAAATTGAGTCTTATTTTCCATCGACGATCTGAAAGCGACACAATCCATCTGCAAAAAAACATTACAATAACTCCATATGTCTTTAATTCAAATCGTTTAAATTCAAAATATTATTTTGATAAAAATACATTAAGCTTTACTTTCGCAAATCTATCGAGTAACTATTTGAAAATATAATTAAAGCAGCTACATTTGTAATTTGCCTTTGTTACTAGGAAATTACTGCGATGATTTGATGTTAAAATTCGTGAGCTCAACAGAAATGTATCAGAAGTTGGCCCCTATGGTTTGAAAAAGTTTTATGATAGACTATAGTCATGACATTACTTGAGCCAACGCTACGCTTTACGAAGGGTAAAGGTTTATATAAAGGAGTCAGATAAGGTCAAATACCTGGGAATCACCGCGACTTTAGACCTACGGAGGGCAAAACACGTACAAAACATGTCCGTGTCTAGATCAAAGCAACAATGGTTTATCAAGTGAATACAGTGAAACCTGGATTAAGCGGCCACCACCGGACCCATGAGATGATGAGCGCCTAAGGTGGTGTCCACTGAAGGGAGGGAATTTTTACATCGCTACAGTGTACGGAAAATTGGAAAATTCATTCCGCTCCTAAAAAAAAAATCGGCCGCTTAAAGAGATAACCGCTTAATATAGATGGCTCCGAAGTCAGGTTTCACTGCATTGGAAATGTTTGTCCAATGAATAACAGAATGATAAAATGTTAAGCGAAATGATTTTGGGTTTGGCCTCGTGTCGAATGCGCAATGAACATTTTGGACCGCGCACAGACAGATTTAATTCGCGAAGCAAAGAATGTACAAGCGAAAGCAGCAACTTCTACGTTAAGACGAGCGAACAGAAAGTGTCGCACAGCTGATGGAAGAGTATGGTTGGGAACCTTTAAGGAGGTTGGAGCACTAATCGCGAGTCATCGAATTCACATATGAATAACTTCTCGAGAAATTCGAAAAAAAATCTGAACCATCCTTTACTTAAGTAAATCTATTTATGTGTCGAAATTAATTATAAATGATCCATAATAAACGACGCAAGAGTTTTATTTTAAACATTTTGTCTCATTTAAGCATTGTAATGACCACTATTCTTGATTATGACCATGAATATATATATTATGGATTAAAATGTTTGGAATCGTTGCCTAGGGAATGCGTTGCCTCAATTTCCACATTTAGTTCACTCAGTCCTTGGCGCCACTTAGAAAAAAGTCTTCTCAGTCGACTCGTAAATGGCCGTTGTTGATTGTTGTTCACGTGATACTTTGGTGAATATTCAATAACGTTTGAAGAGATACGAACTACTTGATGCTGTGAATAATAGCTGACTATTTATGAGACCAGACAGTTACTTTATGAATGCTATAGAGGAAATATCTACTACAGGAAGTGTGTAAGAAGCATATGAAACTTCCGTTGTGTGTCTTTTCACTGCTATGGGGATCTTTTACTAATTTACAGCTACATATTGTCGGATCTTGGTTTTGAAATCTCCATAGTACTTCTACCCGTCTTCTTAATCATTCCCCTTTTTTCACCTGGTTTTATTATTAAATTGCCGCAGAACGATATTTACGAAGTGCTAAGAAGTTAATTATGCATTTGTGTAGTTAAATTTGGAGAGGGATTAAATGTATCTGTAGACCGGACAGTATTAAAAAAGAGTGTAATTACATCCCGCGTGTAGCACTACATTTTTTATCCACTGCATTATGATTACTGGTAAGTAATACCGGTGATACGTGATTATTTACTGTCTGTAGACTGTATTTACATTTGAACTGCCGTCTTTCATCACTAGGCGGCGACTCAATCGAAAAAAAAGTATTTTTACAGAATTGTACGCTACAGTTTTCAGCGACGAGTCGCGAATCCATAATTTATACTCATGGTAATGACATTGTCATGAATCGTTCGAATACAGTAACCACAGAAACCGGCTCATGATACTGATAAAATGCATTGACTTTTACGCGTCCAGCAACCACTCAAAGGGGCTGCCAGTCACAGGGACTTGAAAACCAGAACCCGTTCTCCCAATGCCGCAAGCTAGCAAGCCAGCGGACGGGCAAGCAATGAAAAGGAATTAAGCTTGCACGACCCGGCCCCTCCCCGACAGCAGCAGCCAACACACTCGGCATGTCACAAATCGTCCCACCACACTCCTGACCCGCGTCGAAAACACAACTCCGGGCCGGCCTCCGACCCTTCTTGCCTCATAACGCAACCTCCCCGTCCCCAATCCAGTGATACGAGGCGGAGGCCTGGCGTCAATTCAGGGCGAGCCTCCCTCATTGCCTTCCCCTTTACACGTCTATTTCCCCTCTTAAAAAGAGCCTTAGTGAGATTATATGCTTTCTTTCTCCTACTCTCCTCTGGGTCTCAATGTTGCTCTGTTCACACTACTTTCTTACGTACGATGGTAGCCTGAAATAGAAGAATGAATGCGCGTTTGGACCATGGTAATCCATAGTTCCTAACGCTGTCACTTCACAGTGATAGTGGTAGCGCTGGTGTCGCGAGCGTAAACCGGAAATGATAATGATCTTAAAAAAGCAATTTTACCGAGAATTTACCGCGTACAAGAAGAGACACAATGGTTTTGATAAGTCTATACTTTGAAACTCACACTCATGGGTAAAAAAACTCGTTCTTTCCGCGCACAATAAGCGACCATAATAAAAACTGAGCCCCACTAAATACACTCCAATTATATACATCACCGTGTCACCTCCCAAAACCTTATTCCTTATATCTTTACACGGCTGATGTCCTAACACCCCCTGCCACACGCCCATGCCGCGGCTCGCAAGGTTCGTAGTATGTAGATGTAGAAGTATAACAATACCAGGGGCCTTATTCAGTATGGAATCGACGCGGTCGAACCTCGGTAAATCCGTGGATGTGACTTCGAATTCCCCGAAAAATCTCAATTTTCGAATGCTCCCCTTAGAATTTTACGTGGCTCTGACGTCAAAATTTCGTCACTGCCGAGACTCGAATATTCTGAGGATTTACAGAATAGACCCCCAGAGCCGGCGCCGAAAATGTGGGTATTTTCCCCACAATTAAGCCTGAGGGAGAGAGGAAGCTATCTGAGGAACATTGAAACGCCACAAAGAGTGAATGGAGAAAATACATACAGTATTGAAGGTCACGATAGAAATAACACAGCTTCAGTGATGAGGAAGAGAATTGGCATTTTGGAGGGCAACAGGTTGGAATAGAAAGTATGGATGGCAGCAGAATGTGATAGTCTAGTCAAACAGGCGCTCGTTTCGGAAGGAAGGCTTTTCAAGGCCTACCTGAGATACGCTAAAATCTCAAAAGTAACACGCTCCGTAGATGATAAAAAGTTCTTAAAGTAATTTGAGCGAGATAGTTCCTCAGCCATGATGGAGACCATATTCGAATTACACGTCTTTGTTACAGCAGCTGTGGAAAGCATGAATTAAATATCGTATCATTGATGGTGCAATAATATATCGCTATATGACTGACATTATAAGTAATTAAAAAAAAATATCTAGTCTTTAACTTGGCTCGTTTTTTCGCGCGGTACATTTAAAAGTTCGTCACAACGAAAGGTTTTTTTATTGATCCTGAAAAAAATTACTGCGGTGACAATACGGTTTATCTTAAAAAATGGTTGAGAAAACATACAAACCACACGCTGTCAATTTTTGACGTGATCTAAGATCTACGAGATCCTTAAAAAAATTACTGCGGTGACAATACGGTTTATCTTCAAAAATGGTTGAGAAAACATACAAACTACACGCTGTCAATTTTTTGACGAGATCTAGGCGTTAGGTATTCTTCATTTTTCAAAATAATGTCTCTCTGGAGTGCATGCACGTGCATGCACGAAATGTCCCATGTAACAGAGCAAATATTTCTCACCAAAAATCTCGGAAGGCCGTAAGGTAAGGGACATATTGTTTGGTATCTTTGGAGGGGTGAGATATTTTCCATCACAAAGAGACCAAATTCATTCATTTCTAGGTAACATGATATTTTGCACAAACTACCTTAAATTAGTTTCAAAACACGAGTCGAGAAAACTTACAATTTCTTCCCGACAGTTGGACGATTGTTTCAAATAAATAATATTAATGTCATTCATTTCACTCAGATCAAATACATAAAGATGAACACAATTGAAATGAAGGAAATAAGGTAGCCCAGAAGAGAAATAACGACGTACGGGTTGTCCTTTCTTGACTATGACGTAATAGCTTCAATTCGATTTGTTACTCGAAATGCCGAGTTATATATCGAAAATATGATACATTAATAATTACCACATTTTTATAAGAATATCCCATAATGTTCATTCCATTAATTTCAGCAAAGAAAATAAATTCATAATCACAAATGTATAAGAGTACTTCTCGTACCTATGGTGACATCCAGGTAAAAGACAGTGCATCACGGGTAATATTTAAGAGAAAGATTATCATACACTTACTTTCCGGAATGCTGACCATGTAACTCATTTATCAGTTCATTGATGTGACTAATGTCCATTGATGATTTCATCAGTTCATTGATGTGATTTTTTTCCTTTTCATTTGTTAAGCTAAATTTCCTTTTTAAAAGTTAAGTTATTTGTTTATTGATATGTTTAATGTTCGTTTTTCTGTTAGAAGAAGAAATTCAGTTCTTTTTCCACATTGCAAAATGATAATGTTGTATAAGTCTATTTTTAGCAATTCATATGACAACTTCCCTTTTTTGTTTCCCGATTGGCTTATTCCCATATTAATTGTCTTGCACACCACTGTATATCATTTCTATGTTCCAAAGGGGTTCACTCCTAGAACAATAAACGAGTTTATTATTATTATTATTATCCAGAGTCTGATTGATGTTCGGTAAGAATGCTATCTTACCATGCGAATTAACGAAGAAAAATCACTTTTCCTAGAAACAATTTATTTCCGAAACGTCGTTAAAGCCCATGAAATCGTTAGTTCATAAATTAATCGCATATCCAGCAATGGCATATGTCACCCCATTCCGTAAATAAACATGCAAAAACGGTCGTAACCACGGAGCTAATCTTAATAAAGGAAATTACAACACCAAAATGGCGGATTTGATCTTCATTATCTAAATTTAGAGGAGAGTAAGTCAAAGTTGAACGCTGGGAAAATAAAAGTGAAACTTTTCCGCGCAATTTAGTTAAAAAGCCAGTGCCTTATGGGCGTTTCCTCATATTTTGCGGTCGTAAAACAAAATAATCAACCTTCCGAAGTCCTCACTGATTTCTATGCTTTTCACTTTTTGGCCGTATTCATTTCCGGGATTAAATTCGGTAGTTTATCGAATATTACCGGAGACTAGACGGAACCCAATGAATTTCTCGGAAATAAATCCCTCAAGAGTTGATGTCTCATCCGAATAGTCGGATACGCATTCGAGATAAATTTGAAACAATTATTACTCGGATAACACAAATATTCCTGTCTGCTGGAAGAAAAGATGCTTATTGGTCGCCACGATAGAGGGACAAAGAAAAACACAAGAGGAACTGAAAGCTCATATTGGTTTGACAAAAAAATGAGAAGGAATGTGTTGCATCATAGACAAAATTATTCTCAGTAGGTTTTTTTTGTAACCTCTATTATTTCCTAGGAATTATGCAACTCGTATAATCCCCTCACCGAAGTGGTCACGAATTTTTTCAAAGAGGGATGGATGTATTTCTTTTTTGCATCAGTTCATTCGAAAGTGGATTTCCCTCATCATGTGTCCGCGGTCCAAGATGGAGGCGCCCGCGGCGTCGGAAACGAACCTCGGCACATGGGTAATTTTTGCGATAAGTTAGGACCAGCTCCGTGTCTCGACGGCTTCCCGTCCGAATTCTCGTAATTAATTTGAAACTCCATTTCGTTCTCACGAAGTTTCAGACGTCGGAAGGCATGTCAAACGTATGAATCCCGTTCGGAGTCAGAACCAGAACTTAATTAAGTTGGCAATATATCCTCAACTACCTCCACTGTGGTTACTACGTTATTTTCTTAGTTGTTCATCTCCGACCTCGATGAACAACTAAGAAGATTGTATATTATGTAAAACCGCATCGGATCCGGTCGCATTTAATATTTCTCTGCGAAAATTAGCATAGAGTTCTCTCTTTGGCTGGGATTTCGTGGAAAATGAACAAGGTAAAAAAAATGGTTTCCTAGGGGACCAATCACGATTCTCCTAAACGCTTGCCTTCCTGTTTCCGTCATATTTAATCGGTCTCATGAGAAAGAAAGCAAAGTCGCGATTCTTCAGGTTTTATCGGTTTTATAAAGAAAACGGCGTGAGTTGTTCAAAAACACTAAATACCAACTCGACTACCAATTTCTATCGCGACTGTGTAAGTCATTTTTTACTGAAAAACATTGCCCTTTTGTTTAATTGGATTTATATACCCTGCTTTTCGGTTATAACCCAAGTTTGAAAACCAAAAGAACCAACTCTGACGAACCAAGCTGAAAACCAAATCCAAGGAACAAAATATGGAGATTATCCCACGAAAACATTTAAAACAATCACCTTTTTACACCATGGGATCACACTGTAGCTCAATTTCTAAGTAGTACCGATTTTGACTTCAAATATCACAGTAAGAACTCACAAACAGTGTTAGTTAACAAAATAAGGAGGTAAGATGCCTATATTACATTTTAATTCAATTTTTCGGTTAGTTTCCCTCTTTTAAACTGTTTTTCCACCAACATGGAATTTATATTATAACGAAATGTCCTATTTTCCTGTATTTCTACTATACTCCTGTTTAAAACAATGCATTTTCCAGTCTACCGAGAGAAAAAATATTGGGGAAACGTTTAGTTGGTCAAATCAGAGAGATGTGCTGTTTTTCTACGGGTAGTAAGAATATGAATGGAATTACGTCCTCAAAGAAATAATTCGTATGCGTACGGTAAAAACTTTTTCGGCTTCATAAATAGATCCAGAGTCACATTTCTTCATACATCAGGGAAGCACACGACACTGCCAAATCGAAGAACGAAAGACTTCGCAATTTTACACACTTGTACCATAAAAACGACTAAATTCGTACGATTGTTGCATCTTCACTATGCGGAAAGTTGATAACAAGTGAAGAGAGGTATGCACATATAGAGGTAGTCTCTGTAAAGAACATGAATATGTTATTCTTTCACGAAACCAATCCGTATTTCATTGACCTCGAATTGAAAAGTAGTTTTTTTCATCTCATACGGATAATGGAAGTTTTTTTGGGGACATTTCCCTGCACCAGTGCCATTTCTCCGGCCGCCAAGCATGGAAATCAGATCGCTATTTAGAAAATCATCATTTTTCACCGTAGAACATCAATCAAAAGACGTACTTACTGGCATAATTAAAAATAACACGAAAAAAGCCAGTGCCGTAGCAGTGATCAGCATACATATTTCATATCTGTCTAGAAAGTTAATTTTCGCAATGCATCCTCCTCTGTATGGGCTTGCTGGCTGTATTAGTCCAGGAGATCTTTCATTTCTCTCTCAGTGCAGTGAAGTTGTATTTCTGCCTGGCCATCCGTTCACTTAACATGTATTTAAAACCACAATTACAACCAACCACAGTTTAAACGCATTTAAACTCCGGATAGCAGCGCAATTTCTCAAAACTCCAGCGTGGTGAACGAGTTTACCATGGCCCGAGCTAACTTTCACGGTCGCACAGCTACATTCTTACAAGAATTCGAGTCAATAATGTTGAACGTTAGTACCTAATATCAAACGGGAATAACTGACTGCAGATATTAGAGCATTAACACCGAAATGACCTATTCAAAAATGTGTAAATTATATCAATTTTTAAACATATTTGCTCAACAGGCATTTGTATTTTGCCCATCATTCTCAAAGGTTTATCAGCTAGTTGTTAAGGCCGCTTTACACGGAGAATTTTATTGTAAAAACGAATGTATCATTGAATGCACAAGGAAATGAATGGAATCAGAGCAGGTTCTATTTCCCATTAAGTAAGTCATTCAGACAGTCATACAATTGGCCGCTTTACATGGTACAATTTTCCTCATTAATCCTTAGGTCAACGACAGGATTTACCAACGTTAGTCAATGGCATTGGTACCCATGTTCAAAGTTTGTACGTAAAACATGGTTTAAATGAAAAATATTTCCCTCCACCAAGTATATTCGAGATCTATGCTGTTATTAAATCGTTTTAGTTCAGTAATGAGCTATGTAACTCAACATTTGGCCATCAAACAAATTCAGGCAGTTTGAGCGAAATATCATTTTACATAGAAATCAATGAATTTGGTCTCATTTTAAAGAAAAATATATCACCCCTCCATTGACACCAAAAATTCAACCCCTTACCACATTACTTTCCGGGATATTTGCCAAACAATACCGGCCCTTTTACATGGGAGGGAAATAGTACGCGTATGCACTCCAGAGAGGCATTATTTACAACATCAGGATTTTCTAACACTTAGATGTCGTAAAAAAACTTACAGCGTGTAGTTTGTATGTTTTCTCAACCATTTTTAAAAATTAATCATATTGTCACCGCAGTAAATTCTTCGGGATCACAATAAACTTTCCGTTTTGAAGGGGTTTCAAACGCTCCGCACGATAAAAATGAGTCAAGTTAATGGCTTATTTAGATATTTTCATTCGATTACTTACAATTTCTGTCATGTAAAACTATATTATTGCACGATTAATAATGCAATATTTAATTCGTGTGTCTCACAGCTGGTGAAACTAAAACGTATACATCGAATATGGTCTCTTTTGAGATTAGGGAACTATCTCGCTCGCACTACCTTTACAGGAAGAAACTATTCAGTTGTGCGTGTTGGAAGGAGCTATCAAAGTTAAATGGAGCTCCATGTGTAATAACGAGCGGAAGGATAGCTTTACTGAAGTGTCCGTCCGTCTTGGACGTCTAATTGTAAGGACTATTTGATACCAGTTCATGCATATTTACCTCTACTTGCGATAGCGCCACAGCGTCTTATTCCCGCGTTGACACGGGGAACGTGTGATCAGGCGCTTTCGCTATAAGGCGATTCCACGCAAACTCAACCAAGGCCGTGACTCGACCATCTCCGATTTTCACGATTTTTGACACACAGCAAGAATACAATGAGGAATTACGATTTGTTATAACATTAACAAATATTATTACAGAAGGCTAATATTTGTCAATTCGTCATTCCTCATTGTATTCTTGCTATGAGCCAAAAATCGTGAAAATCGGAGATTGTCGAGCCACGAGTGCATAGCTATTTGGTTGATATTGCGTTGAATCGCTCTATATACTTACTGTTAAATATAAAAATTTCTCTAAATGCCTGAGTTCTATCTTCATTATACTCGACGCTTCGAGCATTTACCCTGCCTTCTATCACGTGGGGTCGCTATCGTCTATTCAGGAACAGCAGCTCCTGAAATTTGAGGTAGGGGGGATAAAAACTTACTAGAATACTATGGAATGCATCCTTTTAATGCGGCAAACGATTCAATATGCATTCAACTGCCGATGGAAAAGTTCATGCATTTGTTTGCCTAATATGATGTGCCTTGTAAAGCAGTCTTTACATAACGAATGAATTCCACAAAGTAGAGCGTGGGACGGTGCCATACTTCGATATAATTTTCGACGGAGGGAGCCATCCTCACCCGGCCACTCATCTTAAGGTCTTTCACACGAGGCTATTGGGGCTCTCGAAAAGAAGAAGCGCTTCAGAGTCAAAGAGGGCAGTGACCTTTACGACCCGCATGGTATTAAGCGAGGCGCTCGTCGCATGCACCCGCGGATCTGGGTCACCGCCCAGAGAGCTGAAATAACAGATTTTCACGCTCGGAATACCTTGTCTCCTCCGTTGTTTCCAGTTTATTCCGCTCAAAAAAGTTCCGAGTGTAGTATAATACATGAACACACTCTGTACACACGGAAATATTAGGGTGTAGGAGCGACTTATCTTTAGTAATATATTTCATTTTTCCCTTGTGGTATTCTTTTTTCCTCTCTTGATGATGGATCAACACAAGGATTCAAGAAAATGCAATAAAGTTATGCGTAGAGCATCAAAACCATCAGTGAATTGCACACTGAGTGCAAGCCGAAAGCTTTAGATTCATCAATATCTAATGAAGTCAACAGTTTCGGGCGAGACATTGTGGAACTGCATTATTAAAATGAAGAGCACTTGATGTTGTACTGTCCACTATTTTTAATACTGATCTACTTTTTAGAAAACTACCGGTTAAAAATTAACAATATTCCGTTGCAAATTTAGTCTATCAATCTATATTCGCCACGGTAAAGTATCTTAGGTCTAAATAAATGCACATCTTCTTTCATAAAAATAAATTTGTCCTTAATTAAAATTAAACGTACAAGAGACTTACAGTAAGTAACGATCCCAGTTTCGGTGTCAATTCTCAGTTGATAAGACTATAATTAGCAAACAAATGGTTAGATAGTCCTGTACAGGGCGATTTTTTCTTATGACAGTTTCGTTGTATTTCCCCGCGGTATTAGCGGCAGGGCTGAATACTTTGTATACAGAGCCAAGCGCGGCTTTAGCGCTGGTGTAGAATACAGCCCTCATGCTGTGGCTTCCCCTAAGTCAATTCTCCCTTGCGTTTCCATCTTTGGTGGACTGCAAGGGCTTAACATCTAGTTCATCCGTCTAAATCAGTGGTTCCCGAATTGTGCACTACCGCCCCATGGAGGGCAGTCATTAAGGGCTGCAGCAAGGGTGCGCTGAAGGCTGGGCCCATACCAAATATAAATGTCCGGGGATGAATAAACTACTTCTCAGTCGGATTTGAAATAAACAATAGTTTAATCGCAATTGTTTTAGCTTTATGTTTACGAACATCTTGCTTTGTTCATGTAATCCATGACTTTGCTTATGCTTAGCTTATGGTTGTGGGCGATGGGTAATGGTTTGTGGCAAAATGTAGTGCGGTGGCTCGAAAAAGTTTGGACTCCACTGTTCTAAATCGTCATTAGGATTAGGAAGCCTGGGCACCATAGTGGTCTGTGCATTGGTCCGGAAAACCAAAGGCCCGTGGTTCACTTCTCGGTCCAGGCCGTTTTTTTCTCATTTTATTTCGTTGTACGATTTAATTTGTGTAGAATTTCAAGCCATCAGTTTAAAATTGAAGGCGGGCAACTCTTGCTATATATTTCGCTTGCACAGCGCAAAATATTCCGCTAGATTTCACCATAATTTTTCCTAGGAATGAGAGATATAAAAAAATTAAAAAAGCAATACACGTAAGGATAAATAGTTTTAAATTGAATTTTACGCGGATTTAGAGAAAGTTATCGATGGAAAACATCGTAAAATTGCATAATTAGTTTGTCTTCCCGTAAGCGCCGAAGGAAAAATCGGGGTTAACAAAGATGGCGGATAGGGCACGCCCACGTAACAGCTTCTAGCATTGCTCACAATAACAAGCGCCCTCTCCGTTAACCTCAGTGATTACTCCCATTGTAGGCTACTACTGAGAGTAAAACAGCCTGCAAAAAGAACACGGCTTCACGATCATCTCTGGTGTTTCAAACCGGGAACACTCACGACTCAACATCCCTGGCTATAATTCCGAGTCACCAACAATCGGATCATGGATTTGGGAGCTGTACAGCCATGACTCAGCTGCAACGTCTTAAAGGAGGAGAGAGATCGGCTCTTTGAAAATCGTCCGAGTCATTCCAGCCACCAGCCTTCTTTGGATAGAAAAAATGTATAACGCGACCACTTAAAAAAGGCGGACTTCAGCAGAAGGGGGATCGGTTTTATGTGGTCACTAAAGCACAGGCCTCTCGTATCAATCGCCGGGAAATCTTAAGTATCTGATTACTGATATATAACCAGTAGGAATTAATAAATATTAAATCAGCAGAAGTTCTAATACATGTGAGGTGTATCTTCAGTACTGCCGTGCAGAGCTAAAAGTCAGTAACTGCATCATTGTTGGTTCTGAGTTACTGCATGCTTAAGTTACATCTTCGAGTCTTCGATTCTTCACCAATTCCATCTCCGAAGAGATTAAAAGCTGATGTTGATGCTTAGATTGTCAGAGCGGAAAAGAAGAAAAGAAGAAAGATCCAAGGTTTTCTCGGCGTATGATACCGTTAAAAGTTACTCGGGCTTTCCACCGGGTCAAACTCTCCATCTTGGACGATGTTTCGATGAACGACGATGAACGACGATGGACCCGTCGTCTCGACCCATGGACCCGTCGTCGTCGACCCATGATGGCGATGGACCCGTCCATCGCCATCGGGGAAAGAGGGCATCAGGACATGCCCTGATGACGATGGACGACTCTTTCATAGAAACGTAGTCCAAGATGGATGGTTTGACCCTCTCCATCTTGGACGATGTTTCGATGAAGAGGGCATTAGGACATGCCCTGATGACGATGGACGACTCTTTCATAGAAACGTAGTCCAAAATGGATAGTTTGACCCTCTCCATCTTGGACGATGTTTCGATGATGTCCATCGTCATCGGGGCAAGAGGGCATCAGAACATGCCCTGATGACGACGACTCTTTCATAGAAACGTAGTCCAAGATGGATAGTTTGACCCTCTCCATCTTCGACGATGTTTCGATGGACGACTCTTTCATAGAAACGTAGTCCAAGATGGATAGTTTGACCCGGTGGAAAGCCCGAATAACCTTTAACAACATATTGAAAGAAGATATATAATAAGGGAACAAATGTAATGAGATTCTTTGGGAGAAAGACTTGTAGTTACTGTTATCGGGCCATGACAACTGACATATATACTATAGATACTATGAACACTGGGTTCATTGAGAGCAGGCTAATGCCGACACCGGGTTTCTATCCACCCTTCCTCCCTCATTTGCCCCCTATGGCGTAAATGACCTTAGCTGTCGGTCGCCTCCCCAAATATCCAATCCAATCCTGAGAAGACTGGACGTGATATCTGCCAAACCGCTACAGATACAGTTTTTTTGTTCAGTTTTTTAAATCCTTAAGGTTGAAAATAACAAAATCAACTCTAACCTCAAAATGTGTAATTTTGTCAGGTACTGTCTTTTGGCTTAACAGGGCAGAAATATTCTTCAATAGAGTTACCAGTGAATGAATACATTTGACCCATCCCTATGTATATTAAATAGAGTAAATGGTGTGAAAGGAAGGGGTAGACCGCAAAAGACATTGGTGAATGAGGTGGAATCAACTAAGAGAAGGAAGTATATATTTAGTTTCAAGAGCTAGTGACTCATGTGATGTCACACATGGAAATGACCAACGCATAAGGGATTTCCTACATAACAAAATGGCAGTAATATTTGCAATCAATCAGCAAACAGAGAAGCAATATTACACAGGAATCTTGAGAAGAGGATAGCGTATATGAAGCAATGCGTAAGTGCAAGAGAAGCGAAACAATTCCGCAAGGATTAGGCTTCATGGAAGTAAATGGAAAAAAAGAGCCAGTTTCATAAGCTAAGCCGCGATCGCTACGCTCTTTTACATAGTCAACCCGGAAAGTGGACTGCGCGATGAGCTATAGTGTATGTAATCAGCGGGAGTAAAAATAATCGTTTTTAAGATAATAAAAATAAAACAACAGTCATGGAATTTCTTTGAAGGCTTCCGCGACTCATATACTTGTTAATATTGCTGTTTTCAGGTATTCTCGTCGCGTGCTTAGTTTTTTTGACTACAGTTTCTCCCCTCTTCCTGGGGGCGTCTTCTATTATTGGACATTTTGTAATAATTGTTATTATTTATTTCCCGTTGTTTCAGACGCCGAATCTCTTCCCTCAGATAAGCAACATTTAATCTCAGCTCTAGAGAAGAACGGATACCCTAGGCATATGGTCCTTTTAAGGACCGCAAAGAAAGAAAAGGAATTGGCGGAAGCAAATGATCTAATAATAAACAGGACCGAAGAAATACCTAAAGAAAATCCAGCTGCATATGCCACAATTCCATACATCGCAGGGACGGCACAAAAGATTATTAGGCTCCTTCGGAAGTATGGTATAGTGACGAGGTTCTCAAACTCGAAGAAAATTGGAGATATCATCCCAAAACCCAAGGACAAAATTCCCGCTGTAATGTATGAAGGAGTCTATGAAATAAAATGTAGATGTGGTAAATCCTACATCGGCCAAACGGGGATAGCAATTCAATGTAGAATTAAAGAGCACCAGAGGGCCACCGAAAAGAAGAGATTCAGCCTCTCCGCAGTTGCAGAGCATGCGTGGTTCGAGCCAGGACATCAGATTGCCTTTGACCAAGTGAGAGTACACTCAAGGGAAAATCGTTATTTTCCCAGGCTGATCAGAGAAGCAGTAGAAGTATGAAATGAAAGAAGACGCCCCCAGGAAGAGGGGAGAAACTATAGTCAAAAAAACTAAGCACGCTACGAGAATACCTGAAAACAGCAATATTAACAGTCATGGAACTTTATGACCGTCGCGATTCACCAGTAATTTATATGCCCTGTTCCTTAAACCGCTTCGGTATGGTGTCGACACTTCTTTCGAGCTTCGAAATGTTTTATTTTTCCCGCTTTCCAATTGATGCCTTCCGCGTCCCGGGTAAAATAAAACGGAAAAAAGCACCCCCCCCCCGACTAATGGGTCACCGCCCCGAAATGCGGTCGATTTTTTCCACTCACAACCCCTTTAGGTAAGGGGGGTTTGAGAGTAAAATTTTGGGGGTTTTACTCACGTATATTCGTACATTACATCGTGCTGTAATACTCTGCCAAACGTGTAGCGGCGAAGTTAGTGAGTTATGGTATTTGGAAAAATTTTCGTTTATGATCAGGTTTGAGAGAAACTCTGTATGCGTGAACTAATTAGTAAAACGTACAGATAATAGTGAAGAAAAATTTGCATGTTACCGATTTGATGTAATGACAATTTGATGCTATTTCAGAAAGGAACCTCATGGTACTAAGCATATATTCCGAAAAACTCGATTTTATACGAACAGATATTCCTACAAATGGAGGTTAGTGACAGGTGTGACCTGTGACAGAAGGATGCCACCTACGATGAAGGGACAGATATATACAAGACCATCATTAGACCGGTGTTACTCTATGGAGCTGAGTATTGGGCTACTAAGAGTACACATGAGAGAGTATTAGATGCAAGTGAAATGCGCATGCTGAGATGGATGAGCGGGGTTACCAGAGCTGACAGGATTAGGAATGACCACATTAGAGGGAGTTTGCGAATTGCAACTGTAACAGAAAAGGTGAAAGTGTGCGGGTTGAGGTGGTATGGCCATGTTGTTAGACGAGACGGTGAATATCTGGGGAAAAAGAGTATTGAATCTGAAGGTGGAGGAAAGGAAGAGCAGAGGAAGGCCAAGGAAAACATGGATGGAGTGTGTGAAGAAGGATATGTTGGAGATCGGTGCCGAGGAGGACGTGGCTTTGAATAGAGCAGGCTGGAGGTTGAAAATCCAAAAAGCTGACCCCAAATAATTGGGATTAAAGCTAAGAAGAAGAAGAGAAAAAGAGATATTCCTACAAACGCGAAATAAAGTTTCGTGTAATTATAATGGTTGGTAATAACATCAAGGACTCATGCTGAGTAAAAAACAAGTTTTAACATAAGGTTTTCGATTGTATTTCAAATTCCGCGCCGTAAACAAAAAATCATAACAACACAGAGGAAAAACATTCCGCTGTAACTAAGGTAGATCTGTTCTCCAATTGTACAGTAACTGGGCTGGAAGTGAGCTCGAGAGTACTTAAACTGAATCAATCAGTGCAGTTGTCCAACTGCACAGAATTTTTGCAGTACAGTTATGGTACCAGTACACTTCCACGTCTGTAATACAGCATAGTTTCAATATAGTTTAAACCACAGTACAGCTCCCGCACTCTTGTGCAACACATTATCAGTACGGCCTTCTATGCAGTTCAGCCTCAACAGCATACTTACAGTAAAAACCATACTTAACAATTCAACCACAGAATTGTCCAGTACAGTCAGGAGGACTGACTGCACTACCTGCTGAGTTTCGTTAAGTTTAAGCAAATGTGCACTCAATAACACGTGATTACTGCTCTAACCACCGCAATGACAGATAAGAGATCTCAAATGGTGCCCCTAATTTGGCTGTTGTAGAGAATTATGATGAGCCTAGCAACGATAGAGATTTTCACGGACGTCTTTTCCTAGCAACCGATCTATTTTACATTGTTTTTGTTTTTTTTGCGCGGAAACCTGACCGCCAATAGGAACGGGGAATCGAGAGATCGGGTCGTTCGGAAGCGGAGAATCTGAGCATCGGCCCCTCGTAAGGTGATCTCAACTTTCTCCGAATTATACTTCGCAAGCCGCAGGAAGTGTTCGGACGGAAGAAATTGGGGGATTGAATTAAGCCCCAAAAGGAGTGGTATCGATTCAGGACACATGGAGTCTGCGGAACTTGATATGGGAGCGGCTGGGATAACATGCAACGGACACGTGCGTCACTCGTCAAGTTCTCTATAGTGGATCGAGAAGAAAAACTTCTAAGCCCGTTTAGAAGTGTATTGAAACATGGATCATAAATGATACTCTTTTCTTCATCAGTTCGGTGATTTATCCATTGTAGCGCAAAGTATTCTCTAAGAACCTTGCATTATTTAGTTATTTATTTTTCCCGGAGTTGTAGGTCCAATCATTACTTAATATCCCCTTTTTTGGCAACGTTTCTCAGGTTAATAATTCTTCATCAGGGCTAAGAATTCTATCTGAATTTGTTTTTATGATTTATTCATTAAGTCATTTACGTCGGCATAAGAAAACTAAATAATTCTGTAATAACTGGACCTATATCTCCGGAAAAATGATAATGCATATATAATTTTAGATACATTTGTTTAAAAGATATTTTTACAAAACATCAGCGATAAGTATTAGTTGAATTACCTCGAAATGTAACATTTTTCTAACACATTCTTTTGGACTTCAAAGGACATCATGTGGAAACAATTCACTGCATCCTGTGGAAATTCTTATAAAAAAGTTATTCTAAGATTAAGTGGGATCCTCTTGCTGGAAGGGAATTTTTCCTTTACCTAATGTACGACCTAGAATGTTAACTTTGTAACTTATACACATTTTTTCGCAGAATATAGACAAAGATCTCTTCAACCACCTTAAAAAAAAGGTGCCATGGGAACTCCAGTTAAACATTTGACGGTCATCCGACAGAGAGATTACTGTTTTTTAAGTGCTTCCAACCAGACATCACATCAGAGATAGGGATGTAATAGGAAGGATTTCTACGATTTACGAGATTCGAACCTGGACCCTTGAGATAGGAAGAAACTTCTCGAGCCACATGACTTGCCAGATCTCCAGCACCCAAGCTCTTACAGGAATGCCGCTTTATTTCCTTTACTTCCTGGATTAGAACTAAGGCACCCGGAATACATACCGACTCGCACTGCCAAGTTAATTATGTCGCAGTCCATTCGTATTACCTACACACATCCGAATTATTTATTATAATTTCGTACGAAGCCCCTGGGTAGAAACTGTAATTTACTTTCAAGTATTTAGTGGCAAGATTCCGGATTCAAGAAAAACCGGTCGTCCAATAAATATTTTTCGTAAAACTTAAAAAACTTTGTTAATTCCTAGAATTAGATTCTTTCGTTAAAGATTAATTTTCACAAAATATCTTTTTAACGAAAATGTCCGGTTAAGCGTTGAGAGAATAATTGAAGAAGGATTGGATTGGATATTTGGGGAGGCGACCGACAGCTTAGGTCATCTGCGCCGTAGGGGATAGGCAAGAAGGAAGGATGGATAGAAACCCAGCGTCGGCATTTGCCTGCTCTTAACAAAAGGCGCCAAGGGGACCACGGCTTAACGTCTCATCTGACAGACGGAGTACTGTACTTGAAGTGCCCTCCACAAGACACTCAAGTAGAGATCGGGTTTCCTCTGAAAAACACCCACCTCTGCAGGGATTTAACCCTTTGAGTGCGGCATGACGTCATATCACGTATTGTTTTCTTTGGGCTGGTGCTGATGACGTTATAGCACGTCGAGTGTACCGTGAGTGTTCCAGCTATCATTAAGAAACTTTCAATAGGCCCCATAATGAAAGCTGGAACACTCACAGTACCCATGACGTGATATGACGTCTTCAGCACCAGCGTAAAGACAACCATGACGTGATTACACGTCATGCCGTACTCAAAGGGTTAAACCCTGGCCGCCCGTATGGTTAGCCAGTACTCTAGCCACCACACCAACTCGATCCCCCATAATTGAAGAAACCAGAAACTAAGAGAGAAAAGGGTATGGAAGAAAGTTTCTGCAAAATTATTCTCTAGTCATAATAGAGACCTTATGGAAGTTTTATTTTAAATTTGAGATATTATGAGAAGCATGAAGTAAATATTTAGACAAAATTACGTTTAAAATTTGTTTTATATTACTGAAATTCCCAATCAATAAATAAATATATATTATGGGGTTAACTTGACTAATATTTTTTCAACCGTAAGCTGAAAACGCCTTAAAAAACGAAGATTTTTTTAATATTCTCTACAATTACAGTGATTTGTTGGAGGTTCATTTTTAGAAAATAGTTTCGAGGCCATAGAAATTCCACATTAAAATTTATGATGATATCTATGCGCTATACATTATTTATTTTCAACATAAAATTTCTCTGTGGTGCATTTCCGTACCACTTCCCGCATAAAATGACGGGCAGATTTGTGCAAATATTTCGGAAAAAAAAAGAGTTGGAGGCCGTTTCGTTCTCCACGGAAATACGAGATCATTCTCTCTTTAAAATGAGGCCGAATGTGTGAAATTTCATGCGCAGTGATATCCCACTCCAACTGCCATGCGAATTTTCAATTCGAGAAATAATTTTATTCCCTTGCATTTTTTTTAAAATGCCAATGTTTTTTTTTTTTCAAATTTTCAACTCTTAAAAGGAGGAAATGGATCGAATTTATAGAAAGAGGAGAACGCATGGACAGTGCCAAATGCCTGTTTGGCTACATTCTCCCCTTTCTAGCCTTCAGTGCTGCAGTACGCAGTAGCGGTACTGCAGATGTGGGTCGCGAACTTTGCTACGCGGTCGTAAAAAAAAAAAAATTCTCGCCCCACCCACCCCTCATTTGTGATTCATATTCATGTTAGAGTTTGCTCTCAATTTTTATTTTTAAACGAAGGTTCCCTCCGTCGCACTGAATGCTGGCGTCACAATGGGAGCTCACACGCAACAGTTAAAGCTACGACCTGGCGACCTCCCGCAGAAACACTTGAAACGTGAAAACAGTCCCGCCTTACATGCGACATCTGCTAGTTACTTCCGCAAGTTTCTTCTGCAAGAGCTTGCAGGAGATTTTCCCAAGATACATACCTTTTCACCAGTTGGTGCAGAGGTATTTTTTTCCGTTCTTACTGGGAAGGATACGCTTCTGCAAGTGACTATCCGAAACATCCGAATGTTCTGCAAGCGACTTGCCGAAGCTTTCAAAAGGTCTTCAAGCGACTTGTCGAAACTTTCGAATGTTCTGCAAGCGACTTGCCGAAGCTTTCAAAAGATCTTCGAGCGACTTGTCGAAACTTTCGAAAGTTCTGCAAGCGGACCTACAGAGCCGTTCACAACTGCGATTAATGTCGAAAGTTACTTGCTTCAAGTAACTTGCGCACTAAACATGCTAGTATTTTTTCAACTTAAAACGAATAAGGTCAGTGTCATTTTATTCATATTGTAGCTGTGTTTCCACATTCTCTTAATTCCATTATCTCTCTCTCCATTATCAGGCGAAACGCGCTGTTAAAACAAGAACAACTGTCTTCAACAAAGTAGACGGTCGTCAAGGGGAAGGGTCACCAAAAACAAGTAATTTTGAGTCATTTTACGAATGTTATTACCCAAAATTTCACGAATTTGACGGGAAAGTAAAATTCGTCTGAGAGAAAAGAGCCGTTATTGCATTTGCTTTTGCTTGGCGTTCTTTTCAACGTAATATACAGTAAGTATTAATAACTTAAGTTTGCTATAGAAAAAATTCTGCAACTCAATTGAATGATCTCAATAAGTTATTTTTTTTCTATGTTTTATAATCTTTCAATAAAGAAATTTTGTCGGAAAGGAGTAGGGAGGGGTGCGGAATATTCATCCCAAAACCTTTCGCGAGAACATGCATAATGTATGGGCTAAAATCACTTACATGATTATAAATAGTATATAATAAGTCTTATGATAAGTAAGTATAAAAAGTCTCACACTTGACTCATTTTCTATGCACGGTCCGATTGAATCTCCTTCACAACGGAAGGTATCTTGTGATCCTGAAAAAATTACGGCGGTGACAATGTGATTTGTTTTCAAAAATAGTTGAGGAAATATACAAATGACGCACTGTCAGTTTGTTGACGAGATCAAAGTGTTAGAAATTCCTCATTTAAAAAAAAATGTCTCTCCGCACTGCATACACTTACCATTTTCCATGTAAAATGTCTAGTATTTTCCGACAAATATCTCGGAAAGTACCAAGTTCGGTAAGGGGTTGATATTTTGAAATCTGAAGTGAAGTATTTTTCTTAAAAACGCGACCAACTCCATTGATTTCTGGGTAGAAACGATATTTCGCTCAAACTGCCTGAAGGAAACATGTATGTTCCTCGGACCTTGCAAATAACGGTCGCGAGAAGGAATTATATGGGTATTGACTTAAGAAGGAATAATGTATAGTCAGGAAATAGTATGTGAAAACCTTCGTGTGGATCGTGGAAACCTATAGATCGGAAGCATGGACCATTGGAAAAGCTGACCAGAATACACCAGGGTTGAAATTCGTTATGAAAAAATCATTTGACTTGACCGGGATTCGAACCCGGATCTCCCAATTGCCGGTCAGGTGTGTTAGTCAGTTACACCCTTGAAGGAAGATGGCTAGAAGGAAGATGGCTTGGTTGTGTAACTGGCTAACACACCTGACCGGCAATTGGGAGATCCGGGTTCGAATCCCGGTCAAGTCACCCTTCGCCTTGAAGGAAGATGGCTTGGTTGTGTAACTGGCTAACACACCTGACCGGCAATTGGGAGATCCGGGTTCGAATCCCGGTCAAGTCACCCTTCGCCTTGAAGGAAGATGGCTTGGTTGTGTAACTGGCTAACACACCTGACCGGCAATTGGGATATCCGGGTTCGAGTCCCGGTCAAGTCAAATGATTTTTTCATAGCGAATTTCAACCCTGGTGTATATGCACCCGTGCGAGTGACTTCGTACCATATCATTTGTTACATGCAATGTTTGGAAATCTGAACAGAATATAAAGCCCTCGAAACCCGGTGCTGGAGGAGGATGCTGAAATAAAAATGACGAACAAATAAGAAATGATGAGGTGTATAGAAGAGTAGAAGTGGAAAGAACCATATGGAACACCATACAGAAAAGAAGGAACATGGATCGGACACACCCTGAGACACAATGGGTTTGTGAAGAACATAATTGAAGGTAAAACAGTGGGAAAAGTCCCCAGAGAAAGACCCAGGAATAAGTTCATGGACCAAATAAAGAAGACAGTACATAAGGAAGGATAACAGGAGGTGAGGGAACTAGCATTCGACAGGGAAGGGGGAAATGCTGCAGTCAACCAATCTTAGGATTGAACGACCGATTGATGATGAATGGAGCTGTGAGGTGTCAAATAACCCCTTTGCCACCCATGTAACCAGAGCGCACCACTACCATTGTTGCAACATGGAGAATATGAGATTTGACTTTTAACCGTTCAGAGACACCGTGCGAAAATGCAAAAACGACCGAGAATAACAGCTGAGGCACGCGCCCCACGGGGGAAACTGGGACGGTGGCAAACCCGGAAGCGCACAGTGCCGGGGCCGCAAAACGGTCAGAAGCAAAAGGCCGCTTCCAAAATTCCGCTCACGAGTTTGAAAAAGCTCTTTTAATCCGGACGCGCTACTGAAATTTTTTGGCTCGGGGGGGGGGGGGGGGGGGGGGGGGGGGGGGGACCGCGAGTCGCTTCGCCTCGGACTTCCGCTATTTTCCCGACCCGCAGTCAGGTTCCCATGTCCCACTCCCGACGCCATTTTAGGTAGTTTGAGCGATATTTCTCCCAAGTCATAATAACTACCCTGTCCAAATTTTATTTATGACCTTGAGTAACAGTTATACGCTTGTAGTAATTTAAAAAAATACAAATTTCTGTTATTATTAATTATAAATAAATACCTATGCTGGGTAATAAATGAATGTGGGTTAGATGCTCCAATAATGGACTTCTATGAAAGGAGTGTGCTTCGTTGGTTTGGTTATGTTGAGAGAATGAATGAGAGTCGAATAACGAAACAGATACATAAGAGCGAAACGAATGGTGCGAGAGGGAAAGGAAGGCCGAGAAAGTTGTGGTTGAGTGTGGTTGGGGAAATTCTTAGGAGGAGGAATATTAGGAGTCTTAAAAATAGGAGGGCGTGTATGAAGCAGTGTATGGGGGTAAATGAGACAAAAGAGGTTTGCAAGGATAGGTCAGAACGGAGGAAATTATTGAAGCAGAGTTAGGTGTACAGATACGTATTTATGAGTGAAACTTTGTGACTGTGCCTACCCCGGAAGGGAACGGCGTGATTGGTATGCATGTATGTATGTAACCACCTGAGTATTTGTTGCAATATTTTCTCGTCAGGAAGAAAAAGGTCAAATGTAACAACCAGAATGGCTCCCGACTGTTTAATCACCCCTCATCATAGAACGACCACTTACCATAGATCTTTTCGTGTTTCTGGGGCAAGGTTATGGAACAATATTCCTTAGGACACAAAAAATTATATCTCACTGTGTATTTTTAAGAAAAACTTCGTATTTCCTAGAAAAGGAACAATAAGAAATACCCACCCAACGAATTGTTGTGTGATAATTTATTTTTTGTTTATTTAATACGTTCCCACTATTTCAAAATAGTTTAATATGTAATGTATGGGTTCCATTCTATTCTATACTCTTTTGTATTTTTGGCATGTTCTTAGTGGATGCCGAATGCCCAAGAAAACAAATATATCTTTACTTTACATATTTTAACAATGATAACGCAAAATTATTTTTAAATTTATAAAAAATAAATAAAATAAAACTCAGTAGTAGTAGTTCAAATATTAAAGTCGTTAATGGTGGTTAAAAAAGAGATAAAACCAACCCAACAAGATATCTTGGCATGTAAAATTTAAAAAATAACTTCTACTTCGAACCCAACCTTCAAGAAATGCTATACTATCCTAGAATCCTGTAATCCTGCATCTGGACAAGTCTGAAGGAATGGCGACAACAGATCGCTAGCCGTATATTATAGCTCTCAACACACACGGTGCCATAGGCAGTGATCAAGTCTCTGAAACAGTCCAGCGCGGGTTACCTGTTTTGCGTATGAAATGGATGACATTCAGATTGTAGAGGCGATAATTAACGATAATAATACCATGACGCATTACTTAAAATAGATTCAAAAGCGTCATCGTAGTTATCATGTTTAGTAACGGGAAATACACTCATTCATCATTTATCCATGCATATATTCACAGAAGAATAAATAATGACGCAAATTAAAAATATGCAAATACTCGCCCATTGACTGGATCAATATTCAATGCTTCCACGTCAAAATCTTCCCTTTCATTGAAATTTTATTTCCTCATTCACAAAACGAATTAAGACGGATATGCGGACAACTTCATTGCCAGATCGTTTGAAATATTGAACGCGTCACAATCCACAACAGAGCGGGGCAATCGCAAGAGATTGATTCAATCGCATGCCAGCAAATGGTATGAGATTTGTTTGCACACACGGGGAAATTAACAACAAGCCAGAACCCACGCCGGCCCTGGTGACAGAAGTGCCGCAGTGGTTAGAGCCCCACTTTACGCGGAGTGGCACCGGGCATTGCCCTAACATCCAGCCGGCAACAGATGTCGTCTTCTGCGCACTCCTATCGTACGTCACCTGGTGGCATTCGATTGCATTGGATTTTTGGAGAGGCGACCGACAGCTAAGGTCATTTGCGCCAGAGGGGATAGGTAAGGGAGGAAGGGTGGATAGAAACCCGGCGTCGGCCACTTAAATATTTGTTCGGATAATATCGAGCTGTAAAATTCCATAAATGGCTTAATGCTTCCAACTTTTCAGTAACTATCTACCCAGAACGTTAGTGATTTATTTTCCAGGTATAAATGCTGAAGTAAAATAAAATTTTAAATAATTTCAATCATATTTTATCAATTAACTCCAATGGAACTGAGCACTTCACAATCAACAAAACATTGATTAGTAAAGGAGTAAAGGATCCGTAAATATTGGCTTTTGAATCTTGAAATAAGCTAGACATCTAGGCCCAGTAATGCTCTGAGTTAGAATGCTGTATAGTACAAAATATAATAATAAGATTCATGAATATTTGATCATTCACTTATTTAACTCACAGCAAACGTTTCGCCAAATATATTGGCATCCTCAGGGAATTGAGCTTAATACTGAACAATTAAAAATTATTAAGTTATCTTCATTTTGTAATCAAATATCTTTGTTATTGTTCAATATTAAGCTCAATTCACTTAGGATGCTAAAATATTTGGCATAACGTTGGCTGTGAGTTCCGCAAGTGAATGGTCAAATATTCAAGAATAATGATATTCTTGTATATTTGGGATTTTGTAATATTGCATTGGATTGAATATTTGGGGAGACGACCGACGGCTAAGGTCATTTGCGCCAGAGGGGATAGGTAAGGGAGGAAGGGTGAATGGAAACCCGGCGTCGGCATTAGCCTGCTCTTAACGAAAGTCGCCAAGGGGACCACGGTTCAACGTCTCATCCGACAGACGGACTACTGTACTTGAAGTGCCCTCCACAAGGCACTCAAGTAGGCATCGGGTTTCCTCTAAAAAAACATCCTCCTCTGCAGGGATTTGAACCCTGACTGCCCGTATGGTTAGCCAGTACTCTAGCCACCACACCAACCCGATTCCTTTGGTGCCATTCGACGTGAACGGAAAAAAGTGGTAGGGAATACAGTATATTTTTCCCACCATATCCACACCAGAGCATGCGATAATGAGCACAGAAAGACAGATACATGAAGTCAAGCAAGAATATCAACTCTTTAAAGTATCAAAACCATTAAAAAAAGCATTTCAACAGCCTGGCTTAGTATGTACACAGGTGATGTAAATCGGCGTCATAGATATCGTAACCAGATGGATTGGGCACACCCTGAGGCACAATCGGTTAGTGAAGAATGATATAGAAAAAAAATAGAGGGAAAAGTCCCAATAGGAAGGCCAAGGGATTTAGAAATAGGACAAATAAAGAATAAGTAGATAAGAAGATCTACTAGCAAGTAGGTAAACTAGCATTAGACAGGGATGGATAGAGGTCTACAGTCAACTACTCTTAGGATTGAACGACTGATGATTTAATATCACAATTTTAGTATTTACAATCTCAATCCCGAATTATAGCTATTCGTCATACGAAATGAGGCGTCATGTGTACAGGCCTTGAACAAACTCTGCCCACAAGGCAACATTTCTGGCGCCAGTGCTGGCGAGGGAAGTGTTTAGCGGTCAATTTCTCCCAGCGAACAACCAGAAGGCATGCAATTTCTTGGAATCCGGTATAATCACTTGTGATTGCCTCTATCGGGTAAAGATTAGAACAAGTTCAAATTTTTGAGCGATCTGACATCAGAGTCGGGCGCATTTCCGACATCATTTGTCCATAAAAAGAGAAATTAATTGCTCGAAGAAGATGACTTTGAAATGGAAGTTTTGAATATTTATTTAACCCATTATCGAGTATAAAACTTTAGATAAACGCGCCAAACAACGGGATGACCAAATTCACGCGGTCATATTTTATTTCCGTCGTAAAACTTGTTTTAAATTTCGGGAAGTTGACTTCACACCACGTCACATGTCTCGTGAGTATTATGGACCATTGATCAAGCACACAACCGATTTCCTTTCACCATCATTTTAAACTGCCCCCCACCATAAGAATATTATCGCGACAAAATGACTCACTTCGAATAGACAGTTTCATTGGGTTTTTATGTCGGCTGTTCCCATCACAGATAAGAGCAAGGGCAAAATACGAGATAACCCTTCGCCTGTGACCGCAGTAAGTAGAAAAGAAATGTGGTTGAATCATGAAAATTCATCATTTCCCGCGAGGAATGACTGTGATTCTGGATTCCGCTCGCTGGTTTCTGGTGATAATGACGAAGACTATTGACTAAGAAGAACGATAACAATCGTACAAATTTACAGCTTGAAAGGAAAAAAAGCGATGGCTGTAACACCACTATACATTACTTCACGCACTGGTATTATGTAATGATGTAGTAACATAGTTGAACATTAATTCATAATACAGAGTTTTATACAGATGTATGTATGTGATGTGTCTGGACTGTTAGAAGAATTAGGATGGGAATCGCTATCACAGCGTAGATTAAATTATAGGCTTAACCTCCTAAATAAATTTCAGGAAAATCATTTTACTGACGACGTAAAAAACATACTATTAACCCCCTCGTACTACGGCAGATTAGATCGCGCCAATAAAATTAGAGAGCTAGATTGTAGAACCGATAGGTATAAAATGTCATTTTTTCCGCGTACCATTCGGGACCATAACAGCTGTGATCGTCGTCATGAATAGTTCGAGTATTGACAATAGGCAGGCAGTAAATCTTTCTCATTATATTCTCTACTCTCTTATTTATGCATGATATTTTGAATCTGTAGTAGTAGTCTTTGTATCCCTTGCATGTTGGAACGATTGAAGATAGAATGTTTCTTGGGTATTAGATTTTTAATTGGCGCTTTGCATGTGTGGTACGCGGGTTTTAATGCAATGTCGGTGTTCTACCATATCATTCATGCATGCCTGGTGAAAAAGCACCCCCTGCCACACACCCTTTGGGTGGCTTGCAGGGTATGACGTAGATGTAGATGTACTTACAACCAAAGTTTACATATGCAAGAATTAGTACGCACAATATAGCATTAAATACCAGCACTTTAAACTGACATTGACAGAGCTTCATATGGCGTTTTCATGTATATGATAATATCATTATATTGCATTATCATTAATTGCAAATGTATGCGATTTGTGCAAAAACTGTGGGTTATACGATGTTTTGAGTATCATTTTCGAATTCAGGAGGTCGAAATACACAAAGAACGCCTAAATTTTCGAAAAAAGTTTTTGTGACCTTGCAATTTGTTGCACAGTGTTATTCATATTAGTTATGGGGTAACATTAATGATTTCAACTTTCCAATGAAGTCGCAATTCTCAACTGAGGCCTTGAAAAATTACATAAGATCAGCACGGGTACTAGAACATTTCTTTAAGCAGACATGATGAAATCTAATCTTTATGTATAAAAATAATCGTTAACATAGTTACTCGCCTCGAAGTGTGTACATATATACACTCTACAGAGTCCGGCTTTACTTCATGGAAATCTATTGTATAAACAATTAAACAACACAATTTGTACTTTTCCAATTTGTGCTTTAACGCAGCTGATAGCAAAAATATTCGCGCAAAAGTACAAGTTTTAGTCTTTATTTATGGATACATCTACATCTACATACAACCCTCCGAGCCTCCGCATAGATGTGTAGCAGAGGGTGTTAGGAAACCAGCCGTGTACAGATGTGAGGGATAAGGTTTTGGGAAGTGAAATTGTGACATGTATTATGGGAGTGTATTTAGTGGAGCTCAGTGTTCATTGCAGTCGCTTAGAGAGAGAGAGAGAGCGGAAAGAACGAGTTTTTGTACCTATCTGTTCGGCAACGTATCTCTCTTATTTTATCGCTTCTGTCAGACCTAGAGATGTAGTGAGGCGTCATGATATTATTCCGTGTGTCGCTCTGAAGAACACCAGTTCTAAATTTCTCAAGCAAGTATTTTTCTGTCTGAATTTCTCAAGGATACATCTCTCTACATCTACATAATACCCCGCAAGCCGCCTCAAAAGGCGAGTGGCGGGGGGTGTTAGGACATCAGCCGTCAACAAAAAAAAATAAAATAAAATAAAAGTTCCGCTTAGCATTTATTAAAGTCCTTAATTGTTCGGGGGAAAAACGAATTCCCAAACCTATCCGTTCGGCAAAGTATCTCCCTCAATTTATCGATTCTGTCAGACCTGGAAATATAATGTGGTTCTAATATGATGTTCTCCGTGCCGCTCTGAAAGATATCCATTCTCAATTGCTCAAGCAATCTAAGCCTAGCGCGTAGCCTCAGAGTCTCTAGCGGCTCCCACCCTAAATCGTTCAAAATCCGTGTAACGCTTTCTGTTCGGCCGTAGCAGTTTTTGACTAATCGCGCAGCTTTCCTTTGTATTTTGTTAAGTTCATGGACTGGGTCTTTCTCCGCTGGATCCCATATGCTCGCTGCATATTCAAGGTGTGGCCGGACGAGTGCGAAATAGCACCTCTCTTTCACTTTATCATCCGAAAATCTTCCCACAACACGCTTGACAAATCCTAGCTTCTTCAGGGCTCTGCCACCAATATTTCTTATGTGTGCCCCCCACGATAGGTTCGAAGTTATCGTAACTCCCAGGAATTTCACTTCATCTGTCGCATTTATGCTAACGCCATCCACAACATATACATGAGGATAGTTGGATGACCTACGCAAGAAATGCACCGCCGTGCATTTGCTCAGATTAAGTTCTAGTCCCCACTCTTTGCTCCACGCATGGATAGATACACATTAAAGAAGGATGGAGAGGGTGAGCTGGGTGGCGAGAAAGAGGAACTAGAATGTATTGGATACGGTTGGAGAGGAGAGGAAACTAGTGATGGAGTTTCATAGGAGGCAGAAGAGATGGCTGGAGGACGTACTGAAAGTAGAGGGAATGTTAAAGAGATTAGCAGAGGGGAGAACAATGGGAAGAGAGGAAGAGGATATGAATTCTGAACGAAATAAGGAGGAGACGATATGAAGAATTCCATAGGGATCTAATGGCGGGTCATCTATTGGAACCAAAAACCATAGGAACGATGTGCCATTAGGATAAAAACTGTCCAAAAACCTACCAACTATTGGATATAATAATCGAAAGAATGAACAATGTACAGATAGTCTAATTGTTCTAAATTTTGAACTCCACTGATCGATTAGTTCGGTGATCATGAGGTGGCATATCATTTATATATCTTGCAGATTAAATCGGGAATCAAACATATTTCGGCTGTATAATGAAGAGAATTATGAAGACAATTATTTGATAGAACTCGGATATTTAGGCACTTTTATGCAGTTATCGATATATTTTCTGAATTCACCACGCAGCTTAACTTACGTGAATAGTAAAAAACGACCACGTTCAATTGAGCATACAAATAAATTACATAATCTGGAAATCAAAGGAACGGATTGACGATCAAGTCTTAGTAGACATGTTGAGGATGAAAAAGTACGATTCGTTACTGTGACTAATGAAAATTGATGATTCACGATTCCTTTCAATGATTCGTGAAGAGCAAGACTACATACAAGATGTCAATGTCATAGTAGAACATTATGAGAAAAATATATCAATTTTTATCCTTTTAATTACTGGATTAAAGCAAAAGGGATTTAGCACTGGTTTTTCAGATTTTCTTGAGGCTGCTGACTAGCCCTTGCATAAAACACTTTAGCAACTAAGACCATCACAAATGGATTTTTGCTGGGAATTTGGATCACTGTTAATTCAAATTAATTATACACGTATAAGCAGAATACATTTTAAGAATTACATGCATGCGGAGTTAAGTGATTTATCGAAGGGAAATACTGTGAAATTGCAAAATTAGAGCGACAGTCTATAAGCGCTACAGTAAATCAGGTGGGACAAAGATGGCGGACCGCGTTACAGCTTCAACCACTGACCAAGCTCCTTAAACCTTTGTTTGTGAGTGAAATTTGTCCGTTAAGTTCTTCTTTTGCCAACATTGGACACTTAATTATAATTAAGCACAGTGTTAGTGATTTATTGACATGCAGAGATAATTACTGTGCGACAAAATACACCGAGGAGGGCTAGCCCGAAATACGAGGTGAGAGATGGTTCTTGTTCTGTTGTTAGAAATATTTAATCGTTAATTTAGACCAAAGCATACCTCGTACAGCTTACCTACTCCTTTTATATTTTAAATTTGAAAATCAGCTTCATGTTAAACGATAATTTGTTAAATTGGACAAGGCTAAACACTCTTGGATACTCAATGAAGAAAGGCAGTGCTACGGAACTCCGAACCCGACGCAAATTAGAAAAATCAGAGAGCATTATGGGATCGTGTCATGACCTGGGTAAAAGGACCTTGCCATTAACAATCATAGGAAGCACCCTCGCCATCCACCTCAATGAGTTCGACAACTAAGACTTACGGGATAATGAGCGCCAATCGTTGACAGTAGAGGCGAGTTCCAAAGTTTCTGTGTAGCTGATATTTTCATATTTTACATTCCCGATGTGATTTTTTTTATTTTTATCAAATCATTCACGGAATATAAGACATCACACGAGGGCCAAGAGAGAGTAGGCTTTTTTCAACGAACTGGTGAAGTCGTGACGCCAAATAATTTTACAAACAACATTTTCCTTTATTTTTAGCGAAGAGCTCCGCTTTTATTTCGAAAATAATTACTTTGGCGACCAATTACGCGTGACATAATACTCTACAATCCAACAACGATCTCTTTGATACATATTAATGTATCAAAGAGATCATTATTGGACTGTCACAAGACGCCACAGGAACCAAATTCCCTTAGTATTGACGAAAATTAGAAAACAAAACAAATCATCCGCTAAAATACTGACGAATATTTGTTAAAGAATGTTAAATATTTTTCATCGTAAACTTAACCCTCTTAGTGCTGACCCCTGCCAGCGGTTCTAGTGAGAAATGCGGAGGGTAACTTAATGAAATGCATCACTCTAGGAAAATAAATATTATAAAGTTATTGTTTAAAATATCTATATGCAATTTTTCTTATTGCATATACATTGAATTAGGTAATAATAAAAAAACGCTTATACTTCGTACAAAAAATAATTGTAATTATATTTGTGTGCAAAAGTTAAAAAATATTTTGCCTATGAGCCGATATATCGGCCCGCCGCACATTACGCCTGAGATGCCAAAGCCGATATATCGGCCCGCCGCACTAAGAGGGTTAAAAGGAAGATGGACATCATAAAGACGAGAAAAACTTGAAAGGGACGAATCCATGTCCGCAAGGAAAACCCGTTCACCTCAACGGAAGCCCTTCCAGTAGGTAGGTAGGTGGGTAAGAATAAGCGACACCAACGGAATCGATCTCCTATCGACCCAGCCGAGTGAGTCACCACCAGTTGGTGCACGCACTTCATCCAGAACCATACGTCGCGACGCGGGGCGTCCGTCCCCCGGCAACGGCTAACGCAAGAAGACGCCGTGAGGAACGCAAAGACTCAATGGCCACCCATACCATTCCTCCTTCAAGACACAAGATATATTGCGAAGGAAGAACTGGGCAGACACTGAAAATTAAAGAGGGAGAGTGCGAATTTCCACAGAGAAAAAATCATGATTTTTTCTCTGTGGAAATTCGCACATTTGTGCATTGCGGGTGACTCTGTAACAGTGGAACTCCGTGGCTAGTCCCGGATAGCTTAAAATTTGTTAAAGAGGGAGAAAATCAAGAACGGACAGTAAAATTATGTCACATTTCCTGCCAACGATGAAAGACAGTTTTTATAACCACGCGCCGGCCTAGGTTTCGACTATACTCTCATATTGGAATTTTTCGGGTTCTAAGCTGGATTAGGACCTGATGATGCCTACTGGAATACCGGCGAATCAGTCGTCCACAAAAATACTGCAACGCGAGGTGAATCCGAAAAATTCCAATTCACAAGAAAACCCCTTGAAGAAGATAGGACTACAAACCAGGAAATAGTATGCGAAAACATTCGTGTGGGGCGTGGCAATCTATAGATCAAAAGAAGCATGGACCATTGGAAAAGCTGAGAAGAAAAGACTAGAAGCCTTACACACCTGGTGCTGGAGGAGGATGTTGAAAATAAAAATGAACGGACAAAATAAGATATGATGAAGTGTACAGACGACTAGAAGAGGGAAGTATCATATGGAACACCATGCAGAAAATAAGAACCAGATGGATTGGACACAACCTGAGACACAATGGGTTTATCAAGAACATGATTGAAGGTAAACTTGAGGGAAAAGTCCTCAGAGGAAGACCCAGGAATAAGTTCAAGGACCAAATAAAGAGGAAAGTACATAGGAAGAGGTAACAGGAGTTAAAGGAATTAGCATTAGATAGAGAAGGGTGGAGGTCTGCAGTCAACCACTCCTAGGATTGAACGACCAATGATAAAGGAGAAAACTGCGGAAGCCATTGTAACAATCCTTTGTTATTTTCAAGGTCAGGTTTTGATATTAGGTCATGTTCAAGATCACCTTGAAAATGACATAGTATTGTCGGAACCAAGGTGTAATACACTGTACCTGATGCCAAGGAACAGGTACAGTGTATGCCTGATGACACAGGTACCACTGTATCTGTACTATCAGGTAGGTACAGTGTTCCACACTGCACCTGATGATGGCCAAATAAAGTGCCGAAACACGTGTAGTAAAGTTAGAGTATTAAAAAAGTGGACAATACAACATTGATGCCCGTATTCAGTCTTATTCCTAGGGGTTACCTGGGTATCCCCTAGCCAGGTAACACCTAGGGGTCCCCTAGGCTGAGCGATTCATAAACCTTACCTGGGTAACACCCAGCCAGGGGACGCTTAGGTAAGAGATTTGGCAACAATCCCGCGGAAAAATACATATGAACGGTTCCGCTGTACGGTTCTCGATGTGTTCGAAGCTCATTTTTCACCGTAACCAAGCACGCCATAAACAACAATACAGTATACTGTTACACGATGCCGATGAAAAGTGATTGAAGGAATATGAGAGAACGTTTATGATATTACTTAAATATTTATGTAATATGAATGGTGAGGAATACGATGGTGGTTCAGTAAGCACCCGTGTTTGTAAACAGAAGACGTTACTATGGAAAGTTGTTGATAATATTGTGTACTGCCATTAGGACGGTAGTATCAATTCGTTCCACGCGTGGGCAGCAGTACTGCGTTAGGGGAGCTTTGGGTAAGCTTCATGCCTTACCCAGGAAATCGACGGCCTGGGGGAGAGTTAGGGGACGGCAGTCCCCTGGGTAACGACTATGAATACGATTTCTTAGCCAAGGGGACCCCCCACACCTGGGGGACACTCAGGTAACGACTATGAATTCGACCCTGATGCCCGTATTCATAGTCGTATTCCTAGGGGTTACCTGGGTATCCCCTAGCCAGGTAACACCTAGGGGTCCCCTACGCTGAGCGATTCATAAACCTTACCTGGGTAACACCCAGCCAGGGGACGCCTGGGTAAGAGATTTGGCAACAATTCCACGCAAAAATACATATGAACGGTTTCACTGAATGGTTCTCGATGTTTTCGATGCTCATTTCTCACCGTAACCAAGCACGCTATAAACAATAATACAGTATACTGTTACAAAATGTTGATGAAAAATGATTGAAGGAATATGAGAGAATGTTTATGATATTACTTAAATATTTATGTAATATGAATGGTGAGGAATATGAGATTGGTTCAGTGAGTACCCGTGTTTGTAAACAGATGACGTTACTATGGAAAGCTGTTGATATTGTCGTGTCCTGCCATTAGTACAGTAGTATCAATTCATCCCACGCGTGGGCAGCAGTACTGCGTTAGGGGAGTTTTGAGTAAGCGTCATGCCTTACCCAGGAAATCGACGACCTGGGGGAGGGTTAGGGGACAACAGTCCCTTGTGTAACGACTATGAAGAAATTAACAATTTTCTGTCTTTTTGAGATCATGAAATCCGTAACCATTCTCTTCAAGGTATCTCCTGCTTCGTTAAAATTGACGACTTTTTTAGAGTTTGGAGATACTCCGCGCCATCCGCTTCGGGCGTTCAAAGTTTTCCACAGTATCTCCAGCGACGCCACCACGATTAATAGCGTCCCCAACCATGACTTTCCTCTTCTCATCTCGTCCTGGGGAGAGAGAGATAACCTTGGCGACCGGGCGTGTCCGCTCCCGGAGACCAATCGAACGATCGGACCGAAAGAGGCGAAGGCGAAATATAGGGAGAGGAAGGATGCAAAGGGAAAACTCTATAAGAAGGCGGGCGGGAGAGATAGACAGACAAGAGAGGAAGGGTGGGGTGGGCTGGCGACTGGAGAAGGGAAAGGTGGGAACTGTTATGTACGCCTTTAATGGGGGAATAGCTGAGCGAAGGTTAGTCGACGCCGCGGGCTGCAGAGAGCTACAGCAGAAAGTTGCCCCACTCGCTTCCGCCTCCAGTGTCTACCATTCAGGTACATGGAGAGGGCAATACGTCATCGAGCTGTAGCCTGACGGCCGACATAACGACCGTATAGGTTACCCCCGCTCTTTCCTTACGTTCCATTGGATAGTTAACACGTTCGCAGCAAGACCCACCGGTGGGTCATGGCTTGCCTATCCCCCTGGGAGTCATGACCCACCGGCGGGTCATGGGTTTCCAAGCCTCCTGGGCGGCATGGCCCTACCGGTGGTCGCGCCCGCCATAAGAAGAAAGGGATTTTCTATCCTCTTACACCCATGAGGGGGGAATGCAACTTCTGTCTTTGCCCACAAAGATTTTTTATCGATGACATGGCGATGCTTTTACGTGAAGAAAGTTAGTACGTAAAATGATGGGCTGTGGATTAATAGATTCAGATTTCTCGTGAGATTTTATCTATATTTCTACGTCACTATGTTACAATAACTTACGTTTACTATCTTAGAAATCGAAATTCAGCAAAAATCTGAAATTAACTATAATGACGAACTTTTATAATACGTAATCCGTGTAATGCAAATCGCCTATTCCTCATTCACAGGGATCGGAAACATTTTTTGCGACGCGTTTCGCATTAGCTGGTCCTAAAATTATTTATCCCGTCAGTATTTTGATCAACTTCATCCAATATGAGAAACAGTTTTCATAGAATATAAACACTTAGATACTGAAGGTATTCGCGAGAAACATGTAGATGACCATTTCGCTTTAGCCGTTATTTTCTAAGAAACTGCAATTGAACAGTTATGATGCACAAAGTAGTGTTACTTAATTGTTGAGGGAGTTAGGGCGGGAACCTTTAACCGATCAAAGGGAAATATATAGGTTAAATCTTTTACGAAAGTTTGATGTGGGTACTATTTTTTGCCGTCGCCGAGTCGTAGCCCTGTCAGCAGAGTTTTGAAATCAACGCTATCGGGTCCTTTATCTCGTTCCAGAAGAGCAAAAACGTTCAGTTACCGGTGGGACGAGGGAAACTCGGTGCACGGTGTGTAGTAATTATGTTTTTAACAAATGGACGTGTACATATAAGTGTAATAAATTGATAAAAGCGACAAAATTAGCACGTTACCGATTTGATAATTCTTCAATTAAATTCTATTTTAATGCAAATGGAGACTTTTTTAGGCGACTTTTTCGTAAATTTAATTTTTTCCGAGCTCTGTTATTTAATCGTGCCGTCAACGTCACACGATTAGAGCTCTATCCATCGTAGGTGTTGTGAGCTAAATAGATTGCACTAAGCGATACATGAGTGTGACGTAGGGAAAAAGGGTTTATCAGGATGGGGCAGTATAAAGGAAATAATTCAAGTTAGAGAGTCAGCTTTTCAGGGCCACGGCTATTATTTTAACCCAGAAAAGAACTTTACATGGAACATGGCCCCAGCTAGTGTTCACGGAAAGAACTTCGCATCACGTGCGTGTTCGAGTTAATTTTGGTGATTTATAACCGCGTAAAACATCATAAACTGAAAAATAAAAAGAATAACACGTACACTAGAACAAAACTCCTAAAATACATAAGGCAAACACAAGTATGACACGCATGACTATTGAAATTCCTCGACATATCGAAGACGAGGCCTTGACTGTCTTGATGAAAGTCTATCGATATCACCAAAGTCAACCTAATTAGGGGTGCCCTAGTTTACTCAATGGGACCCGTCACTTAATTGATGAGAGGGCGTCCACACGATGCACTTAAGTGATAGGTGAGCTTAAATGCTCACTTAAGTGGCCTGTGTAGACGCAGCATTAACGCTGTGTACCTCAGTAAGAAATGATGAAGTGTACAGACGAGTAGAAGAGGGAAGTATCATATGGAACACCATGCAGAAAAGAAGAACCAGATGGATTGGACGCAACCTGAGACACAATGGGTTTGTGAAGAACATGATTGAAGGTAAACTTGAGGGAAAAGTCCTCAGAGGAAGACCCAGAAATGAGTTCATGGACCAAATAAAGAGGAAAGTACATAGGAAGAGGTAACAGGAGTAAAAGGAATTAGCATTAGATAGAGAAGGGTGGAGGGCTGCGGTCATCCAATCTTAGGATTGAACGACCAGTGAATGAATGAGCCTTTTAGGCTGGGCCCATCCCGAAAAGGGACAGCTGGATTTTATGGAGTATTAAGCTACAGCGCTTTGGCTTCCGTGTTTGATGTCTAAGGTGTGGGCGGGCTGTAATGACTCTTCAGAGAGCTTTTCAAACGACGGCCGCCAAGCGAGAGCGTAGGAAGTTGGGCGAACAGATGCAGTCGCCGAGGACACGGGAAGCTGAGGGGCGAGTAGCGCCCACCTTAGGTCCGCGATAAGGATCGGATAGCCAATGCTATCTCTTCTCGGAAAAAAATGAGATTTCGCCCGACATGCTTCCGGGATGCTAAAATCAATATCCGACCGCACAGAATTAGTTTGAAATGCAAACGAGTATCGATTTTTTCTAGTAATGAGGGCTTGTATTCCCCCTGAAGTTCGAAACTCAAGTAAACCGATTAAAGTTACGCATAAAGTATATTATTATTTACTCAACGTATTCAAAAGTCAATAAGAAACATCATAATCCGCTTCTGCACGAGTAAAATTCACAAAGTTTAAACCAATAAGGCCAATGGGATCAGTAAATCTCAGTGTACTACTCCACCATGGAGCTACTAAGAGTATCATAGCCAATATATATAGCCATAGCTGCATAATAATAACTGCATAGCCAATTCTAAATTTTTCGAGCGATATATTATAAAAGGGGGATCGGGTTGGTGGCTAGAGTACTCGTCTACCACACGGGTGGCCAGGGTTCAAATCCCTGCAGAGGCGGATGTTTTTCAGAGGAAACCCGATGCCTACTTCAGTGTCTTGTGGAGGGAACTTCAAGTACAGTACTCCGTCTGTCTGATGAGACGTTAAACCGTGGTCCCCTTGGCGCCTTTTGTTAAGAGCAGGCTAATTCCGACGCCGGGTTTCCATCCACCTTTCCTCCCTCACCTATCCCCTATGGCGCAAATGACCTTAGCCGTCGGTCGCCTCCGCAAATATTCAATCCAATCCAATATAACAAAATCCCAAATTTTCAAGGATATCATTATTCTTGAATATTAGGCCATTCACTTATGGAACTCACAGCCAACGTTATGCCAAATATTTTAGCATATTAAGTGCATTGAGCATAATATTGAACAATAACAAAGATATTTGATTATAATATAAAGAAAACGTAATCATTTTTAATTGTTCAGTATTAAGCTCAATTCGCTGAGGATGCCAATATATTTGGCGAAAATTTTGCAGGGAGTTAAATAAGTGAATGACCAAATATACAAGAATCTTATTATTATATTTTGTACTATAAAACATTATAACTCTGAGCATTACTGGGCCTAGATGTATAGCTTATTTCAAGACTCAAAAGCCAATATTTACGGATCCTTTACTCCATTACTAATCAATGTTTTGTTAATTATGAAGAGCTCAGTTTCATTAGAGTTAATTGATAAAATATGAATGAAATTATTTAAAATTTTATTTTACTTCGGCATTTATACCTGTACAATAAATCCCTAACGTTCTGGGTAGATAGGTACCTACTGAAAAGCTGGAAGCATTGAGTCATTTATGGAATTTTACAGCTCGATATTATCCGAACAAATATTTAAGTGGTCTGAAAATCATTAAGTCAGAATGATAAATTGTAAATGTATGGAACGAAGAGTGAAAAAGTATTTGTAGTATGTAATGATTTTTAAAATGTAATTTCTACCGGGGAATTTATAACTTCGTGACTAAAATAATATATTGTTTTTATACGAAAATGTCGGGTCCAAAACGGCATTTACGTTACGTAAGGTAAGAAATAACTGTGGTGCCAACTCAAAATTATACAGATTGAGCCAAATGTGAAGTAAATGCTTCAACGAATGCGAAATGTTCCATCCCACTTATTAACACAGTAAACGAAAATCGTATTGTAGTAGATTTTTCAAATCTTTTGTCGTTTATACGCTTGTATGATTTGTAAATAACTTTATATAACTCTTGATGTAGTTTTCTCCGTCTGTTTTTGTCGAGTGAACATAAAGCATAAAAAATAAATAACACACACATGATTTATATCTTTTTAAAACGACACTTGACCACATTTCAAAAAGACTCCATCTCTTCATTGTCCTTCCAGCACCAGAAAGCGACACATATTCAGCCAAATGTATTTCATTGCCTACTCATGTGCTGGGTGGAAATGAGTATGTTTCACACTCGTTTGCTACCATAAGGTCGAGACGGCCGTCGGACTGAGATCGAATGCATTGGTGGACGTTGAAAAAACAACACAAAAACACCCAACGAGAAAATAATTCGAGGCTAATTTTTTCCCTTCCACATTTCCGACAATACACAGAGAAAATGTCGATGGTTAAACAATTGCGGCATGCATGATTGGAACCCAGGTAGTTTACCATTGCACGCGATGATCTAATTGGCAATTATAAAAATTGCAGCTTCAAAATCCAAGCTCGGATTTTTTTGTCTCCTATGCAATTTTCTCCGTTCCGCTCGCACGAAGCTTCCAAGGCGTTTATAGTTTTATACCCTTCCGTCGTGTGAGGATAAATCGTTAGACAAAGGTAGAAAGATTACAATAAAAATACTTTGGTAATAGTTCATGATGCAATTGAACTTGAGAATAACAATAGGATAAAGGCTACAGAACTTGAGGAAAGTACTAAAGAAAAAACGCATAATTCATTACACACCCATCAATCATTACGACAGAATATTTTTTTCCACAAAAGAGCGAGGCTAGTTAAGAGGTAGTAAGCGTTATAACTTATCAGATGCAATCGCTTTCGAAGCGTAACTCACCAGAAGGGTATGGCAGGTAACTTCATGATTTAAACTTTTTCTTCAAAAAAAAGTCTGGACGAGCGTGTGAAAGAGTGCTGGCGTAAATGTTTGTCCAAGCTCTTCAAATCCATTGCTAATGCAAGGAAAATTAAACATGGTAAAAACAGACTTGTATCCAAGAGAAAGGTTTCACTGTTTAATAAAATGATCAGGAAAGTAAAAAAATGATGTTACCCCATCAAACATCCTTTCTGCGTGAAACTAAAAATAAAAATTTTGGGTGATATATTTGAACACGACGAATTTACTGATGAAACTGATAGGTACTGTTCACACTGAAGTACCCCATTGATTTGCTGGATGTTATCACGCTACAATAAGCATCAAGAAATGAGTATATAATGGAGGGAATTAATACCAGTGGTGATAATGAAGTATTCACAGCATTCGCGTTCTTACGTTTATCTCAGAGCATATTATTCTTCCACTTATAGCCGGTTTCTAGATCATTTAGTTATGGGAACCATAAAGTTATATATCTCATAAAAATATTCGGGATGCAGGAACACATCTACTACCTACAAAACTTATTTACCAATCGTTCATAGCCTCCTAATGTTTGATCTAATCTTCTAAAGCGCTTTAATGTGTCTTTATTCCAGACTGTCCTCCCCTTTTGTTCACTTACAACCTCGTGTTGCAATTGCTTTTCCCTTCAGCTCGCTGAAGAGGGCCACCTTGTGGCCGAAATACGCGTATCCGACGCTCACCCTCGTTCGTCTATGTGTTTATATTTTGACCACGCTCTTTTTGAGCGATTTCTCCCAGAAGTTGGGCGCGTCTGTGTGTGTGAGTGATTTGAGTGCTTGTGAGTGATTGTGGTAATGACCAGGCATCCTTAGTAGGGTCCCATTAGCCCTATGAAGGATCTCAGGTTATAACCCAGGCATCCTTATCAGGGTCCCATTAGCCCTCGAAAAGGATCCCAACTGGGTTGAGTGTGTGTGTGTGTCTGTGGTGGTCACTGGCGAGGAAGTAACATTCCCGTAAACCATCACAGGAGGGTATTCTGGTAGAGAGGCTGTGGTTGGTCCCTGCCGTGGAATCCCCTTTTCCCGCAAACCGACACAGTAAGTGTTGTGTAGTTGCATATTTGACGAGTGATGCCATTTATTTACGGCCATTGGAGACTCATTTATTTTTGCTAGTCAGTAAGAGTAAACAACATGGTCGTTTACCTCAAAACAAATCTTTAATCAAGTTATTAAGTCTCCAAGCGCTTCATTGCGCATCCGCCATCTTGTTTACTTATGGAACTCATAACTCCATGCCATAAGTTATACTTATCTTAAGTTATAAATAAACTTATCGAATGTTTCTGCAACACTTGAGTGGTTGCCATGGCTAATGGATCCCATAAATTTATCGAATACATATGTGTCGTTCCTACAACTGGCCAAGAAAGGGATAAAATATTTTGTTTTTCAGGAATAAATTATTTTTCCGAACAGTAAAAATAAGAAGCAATGCTGGCTAAGCATGGAAAAGCTGGACTCCCACAATCAAAAAGCGATCGGCCGCCTAAAATTTTCTTGTTTCCTTTTAAACTACATTACCTTCCTTTATCCATCCCCGTTGCTTTTAGTCACCTTAACCTCCAACCCAGGAGGACACACCGGCTTCCCTCGATAGTCTTCCAACCCAAGTCCCAAGCTGGTTATACGATGCGATAAGCGCCTTAATATTAGTGGAAGATATGTAGAAAATTAGATTACGGTACAGGTTTTCATGCAAAAATAAAATTGTTAAGAAAAGTATACTCGTTTTTTTTAAATTTCAAAACGGTACTTACTTAAAATACACCCCTCGTAAATGCGATGTCCTCTGTTTCTCATTGTTTTGTACCTGAAGATGACTCTGTGAGTCGAAGCGCTTAGCACTGATAATACAAAGAAATTGTGAAAAAGTGCGATTGTTGTTCACATAATTACTCAGTGAACCTGAAGATGGCATAACTGCCGAAAATAGAAGTACTTCCATAATCAAACCGTGGAAGATACAAAGCTTGATTTATTACAAAGTAGCAATGTCTTCATATAACGATAAAATTAATGTCAAAAACAGAATAATATATAATTACAGAATATGTATACATCTTGCGTTGAAATAAAAGAGAAAGGTCAACGCCGAAAATGTTTCACAACTGATGCCAACTAGGCTAAAATCCTGCATGGAATATCTACCCTATTCAATTTTTAACTAATTAATATGAAAAACAGCGATTTGAGCTGTCGAATCGATGATTTAATTTAATCTACTCCAAAATTTGACACTATCGGCAGATAAGAGGTCGGATAATTTTATCATTTATTTGGTAAAAAGTAAGGAAACAGGGAGCAACAAATTCTACATTTAGCGGGGTTTGTTACATAATTAAACCGAAAAGAGAACAAGGGGTGATTTCGGGTGTATTTCAACGGGATGACCAAACATATTTTTGAAGCGTTCATCGTCACGCAAACGTCACTTTTTTTACAGCCTTTTTTTTACTTGAGCACGCAACCCACGAGAATGGTCACCTTCCATGAACTAGGGCATTAGAAAACTAGGCTATCCTAAATGATGAAGCCGTAGTAATGAGACTTCGCCATTGTATGAAAAAATAAACTTCAGTGCTCATCATATAGATGTCGGTTATTATCTAATGATTATTAGCTCATTGCAAGCGTTGAGGACAGTTTAAAACGTTAGTTTCCCTCTGCCGATGTATCGGAATACACTTATACTATCTTCAGGGCTAAAATGGTAACATACAGAACATTTACAGAATTAATGTCTAATTCTGAGGTAACTGACGTGAGCATATATGTGATCGGTCATTGATATGTAAATGGATATTATTAACAATGAGCTTCATGTTATTACTATGTTAAGAGGTTATTACGCTGCATCTTATCCATTACTCGTTCGTCTCAGACTGTTACCAATGAGAAATTTGTATATATTAAATGTTCTGCGAAAACGTTTATGTCAGAAGAGGAAAAATGCCTGGTTCCGAAGGCTAATGTCAATATAAAATAGGAAATTACATGGGTTATAGGTACAATGCCCGAACCAAGAGCGACCTTGTATTTTATATCATTTCTATACATGGGGCCTAAATATTCCATATACAGCCGTAAATTAGAAAGATGCAGATATGGCCAAAAATATTTAATGGAGAAAACTTTAAGACTTTATCTTGTAACAATGATGAATTGTATTCTTTTATCGTTTTGTTTACATAACATATAATAGCGTAATACTGTATTGAAAACCATAGTTTACAACGGACACATTATGAATTGGTAGTGACTCAATTCAGGTCATAAACCTTACAGCCCAACTTAGGTTTTTGTAGATAATATTTTAATTACCAGTAGATAATGAACTAGAGGTGGAAGTAAATAAAATATGACTATTTTTATTTTAGTATAGAAAAACTATCCATATGTAATCCAAATAGTAAACGGAACTCAATAAAAAATTTTCTGCGTAGCCAGGATTCGTCTTAGGTGAACCACACTCATATGGCTTCTCAATATTTTCACTCGCCAATGAACGTTTACGAATTCGATGCGCTTGTAAGAGTCGTTTTATCGGCATCTACATCTACATACTACCCTTCGAACCGCTGCAAGGGTGTGTGGCAGGGGATGTTAGAACACCAGCCGTGTAAAGATGTAAGGATTTGGGAGGTGAAATGGTGACGTGCACTATGGGAGTGTATTGAGCGGAGCTCAGTTTTTATTGGGGTCGCCTATTGCGCAAGGAAAGACTGAGTTTTTGTATCTATCAGTTCGGCAATGCATCTCTCCGCTTTTATCGCTTCTGTCAGACCTAGAGATGTAGTGAGGTGTCATGATTATATTCTCTGTGTCGCTCTGAAACACACCATTTCTGAATTTTTCAATCAATCTAAGCCTAGCGTTTAGCCTCCGAGTCTCTAGGAGCGTCCACCTTAATCCCTCTAAAAGTTGTGAAACATCACTTTTAGCAGTTTTTAACGAAGCACGCGGCTTTAATTTGCATATTATTGACTTTTTTGGTCAAATCTTTATGAGACATATCGGAGCACTTACCCTAAAAAAATATTTCCTCGATGAGGTACTCAACTAAGGCAATTATATGCCCTTTATGGCTCAAAAGATAATAAATATGTCAAGTAGATCTTGATTTCTCGTTGTGGCAATTATTTGCACGGAATGCAGAGGCTGCATTTAGTTTTTGCACAGGGTGATTCAAACGGTAAATTCGCCGGAGAGCCAGTGGTAGTGGTGGACGCAGCAAAGATACAGGGCCAGTTGAATACACTGAACGCATTGAATACAGAGGCCGAGCTTCGAAAAATACGACCGACTAAAAGCAGACGAAAAGTTTCAAAGCAGTCACGGTAAAAATTCCTGACTACAGTCATATAAGATAAAAACTATCTAAGGTTGCACAGACTTTTATTAACATTAAGACCGATTTCATCCTACAGTGGACATTATCAAGTATCATTCAACATCAGGAGAACACCTCTGCGGTTAGTGGTTTTTTGTAACCACTATTTAATTATGTATATCTCTTAGTCTTTTTTATATTTTTAATTAGTTTCTTCACTGTATTGTAAACGTTTTATCGAAAATTGTAAACAATTTGTTTTTTGCTATCGCTTTTTGCATGGTTTATTTGTCAGTAGCCCCAACACAGGTTATTCCTTAGGGTTATTCCTATTGTACTACCACTCTGTAATTCCTGAAAAGCAATTTAATTATTATTATATTATAATATAAAAAAGTAATTTTTGTTTGAAGGTAAGTATATAAATTCATTTGTGATTATTATATTTATGAATGATTTATGACCAAAAAATAAGTATAAATATTCCTTGTTAGTTGTAAATTTTTTGTAGCCCATCCAAAGGGAAATTACAGTGTGTAAACTATTTGTAAATAAAATTTATTATTAAAGGAAACCATTCATAGTCCTATCTCCTTCACAAATATCTTTTTCAAATATCGGTATTTATTTTATTTATAAGCACAAGTACACATAGTACCTTTCAAGTACCCCTATTTGCATGAATGATGATACAAAGAGGCAGCCAACAGTTAATTAGTGATTCCTGAAGTACTGATGATGGCATAGCGTGCCAAAACCTTAGTCGCTTGATCAGAAAAAGTGTATAATTGTGCCCATTCTACATCTACATACTAACCTCAGACCCGCCGCATGGGCATGCAGCAGGGGGCTTAAGGACACCAACCGTGTAAAGGTGTAACAAAAGAGATTATCGTAGCCTAAATGGTGAAAATTATTATGGGAGTGTTTCAAGTGGAGCTCTGGTTGTATGATAATCACTAATTGTGCGTGGTAAGAACGAATTTTTGCAACTATCTGTTCGGCAATGTATCTCACTTATTTTATCGCATTTATCGGACCTAGAAATTAATAAAATTTAGGTTAAACCTTTAAAGTAAATTCGAAACAGAGTTGTTCACAGATGACGTTAGATATATATTGAGAACCCCTGCGTATTATGCTAGGTTTGATCATCTTAACAAGATTAGAGAGATAGATTGTCGTACCGATAGATTTAAAATGTCATTTTTCCCTCGTAATATAAGAGAGAACAATAGGCAGCGTAGCAAAGGGATAGGTGGGTGAAATATAGTTAGAGTAGTTTGTAGTGCATGATGCATGTAATAACAACCAATAATCCCTTTCTTATTATGTAAGTACTAACCATGTGACCCTATTATCTAGCATGCCTTCATTAAATATCCTAGTTGCATGTCAATAGTGCATGTTTGGTGATCTTCACCCCATGCCACACACCCTCGTGGTGGCTCGCATGGTATCACGTAGATGTAGATGTAGAGATGCAGTGTGGCGTCAAAATGTATTTTTTTTCGCTTTGAAACACACCTGTTTTGAATTACTCAAGCAAACTAATTATAGCGCGCAGCCTCCGAGTCTCTCGTGGCTCCCAGTTTAATCCCTTCAAAAGCTTATAAACGCAACATGTTCTTTTAAATAGAAACACATAATATATATAACATTGCGGCAGGTGGTGACCAACTCGTGGCCAAAGGAAATAAATTCTTCCATTATTGGTTCGCAATTATTTCTTTTGTGCAATAACCAAAATAAAAAAAGTAAATACATGGGCTGCGAAGAAGAACCGATTTCGTTCTGGCCTGACGTTCCTATCAAGCTTGACCAACTCGGTAAAACCCAGGACTGTGAGAGGGAAAGGCTTGTGGCGGAACCGCATGTGTGCCAGGTGAAGGCCGGAACCCCGATGTCACAAGGAGGGAAAATCACGGCGGAAATGATTACGGGAGCGGAATTGGTCGGAATGGAAAAATCAATACTTAGAAATTTATATACATATATACTAAATTGAAATCCATAAACGGCACAGTCTCGCATAAACGCTATAGACTTCCATACCCCTAGATGAATTCGATCTAAATAGACAGACACGTGCCTTAAAACGCATAAGAATAGATAAGCGACATTTTAAGGCCAAGAGGCCACAGGGGCACCATAATTTGGCCCTTTTTTTCAACTATATTTTATTTCTATTGCAAAATTATCGGTGCAGAGGTTTTCATTATCGTCAAAAGTTAAAGATTTCACTTGGTGGAAGGTCCCACATTGTAGTAAATCAAACTTCGTCTTCCAGAGATTTATCATTATGAGTACAGCAGGTTTCGGCAGTAACGCCAACATCAGTTGCAGCGTACCTGATGTTGGCGTTATGCCCGACCCCTGATGATGTACCTGATGGCGATTATGACACTTCACCTGATTATGGCACTGCATCTGACGTGAAAATGTACCTGATGGAGCGACGGTAGTGCCCCTTCATAATAAAACTGTGGAAGACACAGAGTTTAATTTACTACAATGTTATTAGCGTATTTTAATTACTGTCACTCTTGTCATTCGTGAAGTAGGTTTGGAAAATTTGCGATCGGCTGTAAAACATCTCGACGTTCTAAATTCTTGCGATCGATTTCTGCATTCGCACCTCTCTCCCAAAATTTCGTTTTTCGCCTAAAAATTCGTGAATTTTTTGCCCTATTTCAACAAAAGATATTGGGAATCGGGTTAGTGTGGTGGCTAGAGTACTGGCTAAACATACGAACGGCCGGGGTTCAAATCCCTGCAGAGGAGGATATTTTTCAGAGGAAACCAGATTCCTACTTGTGAAGGGCAGTCCCAAGTACAGTACTCCGTCTGTCGGATGAGTCGTTAAACCGTGGTCCCCCTGGCGCCTTTTGTTAAGAGACGGCTAATGCAGACGCCGGGTTTCTCTCCAACCTTCCTCCCTTACCTGTCTTCTATGGTGCAAATGACCTTAGCTGTCGGTCGTCTTCCCAAAATCCATTCCAACAATAGAGATTTTCATTTACTTCCCCAGATGCTTTTCATCGGTAAAATGTACGCACTTTTGTGCCAAAGAGTGCAGGTAATTCTACGGGAACTCTCTGTATTCTCAAAATTTTTTCAGCCGAGACTAAAGCCCCCACCCGAATCCACCTTGCTTTTCCTGCCCACAGGAAGGAGATCTCTCGTGAGCGTCCGGATATTTATCGCACCAAGGCGTAATCTCTGGCAAATCAGTAACGCAGTCCAAGGCCTGCGTTCTCGAAGGCTCCATTAACTGCCTTGTCCTTCATCCTTTCCGTGCAAGGTTCCGCACTGATAAGTTCCTCGTAATCTAGCAATGTATATTTGCTCGCGAATGTGTTTGTCATATTCATAAAAAAAATGTCACAGGGGTTTAAAAATAAAGTAATAAAGCTATGCAGTAACCAGCGTCTAATTTTAAATTGCAAAAAATTATGCGACATGGGAACACTGAATGACTTGTTATTTGTTCAAGTTATGATACATAAAAGAGAAAGAAAAGTGAATAAATCGGCTTAATTTCCATCTACCAACAAACAAAGGTTGGAAGATGACATTTTCTCTCGTGGATGTTAACTGTGACAAAGCCCTTCAACCAAATATATTCCACGCAAACTTCGTTATGACCCTAGTTAGTCACAAGATCGACAAAACGTTTACAAATATGCCATTTCAAAAATAGAAAAATAAATGTGACTGTAATAAGAAACATTATATCATGATGTTATTTCTCCAGAAATATAGGATTAATTAGATGTATTTTTTCCAGACATGGGTATAAACATGGGTAGAAACATTTCTCGTTCGAAACATGTCAAGTAAAATTTGGATGAATTCCAACTTTTAGGAATTCGATTTCGGTCACCGACAGCTCTTGTATTTAGACTATCCTTATTATCTGTCTTCACAGGTAATGATCTGACCGAACCTCAACTCGACAATGAGCGTACTGGACGCATTGAAATTTATTTTATTTTGCTCAAAAAATCCCGTTTTCAGCCAAAAAGACGCTGATTTTAATGAATTATATTACTAAAGAGTGGAAAGCGATCTATGAGTGACCGCTTTCCATCGGTGTACCATGTATGACCTTAACTCTGCTTACCTTATTCGTAATTTTTTTCTGCAGTCACAGGCGTATGGAGTAACATGAAAGATCGATTGCTGCTAAACCGGCCCACTCGATCTGTGAAAGTAAGAATAAATTTCTCGTCAAATTAAGCTGAAATGACTAGGAAGGATATCAAATCATCACATAGGTTTTCTGAAATTCTGTTAAGCGCTTCCGTTAGAGGGATATTGTGGGGAGATTTAAGGCTATGTCAGAGGGAACAACTGCCGAAGTCAGACTACGAAGAGTAAAAAAATCCTAAAATCCTGAAAACGTGCGCAGACGCGGATGACTCCACAATACTGTGGAACGTCCTGGAATCTTCGAAATTTGTCAAAAAGACCGAACACCTTACTGTATTCAAAGTTGGGTTTTAACCTCACTACTATGAGGTACTTTGGACCCAATTACAGCAGAATTCAATCTTCCGCGAGAATTAATAGCACGGAGGCTTTAAATTTAAGGTAGAGACGATAGTGCATATCGGAACACATCGCTGCATTTCAGAGCCCACCAAAGACGATGAAATGAACGATATGCGTAGGTGGAAAGTTCGCGATTTTCTTAATAAGTTCAATATTCTGCAATTACAAAATACAAGGTATTCGTAGTTGAATAACACAATCTATCTGTGACGACACATATTTCGCCGCATAGTAAGTAGCTTCTAATGTAAATAGTTAACAACGAAAATAGTTCAGGACGTAAATAGTTCACCAGTTCGTTCTAAGAAGATGCTCATAAGAAGTACGCATTTTTCTCTGAGTAATTTACACCTAAAAACTCATTTACATGCTTGACGTATTAAGTAAAAACCAAAGTTCAAGAACACTGGCGTTTGCGATAATCCAAGTTCTTTCATTCTCAAACACATTCATACGAAATTCAGCAATACACCCGATTTCTTATGAAGTCCCGCAGGGTCCGAAACAACGTTAATCAAGAATGCTGTTGACTTGCGAAACGAGCATCGCCCAGGAGCAAACAGGAATTTACCAGTATCGCAGTAAACGACCATTTAAGACGAACAGATCTTCCTGGACACCTGAAAAGGGTAAAAAGACGATCTAATTGGCAATTGTAAAAATTGCAGCTTCGAAACCCACGCTCGGATTTTTTTGTGTTCTACGCTATCTCCGTGTTTCGGGTTATAACATTCCGTCGTGAGAATCAATTGCTGAAAAAAAGAAAGATTACAATACTAAATACTTTGGTAATAGTTCATGATGCAATTGAACTTGAGAACAATAATAGGATAAAGACTACAGAACTGGAGAAAAATACTAAAGAAAAAAGGCCAATCATTACGAAAGGATATTTTTTTCTTCAAAAGACTGAGAATAGTGAAGGGTAGTAAGCGTTTTAACTTTTCAGATGCAATCGCTTACTAAGTGTTACTAACCAGAGGCACGGCAGGTAACTTCATGATTTATACCTTTTACTCAGAAAATGTGTACCAAGCTTGTGAAAGAGTGCTGGCGCAAATATTTGTGCATGCTCTTTATATGCATCTTTAAAGCAAGAAAATACATTGTACAACAGACTTTTTTTCAAGAAAAAAGGTTTCACTGTTCAATAAAATGCTCAGGAAAGTAAAAAGTTGTTTGAAAACGAATCATATTTTGTCACCCCAAAAATTATTTCAGGATCGCAGAAAATCTTTCGTTGTGAAGGGATTTTAAACGTACCGCGCGAAAAAAATGAGTCAAGTTAAACCCTAATATACATATTTTTATTTAATTACTTGTAATTTCACTCACTTAAAAGTATACAATTCCATCATTATCAATTAAATATTTAATTCATGCTAGCTACAGCTGCTGACATTTAAACGTATAATTCGAAAATGATCTCCATTATGACTAGGGAACTATCTGCATAGAACTACCTTAATATCCATCTTCAAAGCAAGAAAACACATGGTGAAACAGACTTTTTTTAAGAAAAACATTAACTGTTAAATAAAATGCACTGGAAAGTAAAAAATAATGTTTTTTTCAGCACACACCCGTCCGGCGTATAACTAAAATTAAAGCCTTTGGGCGCAATATTTTAACCTCACCAATCTACAGATGAAACTAATACTGCTTTTGAGTCAGAGAAGTGAACGACAATAGCCTAGGAAAGAGATGACGCAGTGACGCTAAGTAAAAGTAATTTAAATGAAATGGATGAACTAAAAAAATTCTTTTGAGGAAAAATTCTTTTGAGGAAAGGGTTAGGGGCGAGACTACTTTATACTCTCACGAGTGCGAGGGGAAAAAATAATTCGACACATTTTGAGGAGCAGGCTGCGCAGGAGGCCTTAATTGAAGAGGAGAGCCACAATGGAAGGTCAAGGGTGAATTAAGAGGAGCGAAGGATGAAGACGTCCGCTCAAGGAAATATGATGGAACGAAGAGATAGACACAGAAATGGGATAGATTAGAGGATAGTTGCCGCTTGCCATCTCTAGGAATAATAATCTGCGAAGATGAACTCGGTGAACGTATGATTTGACCCGGAAGAAGATTAAATCTACGGAAAGATCTTCATTAAAATACCTTCGCAATTTCTCGAGCACTCTTATGTTCACAGCACTGGGAAAAAAACCGACATAATGCTCACGAGTCCATGGCCAGTTAACTGTAATAAATGAGATCTCATCAAAATCCTTTTCTCTGTACGCTGACCTCATAAGTTCCGTAGTGAGCGGCGAAGGGTGAAATCTTAACAGGATATTTGCAAGAAAACTCAAACATTAATGTGAGAACATATTTTAATGGCTGTAGCTTATAACAAGAGCACGCTGACTTATGTGCAATTAAGATTTATTGAAATTTACCTTTCAATATACCTATACGTTTTTGAGAAAACGGCAATGACGATATTAACCCTTAAACGTTAGTAAACCCTAGTAAATGGAACCCTTACGAGGTAGGGATAGTTCAGACATAGAGCGAATACAGCGGAGAGCAGCAAGATTTGTTGAAAATTGTTACAATAAAAATAGCAGTGTAACTAATTGTTGAGAGAATTAGGGCGGGAACCTCGATCCAATCGAAGGGAAAAATAAAGATTAAATTTTTTACGAAAGTTTGATGTAGACTATTTTTTGCTGGACGTTGAACATATTCTGTTAGAAACTATTATAGTAGAAACGCTCACAGGCATAAGATTAAGGAAATCGACTACGGAACCGATAGATTTTAAATGTCATTTTTAATGCGTACAATAAGGTACCATGATTGCGATGGATAATTTCTAGGATACTTTGTCCCTGACTAGGTAAAATAGATTTTTGCACTTGGGCTAAATATCTTGACATCATTATTAGCTACAAACCACGCATGCAATTTCCTGCATAATACATCTCTTGTATGATTTAGTACCTTGTAGCACTACTCATCTGTCGCAGTAATTATAACCAGTAGTCGTATCTTAAGTGGTGTACTGCATGGTAGCATGTTCGTCCTCGTGGCACTCTCCTAGTTTATGGTCTGACCGCGCACTGTGCTCCTGACTGCTTTTGGCCCGCGCTTGGCATTTTCAATGAAAAACGTTGGTATACCATTTTCAGCGCACTTCCTGGAGTGAAAACGGTACAAATGTAAATCTTTGTATCTGGGCTTATTGCGGATGGATTGATAATATTCAAATGTTTAACGATTAGTTGATAGTACAGTGAAACCTGAATTAAGCGACCTCCGATAATTCTGCTGAAAAATGATCGTTAAGAGGGGTGGTCGCATGATAGGAGGGATCGTTAAACCTCTACGGACGAGCGAGTCAAAATTAGTACGTTTCAAAATCATTGAAATATCTTCTTTCAAAAAAGCTTTTCATTTAGTTGCTGCGCTAGACAGAATTGTAATGCTTCGGATTAAGTGTGTGGAAAGTTGCGTCTCCTTCGGCGGCTTGTCAAACAATTTGAATAGATGAATGTGTGACGCTATTCACTGACTATGACGTGCCTGGTGGAGCTCTTAAATAAATAGTTGCAACTGTCATATAAAAAAAAAACTTGGGAAAGTTTAAAAAAGGTACGTTATAAAGTTAATGCTGAAGTATACCCTGTGATGTTGATGTTGCATAATTCTGTCCATAGAGGGTTAAGAGGGGTTTCACTGTAAAAGTTTTCTTAGCAAAAATTTCGTTGAAAAAAAGGGAAGAACAGAGAGGTAAAAAACCTCCAAAACGGCACTAGCTTCACCCCGGTTTACGGTAAGATTAGCCAGGACTCCCATTCCCTAGCATACGACAATGTCAGAGGAGGCCACTCACCTCCCCCATCCTAAAACGTCTTAAGGCCGCTTGGGAATCGCTATCACAGCGTAGATTAAATTATAGGCTTAACCTCCTAAATAAATTTCAGGAAAATCATTTTACTGACGACGTAAAAAACATACTATTAACCCCCTCGTACTACGGCAGATTAGATCGCGCCAATAAAATTAGAGAGCTAGATTGTAGAACCGATAGGTATAAATGTCATTTTTTCCGCGTACCATTCGGGACCATAACAGCTGTGATCGTCGTTATGAATAGTTCGAGTATTGACAATAGGCAGGCAGTAAATCTTTCTCATTATATTCTCTACTCTCTTATTTATGCATGATGTAAATATTGATGTTCTTATTTATGCATGATATTTTGAATCTGTAGTAGTAGTCTTTGTATCCCTTGCATGTTGGAACGATTGACGATAGAATGTTTGTCGGTTATTAGATTTTTGATTGGCGCTTTGCATGTGTGGTACGCGGGTTTCAGTGTAATTTCGGTGTTCTACCGTATCATTCATGCATGCCTGGTGCGAAAGCACCCCCTGCCACACACCCTTTGGGTGGCTTGCAGGGTATGACGTAGATGTAGATGAACACGGCACATTTTATTGTACAAACGAACGTATGAATTCCTTCATAAGGAAAATCTTACCGAGAAAAGCGGTAAATTGTATCATTGTCTGAAAGACTGAACGAGAAATAGAACGTGCTCAAATTCCATTCATTTTTTTGTACACTCCATGATGTATTCGTTTGAGCGATTAAATTTACCGTGTAAAGCGGCCTTTACGAAATTATTCAATAGCCTCGTCTATCTTCAAAGGGTATTGGCTCATTGCGCCATCCATCACCGATGTCAACCCATTTTCCCCGCAGAGCAGGCCCGAATTAAGTGTTGCAAAATGCAAGCGCCACCAAAGGAAGCGATGCGCTCAGGGAAAAGCCCCGAACGCTTGGTGGGTGGGGTGGGGAGGCGCACGTCGAAATCTTTGCGGGGCGCTGGACTTCCCGTCCGCCGCCCCCGGGGATCGAGCTGGGGGCTCCACCGGGGCAAACTAGCGGCGCGGAAAATGGTCCCCTCGCCCGCAGAAAGGCGGCGGACCCGAATTGAATTAAATTTTCCACTTCCTGTCCACCGACGGACGCCCTAACGTTCGATCCAAATTGCTCGGGATTGGGAGCCGCTCTCTCGGCTTCTTTTGTTTCTCTCCATCTCCCTTCGACCTTCTCCTGCTGCGCCATCTCGGGTACAGAGGACTTGACGACGGATGAGTCAGACGTGGTCGCATCGCGTCGCAAAATAAAATAATCGAAGAACTTTGAGTAGTGACAATACCAACTATTGTTTCAAATTCAATCCACAGAGTTCTTTAATGGAACAACTACTTTCAACGATACTGCCTGAAGATACCTGAGAGGTAACTGATTTATATCTACATACTACCCTGCGAGCCGCGGAATGGACGTGTGGCAGGAGGTGTTAAGTCACTAGCCGTGTAAAGTCTTATAAGTGAAATTGTGACGCTTACTATGGGAGTGTATTTAGTGGAGCTCATTTTTTATTGTACGCGGAAAGAATGATGTTTTCTGTCTATCTGTTCGGCAATATCTCTCTCTTATTTTATCGCTTCTGTCAGACCTAGAAAAGTAGAGAGGCGTCATGACAATATTCTCTGTGTCGCTCTGAAACACACCAGTTCTGAATTTCTCAAGCAAGCTAAGCGTAGCGTGTAGCCTCCGAGTCTCTAGGGGCTCCCACCTTAATCCCTCTAAAAGTCGCGAGACACTATATGTACGCTCGTAGCAGTATTTAACAAAGCGTGCTGCTTTTATTTGTATTTCACTGATTATTTTTGTTAAATCTTTATGACTTGTGTCCCAAATGCTCACGGCGTATTCGAGGTGTGGCCTAACCAGAGCGAAGTAGCATCTCTCTTTTACTTTTCCAGATGACGAAGCAGTAGCGTTGAAACTAATTGAACCAATAGAAAACTCCGAGGATTGAAGCATGGTTGTTATTGTCATTATTCATAATGGACTTCCACAAGGTTACGCCTGGAAGGATTGAATTCATTCGAATAACTAACTCCATGTCCATACTTAAGATGGTTGTAGCAATTTTTTATGTGCAGATCTGCGTGCAACTTAACAAACACGTTTTAATCCGTGATTTATATAGACAAATGCGAAAAAAAGTTGCTTTAAAACGGATTTTTTTTGACAAGTCAACGCTATTTTAACGCGTAGTCTCAGGGAAAATGACAGACACTTCGTAATAATAAGATAACATATAAACAGATTCTAATTTTAACGCGAAATAACACATGAATCATTTCATAACTGTAGCTAACAAAGAACAAATCCGACACTAGGACAGGGATGGCCAACATTTTGGAATGCGCGTGCCAAAATTGGCCAAAACTCGGATAGAAAACTTTTATGCGTGCCAAAAAACATATTTGAGAATATATCAGTTGTTATATTGTTATATGATTTATAAAGGAAGAAATGGGAAACGTAAAACACTGACAGAATGAAAAAATACAAATAGATTTTCAGGAAAAGATTTGTTTATATTTCTCTTCAGTCAGAGATTTCTCAGTTAACGGAAGGGTTGAACGACAGAGAAAAGTTTCCACGATTCTTATCAAAACGCTATACTGGATTTAAATGACCTGTATTTTGTGCAATGCCTGTAAAGCGCGGGGCCACTCTCATTAAAGTTGATGTAGGCGTGTTCTCTCCAATTCATACATACATACATACATACATACCAATCACGCCGTTCCCTTCCGGGGTAGGCACAGTCACAAAGTTTCACTCATAAATACATATTTTTACAGCTAACTCTGCTTCAATAATTTCCTCCATACTGAACTATCCATGCAAACCTCTTTTGCCACATTCACCCTCATACACTGCTTCATACACGCCCTCCTGTTTTTAAGACTACTAATATTCCTCCTCCTAAGAATTTCCTCAACCACATTCAACCACGACTTTCTCGGCCTACCTCTACCTCTCGCCCCATTCATTTCACACTCATATATCTGTTTCGTTAGTCGACTTTCATCCATTATCTCAGCATGGCCAAACCAACGAAGCACACACCTTTCATATATGTCCATTACTGGAACATCCGACCCGTATTCATTTATTACCCACTCATTCCTGACTCTATCCATCCTACTTTTGCCACAAACTCCCCTCAGATAACTCATACCCTCGGCGTTTAGTCTACTCTTATGTCCATCCTGACGTACCCATTTTTCGCTACCATACGACAAAGTGGGGAGAAGTACACTTTTGTACACGGCGATTTCCGCTTCCTTAGATAGGCACTCATTCCTTGATATACTCCACATGCTACCGACCACTTTCCTTCCAGCACTCGCACGTCTCTTTATCTCCTCATCTATTCGTCTTATCTTTCGCAAACATCTTACCTGAGTATTCCAATTCATCGTCACATCTAAAATTAAACGTCCTCCGTTATTGGCTATTTAACGAGGAATTTTTCGCCAATATAGTCATAGTGACTCATCATTCTCATGACGATGCACAAGTCGCACGTCGGCCATGGAAGAAATGAGTCGGGGTGACGTCCGAAAGATATCCATCATGGCCACTCGACTTTAAAAGTTCAAAGGAGGGGGGGTGCATTAGCAATTACAACGCTATGGCGGAATAGAAAAAAAGCGACTAACCGCTGAGAAAATTCTCGTTCTATTAATCTGCCACGTACTATCAACATCACATTTTGCACGACCCCGGAATGATTCTTGCATCTCGTTTACGTAGTTGTTATATACATTATTTCAGTTGTTTCTGTAGCAATGATAGCGTATATATAGTGTAGTGTATGCCAGTGAAAGATAATATAGTAAATTGTAGTGCAGTTTTTACAAAATTAAGCAACTTCTAATTTGATTATGAATTGAATTATTCTAATATCTCGTTTACGTAGTCGTAATATGCATAATTTCAATTGTTTCTGTAGCATTCGTAGCGTACCAATAGTGTAGTGCATATCAGCGAAGGTTAAATGTAAATTGTAATGTAATTTTTTTTTCCAAATTCAGTACATTCTAATTTGATAGTATTTTAGGAATCTAACACCGAAAATTGTTTACTGCGAATGATTTTTGATTAAATTAGTTTTACAGTTTTAACGCGGTCTGTCGGACCGCCGCATGTCAGAAATGACGTTAAAATTGCCAAAAAAATGGCCCATGTTGAGAAAATCAGCTTTGAAATATTCAACTGAATATCTTAAATAAGTGCTGAAGCAGATTTTGAGTACCATGATGAGTTGGAGAGTGCAAAATCCTACCGAAATCATTCATCATACTTTTATGGTACATATATTTATGAACTATATTGTGTGAGATATGATAGTATTTGCGGGCCCGTGCACGACGCGTGCTTTAATCTTCCGCGCCCGGCCGTGTGGGAACCACGCGACTTTCAGGGTTGCAATAACGCATGATTTATCGACTACTCAGAGTGAGTCACGTGGCCAAGTTATAGCATCAAGGGTTTTCAGAGGCTGACTAGGGACGAAATGCCTCATCTCTCATATTGATCATCAAATGGATCTCCGACATATCTCTATGCAAAGGCTGCATTTTGAGGGTTTCACCGCGTTTATGGTTTTGGCGACAACAGTTTCGCCTGCGTTCCAGCAGGCGTTTTCAGGTCGAAACTGTTGTCACCAAAATCGGTGACTGCAACAGTGACTTTTGTCACCTGAAACTGACGACAACAGTTTCGCCTGCGTTCCAGAAGGCGTCTTCAGGTCGAAACTGTTGTCACCAAAAACAACGACGCAGTGAAGACCCCAAAATGCAGCCTAAATCATCGGAGCACCGCAGAAACCTTCGCACATATCTCTACGTATCTCAGACTTCATATCATTAATATATATCGCAAGTCGTAGTCAGTATATCCCGGTATCACACTGGCTCACGAGTCTCGTACGCCCGCCAATGGCCGGGTGTAATGGTGCCGAAAAAAATATGAAGAAAGTGAGTCACATGAGGAGAGAACAGTTGAAGTGGGAGCTGCGTTGCGAAACCTTCTCTGACCCCGGAGATGGCTGCCCTCTCCCCCCCCAAGGGCCAATTGACGAAAGGGGTTGAGGGCCCTCCCTTCGCATGAGGAAGAGGAGACGAGGATGCCCGTATCACACGGTCGTCGCCTCGTTAATTAAGGGATCCTCGTGACTCCTTCTCAGATCTCTCTCATCTACTTGAGAGAGACGAGAACTCTTCCTTCGCCATACGGAGCGCATTGTCGGTGGAGAAAATATGCAGTTATTAAAGCCTCCCTTTAATTTTCCCAAGAAATGCTGATTCCCTCGCAAATTACCCTTTCCGCATCGCGTGATTAATTTAGCTGCAAGAGTATGATTAATTGTGCATTATGTTCCGGGAATTAATTTAGTAATGCCAGGATAAGTATTACGTGTGGGCTACTTGCAGTGGGAAAGTTTGACGGCATTCCGACACCGCTTTTTCCACATCTAATATTATTTTCCACGGCCATTGCTTTGTTACTGAGACACATAATCAGTCCATTCATGTGCCATCATAGCTCACCTGATGATATGAAACTGTGATCGTGGAATATAAAATTACACGTGGAAAAAGCTGAGTCACACTCCACAAAGTTACGTCAGAAAGTTTCTTGAATGCAGTTGGTATGGGACTAGGACATTTCGGCGCGGGACTGATTGATATTACGGACGACGCTAAGATGCCATGCTTCCGTGCGTTAACAATCGGCTGCTAACAATGCTTTAATGATTTATCATCTCATCTTATGCCCTAAAATGTGCCTGGTGGTAGGATTATTATATGTTTTAGATAAAACTGCAAATTTTACGTCAGATGATAAACTAAACAACTAAAGTCCAAAACTTTTAAAAGCACATTGAATGTCGTTAACGCGCGGAAAGAGCTCCGTAGCGTCGATCGCAATGTCAGCCGGTCTCGCGCTTAAACGTCCCTGCCTTTATACGTCCCTCCGCCCAAACGGCTCGCGCCCAAACGTCCCTGCACCAAAGCGGCTTTCGCCCAAACGGTCGCGCCACAATGTCCCATTCCCGTGGGTACAGGGCTTATCGAATTATAAGGACGAGACTACGTCGCATGGTAGATCAAACACTGATCTAAGGTTCAATGGCTTATCTTTATTACAAACAGTTCATTACGACAGAAAATTTCCTCATGAATGAACATCTGGATTCTCGTGCGCGACAAGTATTAACTTTCAACAGACGTTCCATTTGGCTAATTGTTCAGCGAAATACATGCAAATATAGTTAAGAGAAAATCAATATATTTCAAAAATCATTACGTTACATACTTCGAAAGTGGCTACATTTCGGATATTCCTAAGTTTACATTAAAGTCGTAAAAAATCGCTGTATCCGTGAAACAATACTTTTAGTATTACTAATGAGTAGAAGTATATTAATCAGTATACTGCATTTCAGCAACTTTGTCAACGTGTCACTCCCTTGGTTTCAAGATTGTTCAAGCATTCTTTTCCTATAGGTCCTTCTGGCCCTCAACTAACCACATCCTGCGCCATCCCTGGCACCAGAAATGTCGCTGTGGGTTTATCTACACCCACATATTACCCTGCAAGCCACCTTAAGGTAGTTTGCGTGAGATAGCTCCTAGTCATGACGGAGACCGTATTCGAATTACACGTGTTAATTTCAGCAGCTCTAGGAAGCATGAAATAAATATTGCGCTAATAACGGTGCAATATTACACTTCTATACGACCGAAGTTCTAATAAATTAAATAAAAATATCTCCATAAGTCTTTAAATTGACTCATTTTTTTGCGCGGTACGTTTAAAACTCCTTTGCAATGGAAGGTTTCTTTTATTGACTCTGGAAAAAAAATACTGCGGTGACGATATGATTGATTTTCAAAAATGGTCGAGAAAACATGGAAACTTCACGCTGTTCGTTTTTTTTACGACACCTAAGTGTCAGAAATTCCTCATTTTTTAAAAGAGGTCTTTATGGAGTGCATAAACGTACCGATTCCCAAGTAAAATGGCTAGTATTTTTTCGCAATTATCTCGGAATGTTGTGAGGTAAGAGGCTGATATTTTGATATCATTGGAAGGGAGAGATATTTTTCATTAAAATGAGACTGAATTCAATGATTTCTGGGTGAAATGATGTCTCGCTCAAACTATCTTAAGGGTGTGTGGCAGCGGGCTTTAGAGTGTACGGGGCTTTATGAGTGCACAAGTGGCTCGCCTTATTTCTCGGAAATGAGGACGACCGGCAGACGGCGATTCCGGCGTCCGCGTAAACAATTGCCGCACAGCACGCAGTTTTCTCGACGCCTGCACGCACCAACTGCCTGCTTGAGTTTCCTACTCGTCCTCGTGATGATCCCCACTTTGGAACGAGACAGCTCGGCGTTCGTTACCGTGAAGGAAAGGCGCCCTTGAGATCTATTGGAGTTAAAGACCAATGGACGGTGGACGGTACCCAATGGACGGTACTCCAACAATGAGATCAGATAGCGAAGATAAAGATGGTTTCAGCACTAATCCTGAGTCATTTAATGCACATTTTGATGACTGTTCAAGCAGGTCGATAAAAAAGTCTTGGACCACACTTCACTGAAGTTCATTTGATTATTCGTTGGAAATCAATGTGCGTTTTAATCAAGTGTAAAGGGAGAGATAAGGAAAGAGAACGGTGAGATAGGGAATTATGGAAGCTAATGCTGGAAAAAAGAACGTCAGAGCATCCGAATGCGGAGAACTGAGGAAATAGGCGAAATTAAAGCACGACTTCTGGAGAGAGAATAAAATCAGTGACATTATTAGAACGATGTTCGCTGGGTAACAGGAAGCTGCTAAAACTTGAAGTAGACTTGGACAAATACTTCATTTCGGAATCCATCCTCCAACGTGCCAATCTTCTCTCGATCAAGAAACACGATGCCATCTCGCCCTTAGTGAGGTGTGGCATTTGATGTCTGAGCGTTGCGCGTTTTCTGCTTGTTCTTATTATTTGAATCAAGTTATGCGTGGGAATGGATGAATGCGAATGCGAGAATGTATGGAAGTCGAATAACGAAACAGATATATAAGAGATAAATGAATGGTGCGAGAGGTAGAGGTAGGCCGAGAAAGTTGTGGTTGAATGTGGTTGAGAAAATTCTTTGGAGGAGGAATATTGGGAGCCTTAAAAACAGGAGGGCGTGTATGAAGCAGTGTATGGGGTTAAATGAGGCAACAGAGGTTTGCAAGGATGGGTCAGTATGGAGGAAATTATTGAAGCAGAGTTAAGTGTACAAATATGTATTTATGAGTGAAACTTTGTGAATGTGCCTACCCCGGAAGGGAACGGCGTGATTGGTATGTACGTAATTTATGCCATATTGGTATGTATGTAATCGCCATCCATGTTTTAACATAAATGATTCAGTAATTACATTTTAAACATTTCGTCTCTATTATAGCATTGTTTTGAATAGGGTTTACGGCGCGGAATTCGAAATGTAAGCGAACACCGTATGAAAATACGTCTTTTTGACTCGGCATGATGCCTAGATATATACAAGAAATCATTATAATAATTTGAAACGTATGTTTCCACGATTAGGAGATAATCATTACATATGTTATTCGAATTATTTCGAAATATATGTCAAGTGCCATGAAGCTACGTGTTAAAAAAGCATATAATAACCAAGAAACCAAATCGGAAACATGCGATGTTTTTTTGTTTTTATCAATAGAGATTACTAACAAGTACACGTATGCAAAGTTTAAAGAAGATCTGTGCATAAAATGAAATTGCTCAAAACCACATTAACCCTTTGAGTGCGGCATGACGTGATATCACGTCATGCCGCACTCTAAGGGTTAAGGAAGATTCACCACGGTTTCGGATACCCACGATTCCACCATTAGTAAAAAAAATACATTAGGGGCAAAAATACGATTATTCTATCACATCTGCATCTACCGCAAGATTATAGAAACCAAACAACCAATTCGCCTAAAACAAATCGGTCGACTTATCACGACATGATTGAGTTATTAATTGCTCATTTGATTTTGAAAACCATGCCAAATCTCACTAAATACAGTAAACTATATGCGTATATGGATTTGCAAAAAATATACTGATCGGACAGTCATTACAGTATTGTTCCCTGGATGGCTATACCATGCGACTAGCCTATCGTCTTGGAGGCATACTTACTGCAACGCCATCGCGTTGACTATGAAGTAGGTTACAATAAATAAGCCGTCGTAGCATGATAAATTATAGTAACTATAACAATCGCCGTATATCAACTCGTTCAATTTCACTCGCATCAAATTACGAGTACTTATTTTCACGTTATTATCGCTTTCTCCTTTTCGAGAAATTGAATCGAATCGAGCAAAGACGAAATGTTTTGTTTGGCAAACAGAAGAAGGCTCAGGCGAAAGTATGCAGCGCCACGCCGCGCCGGGGTTCTGTTGCAAACAAGAAACGACGGTAATCACTTAACAACCGTCGTTACAGAGTAAACAACAGGAATATTCTCGGAAGACATGAGAGAGAATTCCGAGCGCAAATTTCCCTCTGGAAAGAAATAAGCTGTGAGATGATAGAAAGATTGACAGCACAATTTCTAACCTGCAGAGCTATTGGCTGAAAATTATATATTATTTTAAATTCGAAGGTATTTTTTAATATGAGCTGGAGGAAATAGTATAAATAACACTTACGTGGTGTGTTATCTCTGGGAATAAAGTCACCAACTTAATTCCCCGTGCGAGATAAGAAAGAATTTTAAACACAAATGAAATATTAAATTATGAAAAACGTATAAAGAATTTCAAAACCTCCCCACCATATTGCTTGTTGTTGAGCAACATATACATTTAAATAATATAAATATAGATATATATAAAAATTCACTTAGTTAAGTACTCCGAAAGCGGCTTCATTTCGTGGTATGCTTACACTGAAGTTGAGTACATTTAAAAATATCGCAGACTTTTTCAAATCTACACAGCAGAGACCTTCCTTCCATTGAAACAATGCATAGAATTACTATTTATAATTTATGAAATTCACTTAATCAATTTAACCACCCCGAAACTATTAGCGGAGGCAGATAGAAAAAGGTAGAGCGAACGAACAACAATACTAAGCACAAACAATAATAATAAACACAAACAAACAGTTGCTTGAGAACAGGAGTTATAAACTCAAGTCCATGATTTGGCAACGTAAAAATACCAACTGTATATTTCGACAGTAACCTTAGTAAAAGAAGTGCATATCCTTAGCTATTTCTGATACAATATAATGTTACCATTCGTGGGTGAATGAAAATTTAGCTAAAGACATTGTAAAAAAATTATGCTACATTTTCAACTACGGACACTTGGGGTGCATAAACTCCAGCAAGTAATTAATATTTAAATAATTCTGAATCTAAATATAGTAAAAAGGTACCTATCCATTAATAATATTGATACATGACGTCAATCAAACGCGGATATCAGAGACAAAATGTGGCGTGAAAGGAGGGTCAGATGACTATATGGAAAACTTAAAATGAAGTGTAAGACAACATGCTCAGTTTTCACGATCACTAATTGTAAGCTTTTTTCGGCTAACGGCCAGTTGCAGGAACGACATAAATGCCAACTGAGTTATGGGATCCATAAGCCATTGTAACCATTCAATGAGTGTTACAGAAAAATTCGATAAATTTACCGATCTAATAACTTATGGAACTAAGTTACGAGCTCCATTAGTAGCCAAGATGGCGGAAGCGCAATGAACCGCTTGGTGACTTATTTACTTGATAAAATAATTGTTTTGAGACGAATGGCCAGTGTGTCCGCTCTTACTGACGGATTATTATGTGCATTAGCAATTATACATAGAATAAACATTCATAAATTTGATTCAGTGGTAGAAGATTAGAGCAAACATTGGAAGCAATCGACTATAGGTAGATGAGTAATGAAACTGGTAGATGTCTTACAATATTTAATGAAGTTCATCACCCGAATATTTAATGAAGTTCATAACTTCATAGATCTCATTACTAATCATTCCGTAGTTAAATGTTCTCGCAACTGGCCTTTAGTACTGGCATTGAGAAACTGTTACTTTTCATGACGTCCTTTCCACTCCTACGTGAGCGATAGAGGCCAAATCGAGAACTGAAAAACAGACATGAAACAATCACATAAAACAATTTCGTTTCCCGAGATGGAATTTGGAGTAATTGTGAAAGGTGTGAGCCTCCTCAATTGTCCATCAAGATGAAGTTATGCACACAATGGGCGGGAAACAATGAACTGTTTGAACGAGAGATACCCAAAGCGGGATGGGCTATCAGTCCCGTTTTATATGGCTGCAATTCCTCCGGCAGTAAACGTGGAAAACGACACCGTTATAAATTATTTCCGAAATCATAAGTAATGGTAACCTTCGGGTATGGTCACGATTAGGGTCTGCTTGAGTGGTGAAAGCAAATAACTTTCAAAACAAAATATTCCTGCTTATTTATCAATTAATTTCACATTTATTAGGAAAACAAAGACTCGGTAACTGATTGCTCGCGTCGTCATACTTGTCCCGTCCATTCTGTCGGCGGACGAGTATTTTATATTGAATTTTATCTCCTTGGCAACACCCTCGCTCTAATTTCCTGTCGGGTGAAATTGGCGTGGGGACTTGGGCTTGTAAAACTTTTAACAGGCCAAGGAAAATATCCCAGATCATGAAGGCGTAAGAAAAAGTGCAAGGCCGGCTCAATTTTTCGGGTAAAAAATGTTTGGTGATCCGCAAAAGAATGTAAAAAAATTAGACCATTCTTTAACAGAGCGTGATATGGCCTTTCATGAAGCCTCTTTGTGAGCAGTTGTCTAGTATTTCATGAGCCATAATTCCAAAACCATTAATGTGGATTAGAAACGTGGACCAACTTGATAAAAAAGATGAAAAATTTCTCTTCAATTAAAAAAAAAATTGGATAGACTACCATTTACTGTTTTGCAAAGTTTTAAGGAATGAGAATCATTAAAATGACTTAGTCACTCTTCAACATCTGATAAAGAGGGGTTGGCACGTATATTATTTGAATTTTAACAAAAAGTGCACAACAATTGATACGGTAATGGAGGGGAACAATCATTTTCAACGTAACAAAACAAGCACTTGGAGCGTTGAAAATCTGTTTTAAATCACAAATAAAATAAAAATGAGATTTTTATTTCTTTATTTAAATAAATCGTAATCCGTAATTCCCGGATAAAGCATGGAAGTTTCAAGTAGAAACCATTCCACTAAATGAGATGTGTATATTTCATGAGTCACTTGCCCTAAATTTCGAACAGATGGTGATACTCTTACTTTACATATACTAGTTTGTCCAACCCGTGGTGCCATCCAAAGAGGGTTTGGAGAGAGAAGAGATAAGCAACATGGTTGTTATTCCAGTTGTCAGGCTACAGTTTGATGACGAAATGCCCTCTCCATCAACCTCAACGCTGCTGACACAAGCGCTTCGAGAATAGAAATTACTAACAATTATTTTATTAGTATATTAATCCGTGCTCACGAGTCACAACTACCTGCCGTCCCGTTTCGACTATCAACACAATGAGACATCAGCATTGGATCTCTAGTACAGCCACGGCGATGGATGATTTTCATCACTTCTTTACTAATAACTAGCGTTCTAGCTTATTTCCCGAAGTAGTTTAGTTCACATGACTACCTCTCTTCCCCACAGTCATTTCCCATTTTATCCTACACTTCTTCCTCCCCTCCTCGGCACGTAGGACTGTGCCAGGAACCTTACTTCTAAAATATATATTTTTTAAATTTAAATTGAAAATAGCATTCCCCGGGAAAACAATGGTAAATAGAGTACAATCCATAGCACTAAGTATAAGAATATAAGAATAATTTATTGCTCAACAGTTTTGTTACAATGTTGAGTATAAATATCAATGAGTTTTAGACTACCCCAAAGGTTAAAGACCTGTGTGGAGACTGCCTTCCATTCATTTCCGGCATTGAGCAAAAATATAATATAATAGTGACAAAGACGATTCCATCCAAGCCCAACTGTGAACTAGAAAAGCAGAGAGAATAATAATAATGCATCTTGCTTACATTCGTACAAAACACTAATTTTCACAAGAAATAACATAGGGCACGTGTACATACATTACAGATCTAGTATAAAATATCAATTAAGTGCCGATATCCATTCCTTTGAAAACTTCTTCTAGTTTTTTTAAATTTTTAATGAATTCAGGTAAGGCGTTAAATACTTTTGGGCCCAAATACCTATACAAAGAATCTCTTAAACAACGCGAAATTTGGTTTTGGAAGCTTTCTTCTAGTAGCCAATAAACATTTCAAGCGTTTCTTGCCTTAAATTTCAACCAGATGGCGGATATTCATGCTATACATCCACTTAATCGTCCATTCCGTCATGCTATCCGAAGAAAAGTAAGGAAAGAGTAGGGATAACTATTACGGTTGTTAATTCGGTTGCCAGGCTACAGTTTCATGACGTAATGCCCTCTCCATTCGCCTAAACGAGTCGTACCCAATTCAAAATCCGGAGGAAAACTACAATGCAGTTTTTAATTCGGTATTCAAAAGACAGAATAGAGATTTATGTCGACCAAAGTGAATGAACCGTCATCAGGCAATTCAATCCGCTTAACCATCGCTACCGCGACGCATCGCTGGTCGCTGTAGGCACGCAGAGTGTTGGTAAGATGGATGGCTCTCGTTTGAGGTCACTTGCGCCATTAAGAATTCACTTGTTATTGAAAAAAGGTAAAAATTGAGAGAGGCGGAAGAAAAGCAAAGAGGAAACTCGGCCTCGACATTTGCTAGACCGCAGGTTGAAGCCTCGGAGAGGCTCAGTCAACAGCTGGACGTCCCACTTGCACGATGCATCTTCGTGCACCTACTTAGCGAAACTCAAACAGGAAGTGAAAATTTAAAGAAAGGTGAAGGCGATCCGAGGATTGAATCGAGCACCAAGAATGAGCAGCCGTTTCAAGACCTTGAACGCGTCCTAACACTTAGTTTGTATATTGGTAGCTTCTTACTATTGCACAAAACGTTGGATATATATTCCAGCATCTACATATACATCTACGAAATACCGTGCAAGCCACCACTAGGGTGTGTGGCACGGGGTGATTCCACACCAGGTATGCAGCACTGATCCAAGTTTAAATCAGAACCACGTACGTTCCCCCGGATGCCTGGCGCAAACCAAAAGCAGTCAGGACAACAGCGCGCAGTCAGACCAGAAACTAGGAGAGTGATACGTTGAAGAATATGCTAGCATGCAGTACACTACTCAAGATACAACTACTGATTAGTATTGTTAATACGACTGATAAATAGTACTACAAGGTTAGTAAATATTAGTAAATGCACCTCAGTACACTATTTGCGTAAGTCTTCGCACAAACGACATATCTACTCTGTAGGTGGAGTAAGCATAGTCATCAGATAAAGTGAAATCCCTTGGAATTACCTTAACTTTAAACATAACATGAGGAACACACATTCAAAACATATGCAAAGCAGAATTAAAGAAACTAGGATTTTTCAAGCGTATAATACGAATTTCACTTGTTCTAGGACGAACAAGTGAAAGCGGTGCTGCTTCGCTCTGGTTAGGCCACACCTTGAATACGCCGAGAGCATTTTAGACCCCGGACAGAAAGATTTAATAAAAAACAATGAAATTATAAGGAAAGATGCGCGCTTCGTTAAAAAAATGCTACCAAGGGCCAAGGGTTGAAATTTGCCAGGAAAAAATCATTTTGCTTGAACTCGATTCTGAGAGGTATCTGTTGCTGTAATTGCCTGCTGGGACCCAGAGCCATCCAGAGTCATATCGCATCTTGCAGTCTTCCTCAGGGGTGTTATGGCGCCCAAGAAGCGCAAATTCGCCTCCGTGGAGGAAATTTATGTTGCATACGCGTCCCCGGATGAGGAGAGCCGAGGGGAGCGGAAGCGGCGCTTGAATCGACGCCCGGCGGTCCACAATGGTCCTCATCCCATGTATTTCTGAGACATGAAAATATTTTCTCAGATCAAGATGAAATTTGTTGCAAGTAGGTTTTCGGGGTCGCTGAATATGAATATGATGCCAAAACAATTGAATTGTTCCAATAAATGTGAAAACTTGCGGATTTAAATTCTTGCAATTGTGTGCGAATAGATTTTATTAAGTGCAAATAGGATCAAATTAACTAATTAAATTTAACTAATAAAATTAATATAGGCTAATGTCGGCAGACTCTAATGAGTTTTTTGCATACTTAGTGATGTTAGTTACACTTTCCAACAGATTTTTTAATGGAATGAGTGAACTTTTCACTAATTTTAATTGTATTTCGCGGATTACAGTTCTCAAATTTTCATGATTTTCGATTTGAAGTCGCATTTCATGACGACATAACAATAAATTTTTACTTAAATATATAAATAGTACATACTTTCCGGAGATTAATCTAGTTCTTTGAATTACAATCGATGCAACAGTCTTCTATGTAAGCGACTCCGAAGTTAACGCGCATTTGACTTTCAATTATTAATAGAATTCGTACTTTACCTGAGCGTTCTTTTACATTACTCTAACATTAAAGGTACGTTATACCGGTTCAGGATCTTCGAATTCTGATGCGTCATCACTTACTCCATCCAAACGTGCTGCACAAAATATTTACCTGAATACTTTATTTTTCTTACCATGTCCCATTTTTCCATATACTGGGATCACCGTGCGGCCGTCAGACAAACAAATGGGCCACCCTAGCATGCGGAGCGCATATCTAACGCCGAGAAACACCAACTCGACGGCAATCCGCCACGCGATCGCCAACCTGAGCAAGCTAGACGTATGTATAGCTTGGTCTTCATCCCGAGTCGGTTTCCTCAGGATCGTGGGTTTTTGTATCAGTTTTTACCACGATCAATCATGAATTTCTTTCACGAACTTACAATACATATTACACCCCCATTGAGCCAACTTCAACAACAACTCCCGGGCAGGGCCCGGGCAAGAATCCTTGTCGACACAGAGAATATCATTTTGACGCCAGACTATATTTCTTGGTCCGACAGATGCAATAATATAAGAGAGATGCATTGTACAACAGAGAGGGATAAAAATTCGTTCTTTCCGCGCACAATAAGTGATCATAATATAAACTGGGCTCTACTGAAAACATTTCCATAAATAATTTCACTTCCCAAAACTTTATCCCTTACATCTTTACACGGCTGGTATCCTAACACGTCCTGCCATTTGCCCATACGGCGGTTCGTAGGGAAGTATGAAGATGTAATTGGATGGTTCCCTGTATATGTATACTTCTAGGCTGAAGAACCAGCCGGAGGCATAATACTGTATCCGCAGTATGTTACCTTTCAAAAATCTCATTTGTTTTATTTTGGAGCCATCATAATTTTGTGCATGCCATTTTATTGATAATTTTTTTTTAACGAAGGTTCATTTTCTAGCTAAATACACTATGTAATAGCAATTATAGCACTAATTACATAGCATCGATTGTAATAGCATTGATATTACTATTTTATAATCATTCATTATCCCCTAATTTGTAACTAGCTTTGTATTGATCTGTTCTTAAATTCATTAACTCAATTCATTTCAATTTATGTTATATTGAGCACACTTCTGAGTAAATTACAATGCCTATAAATATATTTATATGTTATTATATAAAATGCTGTCAAACACAGCGTAACCAATTGATGGCAGCCCCCTTTAAAGGTCTCTTCAGAGGTGCCTAATTTTCACGAATAACATTGAATTATGGATTAATTGCATAGTTGTGAGTGTGAAATAAAATATACATACATACCAATCAAGCCGTTTCCTTTCAGGGTAGGCAGAGTGTTTTTAAGTTTCACTCATAAATACATATTTGTACGCCTACTCTGCTTCAATAATTTCCTCCATACTGACCTATCCTTGCAAACCCCTTTTCCCTCATTTACCCCCATACACTGCTTCATACACGCCCTCCTGTTTTTAAGACTCCTAAGATTCCTCCTCCTAATAATTTCCTCGACCACATTCAACCACAACTTTCTCGGCCTACCTCTAACTCTCGCACCATTCATTTCACTCTTATATATCTGCTTCGTTATTCGATAGACAATACATAAGGTTATTAATACTAATGTTTCAATAATTATATTTAATGAATTTCTCTTATAAATATCAATGTAATATCAATATTAATATAAATTCATATTATAAATAGCAATGCATGTGTGTTTATTTAATGAAAGGATTCAAGGTTAGAACCTAAAATTTTAGTCCCAAAATTATTGAGTTATGAAAAAAATAGTTCACGCACATGCGGCGGCTCGCAGTGTAGATGTGCGTGTGGATGAAGCATAACTAGTATTTTGCTTTAGCTTTGGATAGGTTTTCAAAGTGTTTCCCCACTACGCGGTCCGTCGATGCACCTTTCACATTTCGCGCACCTCAAATTGGTCCTCTCGAGGATTTCCGAGGGTGAGGCGAAGCTCTTGATTTTTCGCCGAGTCATGCTTACGAGGTCGTGGCTAGGTGGGCGGCGATCAGGCCGGGTGGGAGTGTGGCCAGGAGCCTTTAACCGGGATGAAGCGGACGTCTGGGAGTCCGTCCATCGCGCGCAGGTTGCTCGGCAGGCGAGCTCCCAAGCGGGGGCGATGCCTCGTCTTCCCCAAGGACGATTGGATGAGACGGTAGGAGGGGTCGAGGCATGGGAAGTAGGAAGGGAGATGGGAGATGGAGGATATTCTTCAGAGTAGGAAGCACTGAAGACAGGTCCTCACTGAGCCACGATTCGACGGGCCATTGATATTACATGCTCAAATGCTGACACTACTGACATTGGACGAACAAGCCAACATGCGTATTCAGATCTCTGCACATTAGAGCACTAATATCTACATGTTACTAGAATACTTTGACCCTGACTAGGTAAAATAGGTTTTTGCACATGAGCTAAATATCCTAACATCATTGTTAGTTACTAACCTCGCCTGCAATTTCCGGCATTATATAGCTCTTGCATGATTTAGTACTTTGAAGACCTATTTATCTGTCGCAGTAATTATAACCAGTGGTCGCATCCTAAGTAGTGTACTGCATGGTAGCATGTTCGTCCATGTAGCACTCTCCTTGTTTCTCCTAATTTCGCGCACTAATTTCCAACTGGTTTTGGCCTGCGCCTGGCATTCCGGGGGAACGTGAGAGGTTCCGATTTTAGTTGGGATGAGGGCTTCATGCCTGGTGTGGAATCACCTCGTGCCACACACCCTAGTGGTGGCTTGCACGGTATTTTGTAGATGTACAGTACCCTGCAGGACGCCTCAAGGATGTTTTAAGGGGGTGATTTATCACCAACATGCAGTACACAAAAGGTGTGCTACCAATGCTACAGAAACAATTGGTATCAATGTATAATTTAATAAGCAAAGAGATTGCAGAGTCATTTATGGACCATACAATATTGGTACTTGGTGGAAAATTAAGAAACAGGCATTAGGGAGCAAATCAGCTATGCTACCTGTGGACTAACCTACTTCCAATTCTCATTGTCAGCCATTATGGTTTTAAATCGATCGCGGGAAAAACGACATTTTAGACCAGTCTGATCTGCAGTCTATTTCCCTAATTTACTATCATGATCTGATCAATGGGAAGTATGTTGGAGTTCGTATGATATTAATAACTTCATCTGAAAATAAATTCGTTTTGAATTTACATAAATAGAATAAGTCTAATTTTAAATCGATGGTCGAATATCGTATGTATTCTTCTTTTAACAAAAAAGTATATAACCTAAGCGACAAAAATCATAAAAAAGTAAAAATATACGTAAAAAAAGGCTATGTGTACAATTGTCACATGATGAAAACACGCGTTATTGTTGCCTGTCCCACCTGGTGTATCTAGAATTAGACAGCCATTTTTTGTGTTATTCTTTATTCATTCATTTTATGTGATCAACTGAGATCTATTTGCCAGGGTCATCATTAGAACTATGTAATGTTTAGGTTCTACTCCTCGCAAACACCACATATACGACACAATGTACACTAGCAACTGACATAGGGCGATTCCAAATTAACTAACCGGTAAGGGTGAGTGTCGCATTCCTAGCGACGGAGTGTTTTCTACCCGCCTTCGGCACGACTTGCATTACGTGCCTCGGAGACTACATGTGTACTTGCGACGTATTTTTTCCAAAAAAATCCAAAATGTAAACGGTAAATAATCTAGAGTTACTGTTTACGTCAGTGCTGAGGAAATTAGTGTCGATTTAGAACAAAAATGGCCCCATTATACATACCTGAGGCACATCCATCGAAAACTCAACGTCTTCTGGCCTTAGAACGTGGATTATTTCTCTTTGTTCGGGGTCGGGCTATGAATATCATGTTCTAAAGCTGAGACTACCTAAGTAATGTATATTTATTTGTCCATATCAGAGAGATGATACCTTTTTACTACAAGTCCTCAGAATACGAATAACTAAAAATCTACGTCAATTTACTGAGAAACCACCTGAATGCATGATCATGATTTAATTTGAACCAATTAGTTGAAAGTGAGTCCCTTACTAGTTTTTGCAGAAGGCTCCTAGCCCACTGATGAAATATAAATCACGGGTACGAATGCATCATAATCATTACTAGAGAAACGAGCAGTTTTTTTTGGAAGACGCCAAAACTACCGAGTCACCTTTTTCCCTTTCGGATAGGCAGCCTCCGCCGATCAAGGTGTGGTAGGAATTTTCGGGGAGGGGAGGAAGGCCGAAAAGAACATTCCGACCTCGGCATTTGACTTTCCGCCAAACAAAGGAACCACGGAATGCGCGATACAAACGGTCGACCCGAAATGCGGAGTGAATGCCCCCACAGCTCTACTAGGAATTAGTTAATTATGGTGACAGAAGCGGTAGTCGTTTGCCATTGAGCGCATCTTTTAATAATTTCACAAGTCAGGCTGAAAAAATTACACGACACCGTATTATTTAAGGAAATCAGTATATGTGGTGAGACTCACCATACATGCAGTGATGGAAATGAATGAAGAATTATTATATACAGTTTTCCCATAGTTCAGGCAGTATATGAGTTAGGGTTTCGGCGCAGGTGGTAAAGGTTTCGAAATTCAGACGTAAGTTCTGTAGAAATATTTTGCTTCGTACTGACGCGACACCTTGATATTTGTTAGAAACCATTATAACAACATGAAGTATGTGATTTAGCGATTAGAAGAAAATCTGCGCATATTTGATCAAATGTTACAAAGTACATGTCATGTGCTTTAAATCTGCGCGTTGAAATAACAATATAAATTCAATGGTGACAGGCTTTACTTAGTGAAAATCCATTCTGAATAAATTTAATAATTACTTGGTACTTTTCAACAGTGCTAAATTCTTAGTCGACCGGTTTCGTCGCATACGTGATATCATCAGGTCGATTATGTCGCCTGATTCGACGCAAACCTGATGATGTCGCCTATACGACGAAACCGGCTGACTAAAAAAAATGTGAAAAAGCACAAAGTAATTTTGAAATTTATTCGCAACAACATTAGACTGCCGAAAGACCAAATCTATCAGCAGCAAATTTTATCGTTTTATCTATGGGCACCAAAACTGAGAAAACCTAACTTCCAGTTAAATTAATTTCTCACTATGCAGAAAAAGTCGGCGAAATAGTTGGCATTATTCGATCAAATTAACGACTACGCGTCACAACTCCGCTAAACCAATCCTTTCCTAGTCGCATCGCTCGCAAAAGAGGCAATGATCTCATACACCGTGAGCAGACCAAAGAAGAAAAACAATATGTAATTATTATAATTGATAAACGATAATTCTCACCAAATTATAAACGTATTTATTGATTCCTTCCTTTGATTGATTGATAATTCTTTCCAGTTTAACTATTCCACCAGCTCTGCAACAGTATTTGAAATTTAATATTTCTTTCTTCCAAATAGGCTTAGCAGGTAAAAATCAGTGAATGATATCGACTTCACTTTTTCGAAGAGTATATACGAACTAGGACATTCAATTTGTACATTCTTGACTATAAATTGCTGATAAATCCGAAGCTAATTAGCCATAAAATCTCCATAATTTCCGTCACTCAGAAAAAACTATGACATGATTTGTTAAACACGCTCATGGATGGAGCCTAAAATAACATTTAAATTGTTACGCATGAACCACAATCGTAAGAAAAGGAGAAAAAGAGAAGAATGGTGTCCGAGAGATTGTTAATTAAGAAATCAGGGACAAATATGTCATTTAGGATGGGCTGGCGACTTGTTTGTTCAAAAAACCGCGGTGACCGCAGAATGAAAATTACCATGACGACATTAGCGCGCCACGAACACCGGGAATCCGGTTTATCCCCGAACGCTCCCAGCGCAAATGCAATTTCATCTCATCAAGAAAAATGAAGATTCACCGGTCTTGATGGATCTCAAGTCATTCTCAGGGCCATCGGAGAATTTTTATAGGCCTAGGGCTTAATCATTAGTTTGTACAAGTGTGTCATACCTCGAAGTTCTTAAAAACTGATGTTTATAATTTTTATAACTATTATATTTTGACCACTTTTGTAATCACACAATTATTTTAGAAGGTTGGTCTTGAAATAACCACTTCAATCACCTCATTCCAACGTCTTGCAGTTTAATTTCTGCCTCACCAGGGATTGAGATTTAACTGGTGATAAAAGTTCACGAAAAGAACAGGATGTTTGCCATGTACTTATAAATGGAAATAACCATTAAAAATCGTTAGCATTTACAAGCATAATGTTTACAGCCTGCTTTGTTCATGAACTCTAGTTGATAGTTTTATCTCAAGCTCTCATGGTGCAGAAATTTAACAACGAAACTATGGAAAGAGGTTATTTTATGATAATTTCAAAACCAACCATCCAAAACGATCAAGTTGATATTGCCATCGAAACTCCTAATTCGTCAATGTAATTACATATTTAAAACATCGAATCGTGATTTACGCAGCGTACAATAATTTTTGTGGATCCTTCAAAGTTTAAATTGTACTGGTTTTCAAATCAACGCAGAGGTTTCATTAACTAATGATAACAGCGTTGATTTTATTGAATTGATGGTATTAAGTGTGCACTCCTTCATTAATGGCGATTTCTAACTGTTTTTAGTCCAGATATCTGGACTAATTACTTTAGTCATACTCAATATTTCCAAGTGTAACTAGGAGAAAATACATTACATTTGAATCACAAATAACTTTGTTATTTTCACAATGGTTTTATTCGCAGACGAACGGTATCACTGTAACCTACGACCTTAGAATGTCGCCTATGCGACGAAAGCGGTCTTCTGCATATAAATTCATCCTGAAAACTACCAAGCTATTATTGATTCAGTAACATGTACAGTCAGTTCATAAAGTATCGCGACACACTACGCTATCGGTTCGTATAGGTCGGATGTCGAAGCTCGAAATAAGTTGGCTATCCTGAACTATCTCTGGTGGCTATGTCCTTCTTGACTTTCAAAAAATGTCATACTGTACCTGTAAATGCTCATAATCAACAGAGATGGCCAACGTACTTCCAGCTTCGAAAGCCGACCTATAGAAACCGCTAGCATAGTGTGTCGCGTTACTTTATGAAGTGACTGTACGTGAGGCTTAGTGGCCAGAGAAATGAAGAATAAGGGACAAAATAAAGTGAAAGGAAAGGGTGTTGGACCCTTTTCATTGATGACGTTTGATTTAACGTTCACCCTCACCATCCATGAAATCATGTCAATAGTTAAATCTTAAGGCCTGATTATGCAGACATGTAAACGTTTGATCAATTTATATTAAATAAATAAAGAAATTTACAAAAATCATGCGCACCACGCGCCCGGATTATGAATAATTTTATGTAAACTGTGGCAAGCGTGCTCCTATCGATTGCAAACTGCTGGTCTAAGCAGTTGGGGAGAGGGGGATGGGGGGAGGGGTCGATCTCGTGCTTGGACGAATATTTCATGCCTAGCGTGGGGTCACCTCGTGCCACATACCCTAGTGGTCGATGCAGTCTTATTCCACAGTTTACGCAGGTGGGCAAAGGGAGGGAAAACGCACGACGGGAAGGGGATGGGAGAGGGAAATAGGGAGAACGAAAGAGCAGCGTGTGCGGGAATAGAGCGGGAACCTAATTTCCCATTCGAGGACAAGGACTCAAGTTTGACAGGACTGTGATTGTTGAACCTCGGCATAAGCCGAGCGGCCCACTTTCGCGCGCTCGCGGTCGCAAATGCCGCCGACGCGCCGTGGCGTCCGCCGAATCGACCGCTAATGGCGAGCCACTGCGCCAAATACCCAGAGCGCAAGTGCCTTTGGCCACCTTGAGGAGGACACAAGTCTTCTTGAGGAATTTGAAGGGAACAGGTGACAAATTCACTTCTACGAAACTGAGGGCAATGCAAGAGCTTTCGGGAGCAAATGCGGAGTAAGCCAGTTTTTTTCTCTCACAGTTTAGTTTCGTGCGCAGAAGCATTACTCGACCGCTATTCTGTTTTGAGATTTATTGGTGCTGGTCTACTTTCAGCGTGTTTTTTCCACACAGTATTAGCGTTTTGGGGTTAATTTTTTTTATTCCACTTCGGCTCCCATTTTCCAAAAGGCGACGATTTTTACTTACGCTGTTCTTCATACGTTGACTACATTTTACATAGTGATATGTGGTATTAAGCATGCTATAGTCGAAGTGTCCAGTTAGAGAAGCTGCATTATTACGGTCGTCATGACCATCGGCACAAGGTGAGAGTAACCTGCTCTGCCTCCAACAGAGCAAGAAACTCTTTCATGGCCAGGACTATTCGTAACTGGAACAATTTGCCTCGCGAAGTATTCAATGAATTTCCTATAATTCTCAATGTGTTTCTAAAGAGGATTTACGCCATATGAAGACATAAATCTAGTCTTGTGTAATAATTTATTTCAGTTACTGATTAGGTGATTCATTTTCTTGTCGCCTTGTTTGCTGGTTTATGATATTAATGTACCTTGATCAACTCCCATTGCCACCGGAAATGTACAATTCCTATCTCAAATGTAAAATAAAGTTCTAATTGCCATGCGGCGGCTCGCAGGGTAGTATGTAATAGTAATTATAATTTATTCTCCCAGAAACAAATAATTATACATTCATTAAAAAAATTCGGAAGTTAGGTACCGCAATAGATAATAGGCCTGTTTTTTGGGTACCGTCAATTTTATTTAACACGCATTGCTGAGTAAAACAAAAAAAATATGATACATTCAATACGAATAGATACATGAGAGTATATGAGAAAAAACAATTTTCTTAACAAAAAGACACACTTCTTTTTTTTTTACAGACATACAACTTCGACTGTGGTAGGAAAAAAAAACAACTTATCCCAACAAAGCACAATTTCGATATTGTTACAAGACATAAACCATTGCTTAACTAATCTGAGGAAATGTTTACACTATATTACATATTTAATTTTGTTCTAAAATTGATTATATAATTTCGGGCCCATGTATAAAAAAGACCTTTTAAATTGAGTTAAACATGCATCAGGCACAGGCACCCAGTAGCCTCTACATTAAAAGAGATACATGTAGATACAGAAAGAAAGCGAGGCTTGTGATTGAAGTTGGAGGAAACACTCTGGATCAAGAAGAGCAATTTAATTACTTAGGTAGCACGCTGGAGGAAAACGGGCGTAGTAGCAAAGACATGCGGAAGAGAATAGCGCTAGCTAAGGAGGCGTTTAGCGACAGAAATCAGCTGATGACGGTGACATTGGGTAAGGATGTGAAGAAGAGGATGGTGAAGAGCTTGAAATGGAGCGTAGCGTTGTATGGGGCAGAAACGTGGACCCTTAGAAAGGAGGACGCGAATAGGCTGCAGGCACTTGAGATGTGGGTGTGGAGAAGGATGGAGAAGGCTAGGTGGACAGAAACGAAGGCTAACGAGGAAGTACTTGAGATGGTGGGCGAGGAAAGGAAACTTTTTAATGAAATCCAAGATGGGCAGTGTAGGTGGCTGAAGGATATAATGAAGGGCGATGGGTTGCTCAAGAATGTGATAGAGGGAAGGATGTTGGGCAAGCGGGCAAGGGGAAGACATAGAATAGGTTTAATGGGTGGGACGAAGAATGGTGGATCGAATGCAGAGGCGAAAAAGGATACACTATAGCGAGATAGGCCACTGAAAGTGTATAAAACCGGGAGGAGATCCTCTGATATTAAAAAATGAAACCTACATGAACCGGTAGAACACTTAAATAAAATGCGTAGACACTATTATTTAAGCATAATGACCTCCAAATGCTTATTTATAAAAACACAGAGAGGATTTACTGTTATTCACTACTCGTATTTGGATGGACTTTTTAAGCACGAAGAAACTCGTCAATAAAGACCCAATAGGGTAATTATGTTTGAAATTAGGCAAGAACATTATACTCCCTTGTTTCTGGGACCTTCATTCCTACTTGCAAGCTGAAAGATTCAACCAAAAAAAATGAATAAAATACAAAGGAAAAAAAAGGATGAAGATGTAGAGATGTTGGGCAAGCGGGGAAGGGGAAGAAAGAGAATAGGTTTTATGGACGGGATGAATAAGGGTAGATCGTAGGCAGAGGCGAAAAAGGATTTACTAGAGGGATATAGGACCCTGAAAGTGTAGAAAACCGGGAGGAGATTCTCTGGCATTCAACAAAACCTTCCTTAACAGGTAAAATACATTATATATATTTATATAGATGTAAGTATCATACGTAAACCGCGAAAGCTTCGGTGGAGAAAAATAAAAAAAATTCTGAATAAAATGCACATTTCTGGACTGAATCCAGTTCAAAGAGTCAAGACCATGGGGTGAACGATCCACACGCTTTTTCCCGACCGGAGCCCGCAGGAGGGGAATGCTAAAGTGAGGGAAGTCGCGATTGACGGAGAGGGGACGCCGTGATTAGGAGTGGGTTTTTCCTGTGAAGGCTGTAACTGGCTGTAATGCAATGTACAGCGCTCGGGATGAGGGGAGGAGGGGGAAGAAGGGACGACCAAGGCTGGGAACCAAGAGTAGACAGGATGGTAGGGCGAGCCAATTGAACGAGTCATGAAATGGTAACGGACGAGAGGCATTCGGTCTCGCCTTCCGCCATCACCCACGCAGTGGAAGCGCCCGCCGCGAACGTTTCCGGTCCGTGAACGAATCATTCGGGATGATCGGCTCCCAATGGATGAACGAGCGCCTACATCTACGTAATACTCTGCAAGGAACCACAAAGGCGTGTGACGGGGCGAGTGATCACCAATGAGGTAGATAGAGAGGACACTACGTACTCAAACTGTAGACTGAAAACCGAAATAAAAACCTTCTAATTCCGATGGTTACTTTACAGAGTTCCATGACTTTATGCGATAAAGTTTTTCGTCTATCTTCCTTGTGTACAATGGTTGCCATAGCAGCAATAGTGATATGCTATATGCATTGACAATAAACGGTTTGAACCAAAAGAAATCCGGTCCGTGAACGAATCATTCGGGACGAACGGCTCCCAATGGATGAATGAACGCCTACATCCATATAATACTCTACAAGGCACCTCAATGGTGTGTGGCAGGGGTGAGTTATCAATATAAAGGTAGATGGAGAGAGTAATAAGTTCTCAAACTGTAGCATAACAACCGAATTAACAACTATATTAGTTATCCCTGCTCCTTCCTTACTATCCTACAGACAGCATGACGGAATACAAGAATTAGCGGATGTGACATAAGAATATCCACACTCTGTTCGAAATTTAAGGCAAGTAACTATTGAAACGTTTAGTAGCTACTTTAAACTATTGATTATATCCGTTTTTATTATAGATTTCACCGCGAATGTGGAATATTACTAATTTAAAGTAATAAAAAAAACACATGTGAGGAGAATGCATATGGAAGAAATAGTATATGCTGATTTTTAATAAGTTATCGATTGAAAACATCGTAAAAACGCAAAATAAGTGCGTCAGCCCGTACGAAGAGAATCGGGGTTTACAAACATGACTGACCGGCCACGCCCACGTTACAGCTTCTAGCATTGGCCACGATAGCCAGCGCCCTCTTCATCTATTTCAATGGTTTAACACGCATTAAATTATTTTCATAGGAGAGATTTAGAGAAAGGCGAAAAAGCTGTAATCAGCTATCAGTTAGCAGCCAGAAACATGCAGTACGTGTTGTTAGTAGGTACTAGATACTAGAGAAGGGTAAAAACATTAGTGGTAACTACACCACGTATCGGCAAACCTAGGAAAGAGCCTAATTGGCAGTTCCTATTGTCCCTAATCGTTCGCGGGAAAAACAGAATTTTAAACCTGAACGTTCTGAAGTATAGTCCTTGATTCTATTCGCATGATCTGATCTACCAATCGGTAATAAACAATATGTCACCGTGTTATTTGTTTTATGGCATCACCGCCAGCCGCCGTAATGGCTTTTGGAAGAACCTCTCCTATGCCTAGCAACTTTCTCCATAACACGTTATAGAATTCATAGGCGTAAAATTCAAAATATGAAAGATAATTATAGTGAAAATAAATATGATTTTTGGTAAAGAGAAGGAAAATGAAGGATGCAACAGAAAGGGGATGAAAAAAATCGTTGAAATTATATATTGCGCAAATATACGCTGTCGTAAACTTGAAAACACCACAGTCAAACGCTTCCACAAGCAGTAACTGATCACACAACATCATATATACCCCGTCTACACACAATTATAATTAAGTGTGTACTTAAGTTAAATAAATGTTGAAATATATCAGTATGTTATACACACGGGTATTAAAGCCGACCACAGCGTCACCAACGCGGAGATAAAGAACTAAGCCGAAGTTGACTATCGGTGAGCATCAATGACGAAAATAAGCAGTTTGATAGGTACTAAATAAAAAGAATAAATGAGGTGCATTTGGAACTCAGGAATGGTATGCCGTCACTTTTTTAGAAAACAATATACACGGATACGCAAGGAGCATAGTTAATTGGGGGGTCGGATCCGTAATTAAATATGACCCACCATTAACTATTAGGGAGTCGTCAACACGGGCATAAATAGGTCGTATTTAAATAGATAATTAACTACTGTGTGTGGACGGGGCGAATAGGATTAAATAGCATTCACTTGCTTATGAAGTTTCGTTGTTGCCATGTGGTTTTCAAATAAATTTATATGAAATTATACCTATATAAAAAAAGGCACATCGTCACAAATTTTCGACTAATATTATAAAATCGCATTCCGGTTACTGGTAACATTTTGAAAAAGTTATTCCTGGAAGGAAAGAAGAACGGTATGATGTTTACTGAGGTGAAGAAATGAATAATGTGGGTAGATAATAGGCCTGTGCCTGTAAATATCTTGAGGATTTTTACTTACCTAGTTTCAAACCAACCTTCATCGGTTAGCTCACATAAAAATAATTTTATCGAACTCCAGGAAAAGGAGGAAAGGTTTATGTTTGAGCAACCAGCAAATTTTCCACTTAATAACGATTCAGACGTAGAAATGCGGTAATTCGCGTCGCGGTTCATAGGAATGCTGCTCTACGAAGGTTTTTCCTCGAGTGGTCACCGATCAGTGAAATATAAACAGGTATTTATAGAATTTTAATCAAGTCATTTTTCCAATTTCTCATCCAGTGCCAACAGTTATCCTTGTGTGGGAAAGGTAACTCATTCACTACCATCCATCTGACCGGATCATTTAAAAAAATGAATTTATATATTTACCTTTAAACAAAAAAATTACTGGTTACAAATTACTTTTTTATATACTAATAATTTTATTCCTTTCCAGGAATTGCAGAGTGGTATTACAATAGATAACCTTTAAGGATAGTCCTGTGTTGGGGCTACTGACAAATGAACCATGCAAAAAGCGATAGCAACAAACAAAAATGATTTAAAATTGTCGATAAAACGTTAAACAATGCAGTGACGAAACTAATACAATAATAGAAAAATAAGACTCAGAGCTATACGGAATTATATAGTGGATACAATAAAGAGTCACATAAATACGTGATCGGGTACACTTACTATAACAATGGTATTACAACATCACTTCATTTATTACATTTAATTCAATAAATATTTCATGCAAATCACAAAACAAAACCTCCATATTTTTAATACGCAATAACCAAGTTTTAATTTTATTAAGAAATTTTCCTACGTGTTTTTCTACCTTTATGTGGTTCGGAAGGACATTAAATATTTTTCGAGACATATACACAAAACATCCTTGAAATTAAGTCAAACTGGGCTTGGGTAAAGAAATAGTATTAATTTTTCGCAAGCTCAGGACTTGAGTCCTGGGTAACAGATTTACTTCGTCGCCACTTCTTAAATAGAAATTATTTAATACTTTATAAAAATACATATATCTGAGAGGCAATATGTTCAGTTATAAGAGCAGTGGGAATGCATGAGTGAAACGGTTTTTATGCATTATCACACGTACTATGTTCTTTTGCAGAAATAGTACGGGGTTCATTGTATTTCTGTAAATCTGTCATCTAGGCATGGTAAACGCAACGGGCTAGTGGGATCGACCTTAGAAGCAGGCTCACTTGGCCCGCTTTCTCAGCCAGTCTGAGATTCCTGATTGATCTGAACCAGTGGGTCTGTAGCGCTCCTCCTTATTCTTTTGGTTGTCATACGAAAACAAAATATAACCGTTATTATCCAAGGCGTGTGTTGTAACCAATTGTAACAGTAGTGCAGTCATGGCGAGTGAAGTGACGTTGATGATATCGTACCAAATCGCAAGTATACGCTAAATCCTCGATTTACGTCGGAGATGCGTGTGGAAGATGAGCGACGTAAGTCGAAACAACGTGAAAAGGATCCAGATATTCGTGGCCACTTTAATCCCGCGTTAAATCAAGGAGTTAATTTCCTAAGTAATTAAACTGTTCTACTTGCTCGAGTTGCTGTCCTCTAACTTTAATAACAAGCTCCGCTTTCTTTGTCCGAGAAAATCTCTTTACTTTTGTTTTATGATGACTTATCTTCATTCCGAATATCCCGCACTGCATTACTAAAGCATCCAAAGCCTGCAGTCCCTTCGAAGATCCACTCACCAACGCCTGATCGTCCGCGAATCTAACTGATTTTATCAGATGCCCTCCCACTTAGATTCCAACCTCAAGTTCTTCCCATGCCTGTCTTACCATATCATCATCATAAATGTTGAAAAGCAATGGCGACAATGGGCACCCTTGCATTACCCCTCGACCTGGAATAGTTAAATCCTTGAGATAGAAAATTTCGTCGGTTTTCATGTATCTCTCTGAGTTTCCAAGAAATGATCCAGCGCAGCTAGGCCCACCCCCAAAGGAAACAACATAGCACCATTCCTTTCCCCTCCGAGACCCTACCGCTCTTGCCCCTCCCTGTACAGGCGCATGATTCCCCATCGCCCTCGCCCCTCACCCATCCATTCAGAGCAGGCAGACTGCCACCATATTTCGCCACCACTATACTTCCACTTATATTTTTTTTATCTCCTCCGTTCTGGGTGTGCTCCACGGAGAGACTTTCGATTTCGCATCCACGCGATGCGGGCGATTGAAAGAGACTCTAGACTACGTGCCTTAGCGCTGCGATGGAACGTTATTCATACTCGGATTTCTTCGAAGTGACGGAAAGGACGTGCATACAAACATGTCTCTGCCCCGCGGAGTTTCCGAATGGTTTCCCTCCCTCTTGCCACTCGAGGGCATCGTGATGCTTCTTGCCCGAGAGGACAACTGTCAGCGGTTTCGCTCCTAGCGTTCGGGAGCATTTCTAGGAATCTCGCGCGGAAAAACATTTCTTATTAATCGCAAGAGTGAAACCAAGTGCCGTCATCCGAAGATTTAATCATCATGCGAAAAGTTGAAACGCTTTAAGCGCACAAGAGATGGTGGGGGATTGATGGTAACTGAAAAATCACGAAAGGAGCAAATTCTACAAGTAGAAATTTATTACGACCTAGGTTTCGCTTATTACAGTGTCATCAGGTGATGCTCTAATAAGCAAAACCTAGGTTGTATTTCTTTGTACTTGAGGAATTTTCTCGTTTTATGATTTTTCAGTTATGTTTCGGTTGCCCAGAATACCGCCGGAATCTTCAGAATTTGATTGCTGGCAAGTGAAAACAGTTGAGAGGGGAGACGAGCGGCTTAAATTGGTCCCGCCGTAAAAAGACCAAGGCACAGTTTTATAAAATCTGGTCAACGTTAACAAACATCATAATTTTTTGCCAGTATCTACACCTACGAAATACCGTGAAAACTACCACTAGGGTGTATGGCACAGGGTGATTCCACACCAGGCATGTGGCCTTCATCCGAGTTGAAATTAGAACCGGGCACGCTCTTCCGGATGCCAGGCGCAGGCCAAAAGCAGTCAGGACAACAGTGCGCGGACAGAGCAGAAGCTAGGAGAGTGCTACGTGGACGAACATACTACCATGCAGTATACTACTTAAGATACGACTAGTGGTTATTTTTACTTCGGTACAAAAACTCACGCTTTCCGCACACATTAAGCGACCACACTAAAAACTGAGCTCCACTAAATACATTCCCATAATACACGTCACCATTTTTCCTCACAAAACCTTATCCTTCACATCATTACACGGCTGGTGTGCCAACACCCCCTGCTATACGCAATATTTTTGTGGATATGAGTCTCACTGATGATGGAAATCATTGGCGAAATCGCTCCATGTATTGTGCGGGAACGAATGCTAATCAAGAGGAAGCAGATCCCGTATCGTCGACGGGACATAGTGTTGGCCTATTCCATCAGGTTGCACGCTCTTACAAGATTCCTCAATCGATGCGAAACGTCTGACTCGTGCCGCAATTCTACCTCGCCAATTCGACCATCTCTCTCTCTCTCCACACCCGTACGCCTGCATAGACCTTTTTTAATGATTGAGCCACGGGCCGGGTAATTAAAGCGGAAAACTGCAGGCGTCTTTTTTTATTCATTAACGACGGGCGTTCGACCACTGACGGAGGAGGCGCCAATTGCGAAATTGCCGCTGTTATGGATTGCTCAAACAATGCGCCTTCGCTGGCGGGCGGTTGGAAAGAATGGGAAGCAGAAATCGTTTAACATATGGTCCCAGCGATCTCGTAATTTTGAATTTTTACGGACATTCCAACCAAGGACGTGGAGTTAGCGCCATCCGAGTATAAACGGTGCATGTGCTAATCCACTTAAGGAGGTCGGAGAAATTTTCGTTTATGTACAGATTTACGCGGAACTTAGCACACAATTACTCATTGGTAATATCTATGGATAGAAGCGAAAATAACAGCATGTTACCGATTTGGATTCTTTGCAATTTAATGACGATTTAATACCTAGACTTATGGCACTTGAAATATACTACGAAGTAATTCGATTATGTATGTGATACGCCATCGAATTACTTCGAATGAAGTACGGCTCGATTATACTTCGAATCGATTAGAATAATCGGTTAAACTTCGAATAAGTTCAATTACGGATGTATTACGGCTCGATTATACTTCGAATCGATTACAATAATCGATTATACTTCGAGTCGATTACAATAATTATTATACTTCGAATCTATTACAATAATCGATTATACTTCGAGTCGATTACGATAATGATTATACTTCGAAGTAATTCGATTACGTATTACATAAGTAATATGTAATACGTAATCGATGTATCCATTGTACTTAGTGTTGATTATCTGTCACTGTGAAATTTTTTGTACTTCATCACTGTGAGATGTTGGCCAGGCATGTATTTTTTTGTTATATTTTCGTCCAAAGCATAATTTGATATGTATTTTCTATTTTGCTGCTATGCGAAACCCAAGGCATAATAAAACTTATTTCATTCTATTCTATGTATACAGATTTTCTCCCCAACGCGAAAACATAATTTTCATATTATTATAACGGTTCCAAATAAATTTAAAGGGATGAAGCCAATTAAAAAAACACAAATCTGCACATGATTTTTGCTTAAATTTCGATTTCCGCGCGGAAAACCCAAGTGATGATACTGCTTTATTGGAGACGAAAAGTTTATAAATATAAAGGCTTAGTTACACGACACATTAACCCGTGCGTGTTCTTGTACAAGTTCATGTACGAATACGAGAGCCAAATAGAGCAGGTACTATTTTACAGTTCACGTATTGGCCCTTTGTATCACCCTTTGGCGCCTTTCGTTAAGAGCAGGCTAATGACGACGCCGCATTTCCATCCACCCTTCCTCCCTTACCTGTCCCATATGGCGCAAATGACCTTAGCTGTCGGTCGCATCTCCAAAATCCAATCCAATCCAAATGGCGGATTATCTAAAGGAGGGAAAACGGAACGATGTGCCAGAAATTATCACGTTAACCCTCGATGGACGAGCGAGTCAAATTTGTTACGTTTCAAAACCATGGAAATATCTGCTTCCTTAGAAGCTTTCCCATTTAGTTGCTGCGCTAGACAGAATTGTGTGTGAAAAGTTGCGTCTCTTTCGGCGGTTTGTCAAACAATATGAATAGGTGAATGTGTGACGCTGTTCACTGACGATGGCGTGCCTGGTGGAGCTCTGAAAAAATAGTTTCAGCTATGTTATGGACGTATTAAATGTTTCACTCAAATCTTTACGTTCACGAAAATCACTCCAACCACCTTAAACCTCTATGGAAAGGGGGGGACAGATTTGTCACGTTATTAAATCATTGAAATGTCTGCTTTCTAAGATGCTTTTCCATTTAGTAGCTGCACTAGACAAGAATTGTAACGCTTCGGATTAAGTGAGTGAGGAAAGTTGGGTCTCTTTAGGGGGTTTGTCATACAATAAGAATAGATGAATGTGTGACGCTATTCACCGACGATGGCGTGCTTGGTGGAGCTCTGAAATAAAGTTTCAGCTGTCGTGTGAATAAAAACTTGGGAAAGTTTAAAAAAGGTAGGTTATGATGGTAATGTTGAAGTATACCTTGTGTAAATATGATTACGTAAGGTATTACTTTAAATAAAATACATACAATACAAACACGTCACATGCCAAAATAAATATTATCATCAAATAACTTGCAATTTTTTAAATACTTAAATAGCACTCTTAAAAGACTAATATAGTTGCAGTATTTTTTTCATGCTGATGTTTCATAATTCCGTCCATAGAGGGTTAAGATAGGCAGGTACTGCCCAAAACTCCTAACGATGAGCTGGTAGAATTCTCAAATCAATGAAGTTTTCCACAACCCCGTATTTTTATTGCATTCAATCTTCCCTCGTCTGCGTCTGTTGCGTTCAAATTTCCTTTCCAATACGGCTTTGAACGAAAGGCAACCGCCGCCATTTCATGGCGCCTGCCGCTAATTAATTTGCCGGAATGGTCCGGAGGGGGAAGAGATGGGGAGACAGGTAGGGGGGGATAAGTGTTCTCGAGGTCGTAAATTCCATCCACGTACGAGCACCGTTAAAACCTTCTTCCCTGATGGAAAACACTCCGGACGGTTTGTGTGTCAAATTTTTAGCTGATAGCTGATACAGTTTTGTAGGTTTCAATTCGACCTTTGCTCTTCCGTGATGACTAGTCAGAAATACATCAAAGGTTTAGAAGCATAAATACGTTTTCACGTTTGGATAAGACACCGTTCCGCGTGAAAATTTACAGCGATTTCACCCGATCGAGAAAAAACTCGAGTGAAGAAACGAGATAAGACTGAAGGGGGCCTTGTCTTGTGGAACATGAGAAAAACATCGCAACTTGAGATGCTTTCTTGCAGGGAGAGTGTTGACGCATTTCATCGCACCCCCGCGATATCTTTATTCCTCGGAATTGACACAAATATCTTCAATTTTATGATTTGATGCCACTCTGCTGTGTAGCCATAACATGCGCTTTTTATAAAGGTCGCTTGACACTGTGCAGTTTATTATACAAACGAATAGATCATAGAATTAACAATAAAATGAATGGAATCAGAGCAGGTCTTATTTCCCGTTCAGTCATTCAGACAATCATACAATTTGCCGCTTTACACGGTGCAGTTTTTCTCATGAAAGAATTCATACATTCGTTTGTACATGTCTACATAAAATGTACTGTGTAAAGCGGCCTTAAGAACTATTAGGTATGAATGAAGAGAACCTGAACTTTCGTAAATTACACATTTGCGAAAATAGTTTTCTTCATTTTAAGGTTTGATTTTTATAAATCATTGATTAGTTTACTAACAAGGACAATAAATAATTTTTGCAAGCCTTGCATTGAGATATCTATGGTTAAATTGTTGATAGAATTTCCATTTATTTGTGTGGACAATGGTGATTTTTCAATGGCCGGTCATCCACACTTTGTCATTATATTCACTCAAACAGGAATTTTCCTCTCTAAAATTATTGCTGTTATTATTGCAAGGGATTGAGGACCACTTTAGGTGGTTAAAATGGGAATAAAATTGCTCCTATGCTCTGGTTGGAGCATTTTTTGTCTCAGTCCCGGTAAGTTCCTTCAAATGAATGAGATTTCTGGATCGCAGAAAGCTTCAATTTGGTGTATATTTGTCTGACCGAGTGCTGGTTTGTAAAACTGAGGCCTTCCTAAATGACATTCCTGGTGTATGACACATCAGTGATACATTACCCATTAATCCGTATGTTGGGGATCCATTTGGTGTGGTAGTCAGAATACGGGATTTTTAACGATTAAGTCCAACTTCGATAAACCGATTTTTTTACCTGAGATTTACAGAAGATTCCCCGTACAACCTTGATCATTTTCTTTCGAGCACTTAAAGCAATATTTAATTAAGCTACGGAGTCATTTTGACGATTTAACCAAGTGAAACGGCAATTAAATAAATGATTTCCAAGTTAAAAACGTGAATTTATGAGTGTGGAGAAAGGATCTCCAAGCAACCGTTTGATGATAGCATATCATTCTGGAAAGAGAAGAAGATCTTTTCGAGAGTGCTAGGCAGCTTGCACAAAACTGCGAAGAAGCACAGCTTAGTGACTAATGGGAAGAAAACCAGAATAACGGCAGGAGGAAAAAAATGAAGAAAACTTAAGTCATAGTTATAAATATACAGCAAAAACTGGAGTAAGTTCAAGTAATCTAACAGGCAGGCATGACCATCAGTGACAGATGAAGTTTGTTGCACATAATGATCCCAGCAGCGTAAGCAAACGAGGCATATGTGAATAACGTACTACCTTTCATCAAAGCATAATTCATTTATGGTATGCAATCTTGACGCCGCCGCCCTGTGCCTCTGAAGAACTCAAGGCTTGAAATTTTTCGGCAAAAATCTAATTCAGCAATCTGATCACACAAAGATCATCGCAGCGTTTCAATAGTATAGATACCAATGAAGCAGCTAAGCACTGAACATGGAAAAAGAGCAAAAATTACCGAGTCCTAACGCCGAAGTTTGCGAAATCGAAAAACAAGTGCAAATCAACAGAGCAAACACAGAATGACTTATTAATGGAGGGAGCCTTGGTGAGAATTCCAATTTCCCCGACTTCTGGTTTTTTCCGCTTTTTTCTAGTGTGCGGTGGTAAATGCTTTTGCTCTTCATCAAGGTTTCTACCAACAAATGCATGTATCGGAGTAGAAACCTCAAGGAAGAACGGAAGAATCAACAGCATACCACAAAAAAATCGGAAAAGCAATATTTACTCCGTTAAGAAATTACGAATTTTCTTATCAAAACTTATCGCTGTTATTATCGCAAGAGATTGAGAACCACTTTAGGGTGGTTTTAATGGGAATAAGCTTACTCCTATGTTGCGATTGGAGCGTTTTTTGTCTCAGTGCAGACTTTCCGTGAAGCTTTTCAGTCACATTATTTTGAAGGATTCCTATTTTTTTTAATAAAGAACAAATACATTTTACCGATTTGGTTTTTGGCTATTCAATGCCAATATAACACGCAGAGTTATGGGACGTGACATACTTTCGTGATAATTTTATATGTTACGCACAGATGTTCTTATAATCGCGTTATTAATACATTTCATATTACTATGAAGGTTGCTACCAAATATCTCAAAGAGTCACACACATCTCAAGTCCAGGATTCGAAAAAATATATAAAATATGATTTTCACTTGAATATTTTAAACGACGCCAAAAACTATCAATAGCTAAATTCTCAACATGCATAAATTAAAGAAAATTATAATTATTTTCGTAATATTTTTACTACAGGGTAATAATACTTATTATTCCAAATCACAACTCCCAAGATTATCACTAATTTAACGTTCGCTCTTTTTCCGCCTCTCCTCCATAATAAATTCACTCCCTACTGCTATCGATCCCTTTTCTCTATCGCCAAAAAACTTCAACAACTTGGTCTTAATACACCTTTCCGTCAATAAACCGCGAACCTAGACAGTAACGAACTTAAATGCCATCACCAGATCGTCTGAGTTGAGTTTTTTTGTAGTTTATACGTAAATGTCTTCTGGTGTTTGTTCAGAGTACACTTTTGACGATTCAAACAAGTGAAACGGCAATTGATTCAATGATTTCCAAATTAAAAACGTCATTAGGAATTTTACAAGTAACAAGAATACAGTAACGAACATAAATGCCATCACCAGATCGTCTAAGTTGAGTTTTTTTGTAGTTTATACGTGAATGTCTTCTTGTGTTTGTTCAGAGTACACTTTTGACGATTCAAACAAGTGAAACGGCAATTGATTCAATGATTTCCAAATTAAAAACGTCATTAGGAATTTTACAAGTAACAAGAATACAGTAACGAACATAAATGCCGTCACCAGATCGTCTGAGTTGAGTTTTTTTGTAGTTTATACGTGTACGTCTTCTTGTGTTTGTTACCAGTACACTTTAAATTGGAAATTTTTCTGCATGTGGACTATTTCCATTAAATAAATAAATGGCATTCAGCACGATATTCTGCCCATCCACTCCTATTCTCACTCCAACTTCTCCCGTTAACTTTCGCGGACATGTCCTCTCCGTTTCATTTTAACCTCCTAGCGGATAAACAAGCGGTGAACACTTAAGTCAAAAGTCACTACCAACGAAGCGAATTATTTGACAGTCAAGTCTTCAAATAGAATGATGAGAATAATGGAAAGGATGCATTTTTTTCGTTCGTCGCACACTAAAAAGGTATTGAGGTCTCGAAACGGAAAAAAATATTTCCGCAAATTTCACAGATTGCGGAGGAATTTCTTTGCGAAATCACGCGCACGCCCGCAAGCCGTTTCAAACTGCACGCCCGCATCCCATATTCGCCTCGAAATGCTCAAAAGGAGCAAACACCAGAGAAGGAAGAATGCCTGTTTGGCTGTCGCGCTTTGAAGCGGGAAGATAAGACAAAATAGGTGCTATTTGTTCGCCCAGAGCTGTGTTACTGCGGCATTGTCTCCGTAGGAGATTGTATGCATACCGATGGATGTAGACTCGATGAAGCATGAGCGATTTCATTCGCTTTTACATCTTTAATTTTACAGTCAATAAGAGTCAGGTTAATACCATAATAATAATAATAATATTAATTTGTCTCTCTCGAGTTTGTACCAGGTTGGTTGCCGACGTTTTGATGTCTGCATCTGCCTTCTTATTCAGAGCTGTATAAACTCCTAATAAATTAAGGCAGTTTGAACAAGATCTTTCTCTAATCATTAAGGAGACTTTGTTAGAATTTAAAATTTTAATAATGCAGTCATTCGTCACGTCTAGGGCCATCCACCAGGACAGATATTTGGTTGCCGACGTTTCGACATCTGCCTCTGCCATCTAATTCAGGGCGGTATGAACTCCCAAGAAATTAAGGTAATTTAAGCGATAATTTTCTCTGATCATTATGGAGACTCTCATAAAGTATAAACTCCCAAGAAATGAAGTCTGTTTGAGCGAAATCTTCCACTAATCATTGGGAAGAGCTTTTTCGATTTTATGTGTTAATAATACAGTCATTTTTTTCTCTCGCGTCTTCCTCCAGAACAGGTATATGGTTGCTGAGGTTTCGATTACTGCCTCCAGCATCTTATTCAGGGCCATATACCCTCCAAAGAAATTGAGGTAGTTCGAGCGACATCTTTCTCGAATCGTTTCGGAGACGTAGTTCGAATTTTAAGTTTTAATAACACAGTCATTCGTCTCTATCGGGCCCCCATAAGGACAGGTATTTGGCTGCCAACGGTTAGATATCTTGAAATTACATAATACCAAATGCGAGAATTCGAAAGAGGAGAAAATATCCTATATCCATCGAAAACATCTTCTATTTTCACGAAAAAACTGCTTCTAGAAAAACAAACAATTACCATCTTCAAATACTGTTATATAAATAAATAAAAAATAACTAAAACAGTAAAAACCAGCCCATATACACTATTTCAATGGAAATTCGCACATTTGTGCATTGCGGATGACTCCGTAAAAGTGGAACTCCGCGGCTAGTCCCGGATAGCTTAAAATTTGGAAATGGCTCTGCAGTCGCCACCTTTGGCTAAATAAGTGTACGTACATTTGAAATAGATTTGGGGAATATTCCGCCATTAAAAAAAGCAACTTGGCTTTCCAAATGCTGGGGAATTTCATCGGTGAAAGCCGAATTATTTTATAACATAATAAGCTAATAATGGTGGAAAGAATTATTTATTTTGACTAAACAGGTTGATGATAAAACCTCATTAAACCTCTGTGATGACTAGGCGGATTTTATACACCTTTGGGCATCCAGAGAATCAGAGCTATGTATGCTTTTATATTCAAACGTAAACCACTCATTGTAACTTTAGCACAGCCCCTTTTTGCGTATACGTTGACACCTCTAATTTCACAGAAATATAACATTAATCGTGGCTAGGAGACAATTCAATGAGTTTATTACTTCACTTCAGTAAAACAGCAGAAAGAGTACTAAATTGTAACTAAGAATTTTAGATAGGCTCGATCAAAGGCAAGATATGCCATAAGCGAGGTGTAGTCATTTAATTTACGAGCTGTTTCCCTTAAGTTTCCTCTTGCTTGCAATTAAGCGACACACCCGTAAATTACTGATAAAGAATGACTGCTAAAATTCAGGCATAGTTTAATGGCAATAACTTTCCGCCCGATGAGGAAGTGCATGCGGTGATAAAACAAACAAATAACCAAGTGAATACACGGCTCATAATTCACTGAAAATATGTTACAATATATAATACTAGAAGTATTATATATTGTAACAAGAAGTAGAAATGCAAGAAGTAGAAATATAACTACAGTAAGTCCTCGGTATGCGTCGTTTCGATTTACGTCTGATTCGATATTACGCCCATGCTGACAAGGGCCGTCGGAAAATTTCTCCCGGTTAAATGCTAATAAAATATACCGCATTATTATTGCTATTATTTTTGTTTATTTATCCTGTGTGGGAGGAGACGGAACCGTCCCCTCTTCACCCAATCCAGTACATACACAAACGCCCATGTCCTGGGCAGATAATATGCTACCCACGCGGGAGTCGAACCCGCGACCCTCGGGTAATCAGGCGAGAACTTTACCCCGCCGCCACCGGGGCCGACTGTGTGTGCACCTGCTTGCGTTTTTTGATAACAGAGACATAATCATCTTATGCTGTGCCGCACATGTTTTGTACGTGTTCCCTACGATGCATCAGAAGGTAAGGTTATTCCAAGATTTCCAATCATTGCATTTAACAAATGATGTGATACGAAGTCACTCGCACGGGTGCATATGCACCAGGGTTGAAATTCGCCATGAAAAAACTCATTTGACTTGACCGGGATCCGAACCCGGATCTCCCAATTGCCGGTCAGGTGTGTTGTTAGCCAGTTACACGACCAAGCCATCGTCCTTCAAGGCGACTGAATGTGTAACTGGCTAGCACACCTGACCGGCAATTGGGAGATCCGGGTTCGAATCCCGGTCAAGTCAAATGATTTTTACATGGCGAATTTCAAACCCTGATGTTGTTCCAAGATATTTTACTATATCTAAATATTTTATGTTACTCCACCCACAGTATAGGTATGACATCGAGAAAGGTCAAGGTTGGGATCAATCAGGAAAATTACTTCAAAATAAGGAATCAATAAGGAACGCAGTGAGATGAAAAAAGAACGAAGAGCAAGGCAGAGCGATCCACGCATCGATTTTGGTTGATCACCGTGAAAATATGGCTCATAACTAGCGGACTATTTGAAGAGTTTTAGTGCCCTAACAGCGTCACAGTTTTTGGAGAAATAACAAGCTTGGGAACGTGAAAATCTTTGAAGGTCAGGACGACTGGGAAAAATCAGAAACGTTTTCCAGTCGCTCCCTTTCATTGGCACGCTAGAAAGCGGAACAGCGGGAACAAAAGGAGATTCTTTACAACGCGCAGAGCCGCAATGGATGCGATGCGACACAGAAGCTTTCTCAGGGTGTTGAAAAAAGAAGTCGGTCGAGTGAGTAATAACAGGATGTTATAATAGCCTTGGGAAAATACGATTTTCTTTCTCAAGAAATAGATAGCTTTGAGTAACATTGATTCATACCGTATCCCAATAATTATTGACAGAAAGACGTTACGTGTCACAGGCAATTTCAGTCAGGATCAATCTTACGCCAGATTCAAAAGTTGAAGGTTTCACTTGGTGGAAGGTCTACATTGTACTGAGTCAAAATTTGTAACTCACATAACCTATCATGGAATGTACTACTAGTTTCGGCAGTTACGCCATATTCAGGTACACTGTACTGTACCAAACGATGGCGTACACAAGTGTACCTGAAGGTGGAGTAACTGCCGAAATTACTTGTGTATCCCATAATAGACTATGTTAGTTTCAAAGTCTTACACACTAGGAATTCGTCGCTCGCCGGAATAGCTTCACCACAAAAGAAGGAAGACATATCAGCAGAGCATTTCAATTTATACGATCCAAACAAATCTGGATCAAAATACGCTGATATTTTTCGCAATCCATCGCAGAATTTAATCTGAAAGATTGAATTTAAGCGCCATCGAGAGCATTGAGGTGGATGGAGACGTCATTATGTCATCAAACTGTAGCCTGACAACCGTAACAACAACCATGTATGTTATCCCTGCTCTTTCCTTACTTCCTATGGCTAGCATGAGGGAATGGAAAAATTGACGAATGTATAATAAGAATATCAACCATCTGTTTGAAATTTAAGGCAAGTGACTCTTTAAACATATTCTGGCTACTTAGAACAGTGGATTTAACTCGATTTCGCCATAGTTTTAACCGGGAATGCGGATTATTATTAATTAAAATAAAGATAAACCAATATGTAAGGACAATGCATATATCGATTGAGAACATCATAAAATTGAAAATTTTTTACGTGATTCCGTAACCGCATAAGGGACATCGGGGTTAACAAATATGGCAAACGGGTCACGCCCACGTTACAGCTTCTAGCATTGTCCACAGTTGGAAGCGCCCTCTTCATCTACCTCGATCATCAAGAGCTAAAAAGTTGATGTGAACCACAGATTAAGCTTTCTGAAGCTGGCAATGAAGATTTGCGACCTTGGAAACCCTGTTAATCAATCGCGGGGAATACATCACGATCCCGCGTGGAGCTAGTTCGTACAGAGCACACTCACTAAATTACTACTCACATCTTACTATTACTCACATCACTAAATTACGGCATTCTGCAAACTTTCCACCATGTTTCGCCACCACTATAGTATATTTATAGACTCATTATGGGTCTGATACGACAGAGTAAGTACAAAGATATCGCAGAATTATTATCAATGAATGCTACCATTGTTTTTGAAAAATTTTTCCAAGTTAAAGCAGATTAATTTACATATTACAAGGTCAATCATTCTTATGGATTATCTTCACTACAAATAGCCGAATTTGAGTCTATATACGAAGTAATGTTCCATGGCACTACAATAATGTTTGTTTAGATGTAAAATATTTTTTTTTAATCCACAGGGTTATTTTATATGCTAAGTTCCAATAAAAAGATGAAAGATTCGCTCTCCAGATGGAAAATAGTTGTCGGCCAAAAGTACGACATAATTCTTAATGAGGTTGGCTAAAACCACAGATTTCACACTAGCTAATAATGTGTTTTTTAACTCTGAGACCTAATCATGGGTTCGAACAGGATTATTTTTTTTCTTCCTCGCGACACCGTCGTACATCAAATCTTCGGCCCTCTTAGATCTGATTATTGGTCTTCGTCAAAATAAACAACCTCATAGATAGTCCATCGCAAGATACTACAAGGTTAACCATGCGTTTATGGAGTGGGGGGGCACTTTGGAAATCCGGGGCTGTTTGTCTTCGGCCCGGTCGGCCTTCTATTTGACAAGTGAGTTAACAGCGCCTTTGCGTGATTCTCTGCTATCGATCGACTTGCTTCCTCCCACTTTGAGTCCGGGTGTAACTTTTGACGGTATATCATTAACGTCTAGACAATAATTTAGTACGAGGGCTATTGACTCTCGGAATTTGCGAGAAATCAAACAATCGACACACGGCCAGCGTCGTCATCTTTTGTGTAAAACACGACGGAAAGAAGCCAAGTTTGCGTTATAGACAGCAGTGTCAAGGAATCGCGATTGCGTTCTTGACAAAAAAATAATTACGCTGGATTTCAGTTAAATAGATTCATCCAAATTCCAATGTTGCTTCATTGAGCAACACCGTCTGATGAACTCCTGCGTGAAATTTATTTTAAATCAACGGCGAGATGAACATTGTAACGCCTTCGAGTTTTCTTTAGTAGCGCTTTATTTCCGAACTTTTCATACACCTCTTTCTGTTCCTCTCTTCACTACAACAATCAATCTCCCCAAAATTCAACAACTCCCTCCCAACCAACAATGACCATGCAGAATAAGCAAATTAATCATTAAAACACAAAAACAAGAAATAAGATAAAACAAAGCACACAAAATAAACAATAAACTTATTAAATATTTTAAGCCCACAAAAAAAACAACAACTTATAGAAAGGTAGCGCGGCGTTACAACATATTACCCCCTATAATTATCAAAAAGCACTCGTGGATTGATATTAAATAGAGGAGAAAACATAATTTATTTATTCTCTTAATCCCGAAAACAGCACAACAAAGGCCTTTTACATCGGGCGATAAACATTGACAACAGACGAACAACAACACCCATGTCCTGAGTGGTGTAAAACCAACCAGGTGGGACTCGAACCCGCGACCCTCGAACCGGCAAGGGAGGACTTTACCCCGCCGCCACCAGGGACTTAATAATATGGGTTACTTTATGCTCAATCTCCAAAAAAATGGGAGCCCACCGTATTTATTGGATCTTTTCCCCCCTAGCTGTAAATAGATAAATAAAGTGAACTGTCATCAAGATCAAGTCCAACAGATTTTGACGTATGCGAAATTCAAGTTGGTGATAATAAGTATATATTTATATCTCTTTTGTTCATTCACAATATTGTAACATTGACACTAAACTACTTGATGCTAAGTAGTGCTTAATCACTGATGCCTTCCTAAGGGTATGCGAGCTACGGCGCGGAGTAAAACGTTTAAAAATCAGGTCGTATTGTCGGCAGCAGCCTGGCCGCGCGGTTAAAGGGTCTATCAAAACCCTGACCTCAGAAAAGGTAAGTGTCTGAAAAAAGAAGAAAGGTCGAACGCGCGGTGGGACGGGCTGCTGTCCCTTTTAAATTTATTTTTTTTACCATACTCACGGAATTTTCGCTAGTGGAATGAGTATGGTCTGTTATTATTGTTAAATAATCATTTATCTGAAGGTAACTGGTTCGAGTCCCCGTAAGCGCGAGTTCTTTCGCAGATGAGACAAAAATGTTTTTTCGACTCAATTTTCTTGTCATCCTCCTTCGAACAATTTTTTAAAGCTCTTTTCCAATGGCTGTATACATAAGCCACAACCACTCTTTATGTTCTGAGTAAGATGCATCCTTATTGTACCTTGAACTAAATACATCTACATCTACGTGATACCCTGCGAGCCACCACGAGGGTGTGTGGTAGGGGGTGAAGATCACCAAACATTAACCATTGACATGCAAGTAGGATATTTAAGGGAGATATGCAGAAAAATAGGGTCGCATGGAGCTAGATGGATAGTATCTACATATTAAGGAAGGAATTATTGGTTGTTATTACATGCATCATGCACTACAGACTACTCTTAACTATATTCCACCTACCTATCCCTTTGCTACGCTGCCTATTGTTCTCTCTTATAGTACGAGGGAAGAATGACATTCTAAATCTATCGGTACGACAATCTATCTCTCTAATCTTGTTAATATGATCAAACCTAGCATAATACGCAGGGGATCTTAATATATATCTAACGTCATCTGTGAACAAATCGGTTTCGAATTTACTTAAAAGGTTTAACCTAAATTTTAACCTGCGTTCTGATAGTAATTCCCATCCTAGTTCTTCTATTAAGCTCGCAACACTTATATAATTATCATAACGGCCTTTAACAAACCTAGCGGATCTCCTTTGCACGCGCTCTAATTCTTTAATCATACCTTCCTCGTACGGATCCCATATACTAGCGGCATATTCTACATGAGGCCTACTGATAAATACTGCTTGCTGGAGCCTAATTTCTCATTTACTCCGCAGTGGAGGTGGTTATATGCGTTAATTTCGTGGATTTTCGTGAATTTAAGCCATGCGATTTGATTTTTGGCAAAGGTCAGATCTTTCAACTGGTCAAAATGAATAGAAAGGTAATATAGAACCACTTATTACGGAAATATAACTTTTCTCCAATTGCTACATTTATCCATCCGAACCATCAGAACCGTGACTGAAAAATTTATATAATCGTAATTATTGCGGCATACTAATTTATTTTTTATTTCAAATAACAATTTTTTTGTGATCACTCACGGTACTTGACCTGTTTTTTCCCGTAATACATTTAATTTTACTTATAAATATATATCACACGACTACCCTCCGGGTGTGATAGGAAATTATACGATATAAACATGTCATCGCTCGTGATTCTTTACTTTGATGGCCTAATAATCCGCCAGATTATATTCACTAATTCATGTCCGAAGTCCAAAGCAGAAAATTTTCTCCAAAGACTTCACGGCAATTTTGCAATCTCCAACTCAATATGGCGGCAACGATCGGGAGTGCAAGGGAAAAAATAACGCAAACAAGAACGGAGAGGTTTCAAGTATCACTTTTTCCACGATTACTAAGGGAAAAGTGATAGTTACGATGGATATCGTCCATAAAATTATTGCTTTCTCTTTAAACGTTCCCCGCACTAGGAAGTTGCGTCTAACACTTTATTATCTAACTCATCCACCATGAATTAGTATTCCTTATAAAGGATTGGGAGTGCCTTCATCTGACAATTACGTGTCGGAATGCCACTAACACTCGCGACATCCGTTGTTAATTTCCCTGATTTCCCTGTGCTAAGTTGCAGCTCAAGACTCAAAGGGCACAGGTGAGGGTAGTTGATGGTGAATCAGGATGGGCAACTATAGGTCGCGGGGTTAGGCAAGGGTGCCCGTTTTCGCCATTGCTTTTCAACAGTTATACTGAGAAAATGATAACAGAGTCATGGGAAGAACTTGGGGTTGGAATCAAAGTAGGAGGGCTTCTGTTAAAGTCAGAGAAATTCGCGAACGATCAGGCGTTGGTGAGTGGATCTTCACAGGGACTGCAAGCTATGGTAGATGCTTTAGAAAGGCAGAGCAGGATATTCGGAATGAAGATAAACCATTAGAAAACAAAAGTATCTCGATCTCTCGGACAACGAAGCGAGGCTGGTAATTAAAGTTGGAGGACAGAAACTGGAGCAACTAGAGCATTTTAATTACTTAGGTAGTATGCTAGAACAAAACGGACACAGTAGCAAAGATATCCGGCCGAGAATAGCGCTAGCTAAGAAGGCGTTTAGCAATAGAAGGCAGCTGATGACGGGGACATTGGGTAAGGATGTGAAGAACAGGCTGGTGAAGAGCTTGATATGGAGCGTAGAATTGTATGGAGCATAAACGTGGACTCTCAGAAAGGAGGACGAGAATAGGCTGTAGGCACTTGAGATGTGGGTGTGGAGAAAGATGGAGAAAGTGAGGCGGACGAAGAGGAAGACTAACGAGGAAGTGCTTGAGATGGTGGGCGAGGAAGGGGAACTTCTTAATGAAATTCAAGACCGTCAGAGTAGGTGGCTGGAGGATGTAATAAGGGGTGAGGGATTGCTGAAGAATGTGATAGAGGGAAGGATGTTGGGCAAGCTAGGAAGAGGAAGACGGAGGATAGGTTTCATGGACAGGGTAGATCGTATGCTGAGGCAAAAATTGATATTCCAGAGCTAGATAAGCCCCAGAAAAAGGTAGAATAACGGGAGTAGATTCCCTGACTTTCCATAAAACCTACCTCAACCGGTGGAACACTTAAAAAAAAAACTTGCAGCTGACGCAGGCAGTCTCTCTATCCGCCAGCGAATATAACTAACCCACCCATAGAGATATGCTGAGAAAATCAATTGATTTTAATAAGATATCTGTCACAGATTAATCATTTTAGCTGCTGATAGAAAACTACGCTGTTTCAAAACAACAACATTACGCTATCTATATTTTTAGCTATCCTACAGTAAATGCTTTTATTACACCAAGACATTAGCATTTTCCTTTGGAGGTACTTAGTACAGGATATGATTTTCACATAATACTGCCAAAAACCCCCCGCCAAAACCCCCCAGAAACTATCATATATTGTGAAATGAAGAGAAAATGACATGAAAAGATTTTTTTTAATTATTATTTTTTTTATTATAAGTAAACAAACACGGTCCCTCTAAGCCATGTGGCTTGTCAGAAGGATCCAACACATATACATACAATGCGGCAAATAAAAAAAATGGTGTATACAAGAAAAACAAGTTACTACAATTTATAATATTACAACTTGAGAACATTAAACATAGCTAATAGGTTAAGGCATTCCACATTTTTGAATACACAGGTATTCATGCCAAATATATAGAACATAACCAATCAAAAATGTTTAATTTCATCAAGCAACCATGCATGTACCTTTTTCTTTACTTCTGCCATACCTTTAAGATCATCAGGGTGTTTTGGCATGCAATTAAAAGTGTGTGGTACATAGTATTTTGCTAACCTTTTACCGTATGACTTGCAATATCTGTACGTTTCCAATACAGGGGAATTTCTTTTTGACATGCAATGTGTGTTTTTACATAGAATTTTATATTCTTTTTTGTAATAATTTTCCAATATAATAACCCATTTTGTTAATTGGTCTGCGGTTAACACTTTATATTTTCTACAAAAATAATTTAATTCAGAATTAGCACAATATTTACCTCTACCTTCATCAACCAATTTTAATATTCTCTTCTGGTTCCTGATTATTGAGTTATTCTTCGAAAGACTGTTACGACTTGTTTTTTTGTCACTATTTGAAATATGCTGTTACTTGCTCGCCACCGCTCGGCGCCACAGAGCTCCCGGCAGCCAGTTCACTGCAATTGTAGTCGCGATTGTACCTACATAACTACTAGTTTACTAGCAGTAGATGTCTTAGCCTTGCGTTCCTCTCATGACGGTTTGTGCCCGCAATAAGTGGTCAAAGGAGCGGTAAATGGATTCGACCTTGTACTGAGACGAATACTGAACGTCTGGTGTACACGAGGAGTCGCCTCATACACCGCGACACCACGTAATTCAAAACAAATATTAAAAGCCACGTTTTCGTTTGTTCTGTTCAAAAAAAGTATTTCTTTCACTCACTGGCAAGCCTAAGCTATAAGAAATCGAGAATTAAATGCAAAATGTGCATTAAACGCCGACGATTACATTATGAATGGACACTTTTTATGCCCACGAAAGGCAATTATAGAGCAGCTTCCATTTTTTACTAAAGCATTTTGACTTCATTTCCTGTGGTTATTAACCAATAGCTCAAAAAATACTCTATCTGTTGCCTCAACTTCACCACCATTCAGTTCTAATCCAATTCGTAAATTGAAAATAGGTTTTTTGTTATAATGACAGTTATAAAAGAGAGACCAATAACTATTTTCCCCATGTTTCATCCATCCTCGCATTCAACACTGCTCTTGTCTACTCCCAGACTGAACTTATCGCTGGCTTTACCCTCCCAGTAGTTCCCCAAGAAATCGATTCGGGGAGTACCTATTTGAACTCCGGAAAATTAGATTGGAAGGGATACCAACGCGTCACATAGTGAGCAATGGATTCAAAGAATAAGATAGGCAAAAACTATGATTTTGCATATTTTCCTAAAACGAAAACTACAAAAGCCAAAAAAATAACTGAAAAAAATACAGAGGTCTATCGCGAACGGAATTACCGTCCTCCAGTCACAACACAAGTAAGGTCTTCTTACGCTAGTAAGATCATAAGATCTAAGTGAATAAGGTCTTTTTCTCTGATGCCAAAATGAATCGCTACCACTACACAACGCGATCAGGGTTAATTAGCCATCATCTTGCAAATACCTGCAAAATTTTCAGGTTTCTACATGGAAGGAATAAGATGACAAAAACTACGCTTCTGCATACCTTTCTAAAACAAAAACTACAAAAAGCAAAAAATAAACACCCAGAAAAAATAAAGAGGTCTGGCACAAACGGAATCACCGCCTTCCGGTCACAATTAACGTAGTCCTGACTCTTTCTACTTCCTCAGTTAATTAATCCGCAACATTTCCGCGCGACTTCGGGGAGCTATTTCCCGCGAGAGATTTATCGATTCATTGCAGCGGAGAGCTTTGTCGCGTTCACTTTGAATACCTCCCTCCTCCACCAATTCAAGAAAATAGCATTGCAGCTTACTGCTAAAACTGCTACCTTGTCACACTGAAAGCTATTCATTCCATGCGTTTAAGTTAGCCCATATCGGAACACATCCGAGCACATGAACATTCATGAATTATATATAATAATACTTACGACATAAAAATCGCTGTTTAATACGACAGAAATTTCTAGAAACTGACAAAAATTATCATTTAAGCATTGAAATCTACTCACTTATGGCACACCACACGCTGAGAGAGCCTTCACGACTTAAACTTACTTTTCACACATTATAGAAAAAGCATGCAGCACGAGAGAAGAGGCCGAGGCCAATGTGAAACTAGGAAAAGAAAAACGTGAGGTGAAAGAGCACTGTTACCTGGGAATCCGAGTGACCAGCGATGGACGAAGCAAGAAAGAAATAGTGAGTAGAATAGCCCAGGCGAAGAGGGTATTCTACCAAAAGAAGATTCTACTTGGGGATCGGGTTGGTGTGGTGGCCAGAGTACTGGCTAACCATACGGACGGCCAGGGTTCAAATCCCTGCAGAGGAGGACGTTTTTCCAAGGAAACCCGATCCCTACTTGAGTGTCTTGTGGAGGGCACTTCAAGTACAGTACTCCGTCTGTCGGTTAAACAGTGTCTTTAAACAGTGGTCCCGTAGGCGCCTTTCGTTAGGAGCATGCTAATTCCGACGCCGGGTTTCTATCCACCCTTCCTCCCTTACCTATACCCTATGGCGCAAATGACTTTAGCAGTCGGGCGCCTCCCCAAAAAAATTCAAAACCGAAGAATCTACTTACAGCTGGAAACACAAGCGTGGAAGTAAGGAAAGAATTTATTAGAACTTGAATCTGGAGCATGTTCCTTTACGGTAGTGAGACATGGACGATGACGGCTGCAGAGAAGAATAGGGTAGAAGGATTCGAAATGTGGTGCTACAGAAGAATGATGAAAATTAAATGGATAGATCGAGTGAGTAACGAGGGAGTCCTCAGTAGAGTGGGAGAAAAGAGAAGTCTTCTGAAAACCCTAAGAAGAAGACGGGACAACATGATCGGCCACATCATGAGACATGAGGGCCTGATGAAGACAATCGCCGAGGGACAGGTCAACGGGAAGAATAACAGAGGGAGGCCTCGTTTGAGATATATAGATCAAGTGATGAAAGATATGAAAGAGAAGAAATACGTAAATATGAAGAGATCAGCTGATAGGCGAATTGAGTGGAGGGCTGCGTCAAACCAATATCAGGATTTCATCTACACTGTAGTCAGTAGCTGCGTCAAACCAATTTCAGGATTTCATCTACACTGTAGACATCATCAAGGGTGAAAAATGACAAATAGCAAGCTCTTATACATGGGAAAATTTTTGGGGGGTGGTATAGGCGGGGAAGCAGGGATATATGTGGGGGAAGATGTGGAATCACATATATCCCTCCTTCCCATTTTTGGGGGGTGGTATAGGGTGGGAAGCATGGATATATGTGGGGGGGAAGATGTGGAATCACATATATCCCTCCTTCCCATTTTTGGGGGGTGGTATAGGCGGGGAAGCATGGATATATGTGGGGGGGAAGATGTGGAATCACATATATCCCTCCTTCCCATTTTTGGGGGTGGTATAGGCGGGGAAGCAGGGATATATGTGTGGGGGAAGATGTGGAATCACATATATCCCTCCTTCCCATTTTTGGGGGTGGTATAGGCGGGGAAGCAGGGATATATGTGTGGGGGAAGATGTGGAATCACATATATCCCTCCTTCCCATTTTTGGGGGGTGGTATAGGCGGGGAAGCAGGGATATATGTGGGGGGGAAGATGTGGAATCACATATATCCCTCCTTCCCATTTTTGGGGGTGGTATAGGCGGGGAAGCAGGGATATATGTGTGGGGGAAGATGTGGAATCACATATATCCCTCCTTCCCCGCCTTTACCACCCCCCAAAAATTTTCCCATGAATAAGAGCTTGCTATTTGTAATTTTTCACCCTTGCTGAAGTCTACAGTGTAAATGAAACCCGGGTCGATGTATAAAAATTATTGTGTGGACTATACAAATTTTATTCATTTTCATCAATTTGGATTGATCAATCAAGGATTGCTGACTGACGACGAAGAAAGAGCATTCGAACCTCTCACCACTTAACTTCTGACGCAATTTACATGACCAAAATGAAGTTCATCCGGAGAGTATTTCTGCACCATATTAAATGAAAACTCACTTTTTCACAGTAAATTATCTCGAAAAATAGAATCTTAAACGGCTGTTATTTTATATTGGTTGGAAAGATGAGATTCATTTCCCCATAAAAAGGTCCAATTGATCGAATTTTTGTGAATTAATGCCTCACTCGAAATATCTTGACAAGTAAAAGAATAATGCAGAGACGGCGGGAGACATGTTTAAAAAGTGGGATTTTCCAATCGAGCAAACATAGCACCCGAAAAATATTCAAGGGCCAACCGAGACACCGACCTTCAGGAGCCATGTGAAAGAAATTAGTAATCACGTAACACACACAGAGGCGAGCGCGCGTCCATTGTTTCTCGTCTCGCAACATTTTCGGCGATGCTCATTTGTTTTCTTTTTTATTTCTTTTAAACAATCGCCTCGCGTGGGAATGCGGCGCATCGTCCTTGAGGGGATTCCGCGCGCCCAAAGCGCTGAAAAATGTCGTTCACTCCTCTAGTTCAGGTTCAATGCCGCTTAGCGCAAGATTATCTCCCGACTGCCTCCCTCAAACCCACCGGACTTCAAATTAGAGAGAATGCTTAACATTGGAGGGCAGAAACTCGAGTGGGTGGAACAGATTACGCACATTCCTGGAGTTTTTTTTCAGGACGAAAGTAGTTTCGGTGGTGTGGAAAAGAAACGAATGATCGCATACTGAGAGGGAAATGCTCTAAAGAGGGATAGAGAGAGGGGAGCCCAATTATACCTTCTGGTAGCTAATAATCTCGTTAGTGCTAATGACCTCTTGCAAAAACTTGGATGTAATCGCTTATAGGCCGTGATTGAAAAGTAGACACATTCTTTCATGAAAATTCGAAAGTAATTTATTTTCCAGCAAATTTATCAATATCTTACGATCCCCAATACACTACGATAGATCAGATTATGAAAATAAAATAAAGGAAATAGACTGTAGAACAGAGAGGTTTATAATGTCGTTTATCCATAAGAGACCACAGACAGTAGTTTCGGTGGGATGGAAAAGTAACGAATGTACGCATACAGAAAGGGAAATTCTCTAAACAGAAAGAGAGGGAACCTATTTGTACATTCTGGTAACTTACAATCTCGTTAGTGTAACTGACCTCTTGCAGCAACTTGGATGGGAATCGCTTTCAGACCGTAGATTGAAAACTACTCAATCGTTTATATAAATTCAAAAGAAATGAATGTCCCGACATTTTATCAATGCCCTACGAACTCCAATACACTATGGTAGATCAGATCATGAGAATAAAGTAAGGGAAATAGATTTTAGAACTGACAGGTTGAAAATGTCTTTTTTCCCGACATCGATAAGAGGCCTTAACGGCTGCGTTAAGACTTTGAAGTAGGTTAGTTGACTGGTAGTGAAGCTCATTAATTCATATGCTCCCTAATGCATGTTTCTACATCGGCAGAGTAGCGCTAACACCATGTTTTGCACGTTCCATGCATGACTCTTGTGTCACGTTTACATATTTACATTTTAGATCAGTTTAGAAGTTTCTGTAGCATTTGTAGCATACCCATAGTGTGTTGCATGTTGGTGAAAGTAAATTTCTTCGCTCCAGTTCATGTTGGTGATCAGTCACCCCTTGCCAAACACTCCTGTGGTGGCTTTCAGGGTAATAATTAGATGTAGATGTAATAACCCACCTCCATATGGAATGGCAGCCCACTACCACACCCTCCAGGTGGTTTGCAGGGTTTTACGTAGATGTAGATCCGATTATCCTCTCAATTTATTTGTTGCTTCGTCCAAATAACTCCCAAACTAACAAACCATAATAAATAATATTGTTGGACCTAGAAATAGATATAAGAAACAAACTCCGGCGTAACTCGGTGGAAATCAATAATTCTCCTCATAATGGGTTATAAGAATGAAATTATCGTTAATTTTGACGCAATTTATATGACATAATTTTTAAAATGAAGTCTATCTGGAAAGCACTACAACAGCATATTAAATTTAAAAACCAATTTTATATTTGCAAATATCTCGGAAAATAGAATCTTAAGCGGCTGATATTTTTTTCAGGACGAAAGTAGTTTTGATGGACTTTAATCGGACACCATTTCATCTCCCAGTAACAGAATTTTTTATTAATACTAAATATACTCCCATATTTCACGTCACCGTTCCAACACCCAAAACCTTACCCCTTACATTTTTACACGGCTGGTATCCTAACACCCCCTACCACACTTCCATGCGGCGGCTCGAAGGGTAGCATGTATAAGTAGATGAAAAAGTAACTTGGTCTGATTCCACAATTTATTTATGCACATCGACACAAGTTTCGGCATATCATGCAATTTTCAACGTTCATATTTTAGGGAGGTCCACTCTTGTGTATATTGCTAAGGAATAGGGGATGGGTTGGAATAACAAGAAAGATATAAAACCTGAAGATTCCAGCGATATTGTGAGGCATTATTGCATGCTGCAGAAATGAAAACTTTGCAATTATCCAGAGATATGAATTTGCGAATATTTCATTTCTGCAAAATTATAATAATTCCGATAATTGCAAAGTTTTCATTGCAAAAAAAGACGTTCGCTGGCTATGGGAGAAGGCTTATGGGAGAAGGGTTATGGGAGGTTTGGCTCAGGAAACTTTGCGTAAACAGATCACGAGCGAGGAAAAGTGATTTATGTTGAGATTTGAGATTGACGGGTGGGAGTTAGGTTATCTGCGGGAGAGAAGAATGGGATGGGAACATACGGTCACTACCGAGTTAGCAATCAGTGGGGAAATTTACAATTTCAAACTGGTCCATGAAATCCAATTTCCGCCCCTTGTTCATAAAACGTCAACTTTGTGGGTCAAAATTAAACCAGTGGCTTTCGTCATCTAGAAGTCTCCGAGTTAATTTTGGGATCTATTTATCGTAAGCTCTGCGAGGAATTGCTCATTATAATCGACCGTTTTTACTCTACCCAATAAGGCAAACAACGAAATGCTACAACGACAATCCTTATAACTTAAGAGTTATATTCAACATACCTTAAACTTTTTGAGTAAATTCGAAACCAATTTGTTCACAGATGACGTAAGATTAAGTTTAGAAGTTAAAAAGTTAAGAACCCCTGCGTATTATGCTAGGTTTGATCATATTAACAAGATTTGAGAGATAGATCGTCGTACCGATAGATTTAAAATGTCATTTTACCCGCGTACTAAAAGAGAGAACAATAGGCAGCGTAGCAAAGGGATAGGTAGGTGAAATATAGTTAGAGTAGTCTGTAGTGCACGATGCATGTAATAACAACCAATAATCCCTTCCTTGCTATGTAGATACTAAACATCTAGCTCTATGTGACCCTATTTTCTAGCATGTCTCCCTTAAATATCCTAGTTGCATGTCAATAGTGCATGTTTAATGATCTTCACCCCCTGCCTCACACCCTCCTGGTGGCTCGCAGGGTATTACGTAGATGTAGATCTTCGCCAAAAAGCTACATAAAAAGAGGTTAAACGTATTTAAAGCGAATCTAGTGAAATGTTTAGCGACTGACCACATGTTCTTTTGAACGAGTGAATATAAAATTAAGCTTAAGCACAGAAATACGCGGCCAAGATCAAAATACGGCTACAGTGCACGAATACATCGGAATTATATTTTTTCCCTCCCTCAGAGACAAATAATGTCTCGAAATTCCAGAGGATTTGTCACAGTTTAAAAAACGTCTCTATTCTTCCATTCAGGTATTGTAACTCCTCCCGATCTGGCCAATGTACCTCGCTGCACAATTGTCGCACTCTAACTCGTACACTCCTTATGAAGCACAAGAAATGGACTTGAGTGACAAGAAAGGAGTATTTATGGGAACACCTCACTGAGTGGCGGAATTACCGGATGGACTCACCACAGAACCATCTGCATAATTCATTATTAAATTATCCAAGGTGAATGAAACTTTGAAATTATTTTCAAAACAAACACCGTTTCGCGTAAGGCATCCCACGAGAGTTTAGAGGCTAAAATAATAATAGTTACTCAATGCACAACAGCCTATGTCCGTTTCATTTGACTCCACTCATCCTGGCAGCTAATATGGAAGGCGAGCAGACGCGCCGGATTTCGACCTTGAACAGCACCTGTCCTCATCGAAAACACACATGGCGGTGACAGATGTCCTCGAGTCTCTCTCCGAACTCTCAATATTGTTCGCTCACTTGCCAGTCACCCAACGGGATACTACCGTGCAAATAAAATGAGTCAGTAGAGTGATATTTTTATTTCGCCTAAAGCTGGTGAGGCTTACTTGGGTGAGAACGCAATCATGCGACGAAAGCATTTGGCACCAATCAGAGAAATATTCATTATTCAACATTTAAAAACATGCTTCTCTGAAAAATAAAGTATATTGTAGACCGTGGTGCCCTCGTCTGCCATTCCAGGGGTCGCGGATTCGAGTCCTGCCTGGGACGGTTTTTTAACCACTCAGGAAATGGCTTTTAGTGTGGGTCCATTGTGACCGTTCCCCACCCAATGCTTGTGCCCTTACTTCCTGTTAGCTTTTCCAATGTACTTTACCTTTACATTTGGTCCATGAACTTATTCCTGGGACTACCTCATGGGACTTTTCCCTCTATTTTACCTTTAATTACGTTCTTCACAAACCCATTGTGTCTCAGCGTGTATTCAGTCCTTCTGGTTCTTCTTTTCTGAATAGTGTTCCATATGGTCATTTCCCCTTCTGCTCTTCTGAAAACTTCCTCATTTCTAACTTTGACCGTCCATTTGATCTTCAGCATCCTCTTCCAGCACCAAGTTTCCAAGGTTTCTAGTCTGTTCTTACTCCATGGTCTACTGGTTCTACTGTTTGGTGATCTTCACCCCCTGCCACACACCCTCGTGGTGGCTCGCAGGGTATTACGTAGATGTAGATGGTCCATGCTCCCGATCATGGAGTGCCAGTCTCCACTCGAATATGATTTGGTTTTTTCCTGGCGAATGATACTAATGAAGTCTTCTCGGGTTTTCCACCAGGTTAGGCAATTGTGGGCCGACGTTTTGATGGCGGAGGTAGCCATCGAAACGTCGGTCAACAATTACCTAACCTGATGGAAAACCCCCGAAGACTCCACAGGAATGTTTTCACATACTGTTTCCCAGTTTGTAGTCCTATTTTCTTTGAGCACAGCGGGTGTCTTTTTTCCATGAACGCCTTCTTCAAGCTTGTATATACGAGTACGTAGCGAAGAACCAAATAACAGTAAAAGATCGATAATTCGGAATGTGCAAGATCACATACGTTCCGGAATTAGTTTTCTTGTTTGTAGGCCGATCTTCATAGAACACATTACTCACACACTACTTTTATATTCTTTCTCTCCAGTTCTCCACCTTCTCTCCCCTTTACATGGCTGGTGTCCTGACACCCTCTGCCACAGACATCTGCGGCGGCACGCAGCCAAATAAACGGCTGGGGTTTCTAATAGCTTCTGTCGCTCATCTTTTTGGGCGGCTGGTTCGTAGATACACGCAACATGCATGAAGGATAAAATGCAATCATGGTTCGTAACCAATCCTGTTCGGCCACATATCTTTGGAGAAAACTTGAAACAGAAAACCATTCTGCGAAACCATGGTTCCAACCTACCGGCCGTTTTCAGGGTCGGAACTATTACGCGACGGAAATTAAAGCAAAGAAACAGGGGTGAGCGGGAGAAACAATCACGACGACGGGAAATGACAGACCCCCAGCCCCCATTAACGTTTTCAGGCCGGGAGGAATTACTGCGGGATTTGGGAAAAACTCAATTGAGCTTTCCCGGGAAGAGTTTGAAAAAAAAGTAGCAGTCTGATGCACATGAGACGATAAAAAAAGAGATTTCTGCGATTTAATTTAAAAAAAATTTTGTATTGAATTAATATTTCCCGCAATTATTTATTACCAATAATGTGTCGATACCAAAGTTATGAAAGAATAAAGAACTACTTTTTTCAGTATCTTTGATGTAATTCAACTAAAATATAACATGAGGATTGAGGAGGACATTAATACTAATTTAAAAAATCTGTATGTGCGGCAGGTTCTTGAAATAGGCAAAATTAATTGAATAAATTTATAAAAATTAGGACCATTTTGGGTTCTTCAGGTATAAAAATAGGTATTCTATCGAATCAACGTGAGGCTCAAGGATAGCCTTGCCTATGATTTCCCTAGAACGAGGTAAGTGCTTATAGAACTTACTTGCTCCATTAAACTATCTTCATAATTCGTCATACTTATATACTTATTCCGCAATACTCTCATTTAATTGTGGTTCCTAATTTTGAATCCTTACATTAAATAACCAAATGAATATTTTAGCTAGTAAATGAAAATTCTTTTAAAAAATAAATAAATAAAAATACACAAACAAGAGCCAAAATTAAGATTGCTTCAAAATAAAACCAACTAGATTTTGGAAAGGTAACATACCGCAGAAACGCTATCATGCCCCGGACTTACACACCATTTAATTTAGTAAGTTAGTCAGTAGGTTAGAAAGTATTTTATATATAAGTGATAAAAGTTTTATACACTATGATAAACCTTCAAACTCAACTTCAAAGGAGGTCGAAAATGAGGAATGCGCCTGTCCAGGTTGTGGTGAAGAGCAGGACTGGGTGCAGTGTAATGAGTGTTCTGAGTGGTGGCACGAACTCTGTTCCTCTTACGAGGGCAAAGTTGCTTTAGTTTGTGACTATTGTTAGTTGTTTTCGGACATCTTAGCTGTTTTTAGACATTTGTTCTCTTACTAAGTATAGTTGAAAGCTGTTTTAATTTTATTGCCGTATACGGACGGTAACATTTTTATTTACAGGGACAATTATAAATATTTGAAATGCGCAATCTTGGCCTCCGTAATGCAAGCTCTTACCCGCACATGACTGCCAAGAGTTTGCATTTCCCAAAAACAAACTAATGTAATGCACTTGAATGTTAATGCGTTCTAACTATGTATCAACGCTTTTTGGTTGTTTGATTTTCATGTGGCGCAGTTTTATGAATTAAAGTTAGTGAAGTAAGAAAGTTATTAACCAAAATAAACTAAGTGCGTACTCTTACCCTCCTGTATCTTACCCTATTTCTTCATAGCCGAAAAGAACGTCATAAAAATACGTTTCATAATGGGTCAAACGCTACCTACATATACAAAAATGAGTGACCCAAAAACCAAACTAGAAGCTAATTCTCCCGTCGTGAGCCACATTCAACTCAACAATATATTAGATCAAATTTCCGGCCCCAGAAGGAACCTATTTCAATGTTATTAACTCTCATCAAAGACCCATCCAAATCTCAATATCATTCCTACTCCTTCCCACGCTAGTTTATGGCGAGCGTGAGAGAATAACGTAAATGAAACATTGCGATTTGAGTAGACGGGATGCGGACAAATTGCTGGTGGGGTTGGCTGGATGATTATCACACTTTCAGATTTTCGTCACATTCTCTTCTTTTGGTTTTCCCCTAAACTAATAAAATTAATAAAATCAATAGTCCAGTATTTTCAACACACTGGTTTATAAAAAAAAAACAATTTCAAAAATAATTTTGCTATTATCTATCCCTGTCAATGCCAATACACTGCTCGAATCATGCTCGAGATTAAACCTTACATATGATATTACTCAGATATCTTTTTTTTTGTTTTTGTTATGGTTCCTCTAATCACTGCTTCAGCAATGCTGCATAGTTTTAGAAGTTGCTAACTAAATTCCTAAAGAAATAGAAACGTAAACACTCGCTACAAAACAAATTATCACAAGAATTAGGACAGTATGAGACCCATAAGTTAGAATTAAGGCAAAATCTTCAAACGAAGTTTCAAGTCGGCCATTAAAGACGATCTCCGGAGAAAGATAATATTAGGGGTATTTTTTAACCAATGCTTGGAACGGAAATATGCATATTATTTCCCAAATAAGTTTTAAGAATCTTTTACTAAAGCTTTTGTGAAGCCTTACATAAAAAGCAGTAGAGATCCACCTTTTAACTTAAATTATCACAGTCATTGAAATAATTCAAAGAAAGAATATAGCTCTAATAATGTGGAAAGAATACAACTCTATAGGGTATAAATGATAGGTATACTTAATTTTCCGTTAAATTTTCATGGGTTTTCGCTCTTTATAAAGTTTTACGGGAATATATTGTCATTAATATTTGAATTTCCCCTTTAGATTTTCATTAGATACAAATTTTTCCCCATGGTTTTCCCATTCTCGCCTTCAATACCAAGCAATTTAAAGTTCGATTTACGATAAAAATAGCCTAGAGAGGTTATATTTTTCCATCAATATTACATATACATATTATTCGACAAAATATCACACGTATCTGTTTTTCCATAAACCCCATGAATTTTATTTTAACTAAATTTACGTCACTATATTTGCATATGCGGAAGCAGCTTAATCTGATGGTGTGATGTCGGATTCCGCGAGAAAATATTCATTCTGATACACGTCGAAAGTCGCGGCGAAAGAATTAAATAGGAGTTCGTATTCTTTCGCGCACCTATCTGGAGAGCTATCCCACTGCACCGGCCGTCATGACCCCACAGGGAAGTGAGGGGAAGGTGAAGCTTAGGAAACACGAACTGAAGACAGCTGGTGCCAGCAGGTGTCGTTGACCGCCAACCCGCGTTGGCACGGAAACCCAACGGCCGGTGAATTTAAGGCTTTTCTGTGAACGGGATTGCGAAGCCTTGTGAAACGATAAGCGTCCGACGGCCCTATTCCAAGATTATGCGGGGAAAACTGGGTCTGCCCGCGGAAATACTAGGGGGCAGAATTGGACACTCGGTTTCATCCGTGGCTGAGGGCGTTGGACACCGTGATCACGGCGATATACTTAGACGAAATGCAGTACTGACAAGGAGACAACGCGTGACGAATGTTAAGTATCTACATCTAATTATTACCCTGCAAGCCACCACAAGGGTGTGTGGCAGGGGGTGACCTACCATCAACATGAACTACAGTAAAGAAATTAACTTTAACCAACATCCACCACCTTCTGGATATGCTATAAATGCTATAAAATCTACTAAAACAATCTATTATGTAACTGTGTAAATGTGACACAAGAGTCATGAAGGTAATATTCAAAACCATGGTGTTAGCACTACTCGGCAGGTTTAGAAACATGCATTAGGGCGCATGTGAATAAGTCAGCTACACTACCTGTCAACTAACCCAATTTAAGGTCACAACGCAGCCATTTTGGTCTCTTATCGATCGCGGGAAAAACGACATTTTAAACCTTTCTGTTCCACAATCTATTTCACTTATTTTATTCTCATGATCCGATTTACCGTAAAGTGTTGGAAGTCGTCAGATGTTGATAACTTCTTCTGAAAATAAATCGGTGTTAAATTTACATAAAACATTGAGTCTAATTTTCAATCGACGGTCTGAAGAGATGCAGACGAAACAATTTTTATTTGAAACTGAAGTAAAAATCCTGAAAAGTGTCAAGGCTTTCTGCCATTAAGTCCCGGGTTCGTGAGAAATTTCTATCATACATTTTCGTCCCATTCTAATTCTTTACTCGCCATTGGCCAAAAGCTATTATTATTATATGATTACAGTACTATTGTACACCCGCGGGATCAGACACCTTTCGCTGTTTCCGAATTATATTCGACCGAAATAAAATCACCAGCATAGGTCCGCGATCCTTTGCCGTCTAGTTAGTAAAACTTAACGCCTTAACGCCCATGGCCACGGCGTAATGTAAAGCGTTTGCAAAGGAGATCCGCTAGATTTGTTAAAGGTCGTTATGGTAATTGTATAAGTGTTACGAGTTTAATAGAAGAACTAGGATGGGAATTACTATCAGAACGCAGGTTAAAATTTAGGCTAAACCTTTTAAGTAAATTCCAAACCGATTTATTCACAGGTGACGTTAGATATATATTAAAAACCCCTGCGTATAATGCTAGGTTTGATCATCTTAACAAGATTAGAGAGATAGATTGTCGTACCGATAGATTTAAAATGTAATTTTTCCCGCGTACCACAAGAGAGAACAATAGGCAGCGTAGCAAAGAGATAGGTAGGTGAAATATAGTTAGAGTAGTCTGTAGTGTATGATGCATGTAATAAAAACCAATAACCCCTTTCTTTTTGTGTAGATACAAACCATGTGACCCTATTATCTGGCATGCCTTCATTAAATATCCTAGTTGCATGTCAATAGTGCATGTTTGGTGATCTTCACCCCCTGCCACACACCCTCGTGATGGCTCGCAGGGTATTACGTAGATGTAGATGTAAAATATCAGGATGGGACATAAGAGTTGAATGGAAATTTCTCACGAACCCGGGACTAAGGGCCATAAGTCCGTGACACTTTTCCGGCATTTTTAATCCACTTTCAAAGAAAGATTGTTTTGTCTGCATCCTTGACATCCGTCACGCGATGTCTCCTTGTGTGAGAGGCGATTTTTCCATCCGACGCTCGGTCCTATCAACATAAGGGCTTCACACAAGGAGGTTAGAAAATGAATGGCGGCGACATTTCACTTGATTCTTGAAGCCGATTCCGTCATCACAGTCGGCACAGTTTAGACCTTACCATGGCTTACATTTCAGATGGTCGCGTTTGATTTCCGTCAAATCTAACTTGTGAACACACCTAGCAGGCACAAAAGTCTTCCCATGCATCCTTGTTCTTGTAAGAGGTTCATATTATTCGCAATATCAATTCACTTAAAGTATGGTGCAATGTAGGATGATTATTTGGATTTCAATGTAATATTTAAATTATAAAAAACATCTCAACGTTCCATATGTATCCTTCTAAATTGCCATGAGGATTAAGGAACCTGGATAGCATAGCAACCTGCGAATTGACCTCGATGGCGGCGGCGTAAAGTCCTCGCCCTAGGTTCGCGGGTTCGAATCCCGCCTGGGTAGATTATTCACTGCCCAGGACATGGACCTTTGTGTACTCGTCAAATGAGTTAATAGTAACAGAGGACTGTACAGTCCTAATTTTTTTTTGCTTGCTTGCTTGCCGGACGATTCTGTTGGCCCGTATGTCCCCGGAATCCCGACAGGCTGCTGAGCCTGTCATCAGGTTTCCCAGGGACCGGACCAACAGAACTTGACATACATCCATGCCCTGGGTGGTCACATCCAAATCCGCAATTACGTCCAAATTCGTTCAATAAAGACAAGTTAATAATATTATTATTGGCCCGGGAAGCCAAAGGTCTGAGATTCGATTTCCGATCCAGGCCAAATTTTTCTCATGGCAATTTCATCGCCATAATTATTCATGAAATGAAGACGGAGAGATGTTGTGATATAAGTGTTACGAGCTTAATAGAAGAACTAGGATGGGAATTACTACCAGAACGCAGGTTAAAATTTAGGTTAAACCTTTTAAGTAAATTTGAAACCGATTTGTTCACAGATGACGTTAGGTATATATTGAGAACCCCTGCGTATTATGCTAGGTTTGATCATATTAACACGATTTGAGAGATAGATTGTCGTACCGATAGATTAAAAATGTCATTTTTCCCGCGTACTATAAGAGAGAACAATAGGCAGCGTAGCAAAGGGATAGGTAGGTGAAATATAGTTATAGTAGTCTGTAGTGCATGATGCATGTAATAACAACCAATAATCCCTTCCTTATTACGTAGATACTAACCATCTAGCTCTATGTGACCCTATTATCTAGCATATCTCCCTTAAATATCCTACTTGCATGTCAATAGTGCATGTTTGGCGATCTTCACCCCCTACCACACACCCTCGTGGTGGCTCCCAGGGTATCACGTAGATGTAGATGTCCTGAAATTTAAATTACGACAAACAACCGCAGGGAAATCGCGACATAATTCGAGGGAACTTTCCGGAAGGAACAGGTTCTTTACGGAACAGTTCTAATCGCAGAGCCGTTCATTCGAAGCACTTCTATTGAGAAATGTTTGGCGAGCAGAGTTGCTGAACGGATTATGACACAAAATTTACCTATCCGCGGTTACGATCTCTGAACATGAACCACTCCGCTCAGATCGGAAACGATTATACATCTACATCTACGTCATACCCTGCAAGCCACCCAAAGGGTGTGTGGCAGGGGGTGCTTCCACACCAGGTATGCATGAATGATATGGTATAACACCGAAATTACATTGAAACCCGCGTACCACACATGCAAAGCGCCAATTAAAAATCTAATAACCAAGAAACATTCTATCGTCAATCGTTCCAACATGCAAGGGATACAAATACCACTACTACATATTCAAAATATCATGCATAAATAAGAACATCAATATTTACATCATGCACAAATAAGGAAGTAGAGAATATAATGAGAAATATTTACTGTCTGCCTGTTGTCACAATTCGAACTATTCATGACAACGATCACAGCTGTTATGGTCCCGAATGGTACGCGGAAAAAATGACATTTTATACCTATCGGTTCTACAATCTAGCTCTTTAATTTTATTGGCGCGATCTTATCTGCCGTAGTACGAGGGGGTTAATAGTATGTTTTTTTACGACGTCAGAGAAATGATTTTCCTGAAATTTAGCTAGGACGTTAAGCCTATAATTTAATCTACGCTGTGATAGCGATTCCCATCCTAATTCTTCTAACAGTCCAGACACACTAGCCAACTTATCGTAGCATCGTTTCACAAACCTAGCTCCTCTTCGCTGTACGCGATCCAAATCTGATATCAACCCCGTTTCGTATGGATCCCATACACTAACAGCATATTCCAGATGAGGCCTAAGAAAATACACAATCAATCGAGAAAGTTAGCGCCCATTATGGACCGATGCGACTTCCGGACCGGCAGCGAAAATGTAATCACGCAATCACGTCCAAATACGTCAGCGCGAAGAGTGAAAACTTACAGTAATAATCGTAACGACGTCAATCGAGAGGAAAGAATGACAGTCAAAGGAGGAATATGTCCCGCATGGCCTTGCCTTTCCCCATTTTCTCTTCCGCTTAATTTAAATCCATACCCACACTCTTGGCAACAACTCTTGACACGGCAATACGCGTTTCAAAACCAATTTTCTCCCCACAACCATTTCTTCTCCTATAAGACCGCTTTACTCGGTACATTGTATTGCACAAGAAAATGAACGGAATTGGAGCTGGTTCTATTTCCCGTTCAGTCGTTCAAATAATCATACAATTGGCCAATTTACACGGTACAATTTTCCAACCAGAGTTCATACATTCGTTTGTGCAATAAAATGTACCGAGGAAATCGATTTTACGACTGAGGCTCGAACCTAAGGATCGCATATTCCAGATTTCCTGGAATGTTAAATATAGCATCTTTGAAGGGAATTTTATACACTCGGATGAAAATTATATAAGGTTAACGGGCAAGTTTTGCTGTAATTCAGCCGTTTAAGTTGAGAGTTTAACATGGTTTCGTAAATCACAGCAGCAAAACGTCAAACTGAGCGAGAGAGCATATTCCAGCTTTTAATCAAAACTGTAAGCGAAAGGTCGAGGACAAATGAGTAAAAGATAATACAGGCATCTTACCATCTTATTTTAAAAGATACTAGCGAATCACAGCCGCGATTTAAGTCAAAATACGGCAGCTCCATGCAAATGGCCAAAAATATATTCGTGGAACATGGTCAATTTTGTACCTCAACCCTCTTTACAACGATTTTTTCGTCCACCATGTGCAGTCATTTCACATGCTTACCCACTCGTGGGAGAATCAGGAACTAAAAGTTATGAATGTGAGATATTTTCTTTGCCAAGCTGTAAAATTGATGTCACAAAGGCATATAGGCGTAATGAAACCCAATCACAGACAAAAAAAATAAACTCTTCTATATGTTACACATATTATTTTTAGTTATGTCCAGGTCACACAGCGTGACAGAAGGTTAATTTTGATTCTCAGAGGGTAATCCATTTCACCAGCGTAAGCAGAATTTTTTAAACTGAATAAATAAAAAAAAATGTGTAAATTGTCTCGACTCACATACGCCCAAACCACCTCAATACGCTCAGCCCGATGACTCCTCATCGCCACGCCAAGTCTCGTCGCGGCACTTATTTCGTATGCACACCCCGAATCTTCCTCGTTCCATATAAATATCAAGAGAGGAGGGGCCACTACGCTCCACTCTCCGGACGCCCGTCTGTGAAGCGGCCGGCAGAATAAGGCGCGAGGTCGAGCCGCCAAATACGACCAAGACGAGAGGAAGGATGATTTGGAGGATGATTGGGAGTCGCAAGCTCGCTTCATTTTAGAGATCGGTTCATAACTTAGCAACACTTCGAATACGCCGCGAGCATTTGGGACAATAGACAGAAAGATTTAGCACAAATATTTAGAAAAACACAAAGGAAAGCTGCGCGCTTCGTTCAAAACTGCTACTAGCGAACACATTAGTATTTCACGGTATTTAGGTGGACTAGGTTGGGAGTTCCTCGGAGGCTTCACGCTAGGGTTGGTTTGCTTAAGAAATTCAGAAACAGGTGAGTACCAGAGCGACACAGAAAATATTATTCTGACGCCAAACTTCATCTCTGTCCGACAGAAACGATAGAATGGGAGAGATATATTGCAGAACAGATTGGTACAAAAATTCGTTATTTCCACGCACAATAAGTGACGATAATAAAAACTGAGCTCCAGTCAATCATCATCATCATTGGTCGTTCAATCCCAAGATTGGTTGACTGCAGCCCTCCACCCGTCCTTATCTAATGATAGTTCCCTTACCTCCTGATGTATTTCCCTGTGTCCTTTCTTTTATATTTGCACGATGAACTTATTCCAGGGTCTTTCTCTGGGGGCTTTTCCCTCTATCTTACCTTCAATTATGTTCTTCACAAGCCTACTGTCTCAGGGAGTGTCCAATCCATCTGGTTCTTCTTTTCTAAATAGTGTTCAATGTGGTCCTTTCCTCTTCTACTCTTCTGTACACTTCATCATTTCTTATTTTGTCAATAGACGTCAATATATAACTTCCCAAAACCTTATCCCTTACATCGCTACACTGCTGGCGTCCAAACACTCTACAACACGCCCATGCGGCGGCACGCAGGGTAGTATGTAGATGTATGTTACTAAGGCTGCAATTTGCCCTATTCATCATCACAAGTGAATGAGAGTGATTGCTACAAAAAACTCCCGTTTTCCTCGCAACATAGGTAGTCATACAAAACAGTGGGACACTGAAGCCTATGCAAGATAATATCGCAGTCAACAGAAAGAAATACAGTCAATCAGATACCTAGCAAAATGTCATCAGTGGAAGCGAATCGCGAGACGGAGGATTCAAATATGTTGGACTTTGTTTACATCATACGATCTTGAGCATTTATTTCTGTTTTATAACTTCCCAACCCAAATCAGTATATTTCATCGAATATTGGTGCTTAAAATTTTGTCCACCAATGTCGAAACTAATCGGGCGTACTATTATCGCCAAGATGATGCTACTTTAATACTTTGATCGTCATCATAGAATTGCGAAATCGATATTATACCTCGTCTCTGATAATTTGGGTAAAATTTTTCATAAGTTAGTTTCTAAATGTTTAATCACGAAATAATGGACGAATTATTGTAAATATTGGTATAAAAAATTTGAACATTGAGTCGTTGAAAATTATGATAAATTATAATGCATATTGGAATCCATATCGCAAATATGCATAGTATTTTTCTACAACAACTTTATTTAGTACGACGCGTTTCACAGCTTTGCTGCATCGCCAGGGATAGCATGTATCTTTGCAATACGTATTATAATATATGTATCTTCTATTAGGCGACGCTTAATGTCGTCAAGTTCACAATAATATATGTTTACGCACAATATTAAGAGACAATTAGGTACACAAAAATTTCGGTATACGAGATAGATACGGACGAGACTTTCTGCGGTTGTCCCCACAGAGGCTATGGCGAATGCTTTTCTTCGGCTGAACATTCTACATACAACCCTGAGTGCCGCCGCATGGGCGTGTGGCAGGGTGTTAGGTCACCAGCCGTGTAAAGATGTAAGGTTTCGGGAGGTGAAATGGAAACGTGTATTATGGGAGTGTATTTAGTGGAGCTCATTTTTTACTATGGTCGCTCAATGTGCGAGGAAAGAACGAGCTTTTGTACCCATCTGTCTGGAAATATATCTATCTTTATTCATCGCTTCTGTCAGACCTAGATAAGTAATAAGGCGTTATGATAATATTCTCTGTGCCGCTCAAAAACATAACAGTTCTGAATTTCTCAAGCAACCTAAGCCTAGCGTGTAGTCTCCGAGTCTCTAGGGGCTTCCACCTTAATTCCTCTTAAAGTTGTGAGACACTATATGTTTGCTTGTAACGGCTTTTAACGACGCGTGCTTCTTTTCTTTGTAGTTTATTAATTTCTTAGGTTAAATATTTATGAACAGGGTCCTAAAAACTCGCCGCGTATTCGAAGCGTTACCTAACAATAGCGAGCAAGTACCATCTCTGTTTTACTTTTTATTCAATGGCTTGCCTATAATACGCTTAACAAAATTTAGTTTCTTTAATGCTGTGCCGCATATGTTTTATATGTGTGCTCCCCACGATAGATCAGAAGTTGAATCAATTCCATGATATTTTTACTGAATCTGAAGATTTTATGTTCACTCCACCCACATTGGTCTCTTTTCGGAAATAAGCTTGCGAGGAAAGGAGAAACGAACTTCGACTCTAACCCCTCTATGGCCAGAGTGCGACACTCAGCAAACGATCGCTCACTTCCAAGCGGGCGTCCAAATCAACTGCTCGCGTGATCCAAGGACTAACATCCACTAACTCCCCCACGCACTATAAGTTTCGTTCCCGCCGCTCAAGGCAAATCCATTAAGTTCGTTCGTTCGCGCACGCTTCGCTTCATTGCCCTGTGCGTTATTAGCGCCTATAATAAGGCAGCGTATAAAAAAATCGCTAAATAGTTGCGGCGAAAAATTTGTCAGAGGGAGAAGTGGAAGCCAATATAAGACACTATCATCTTTATAACTTGCTGTAGCAGTTAAATTCTAAGTTTGGTTGACTGCAGCCCTCCACTCTTCCCTATCTTATGCTAGTTCCCTTCCCTCCTGGTATCTCTTTATATGTACTTTCCTCTTTATTGCGTCCATGAACTAATTCCTGGGTCTTCCTCTGTGGATTTTTCCCTCCATTTTTCCTTCAATTATGTTCTTTACAAACCCATTGTCACTGAGGGTGTGCCCAATCCATCTTATTCTTCTTTTCTCTATCGTGTTCCATATGGTCCTTTCCTCTTCTACTCTTCTGTACACTTCATTTTTTCTTATTTTGTCCGTCCATTTTATCTTCAGCATCCCCCTCAAGCATCAAGTTTCGAAGGCTTCTAGTCTTTTAGACAATATCACTATATTTATCACTTCTAGTCTTTTAGATACTATCACTATTTAAAACAATATCGTCTTTATGATTATTTGTAGATGTTCAATCCTAAGATTGGTTGACTGCAGCCCTCCACCCTTCCCTATCTAATGCTATATCCCTTACCTCCTGGTACCTCTTCCTATGTACTTTACTTTTTATTTGTTCCACGTACTTATTCTTGGGTCTTCCTCTGGAGACTTTTCCCTCTATTTTGCGTTAAATTATGTTCTTCACAAACACATCATGTCTCGTCCAATCCATCTATCACTTCTGTTCTCTGTCGTGTTCCATATGGTCCTTTCCTCTTCTACTCTTCTGTGCACATTTTTTTCTCATTTTGTCCGTCCATTTTATCTTCAGCATCCTTCTACAGAACCAGGTGTCGGAGGCTTCTAGTCTTTTCTGGTCAGCTTTCCCAATGGTCCATGCTTCCGTCGGCATAGAGTGCCACGCTTAATTCGTATGTTTCCACATACTGTTTCCTGGTTTGTTGTTCTATGTTCTTTGAGCAGAGCAGTTGTCTTTTTCCCATGAACGCCATCTTAGGTTGGGTTATTCTCCGCTTGATGACCAATAATATTTATTATCTCTTTGTGTAACATTTTCTGTGAATTACATCCAATTTGGAGTCAAGGCGTGTTTATCGATCGAGTAATGGACAGTGATGGACATATAACTACTAACTTACGAAACATTTTCCTACAAATTGCCTACAACACCTGGCTTTACAACCCTTGAACTCCCTCAGATATTTTTCTTGTTTATCATAATATTATTTGTATGATCTCCTTGGATGTTTTGCGAACTACATTTAAGGGAAAATAGTTTAATAAAATCATTTTATCACAGTCTTATCAAGAAAGAACTAGCACGGTCATTGAGCTAGTAAAATATTAAAACAGAACCCACACGTTCGCTTGGGTGACGATGTAAACGGTTAATTGTGTTTTTCAATATTCTGTTTCGCAGAACACTAGATAATTTCTCTATTAAGGCAAGTCCACAATACTTACATAAGATGGAAAATAATTTCTCACCATTAAAAGTATTGGCAGGTTTTTGCTTATACGTCAATTTCAGTGGTTTCATTAACTTTTGTGGGATATTTTATGGTACTTTAAGTGAAAATACTCCCCCGCCACACGCCTTTTAGACGGATGAGATGGTTCATTCAGCGATAGGTTTGCTTTGAGTGTCCACTATTGCCTAATAGTTTCTTTCCTCGTAAGCGATTGTGAGCGATCCGCGATCGCTAGTTTGAGCATCGGATCGTGTCGGTGGCAAGAAAATTGCTTCGACATACTTCTTTCCATTCTCGTAGAAAGACGGATCTATCCGAGTCATTATCTTTCGGATGTTTGGTCGGGTTCGTACGGTTTCCGACGATGAACAACATGCCCTATTTCGACTCGAAAAATCGTCCACATTCCCGATGGATAGAATTTCGAAAATTTGGTGGGCAATAAAAAAGAATAATAGGTAGAATGTTGCATGTTCACACAGTTCGGACTACCTGTTCGATTATGACGTAGATTCTGATCCAGACCCAGAAACGAACGGTACGGAAGCTACATGGAAAACCTCCAGACCTAGTTTCAACTTATGAAATGGTTTCACCACCATATGACCAAGATAAGTCGGGTGGGTTTTTGTGAATGCACAGACAACAAAAGAAATTACTTTAAGGTTGTTAATAAATATTAAGGCATCGAGACAAGCAAAAATAAAAGTGTCTACGCACGATTTTCGCCAAAAGTTCGAAATAATTAGCGATAAACCTAAGTCATTACAATGCTTTCATTGGGAAATTTTAACTATACTTATACATACTTAACTATAACGTAAATTTTAAACTATACTTCTTGGCTCATTAATATTAAAATTTGTATGTTTATTTCCAACCAGCTTGAAGTGTGTCCATTATTGTTTTCGACTTTTTTGAAAAATAATTAAAAACGTGCACTCAATGACTCACGATTTGAGCTCCAACCACCATAACAGTTACAGCGGTCACCAACAGTTCCCGTTTACCACAATAAAACTACTCACAAGGAAGTTTTATCTTAACTTACTCCAATTTTCTCCTGTTTTGGATGAAGATATAAACAAGTATGCCAGGTAGCGCCTGCATGGCGCAGGAGAAGGTGGGCGCGCGAGACCGGTTACTAAAGGTTCACGCTTGTCACAGCAAATCTGCACACCGAGGAAATGATAAACCTATTCCGGTTTTCTCCCATTTTAGATAAATATATTCCCAAGTATGCCAGGCAACGCCCGCTGGGCGTACCTAGCTTAGTAGGTTACCCGGACCGGACCTCATCTGTTCACCTGCACCTGGTGCATTCTATTTTCACCAGTTTGTCTCATACGGCGATTGTACCTCGGTGGAGGGATCAAGGCTTACCTTTCTCCCTCCGACGCATTCGTTATTACGGCACGCGGATTCAAATCGTGTAATGTCTTCCCCACTCTCCTCCTCCCCTCCCCTACTCCAAAAGAGAAAGGAGACAAGAGACACGGTGACTGCAAATGACGGTTGGCGAGACGCCTCATTGAGGCGAATGAGGCGGGGGTGTTGGAGGAGAGGGGAAGTGAGGTATGGGTGGGGAGACAAAGGGATGGCCGGGTAAGGTTGTAAACATAGATCTGACAGAAGAATAGATGAGGAACCATGCGGGGAGTAAAAATATGGTCGCTGAGTACAGGTTACATTGAACTTTTATTTAGTAGAAATGAAAAACACTCGATGTCGTTCTGTCCATTTTTTAAATAATATTCAAACGTTACTACACGTGTTTCGGCACATTAATTTGGCCATCATCAGGTACAGAGTGATGATGGCCAATTAAAGAGCCGAAACACGTGTATTAACGTTTGAATATTATTAAAAAAGTGGACAGTACAACATCGAGTGTTTTTCCATTCAAATCTACATCATCTACATCTACGTCATACCCTGCAAGCCACCCAAAGGGTGTGTGGCAGGGGGTGCTTCCACACCAGGCATGCATGAATGATACGGTAGAACACCGAAATTACATTGAAACCCGCGTACCACACATGCAAAGCGCCAATTAAAAACCTAAATATGCAGTTCCACAACATTTCGCGCGAAACTGTTGACTTTTATTTACTAAGCTACATATTTTTTTCTCATACGTAGAGGGCAAGTTGGTTTACACGTAGAGAGTACGGTAGCATTATTTGCTCATTTGAATTGTAGTACTATACTGTATGCTGTATGCATGTATTTTTTTGTTACTGTGTATTTTATTTTGTATTATGCACACATTATATTATATTTTTGACGAGATTTGGTGTTAGAAATTCCTCATTTTTTTATACACGGTCTCTCAAGAGTGCATACACGTACCGTAAACGGGCTGGTATATTCCGCCAAAAATTTCGGAGAGTAGTTCAGTCAGGGGCAGGACATTTGGTATTTTCGGAAAGGTGAGATATTTTTCTTTAAAATATCACCAAATTCATTGATTTCTAACTGAGTATGAAAAAACAGGCAACTTCCACAATGATAAAATTTATTCCGACCGGTTTCGCATTTTACAGCATCTTCAGGAGATGCTGTAAAAAGCGAAACCGGTCGCAATAAATTTTATCACAGTGCAAGTTGCCTATTTTTTCATACTTATGGCCGGTTGCAAGAAAATTTAGATATGGAACCAATAGTTATGAGATCCATAAAGTTATAGAACTCATAAATATATTCGGGTTGCAGGAACATATCTATTAGTTACTTAACTTATTTACCAATAGTTATTAGCTTCGAATATTTGATCTAATCTTCCACCGCCGGATAAAAGTTACGAAAGTTTAATCCATGAATAAGTGATTATGCACATTATAATTATTCAGTAAGAGTAACCTAACTGGTCACTTGTCTGAAAACAACTCTTTTATTAAGTAATTAAGTCTCCAAGCGGTTCCTTACGCATCCGCCATCTTGTCTACTTATGGAACTCATAACTCCATGCCATAAGTTATGAGACCAATGAATTTATTGAATGTTTGTGCAACACTTATTGAATGGTTGCCATGGCTTCTGGGTCCCATAACTTTATGGAATACATATGTTACGTTCCTGCAACTGGCTATTAGTCATGTTCCGATTCCACTCCATCAAGCCTGAAACCACAGAGTACATCCATTGATTTCTAGATGAAATGATATTTCGCTCAAACTTTCTTAATGTCAATGTCGCTTTATTGGACTCACACGGCGGGAAATTTGTCCATTAAAAATACAATCGTACAATAATCTGCAAGTTTTACATCATAATCTTGTTTTCCAATCACAACAGCTTAGTCATCGGTGGAAGAAGTGTTTTCCATACAACCCGAACAACGATTTCGAGTATTTGTTATGACTCCCACAGTAGCGGTCGGGCCTCATCGAGTTACGCCGTCAAGGTGGCGATTGAATGTTCACCGTGACCCGGACTTGAGAGAGTGGAGAAGTGAGGATGAGGGCGAGAGGGCGGGAGGTGGGGGGGGGGAGGAGGCGAAAGGCGTGGGTGGACGGGCAGTTGCAGGCGATGAAGGGGTTGATGGAGGAAAGGCGGGATTGAACGCGTTCTTCAAGACGACCGTGCCACGTAACAGAGCGTGGCGCCAATAGCGAGGCCACCGCAGCCGGGCTCATTGCACGTCTATTTCGCTCTTGAGGAGTACCGCATTATTGAGTGACAACAGCGAAAAACCCGTTGCATTTGCAACCACATAAACTACATGTATTTGCCGATGTACTACTTGTATACAGAATCACTCCACGCAGACTTGGGTGCATAATTAATTAACAAATGATCTTTTACACCAGTGAGGTGTTGGGAAAGGGCACTACGTCATCAAACTGAAGCCTGACAACCGGAATAACAACCATATTGTTTAACTCTGCTCTCTCTCTCTCCTAACTTTCCTATGGATAGCTCGACGGAATGGACGAATTAGCGTATATAACGCAAGAATATCAACCATCTGCTTGAAATTTAAGGCAAATAACTCTTGAAACATATATTGGCTGCTTAGTGCTACGGATTCTATCCAATTTTACTCGAGCTTTACATGGAATGCGGATAATATTTAATTTTAGTAAACAATCAACTTATTTACATCTGCATCTACGTACATCTACGTAATACCCTGCGAGCCACCACGAGTGTGTGCGGCAGGGGGTGAAGATCACCAAACACGCACTATTGCCATGCAAGTAGGATATTTAAGGGGGGCATGCTAGAGAACAGGGTCACATGCAGCTAGGTGGTTAGTATCTACATAATATGAAAGGGATTATTGGTTGTTATTACATGCATCATGCACTACAGACTACTGTAACTATATTTCACCCACCTATCCCTTTGCTACGCTGCCTATTGTTCTCTCTTATGGTACGCGGGAAAAATGACATTTAAATCTATCGGTACGACAATCTATCTCTCTAATCTTGTTCATCTGATCAAACCTAGCATAATTCGCAGGGGTTCTTAATATATATGTAACGTCATATGTGAACAAATCGGTTTCGAACTTACTTAAAAGGTTTAACCTATATTTTAACTTGCGTTCTGATAGTAATTCCCATCCTAGTTCTTTTATTAAACTCGTAACACTTATACAATTATCATAACGGCCTTTAACAAACCTAGCGGATCTCATTTGCACGCGCTCTAATTCTTTTATCATACCTTCCTCGTACGGATCCCATATACTAGCGGCATATACTTACGGAGAATACATATTTAAGAAGTAAATTAAAGCTGGTTTCTGGTAATTTATCGATGGTAAACATCGTACAATTGCAAAATTAGTGCGTTATTCCGCAAGCGCTATGGGGAAATGAGTGGTAACGAAGATGGCGGACTGGCTTCAGCTTCTAGCATTGACTAACATAGCAAATGCCCTCTCCATATGACTTAATGTTTTACACAATGAGATACAAAGTAACTTACGTATCTCAAAAAACTGCATATCTCGCTTGCTAATGGCAGCACCTGACAACGCATCCTTGACTATTCAACGTTGATAAGGCAAATGTTTTATCAATCCAATACCGACCCGTGATCATCAAGGATAGTGCAGTCCTTATCATTCACTTTGATACGATCAGGGGCAACCGATTGATTAACTTCCGGACTACAGAAGAGACTGCATTACCAATTTAAGGCAGATATAGATAGTTCAGTCCCGCAATTCCCTCTATGATCATAATCTCAACTCTCCTTCATCCCTTCTTATCTAAACACCTAGTTTTCGCCTCCGAAAACGATCAAGTGCTACACTCCTACGCATGTTAACAATTATTTCTTCCAATTGATCGCATAGACCCTCAAACCCTTCCTTTGAAGAGTTGAAACTAGGCTTAAGCACAGCGATTATGACTTGATTATTCGAATATGCCATAATCTCGTAACCAGCACCATATTATCACTCACCAGCTGGATTTTCCCCGATTAGAATTTAAGGTCATACTAGCAGTCATTACTACTGTAAATGCATTTTTGGACTAGTGTCCTAATTGACTAATTCGTTTCATAAAGGTTGATTTTTTTAAAGAAGTAACTAATCCTGATTCCATACATATATAATACCGATTTTAATGTACGAAACTTTATTATTTCTCTGTATACATGTACGGGATAGTGGGAATGAGGTGTAAAACTTAAAAGCTGTTGTAATTTTCCTAAGCACCACTGTTATCTTCTTGAAATTTTAGAATTACGTCACTATCATAACCTTTGTTAGCGTTCCAGACCACTTGCAACAGCTTGGATGAGAATCGCTTTCAGACCGTCAATTGAAAATTTGACTCAATCATTTATGTCAATTCAAAACCGATTAATTTTCCGACGAATTTTTCAATATCTCACGAACTCCCAAATACTACGGTAGATCAGATCTTGAGAATGAAACAATGGAAATAGATTTTCGAACAGAAAGGTTTAAAATGCCATTTTTTCCCTCTACTAATAAGAGACCATAATAGCTGCGTTAAGACTTTGAAGTAGGTCAGTTGACAGATAGTGTAGCTAATTAATTCATATGCACCCGAATGCATGCATTTGAATCTGCCGAGTAGTGTTAACGCCATGTTTTGCATGTTCCCTGCATGAGTCATGTGTCACTATTACTTAGTTATATTATAGATTATTTTAGTAGTTTCTGTAGCATTTTTAACATATTCATAAGGTGGTGGATGTTGATGAAAGTTCATTTCTACACTGTGTTGCATGTGGATGATGCCTGCTGCCTGCCAAACAACCTAGAGATGGTTTGCGGGGAATTATGTAGATTTAGATGTAGATAACGAATCAGAATGATGGATCATAACCTGTAAGAATAACAACATTGTCTACCCTTTTGCCAAGCTTCATGCTCATCATTGAAGAAATTACATATATTTCTATATTTGACAATAATGGCGTTCGTGTATCGCTATTTGAGTCCCATATAAATTCATGGGGTTCAATTAATTCGTGTAAATTACATGAATTGTGCATAATTACGTCGCATCAAGTAAGAGAATAGCGACAGTAATTATAATTATCAAATAAGAGATAAGTGACAAAGCATCAACAATGGTTCTTTATCTCATTAAATATTTTGAAGTACAAATGTTTACTTACAATGTGCAATACTGAGTCCTCTCCCAACTTATTTCTTCGTTGCTAACATTTATAACCTGCGTATGCAATCATTAGGCGGAGATTTAACACGATGAGATGAGGTTTCATCGCAGAATCGATATGCTACTAGCAGCAAAATTGGGAACGAGTCTATTTACCTAGCAAGTACGAACCTCGGTCGATTTTTATCACTATCGACTCCTACTGCAATGGAAGTTCGTACCTAAATATCGAAGTGTCGAATGTGCGCGATTTGCAAGGCTACTATCATGGAAGTGACTTTCACGTATAAACCGACCCTAATCACTGGGGAAAAATACGAGAGGGAGCAAAAATTAGTGCCAGAGAAATGTCAATTTTCTGCTCGGAGGGCGCTGTGTGCAGTCGAAAAAAAATAAATTCACTTTCCCTAATCCTACAACCGTATCTCGCTAGAGATTTTCCTCTATACACCACCATAAATTAACCTGTCGAGCTGAATCTTGTTCTGGGTAGGAAAGCGAGTAATTAAACCTCTCATTGTTGCCAGATGAATCAGAGAAATCTTAACGGCTTTTAGACTATAAAACGGGGGAAGTGGATGAATTTATGGCCAATGAAAAGACTTTCCTTTAATCAAAAACAAATAAGCAGGCTGGTCATTGGATAAAATTATCGACTGATCGAACGATGAGCACATTAGAAACGTCCGGTAACCAGTCGATAGATAGCCTTCTTTTGGTTCAAATTAGTTATAGCCGAAATATTTGTGTATCGCCACCGAATTCTTTCAGAATAGGTAGATTTAACGTATTTTCATCCAAACACTTAACGTATAATTTATTCAAAAATGTAATATGTTTACAACAGAATTATTAGTTAATAGACATTGTCAATATTAGCCGCTTTAACTAAAAAATCAACGCAAAATAAAATGAAATAACTTCGTCAATCGCAGATGGTATGCATTTCGCTACACTAATGGATAATCCCAGATTGGATAATTAAAAGTTATTTTGTTATTTTTTAAACTGTTTTTTTCCTGTTTTACAGTTGCGTGACGCACATAAAGGCTGCTCTGTGTCTGTTTTGGTCGCAGTATTTTTGCCTGTTCCGCAGGGCCTAAAAGGAATGAAAAGCAAAATGCGCTGTGGTGTTACGGACTAGAATGAATGGACAGCTGCTACAGTCAAATTAATTATTCCTGTGTGGACATAAGTAAATACGAACAAATATAATGAGCTGATAACAAATTTCAAACCGATCCTTCGCTAGGAAATGGGCGATCGGAGCTGTCGTATCCTCCCCGACATACCCGAGGCCAAACAGTGGTACGGCTGTGTTTACAGAGTTGGCAAGAGCATGCTAAACTGGGAACTCTTGGGGGAATATTCCAGATGTTGTTTATGTCACCGCGATCGCGATCTACCATGCGGTTGCGACAAGGATGTCGTGCAAATGAGCTACTTTCAAAAAACGCAGTTTTCACGAAAAACACTTTAGAGAGCAGTCTCATCCATTGCAGGATCACCGCTAGAGATATTATAGGTTAAAGAATATACGATAAATGGCTTGTAAGTTGGGAAAGGTTATTGTTCAGCAAAGATATTTCACCGAAAAGGAGTGGGGTGCGGAACAAGTAGCTGATTACAAAGATTGCTTGAATTTCTCACTTCAATCTGTTCCAAGATATCTATCTTTAAAACTTTCGGGATATGTAAAATATATAGGCATATGAAAAATTTCTGGGTTAAAATCACCTATGGCCGGTTGCAAGAACAGTTAGTTATGGGATTAATAGGTAAGAGATCCATAAAGTTACAAATCTCATAAAAACATTCGGGCTGCAGAAACATATCTACTAGTTACATAACTTTTTTACTAATAGTCAATAGCTTCGAATAGTCGATCTAATCTTCCATCCCCGGGTAAAATTTATGAAAGTATAGCCCAGGAATAATTGCTAATGCTTATATTAATTGGTCAGTAAGAGTAAATATACTCGTATTTGTCTCAAAACAACTATTTTATCACGTGATTAAGTCTTCAAGTGGTTCATTGCACATCCGCCATCTTGGCTGCTTATGGTACTTATGACAACATACCATAAGTTATGAAACCAATAAATTTATCGAATGTTTCTGCAACACTTACTGGCTTAAGGGTCCCATAATTTTATAGAAATCATAAACGTCGTTCCTGCTACTGGCCATTACATGATTATTTTCAAGCAGATGATTAACAAATTGAGAGGTCGAATCCATATTTATAGAACTTAGAATATTTATAGAAGTGTGTTATTTGATCCTTGCCGTGAATTTGCGAAGGTTAAGTTCTTCTACGAAATCACACCTAATGTCACCACATTTATTTTTGAGAAAAAGTTATTTTATTCAAAAGCCAAGTTCGCGAAAAACTGTTTATGAGAGGAGAAGAAATTTTTCCGGGAAGTAGTTGGTATGATTGCTGAAAAGGTAGATCCTTACTAAGCTTGCTTTACTGTCTAATAATTTCAATTTCTTGCAAAGCAACCATCTTTAAACCTTTTGGATGAATATGCAAAACGTCTGGGTTACAATCACTTAGATGATTACTTTCAAGCAGATCCTTGGCAAAGTGAGAGGTGGAATCCACATTTATAACACTTGAGGTGTGCCCTTTGAAGCGTGCCATTATATCGCCAAAAGTTCTCTTGCGACATCACGCCTAATGTTATCAAGCTTATTTATAAGAAAAATTTACTTGATTTAAAAGCCACATTCGCGTACCACTATCAAGACATAAATTCTACTACTGGAACTGAGTTCAATTATTTTAGCTCAATAGAAATAGTGATGCAGCTGGCTCAAATAGATGGAAAAATGTTTTAGTTGAGAATTTCACTGAGAAATTAATAATCTCCGTATTTAAATAAACTTTACTCCTTCAGCCGTCACATACTGAAGCATTTTTTATATAAGGATCCATTCCGAAAATACGTGTCGTACTATTCCAATATTATTATTTCCACAATTGTAAAAAAGAGTACGAAACTTATTTTAAATATGGATACCTTACTTTGAGATTATATCTTGTTTCCTAATAAAGTGAAACCTTTATTAAGCAACCACCGACGGTTTCGCTGTAAAATGGTCGTTAAGAGGTCAGTTTCAGTTAAATGGTCAGTTTCGGGATACCTAGTATGCAGATTAACGGGTGGCTATTTGGAAAAAAAATGGAAAAAACTGTTGAAGCGACTATACAGTGACTCAAACCTATACAGGTGGCGTTCATTTCCTCATAATTTAGTTGCTCCAGGGAAATTTCAGAGCATATTTATTTGGTGTACACATAGAGTGAAACCTGAATTAAGCGACCACCGATGGTGCCGTTGAAAAATGGTAGTCGCTTGATAGGAGTGGTCGTTAAGAGGGGTTTCACTGTATTTACATACAATTTTTTTTTCTAAATTTCGAATTCCGCGCTGTAAACCCGAGCTAATACCGTGCAGTATCTCAGTACTCGGACCGATCTAAACATTCTAAGCTAGGCGACTCGGTACGCCTCGTTTACCAATGCGAACTCGATTGAAATATCGATTTGAAATCTCAGACTGGCAGAGAAAGCAGGCTGAGTTAGCTCGCTACTCATATCGATCCCTTTAGCCCATTGTGTTTATCATACCGAGCTGAACCGGCCAAATCGATCTGACTTCGATTGGTAAATGTAAAAAACTTGAAAACATAAATCTTGCATCATCAATATTACACCAAGTATGGCCATTTCCGACGCATACATAGATTTATTGTAGTTAGGTGTGGTCCTTTAATTTTTCAAAACTAAATTTTTTAAACACTACGAACGAAAAGGTTGCATTCACTTTCCGTTTCGGGTAACTCACACGCGGCGGAATCATTTAAATCGAAAGTGGAAATTATATTTAGAGTCGATGGTTTTGAAAATGCAGCGAAGGAGATTGGAGGAGTTCGATTGCATTATTTTCTCCCGACTTGAGAGAGAGAGAGAGAGAGAGCGGAGAGAGAAAAAAATTGAAAGGCGGAAAACTGCGTCTTTCGAACCGTGAAAGCCGGCGAGGGCTCGCTGTGAGATGTCGCGGGAGTCACTGAACCGTTAGACGAAGAGAGCGCATCCGGATGGACCCAAACGAACGCCCATCAACGGCGCAGCGCCCTCGATCTCGGGTCGAGTCGATAAAAATTAAAGAAAAAAAGAAAAACGCTTCAAGTTATTGCCCAACGGACGAAAGGGCGGCACCGTCATTAAACAAACGACATTCAGGCGACAAGCGACAGCGTCCGCAACGCACGGTCCCAAGCAATGGTGAATCTGCTATCGGTGTGACTCGATCATCGGCGGGAAAACCTTCGACTTAATGATAGGAATTATGTATGAATAAGAATTGCAATGTGGCGAATAAACTAGTCATATGGTTAGGATGAAATGTCCAGCAATTAAATGGGAAAATATATAAATTTAACGATTATTAGATGCATGTTAACAAAACTCATTTATTAGTCAAAATTCGGTATTATGCAGTGCTCTTTCGCAAAATACAGACTGTGCACTTAAATTAGCACTACATATTTATGAGATTTCAGCAAAATTCAGCGACGAATAACTCATTGATATGTGTAACCATAAAAAGTTCCACCATATTAAGTTCCGATACACCCGTCTAACTCTAAATGCCGCTATATACGGTACATTTCTTTGTACAAACGAATGTATCATAGAATGTACAAGAAACTGAATGGAATTAGAGCAGGTTCTATTTTCCGTTAAGTAATTCAGATAATCATACAATTTGCCGCTTTACACGGTACAATTTCCTTCATGAAGGATTCCTTCCTTCAGGAAGGATTTTCCTTCGTTCGTAGAATAAAATGTACCGTGTAAAACGTCCTTAAAGCATTTTGAATCCGATAAAATTTTAAATTAAGAATATTTTCAGAACAATAGTTTTAATACTGATATTTTTTTCAAACCCTTCTAACTAAAAATATTTATGAAAAGGACCTCATAATATTTTTTCATGAAACGATAGTAAACTGTAATGACACAAAGCAATAAGCCAGGTAATAAAAGTGGGGGGACAAATCAGAGCAAGTAGAGCATTTTATTTACCCGTGTAGTACGCTAAAAGAAAATGGATATACTGGCAAAGATATGAGGAGGAAAGTAGCGTTAGCCAAGAAAGCGTTTAGTAATAGAAAGGAGTTGACGACGGGGAACTTGGTAAGAATGAAAAGAATAGACTCGTGAAGAGCTTGGTATGGAGCGTAGCGTTGC